>JAEQBH010003698.1:0-619962 GCA_016808115.1 Tetrastigma voinierianum
GCAAAGTCACGACATCAATTGAAAGAAGTAGCACTCTAATGTCGAGACATCGGCTGAAGAATGTCGCGACATCGCCTCGACATTGGCTAAAGAGAGTAGAACTGAAAGAGCAATGTCGTGACATCGGCTGAAGAATGTTGTCACATCGGAGTACCAATGTCGCAACATCAGCGCGACATCAAAACAAAAAGACAAAGAGCAATGTCGCGACATCGAAACACCAATGTTGCAACATCGCCACAACATCGACTGCAACATCACAACAACAATGTTGCGACATCGGCCACGAACATGCAGAATTCAATGTCGCAACATTACCACTACATCGTTGTGACATTGCCACAACATCAGTGACTAGGGTAGAAATATGGGCTTTTTGAAGTCCGGGTTATCCGCCTTGTTTTTCAGGGCCCAATCTCCAAGGCTTATAAATAGAAGCTCCTAGGGATTAGGGAGGAGCTTTTGCCCAACTTTAGAACAGCTCTGGTCCAACTTTGGGGGAGCTTTTGCTCAAATTTTGAGGGCTTCTACCCAACTATTGCAGCGAGGAGCAGATTTGCAGTTGGGGAGACTTTTCTATTTTTCTTTTTTTTTTCTTTCTTTTATTTTTCTTTTCTTCTGTATTTCTTTCGTTCTTAGGAATAGGTTTTTTTAGCTGAAATGTAATATTGAGCTAAAATCGTTGAATATCGAGCTCCATTTTTGTCTGAACTTGAGTGGAATCGAAATTCTTCGTAAAACCATTTTTTTTATTCGCTCACTGAAGTTTCAATGAATTTGCCTCCACCTACTAGTCATTGATAGTTGTAGTCCTGCTATGGAGAGTTAAGCTCGCCGGGGGGAAGGATTAGTGTCTGGAGCAATCACTCTTGTAGTATTAAAAATGTATGTTTATGGGTTTGGGGATTGAATTTATTTAATATGTATTGTTCTTAGTGAATTGTTTTATGCATCAGTCGAGTATACCCAGAAAAGAGTTGTATCATGCTCTAATTTCTAAGAATCCCTCTGAGTGACACAGAGATGGACACCCTAAGAGTAAAGAGCAGTACTTGGGGGTATGCTAGATTGATGTCCTATAACTAATGAACTTTAAACACCACTCCGATATATCATTGGTGATTGTTCTAACTTCTGACTTCAAGGTTCCCTTTTGGGTGACAGCAGGAGTGTGTTCCCGAGGCACAAGGACCACCTACTGATTTATCAGTTTAATGTTTAGAGGTTTCGCCTCAATCCGGTAGAATAATCTTGATCTCGTGTTAGCTTAGATCCTAATCAGGGAGAGAGAGCATTCTAATGGATTGCGGATTGAGGTACCAATTGCATTGGAAAAGGCTTGTATCATCTTGTATATGGGAATAAGAAGTTTCCAGTCCTAAGAGATGGCTTTGAAGTACTAAGAAGGAAAAATAGTCAGATCTTGAAGAGAGTCAAATCCTACAAGTACCTATTTATACCCATTGACCTGGATTAGGAATATGGTGTTATAAATAGGGAAAGGTATAGTGTTAGGAGGCATTCTAAGGCTATACTACCTTTCTCTTGGACAAATCCAGCCTTCAAATCCCAAAACCAAACTGTTTTTAGAACCATTTGCAAATTGATAGTCAAGGCATTGATCCCATTCCCGGTACTTATTACTTCTCAATGAAACACTTTGATTCATTTTGATTTCTTTTTGTTTTTAAACTACTTTTATTTTAGTTTTTATTTTAGTTTATTTCATTAAACTTAGATGCTCAGATAGCGAGGATCTCGAGTAGTCGGGATAGTTGATCTATTGATTTTCTGCTCAATCCCTGTGGGTACGATATCCGGACTTAACAGTCCACTTTATTACTTGTATGACCTGTGCACTTGCAAAAATAGAGACGCATTTTTCTCGGGACTTCACCAAGCTTGCCAAGTTCCAAAGGAATATAGTGAGCTAAGGCAAGAGACTACTTCTAGGGTTTGTTCAAGAACCCTAGTACCACTATCCATCTTCCTAGACGTCCCAAACTTAGTACCACATGACCTAATAGCAAATAAGAAGCAATAAATTCATACCTCTTAGATGAAGTGTTTATATCCCTTGAAATGCAATGGTGGGTGGCTTAGATCCACCAAATCTCGAGATAAGGTGATTTACTCACTCATCTTCATGCTAGAAACTCCATTGAATATGATATGTCAAACTCATATGAAGAAAAGAAAAAATAAATGAAATATTTATTGAAAATTGAATGAAAGATTACAAAAACCCTAGATTAAGTTCTATGTAATCCAACCTTCATTTGATCTGATTTAAACCCCCTTAAATAAGTCTGTACACGACTTGGAGGCAAAATTGACACGTTACAAGGTTCCAATAAGAGTTACAAGTGAATAGGAGTACTAAAACAGAAAGAAATCCCGAAAATAATCAAAGTTGGGCTTGTTTGGGAATTTCTTCGTTTCATTTGGCACTATGGCAGTTCCAGGGAGCCAAGTTTTTGCACCTTGAGGCTTTAGGGAACAAAATACTCCTGCACTTGCAACCGTTTGCTCATTTATTCATTCGATTGTGCTTTTGAAGTCTCGGTACCCTTGTATCCTACTCCAAAGCTTCAAAACACAAACTAGAAACCCCAAATGTGCCTCATTGCTTGATCTCATGCTTTCAAGGAGCAAAAAAGTACCTAAAATCTTGCAAAACACCAGTACTCAATAAGAAACATTTGTAATATAGGTTAGGGACATAGTAATTCACATAATTGGCTAAGTGTGGCAACTTAGCACTCAAAAGGGTTTCATAATGGAAAATTTAAGTGTCTAAACAACCCTTTTTGAGTGGTTATCACACCCCTAACCAACTCATTTCTAGTCCCTTAGCAATGGAATAAGCATAAAAGAGATAAAGGTCCATCAAAAAGGAAAAACTAATTAAAGTAAAGCAAAACAACTAAAGCAAAATATAAACACAAAAAAATGAGTTGTGAATGTGCTAACATTATTTAGAAATTATTGAGATAGATCTAACAATGTGAGTTTCATTGGGATCCCAAGGCTTTTATTATCTCTATTGGACAAGGTCTCAAGTGGCATGGTGAAAAGGCATGTCCGTCCCCAAGTCCTCACTAAGTTTTTCCATAGATACCTTGGTGTTAATTTGCTAGCTCCCACACATATTCAAAGAACCAAACTCACCCCAATGAAACCTAACTCACCTTTTCCAGTAGATGATGACTAGAATAGGCAAGGAACGTACATTTTATTCCATAACTTCCTAAGGTGTAGGTGTGTAATGCTAAGGGTGTCTAAGGGAGTGTCCATGTAGTGGAGATCCATCAATGGCTCCCTACCAATTAGTTAATGGCATGATGCATTAAGTTCCCCTCGGACTTCACTCTGCACTACCCACCAAAGATAAACCTACATGTGAGACTGATCCATCTTCTATATCATGTAACGAGTAGTGAAGTCAATGACTATCGACTAGATGGTTTAGGGCGCTTTGAAAGCCCCTTGAGACTGTACTCATATTCCGATTCAACTCACTTTATTCCATATTCTTTTTATTCTTGTTCTCTCTTTTTTTTTTTAGTAGGTGGGACCCATTAGCCTCTCTTTTTGAGATGTCCCAACACTACTAAAGTCATATAAAAAGTCCATAGGATGAGTGTCATCTAGAAAGGGTGTTGGTACCTAAGAGCATGTGAGGGTTCTAGTGTGCTCGGTGTGTGGCACATTACATATAGAAATAAATAGTGAGAATCATGGGGGCTTGCATGGCCAAGTTGCCCACAGCCACAAGTTCCAAGATCAAGCAAAAATCAAGGTTTCCCAAATCTACTACTAGATGTTAAGTTCAATCTCAATACTCTACACAATAATATTGCACCAACACTCCTCAACACACAATCATGCAAATAAAAAGAAAACACGCAACAGTCATACAACCAATCATGCAAGAAATTTTTTTTAAATTTAGGTCCAGTTTCTTCCTAATGTGTCTCCTCCCCACCCCCCACCCCAACCAAGCATAACATTGCCCTCAATGTTTTCAAGCATAAGTAAATTTTGGATGCATATGTTACTTCTATGAGATGTGATCAAGTGAGTGTGCTCTTATGCGGACTTCTTCCATGGCGCATCCTCCAAAATGTATGAGTCCAACAAAAGAAAAAAGAAAGAAAACTCTTCCCAAAGATTAAATAAAAATTAAGTAGAAAAATAAACAAACTAAAAGAAAAAATAAAAACAACTAGAAGAAATTTTTTGGCCGAGATGGTCAAACCGGATGGAATCAAGGAGGGTCAAAAAGGGTGGACCCCTCATTCCTCATGGACGATGTGGAGCTCTCTCCCGTGTGCACATGCATCTCCTTTAAGGCGACGGTCAAATTAGCCCCTTTGGGGTTGCCCCTCTATTTAGTAGTGTTTGGCTTCATATTGTGTAAGTCTTGAGCCATACCGGGTGATCCATCCTTTGCGCAAGTTTCTTCTTGACCTTTGTTTGCTCAAATATGAAATCACTCGTCATTCTACGTAAGTTATGCAAGGATTGTTCAAGGAATTTGATAGATTATGCAGAATGTGTGTTTTGGTCCTTTCCTTGATTCACTCCTTGGTTTTTCTAGTTAGGGTAGTAGGTCTTTCCATAGTTGTGCCTTTTCAGAGTTTCTTGTGCTGGTTTTGACTCATGTGCAAACTTTCATTCAAACTCCTCCAACTTCTTGGTGAGGTTTTCAAGTTTGAATCTTGTTTCGATGTCTCCTCGTATTTGATATACCTCCACCACCTTAGCACTAGGTGAGGGTTGAGTTTTACTTATCTCTCTTATTTGGTACTCCTCACAACTTCGAGTCATCCGTTTTGCAAGGGTAAGGAACTCCATAGATTCTTCAAGGGATTTTTCCAAAAAAAAAATAAAAATGGCCTGCGCACAAGGTCTCAACTAGTTCCCTCATACCGGTTGTCATCCCTGACTAGAACTCCACAAGAAGCAAAGTTTCAAAGCCATGATGCAGATTGGCATCGAGGGGCTCCATGTACCTTTCCAAATACGTTTATGATCGGATGCAACGAAATTAAAATTCCATACAAGAAAATCTTTTTAAATTTATTTATAATGATTGTACAAAATCAAATTTTATTTGTAGTTCACTATTGTAGAATAAATTATATGGATTTATGAAAATCATAGTAAATTAAAATATATTTTGAATTAGTTTAGGTTGACATTTACTCTCTTCTAAAATAAGCATATTTATTATAGTAAAATTAGAATTTAAAAAAAACTCTGCTTCAGAAGAAGTGCCCAACAACCATGCTTATAATTTTTTAAAATGATGGTGAAATTGAGTGATGAATCTTTCATATATATATATAAGCGATATGTGACTCCGATAACCGTTTGTGTGAAATATCATCCAAAAATTGGTTATTACGTCAAAATAGCAGCAATATTTCGGTCCAGTATATATATATATATATAAACGATATGTGACTCCGATAACCGTTTGTGTGAAATATCATCCAAAAATTTGTTATTACGTCAAAATAGCAGCAATATTTCGGTCCAGTACTGACATTTCGACGACACAATCGATTCCCATTTTGAGCATGAGATCACGCAGCTAGAGAGATAAAATCGGTAATAAATCGTGGTGAAAAATCGACAATATCTCCGATAAATTGGAGAATTTTTAAAAATTCGACAACACGTGGCCTTAATCCAGAACAACCCTCATCCAACGCTCCAAATTTTAATTAAATAAATTATGAATTTGGTATTAAATATATCATTTATCGTATCTTAAAAATTATTATAATTTTATAATATTTATCCTTTTTTTAAATTATATTTATCCTTCTACTTTTGTTTAATTTTGTATATTTTTTAAATATTACAAATTTGAATTTTTTTTCAAAAAGTTGCTTAATACATAATAATGATACTACATATAATAATAAGTTCCTTATATTTTATAATTTAAAAATAATTTAATAAAATAAATTATCAATTATTTTTTAATAATTTAATTACTTAAGTGAATTAATAACAATAATAACAAATTTATTAACATGTATGAAAGTTTCGAAATTATTATTTAAAATATAACATAATTTGTTTTTATTTTTTAAAATAAATAGATATAAGTACATCAATTATGTGGGTACTATGGGCTTAGGCCCAATTTCTCCCGCTAGCAGACCCCGGTCAACTAAGGACCACAGGAGATGGCCCAACCGTTTTCCTCTATTAGTCAGGTCCAAACATACATCCCCATCCGGATAGGGTATATATCTCTTAGACACTGTCCCTCCTGGCTGGATAACCTCTTTAAAAAGGCATTTGAATGACCTCTCCGAACTTGAACAAGTATAAGTCATGCTCATAACCACTCTGAGGGTGGTCAAACATTTATTGAGGCAGAAAGTGCGGATGATTAACCTATCTAAAAGGAAGAATAGGTCATAACGCACGAGAAAAGCACCATCTTCTCCTTCCGTTTCGGAAGGAAATCTTCTACTTTCCATAGAAAGAGGATTGCCTTCCTTCAAGATAAAAAGCAGGAAAGAACATAAGAAAAAGGTACATGATTCCATACTGAAAAGATGAGCGTTTTCACTCTCCAGAGAGACAAATCTAACTTAAGCATTGGAGAGGCGACGGGCAAACCACCGTCGTTCTCTTGTTTGTTTTGTAGGTATTAGCTAGCTGGTTCATGCTTCAACGGTTCAATGATTCAGAAAGTTCTAGAGACCACAATTGGCATCATCAATGGGAAACGCTAAGCAAGAAATCTCATAGGCGATATGCGAGAGCTTGGGTACACCCAATCTCAAGTGATATCCCATTCCCCGAAGCTTTGGTAATTCCCGATCATTCCATCGAATTGTTGGAGTTTATCGCCATGTTTAGCAATCCAGCGAACCAACCTATCGAGGATCAGTTTCTCCGTTAGCACCAAGAGATGGAGGCGAAGTAGGAGGAACAAGCCAAGCAGATGGCCGAATTACGCGAACACGCGAATTGCTTGCAGCAGGAGAATGAACGCCTACGAACCCGTCCGAGACTAACCAAAGGTGGCAACCTCCGAACAGCCCATTCATCCCGCAGACCCCCGGGGCCAACCAAATAAGTGGTAAATAGCTCACTGGCGGGGAGAAAGTGATCCCCCAACAAACGATGAACTATTTTCCGACAAAGATTCGCTCCGTTTACTCACCACCCGTAACAAACATGCAGGCCGAATCCAAAAAGAGGCCCCCTAGCCGATCCAACCCATCTGTCAGTGGCGCATGCCGCCGGGTACGAAGAGAGGCCAACAGAGATAGGCGCCATTTGAAACTGGCCCCGAATATATGCCTATTCAACCCGGGGGCATGGCTCCTCAATTTCTGCCCATGCATCATCCATTCGGGGTAGCCTCCGCCCCGTATTTGGTTTCTTTTCCCGTTGTCCGAGGCCCAGAAGATATGTTGTCCTCACCCCTAGGCCCGCATATCCTAAGCTACGAGCCCCCCGCGGCTTCATTATGCCGTCATTTTCCATGTACGATGGCTCTACTGACCCGTACGACCATATGTTACATTTTAACCAAACAATGATTCTTAGTGCAGGAAATGACTGCCTTTTATGCAAGGTATTCCCGGTTAGTCTGAAAGGGGCCGCTCTGGCTTGGTTCCACAAGCTCCCGAGGGGATCTATAAACTCATTCGGCGAACTGGCGCTGCTCATTTCCCAATAACACTTATGTTCCTGGCCCAACATAAAGGGAAAACACGCCTCACTCTAGTCCGTCCCTCGTCGAAGATGAATCTTTCCGGGATTTCACCTGAAGATTTAGGCAAGTCGTCCAACAAATTGATATGTATAGCATGGATGCGGTCCTGCAGAACTTTCGAAGAAGCTTCAGACGTACTACCCTTTTCTTTCAATCTTTATCCCTAGATCCTCCGGTAACAATGGAAGAACTGTATCGACGGGCAGATAAGTATTCCACACTGGAGGATAATATTCGGGCCGCTTCCTAGACAGTAATGATAATCTGGCCAGATCAAAGAAGGAAGCTTACTTCAAGGGTCAACCCGAACATAAAGGAAGCCAGAATAAGAATCAAAAGCGCTCCCAAGAACAGTCAGAAAACAAGAGGGAGCCTTCTCAATTCACCCTTCTCAACATCTCTTATGACCGGCTCCTACCTCTCATCCGAGAGCACCCCGATTTTAAGTGGCCCCAGCCAATGAGGGCAACCCGACCAGCACACCGATCCTGAGGTAATGACACTACAGGACCATGCATATGAAAACCAACCACACGCCAAAGCCTAAAGTTCCTTGTAGAAAAATTGATCTGTGCTGGGCACCTCAAAAGATACATTCGGGAGCTGACTCGGGAACAGAAAAGGCCCCCGCTGCCGACAAGGCAATTACAAGTGTTGAACACCCATCTGAACCCCGCCCTACCATCAACTTCATATTGGGAGGCCCGACCGATGACCAATACCAATCCAAATGACAAAGAAGAAAAATGCTCTACGCAGCATCGAGTAGAGCCCGGATAAACACAATCAGTACCCTTGAGAGCAGCGCGACAATTCAGCCGGTTGACGGCCCCATATCCTTTCCTCCTATAAACCCGACCAGGGTCATCACTCCTCATTATGATGCGCTCAGACTTACTTTGTGGCCACCTTTGATGTGCACGTAGTTCTTACGATCCGTATCACCACCGATTTATCAGATCTTCCAAATTTCTGGGGCTGGTATGAAAGCCCGGCTTTTGACCGTCTTAGTTCGCCTGGTAGAGTTTTGGTTTGTGGTTCAACAGGCTATGATCTGCTCGCCAAGTAGGTGTTCTCAATCAACAAAATTTATAACCTAGGGATTCCTACTAATGACGTGAAAAGCTACTCGGCAGTATAGTGGCTCTAGGGTCGAACACTCGGGATGGGTTTTCTTCGTGGAGAGAAGAGTTACAGCTGGCATTGAAAATGGTGTTTTGGATTTATAGGGTTTGTGTGGAACAAAGGTGTTTGAATGGTTGAAGACTTAAATAACTGATGTAAAAAGTTAAGAGAGAACTCCTTGAAGTCTCAGGCCACTGGGCTTAGGATCTCAGTGCCAAATCCCGACATGTGCTCTGCCTTTATCCTCGCTGCGAACATAACATATAGTCATTTCCCGAACCGGATCTTCATTTAGCTTTAAAACCTAAACCCTAAGAGTTTTCCTTTTGAAAGATGGCTTTTGATTAGGCATAAATGTCCCTAACAGTGAAAACACATCTCAAAAACCTACCCTACAATAGCTAATAAGAGACAACTAACTGGGCATCAGTGGATCTAGTGAAAGTGTCCACTTAACCAAAAAAGCTTGCCAAATACACACTAGGGAGAGAATGCTTAGGAGATTTTAACCTAAGGTGAGAAGTAGGAGCACAAATACCCTTAAATGCATACATGAAGACCATGAGAACATGCAGCTAAGCCTAAAAACAACACCCAGTGGCCTTCCCCTTCAAGGATCAGGGGGTTTTAGCCGAGCATCCCTTGATTTGTCATCATCAAGGGGTGTTTGGCTACCAAGAAAGTGCAAGAAAGTGAAGGGAGAAGAAGAGAAAATCACCAACAGCAGAGGGAGGAAGCTTCGTGCCAACCTGACTGATTGATTGAGTGAAAAGTTGATTTGATTACAAGCATGGCTGAGCTTATATATGTGCTCTGAATAAGGAAATTACAATAATGTTTAAAAGAACCAAATTTCATGAGGGCAAACTTGTATAAACCACCAAAGGTGAGTTAAAAAGGTACAACGTGCACATGTGAGGCACAGAGAAATTTCGCAGTTGTAAAATCGCAACCTCGCGAAAATTCTGCGTGCTGCTAAAATTGGCAGGCTCGCTAAATTTCAGAACCTCGCGAATTAGAAGTTGCCAAATTTTGCAACCCCCAAAATTTCATCAGTTTGCTCCTCCCTTCTTCAATAAATTTGTTCGAATTTCCTTTGATTTTGATCATGCATTCGACTCCGCTCAGTTCATCGTGGTTTGAGTCAAATTGAAGAAATAGAAGGCATTCGACCTACAAAACTACTAAAATAGCTACAAAACGTGATCAGTAGCAAAGTCGGGACCCCAATGTATCAATTGAGTTATTGAAGTAGACTAGTACACAAAAAGTGCATAAAACCTGCTATAAACAAGGTTCAATATTGCATTATTTGGGTACTAATCACTCCCCCCAACCGAGACATTGCTAGTCCCTTAGCAATGATAAAAAGAAGGAAGATCATGCAGGATATTTTTTTTGCAAAAATTGACTGTCTGTTCAAAAAGTATGTGCAAATAATGCCCAACCTTTAGTATGACAAATTGGGACTCTGTATAAAGACCAGCTTAGGAGAACAAATGCCATACATGAACAAGTTTTAGGGCAGCATTTATTCCAAGGAAATCAGCCTGAATTTCCACCAAAATCCAAGTGTTTTTAGGTGATCAGTTTAAACAAATAAGCTACTAAGCTACCTCCCCCCAACCAAACTACTGCCAAAACCTTATACATGTTGACCAACCTAAATAGATTTAGTTCCACACTTATTTCATACTTCTTTTGTAATGTAGGGTGCAATGTTGAAAACTCGACTTCACCAAAGTCCGTGTAACGAGGATTCATCGATGACTCCCAGCCAACTAAGGTTTAGGGCATCAAGTTAAGAGGATCTTTCGACCACAAACTCTACAGGTTTCACCCCGGACTTCGAATGAGTTCGAGAATCCAACACCTAAAACTAGCAAAACTCCACCCATCCACCCATGTAGCGAGCACTAAGTCGGTGACTCCCAACCGCCTGGTTTATGGCACCAGTTTTAGTTGTTTTCTCCACCACAGACCCCAGATCCAGTCAATTTCAATGTCGCCTGCCTGCTTTCCTTTCCTTTCTTTCTCACTTCTTCTTTCTCAAAATATACTTATCAACTTCTTTCAAGAAACTCTATCCTATTTATACCTGCCAATACTTCAAAATGTTTGTTATTAAGATTAACGCTTCTAGTCCATCATTGAAATCACCACTCAAAAAAGCCAAGAATAAATGTTAGTAAAACATAAATATACCCAATGAAGTTCCCAATCACCCCAACCTCAATGAAATGATGGAAACCAGATTCTAGCACAGGCATCACAATGTTTAATCTTTATCTCATTATAATAAAATGAATGAAGAACAGGAAGCAAAATGAGATGCAAAATGTCAAGAAATAGATTTATAAAATATATATAACATATGAATCATAAAATTTTTGACTTTGCAAAGAAGTAAACAAAATTAAGTCTTCTTCATAGAAAATTAAAGTCTACCTTCACAGAATGCAAACATGCAAAATTTCCAACTGGTGATATCGATCACTCCATGATGACCATTCTTATAATCAGAACTGAAGATAAAGAAGAAAGCACATCCAATCAATACGAGAAGAATTGTTCTCACCAAGTCAAACGAGGAAGCCCGTCATGAGGTAAATGACACCAGCAAATGCCCAAATTCACATCTACTATGTTTCGCAGTAACATATGGATATCACTGATGTCCTGCCTACGGATATGAGACATGAATGATGTCTATTATGGCACAAGATATGAGAGACAAATGTGAAAACTGATAAATCTCAGAACTAACAAAGCCCAAATTCCAGATCCAGGTTACATGCCTCATAAGTAATCATCTTCCTGCTATGGTAACTCATATGTCTGCAACAGCTCAGAGTGTCAGGGAATGTGCCAACGCCTCCATAGTATTTCAGTCCTAATAGAAAGGTATGTCAAGGGTGGAGATAAAAATGCTCCATAAACAAAATAACACCCACTCCAAAAGAGTATACAGAAATCCGTAATATCCCGTGAGGTGCAGAGCACAAATCTTGCCCCGAAAAAGCGATGTTTGAGTCGGTTCGTATAAAAGCGCACCGCAGCCGTGTCAGATGGCCCCCATGGTGTCCACGAGGACAGAACCCCACGATAATCACTTCGTCATCTTCACGATCCTGAGGGGAAGATGGAACGCGCCGGCGGTTCGTCCCACACTCTGATCATGGCAGAGGCTTCACAAGATGCGCCACTCCAATCGAGGCCCGTTGTCGAGGTCCCGGTCGTGTCGCACTGAAGACATAGGAAGTCGGTGTCGGAGTTAGCGTGATCCAAATACACGGATTTGCGCGTGATCCCGTCCCAAACAGTATGACACCAGAACGCTTCCCATGGTCAAATCAGCTTCCAAAGTCCTATTATAACACACCTCCACTGCACGCTGGTATTAGTCTTGAGAATTTTGCACAAAATTATTATATATCTGCAGGTATATGAGTCTGAGCCTCATCTTGGCATGCTGGAAATTTTTAGATTTCATATTGACACTGATATTGATTCAAAAGAAAATAACTACGAAAAGAGAAAATATGGAATTGTAAATGGGGACCTAAGGGTCACTAGAACAAATGAAAACATTTTAAACAGGATTTGAAAACAAAGAAAAGAATTAGAGGAAAATGGAGTAACTAATGAGAAATAAGTAAAGTTACAAAAAACAAAGAGTGAAGGAAAATCTGTGGTTATGACATGAGGTTAGAAGAGGTGCTTCCCCTCCTGCTTAAATGATTTAGGAGTGATCACAATAATGAAACAGTAGAAAGTATGAGAGTTAGAGATATAGATAAGATGTCTACTTTCTGTGATTTTCTTACTATCAAACACAGGGTCTGAATAAGAGAAAAGTCTATAATACAAACATATGAGACTGAATTTATATCTTCAATAAAATCCAGTGAAACAAATTTCATTATTTAAGCTCATTTTCAATCGTTACTACATTTAGATAAAGATTAGCTGAATTTTAGAGCCTCTAAATTCTAAAAAAAAAGAAATGAAAAGAGAACGCAGAGTCCCTGTTATGTCACAAAATGGGTCATCAAATGAACGGATGTTAGCTTTTCGAATTTCGCGAACGCTGAGTCCCCCTGACTGCATGGTCCATCATGTCACCCAGCCCATCTGTCGCTCCAAGCTTCGCTATCTCAAACAACCCATTCATCCTTAGAACCCATTTTTTGATAGAAAATAAAGGAAGACTGGGAAGCAGTCCCTTCTCTAGAAAAATAACACTGTCAATCTGATGTTTGGGGTTTCTGACTTCACCACTCTGAGACTCACATAAATAACTTTGATCTCAACAGTCACATAATAAGCTCACCAAGATGATCCGCTTCAATGATGAGTGTCAGACTGTCCCAAGATCATCCCCCACAGCTCAACCCAACAGAACCTGTCATAGCTTCTTCCAACCTTTTTCCATAGACTTGCCGTCCCGAGTCGCACCCGTAGAGCAGGTCGTTATTTATGTCGCCCGCCGTGGTCAACGCCGATCGTCACATGACCAACTCAACACGACCATACCCTTCGTTCCAATCTGATCCGGCGCCTTCGACCAATGGTTCATTTATCGCGAACCATCCACGCCCCGAGATAAAGATGAGTTATGTTGACCGGCGTGTTATACCGTCATCTCCATTTACAGGAGTCGTTGGTCAGTCAGCCGCCAAAAGACAACTTATCGTTGAACTCCACTTCTGGTATGGTCATGATACCTTCGCTTCTTCGAACTCATCGGTATACTCTGACTCGCGGTCCGTCCGAGTCACAACATATTCAGGTCCAGAGAGCAGTGAGAGCGCAGCGTGATGTTGCAGAACTGGTGCGGTTGGTATTTCCAGTCATCAGTCGTCATTGGCCTGGGCAAATGATCGGCATCATCAACTTGCAGAAGATCATATGATCTCTTCGTCCGGAACTCACACGCCTCGGGAGGCCTTTGACCAATGAAAGCCCATTGATCAATAACACTATATCTCACACTCTGAAAGAGTGATAGAAAGAGTGGGAGGTTAACCAGGTGATAGATCTATTTCATCATAACACAGTCGCCAGTTTCAAAGATTTGACCACGATGACCTTCCAACTGTGCCCAGACTCCTTCGTCTCCAACCCTCAGAGTCAGTTCTTTCAGATTCTCATGAAACCACGAGTCAAGAATCCGGTTCGGTGTAGGATTGCACGAATTTCTGGTACACCAAGACACTCTGAAACGAATCTTAACTCAACATTGAATAATTAATAATATTTGATCTTTAATGCTTCGGGAACAGATCCACTATATAAAGAAAAAGTTGTCCAGATTTGAGATCTTACAAAGACACAATCAAAAAGAGATACCAAAGTCGAAGTCTACCCACTTGAGTTCTTCGTCGTTTTCTTACATGGTGCCAGTCAATGGTTAATTATTTGACTGACGAGAAAAAGTGAGATGCAAATGCCGAGGCAAAAAATCCACCTATCCGTTGAAACAGATCGCGACAGCGTTTTTAAGATCGTCATACGTTCGGTTTGTAGCGACGCACGAGAGATTTCGCGATAGTGGATTGAACGCCCATCGCCATAACGCCAACCGCCATTTGATTACGATGGAAGACGCACACCATCGGCGGCTCCATCAGCGCGCAGACTCGCCAACCGATGATAACAATCTCAGATCACACTCAACTGATTCGATCAGGCTATCCATTGATTCATCGCGCCATAACGTCAGATAGTCTAAACTTTTGATCCGATCGGTTATAAAACATGAGCACTACCAAAGTGAACACGGAATCAAACGCGATTCTGGATATCCCGCACATATCAAGACACAGGCCAACGCCGGCGGCATGGCAATCGGCCCGCCGGCGGCACCGGTCGATCGTATAACAATCACTCCACGATCCAACGACTCTGGGCGGACCTAACGACGTCCGACTCAACGATTTGACCAATATCGGCGTAATTCAACTGACTTGGTGAGCGCGTACACCTTGAACTGAGCTCGAGACGCGTACGCTGATTAGGTATAGGTTCGATGATCATCGAATCGGCACACCATTGTATATGATAGCAAAGCATGGCAGCTGATGTTTATGGTTTCAATCCAAAGATTAAGAAAGCCCCACTGGCAAACTTCCAGTTTGAATCGATTTGTAAATGAAAATCCAGGTACGGAGTCGTGGTGTGAAACCACGGGCTACAGAAAATACAGCTATTATTTTCTTATCAACAGCAAACAGTGTTGACAGATATGGATTCAGTGTTTTGCCCAAGATCAGAGATTGCCAGCCTCATGAAAGATAGAGGCCTCTTAGTATGTTCCAGATGCAAAATCAACAAGTACGTCATCTCGATACTGATGCCATATGCATTAAACTTTCACATCTGCTCAATCATTCTGAAAGACTGGTAATGTCACACAGAAACAGCCTGTTAGTTATAAACACTTGTATTGTCTCACTTATGTACCAAGCTCCGCCAAAGATGACGAGAGATCTCGAGCTACTTATTACTTTAGCAAGCATCCCACTCGTTCCATCCCGCCAACCCACAGTCTTCATGGCGCCCACTTCATGTCAGCTGAAGAAATTCACAGCCTTAGGTTTAGGCTGTCTCTACAAAAACATCAGAAAACGTTCAAAATGATTCAAAGAAATAAACATCTGAAACTATAAACATCACATTTAATGTAATATTGGCAGATTGATACGCAGAATCTATCATGCAAGTAGATCATTATTCCGCATCAAGATACATGATCGTTTATTTCCTTGAAAATTGGGTGACACCCGTGTGACCACCAAGTCCCTCCAGTTCTTTAGTGTGAAAGGTATGCTGATCCCACACCCACACAACGAACTAACGGCGCAGAGGTATCGCAAGAATCCAGCTAGTTCGCATTGCAAAGAGTCGGCAACCACGGCACATCATCAGTATTATCACCATTGAGAGAATGGAAAACAAAGTCCTGGACCATAGGTGATCATGGTACAGTTGGAGGACAGCTTCCTCTGGCGCGCAATGGCCTGGCAGAACTGATCGGTCGTTGCAAACACTGCACGCAACTTAGCAGGTTGAATGCCACCGTCGCCCGCACGAGCCACTACATGGGCCTTCCGTGATTTAACACCATTCAGAGAGTTTATACGGTCCTTCTATTTACCGAAGCAAAACACACTGGGTCTATTTCTGTATTTAATAATATAGACGGAAAGTTTCATCCTGAAAATAAAGACAACATGCTGTCTAACATCAACATGAATCCGCTGATATATCCAAGATACTGGGTGGAGTTTGAGAAGCAAAAAGTGTTTGTGGTTTAAGACTGATCAATGATCTGAGATTTTACCTTGCCAAAACACAAACATTTTTTCCACTGAGTGATTTCTCCAAAATCAGCATGATGTGCAATGAATGTGAAAGAAAAAGGAAGAGGAAAGATATAATGACAAAGATGTTAAGAAAAATCGCAAACCGGCGTCGCGAACATCAACAAAAGAAGAATTCGGAACATGGGAACAAAGGCCTGATATTCAAAAGTTTACCGAGAACATCGCCGTAACACCGCCGCACGCATCGCCACCGGTGAGGTATCCTTCGCACGGACAGCTCTATTTATACCCGCCGAAGAACCGACGCATCGCCAGGATTACAAACAGCGACGGATCCGAAGACAGCAGAGCAAGAGATCACTTCAGCCGTTTCGGTCAGCAACAACCCGACGGCGGTATCCTGGTGGAATGTGCACGCAAATGCAGGCGCCAGACACCTTCGAGTGTTTCGAAGCGACGCGGCGGCACAAATGGGTCGGCAGGCGCGATCAAACAGCGGAGCTAAGGCGCGCGGCTGCGCGAAGATGTCACCGCCCGCATGCAGGTTTCCAGCGCTCTACGGCCTCGATAGCCGCCGCGCGCACATACATCCACGCCAGATCATCTGTTCACACACACAGGTAACATTATGTTCCAACTTGTGTAATGCTGAGAGATGAAACCAAGATGACTTTAGCGACAACCGCCACATGAAGTGTTACTTCGAACGGTATGACGCAGAGATGAGTCCCCATCTTCATCAAAAACAGAAATACTAAAATTTCTCGAACAGACTATATCCCTCAAAGAGTCGACGGTGACATCAGACGGATCAACACGTCCCGCTACCAGCCATATTGACTAAACATGCATATCTGATCTTGAGTGACAAACCACCAGCACAGGCATGCAAATTTACCCGCGACAGGCCCAAATCACCTATTCCATGTGATATCTCCAGTTCTCATCGCTAAACAATCACGGATATTATGAAGCCCGGCATTTTAAGCCATGTGATTGACATCAGCAGTATATCTGAGTGGTATATCCAAACACCCCACTCATGATTTATCTCCCACGCAGTCGCAAGAGTTACCAGCACACCCGTCATAGAGAGATCGAGTTGTTAATGACTCACAGTAATCAACACGATCTGTCCCATATCGCACACACCATCCCACCAGAGTTAAAAAAAAAATAAACTGAAATTGTGATCAAAAGAACTGACAAAGCATGATTTTGTCTCATCATACATCGGAAGTCTCAACAGAGCAGCATGGCAGCATTTCTTTCCGCCATAGTCTGATTGTAGATTAATCGAATGTGTTTAATATGAGTGCCGGCCAACATTTCCGCACCCAACTGACGATTTTATTCGACCATCGGTTCCTTTCAATATTCCGACCGCTGATCGGTATCATCGTCGAGAATTAAAACATGTCACGCGCGTCACGACGCGCCGCCAGACGTTACGCGCACACAGGAGTTCTTCAACGCTCGTCGATCATAATGCCCACGGCCACGACCAATTGAACCAGCTTCAATCAGGTGGACCCATTCACGCGTGATGTTCACAGACTCGTTATTCCGGTATCGTTGATCCAGTGTCAATACCACACCTATAAAGAGACTTTGATGTTGAAGCACGTACGCAAACAGCGGCTTATTTGAATGAAACAAAGCGCCTTTCGGGGCGCCGCAGATCAGTACACGAACTCCCCAGTGGACGAACCCAGCAGAACAGCGGTTGTTGAACAGCCAACAGAAAACGCCGAAGCGCAGAGAGAGCTTTCGAATAAACAAAGGCGGCGGAGCGTTTGGCGCGTAAGATCGTTATAAAGCACACCGCGCAACGACAGCGATATCGCTCGCCGTCGCGGCGAACAGCGGAAAACGGTCGTTAGCTTTGATGCGAAAGCACGCCTTAACCAAAGTTCGTTCTTACCAATCGACCGGGCGAAGAATATGTGATTTATGCTGATCGCCACGAAATGGACTTACGTCCAATGCGTAGCGCGGTGTCTACTTCAAGACAAATGCAGGTCCATGAAAAAGCAACTCATTGTCCCATTTGATGACTGGAATGAGTCGCTTGTCTCAAATGAATTGAGCACTTTAAGATATTATTGTACATGGAGAGAAGGCCTCATCTCACAAACATCACTATGGTAGTTCTGGCTTCTGCTCCTCAACAACAGGAGCTTAACTTGAGACGCAACTATATGGCTTTTTGTAAACTACAAAGACGTTATCCAAGATCATGATCATCCCATGAAAGGCCCACTGGGTACACGCCTTTGAGTACAAGAAAGTCACTATCGCCCTGAACGCGAATGCTCCCAATATTCGCCGATGCTACTGGCAAAAACATAGCGTTGTATTTATTAAAAATAACTGGAAGTTCACAATCCAGCAATGAGTACAAAGAAAGATAGAAAAACAATGCCACCACAACTAGGACGGAAATGCAAAAGAAAACGGAGTTCATAGTAACAAACTTGAAGCTTAGATATAGACTCAGAATACATCTCAATGTAAGATTTGAGGAAACCAGGCCTCTGGTGAGTAAAGACATGATCTTTCTGTTATCCATCCAAGAAATGTTGAAGATGGCTTCCAGACGAAAACAACCATTCTATGGTCCGGCTGGTTACGTTCATCAGCCGGCGTTTGGGTGTCATATGCAAAATGCGATACTGGTCTTCCATCACAAACAACAGGAACGTTCAATAAAGTCGAATCAATCACTATGGATTTTTTGTGGTCGGGTTACCATGGGACGGAGAAGGCATGACTCGGGCTTGGTCGTAGTAGATCGATTGACTAAGTCATCTCACTTTCTACCAGTGAGAACCGACTATTCACTTGACAAGCTAGCAGAGTTGTATATCAAGGAAATAGTTCGGTTACACGGGATTCCTATATCCATTATTTCAGACCGAGATCTAAGGTTTACTTCGAGATTTTGGGGAAAATTGCAAGAGGCCTTGGGCACTTCGACTGACTTCTTTATTAAACTGCTCCACCCACAAACGGGGATGGACAACTGAGAGAGTGATCCGTATTCTCGGAAGATATGTTATGAGCAAGTGTGATCGACCGAGGGTACTGATCTAATTATTATCGCGTAGTTTAAATTTGTGTATAACAACGCTTCCAATCAAGTATTGGAATGGCGCCTTATGAGGCTTTTATATGGGAGAAAATGTAGAACACCATTGTGTTGACTTAATTGAGTGAAAAGAAAGGATTGCCCCGACTTGGATACAAGATCAAGAAAAGTGAAAATGATTAGAGAAAGATTGAGGGTGGCCACCGATAGACATAAATCATATGCTGACATGAAAAGAAAAGATATTCGATATGAGATCGGCGAAAAAGTGTTTTTGAAAGTATCGCCTTGGAAGAAGGTGATGAGATTTGGGAAAAAGGGCAGTCGAGCCCTGATTATTGGCCCCAGCGAAGTGATTAGAAAAGTGTCCAGCTGGCATATAGATTAGCATTACCTCCGACTTAGAAAGATCCATAATGTATTTCATGTCCATGCTACGGAGGTACTAATCAGACTGCCACATGTAGTCTCTGAGACAATTGAGTCGAGACCGTATTTGACATATGAAGAAGAGCCGCATATCTTGACTTCACAAGGAAAGAATTGCGAAATGCAAATATTCTCGCTAGTCGCGGCCGTGGAGAAAACATAAGATCGGGTGAAGCCACTTGGGAAAAGTGAGGAACGATGCGGCAAATATCCTAAACTGCTGATTCATAATTTCGAGGGATCTAAATTTTTTACAGGGAGAGTTGTAACGCCTCAAAATACTCTAGAATTTTTATAATAAAAATATTATATATTCTATATATTGAGCCAACTTGGGTATTTTTTCTCTCGAAATTTAGATGAATATTGATTAAAATGATTATTGATTTTAAAATAAACCTAAGTGAAAAGAGAAATTATGAAATGTAAATGGGACCTAAGGGTCAATTGTAACAAGCTGTAAGGCCATGAAAAATAAAGACTTAAATGAAGATTATAGGAGAAATGGAGGGACCCAAACATAAAAAAAAATAAAATAAAATAAAATAAAGAAAAGAAGAAAAAAATCAAGGAAACATGTGGCATGTAGAAAGAGGGGAGGAAGCTTCTCCTCAGTACGATTATGAGTGATCCATAAGAAAGGGAAAACAGAGAAAAGGAGAGTTAGAGAGAGAGGCCTACCTTCTAGATTTTGACGATCTACCATAGGTCTCAGAAGCAAGAGGGCAAAGTCCCTGAAGTGACAAGAGCTACAAGTAGAGACTGGAATCGGAGAGTTTCGACAAAATCCATGAGGTAGGTCTTCTCCTACTTTGGTCATTTTCTACCCTAAGCTGCCACATTGTGATAGTGCGCATTAGCCGGACCTTAGAGCTGAATTTCGTTGTGGAGCCAAAGAGAATATGGTAGGAAATCCTTCTGGTAAGCTAGCCACACCAATGAACTGGATGTTAGGCTTTTTGAATCTCTCAATTTGGACCTCTTTAGACTAAGTTATAGTCCTTATCGAGGTCAGCCCAGCTCAATCTGGCTTTGGTCGCTTCGAATTCGGTCAACTAGCCGGACCTTAGAACGGGTTTTTGAGTAAGAAATAAAGAGAATTTGGAAGTAAGTCCTTCTGGGAAAGTGTAGCCACATTCGTGAACTTGATGTTAGGCTTTTGAATTTCTCAATTCGGACCCCTGTAGATCAAGTTATGGTCTTTTTTAATTAACAAATAAATTGGTGAAGGGTCGCCCATAGAGGTCGCCAATGAGGTCGGCAGATTCTCGTCCTCAAGAGCTCAACTGGCCGCGCAGCTCAACTCGTCATGCAGAGCTCAACTCGTCATGTAGAGCTCACTGCCTCAAGAGCCTCTGTCCTCAGAGCTGAGCTAGTCACTTCTCAAGCAGGTACCGCTGGCCTCAGTCGCCTGTCATGATCGAATGCATGACTCTAATAACTCGGGTCATAACTGCCTCGAACTCCGATTTGAGGTTCTTGAATTCTATGGAAAGCCCATTGAGTCAAGATTCCATCCGATATGCCTGATAAACATTAGATGTCAGACTTAGGTGTTAGACTGAGCCCGTCACTCGCTGCAGCTCGTCGGGCTCAGTCGCCGCCAAGATCGACTACGCATGACCTTCAACTTCGGAAGGTCATAACTTCTTCGTCTGAACTCCGATTCGAGTGTTCTTGGACTCTATGGAAATCCCATTGAGTCAAGAATCCATCCATATTCCTTCGGAAGATATTAGATGTCATACCAAGGTTTTAGATTGAGCTCGTCACTTCAGTGCAGCTCGTTAGTCCAAGTCACTGTCAAGATCGGGACCGCGCATGACCTCCAACTGAAGGGCATATTCCTTCGCTTGAACTCCGATTTGGGTGTTCTTAGACTCCATGGAAAGCCCATTGAGTCAAGAACAGTTATCCATACGCCTGATATACACGTCGCACTCCGAAAAGGTAACCAGCTCAATCCAGGCCTGGGTCAGTTCGCTACTCGTGTCGCCGTCTCGCTGACTACGCACGACTCTCCAACTCGCCAGAAGGTCATATCTCCTTCGTCCGAACTCCGACATTCGGTATTATTGGACTCTATGGAAAGCCCATTGAGTCAAGAATGCATCTATTCCTGGAGGGAGATAGAAGATGTTTGGACTGAGGTGATAGATCTATTTCCCTAGTCCCCAGGTCAGGTCGCCGGGCCGCTTCAGGATCTGGATCACAGATGACAACTCAACTCGGAAGGTCATAACTCCTGGGTCCGAACCCCGCTTTCTGCGTTCTTGGACTCTATGAAAGCCCATTGAGTCAAGAATTCATCTATATAGATTTTCGAATTTGAAATCATATTAATCTCTGAAAATCAATCCTAAATTGGAAAACTACTAGTACACACTCAATAATGTGTTGTTCTTTAATGGTTTCGAATGTGGACTCGAAGTAGGAGGAAAAGCCAATTGAGATTGAGATTCCAAGGATTGAATCAAAGTGCAAAGATTTTTGGGGTTTGTTCTTGGGTCGACTCATTCCTCGTTTCTTAAGTTTTTGCATGTTTGTTCTAAAAGCATATTGAATTGGATTTAATTGATTCAGTGTGATCAGAAATGTTTGTATATAAAACTAATTCCGACATGAAAATAGACTGTTTCTATACAGTTTACATATTTGTACTAAATTTTTCTATAGCTGATGTACTATATTTCCCCGCTATGTGCTGATCGAACGCCTTAAGAAATGTAAACTGCGTATTCTTATATGATAGGATTGGGTATACTAATAGGGTCAAAGAAAGGGGGATTGCGAACTATTGATGTGTCACCTCGATCGTGAGCGTCCAACGTGGACCAGATTTCAGAGGTTCATTTATTTGATTGTTTATAACTACAAGAGCTCCAAATGGACCGTGATTGTAAGAGAACCATGTGATAATCTGGGCCATAGCCTGGGCGGACTGTGGCTCTGCGACCTCGATATCCCGTATATCAAGACATAGGTTAACCCGTTAAGGGCATAATCAATCGATTGGCATAACTAATTGATTGCACATAATCAATCTGATTTTGCACAATCGAATTGATTCGCATAATTCAAATTGATCTCGCATTAATCGAATTGAATTTCGTAATCGAATTGATTTGCGTAACTCGAATCGAATTTGTGAGCACAATTGAATTGATTTGAGATTGCGAAATATTGATTATGAAAATGTATTTATGGGATGATCAATGAACTATAATTTATTGTATATATATAACAAAGTATATGCATTGTATTTATATTGATCATCCAAAAGACGAAAGTTCAATTATTAAATCGCATGAATCACTTAAGCCGGAACCGAGGGAATGGATTTGTATAGAACCACTAAGCATGAAAATGCTTAGCGTATTGTTTTACCAATACGCAAGTACCGAGTGATAGATAGTGATCGAAAGCAGACCTAAGATCGAGGAGCGTCGAGTCATAAAGAAGGAATTGCGGAGTATGCTCCAACATGTGCATTCATTTCATGTTTTCTTTTTGATATTGATATTATAAACAATTTGAACTCTGAACATCTATTTTTGTAAATCATTTTGAAAAGGCCTGAATGCCTTCATTGTAAATGTATTTTGTTAAAGTTAAATGTTTATGAGCTTGCCCAAATTTTGAAATTACTTTCGCAAAGTTGTGATTTATATGATTTCGGTGATCAGTGATTTTAAGGGGCATCCCTGACTCTGCCTCGGATCCACCCAAATGGGTCGGGCTCCGCAAGGGCTCCACATCCAAGATAGCTCCTCTCCTCTAAACAATATGCTGAAGTGGAAACATATTAGACCTCAAAATGTGGTCTATCAGAAGCATACGCTACGGAAGGTGTCGCCTGAATAATATCGACCCACCAGTAGCATCCATAGAGAGAAGCCGGACCATCTCCCTGGTCGAAGGATGGGGCCACAGTCTATAACCGGCCGCATTGGCGAGGACCACAGGTAGATGGAGAGCAGTTGTGATGTCGGAGGCCCAAAGTATCCCTGGCCGACCATCGATAGAAAAATGAAGAGCGGTCGTGTTAGCCTCTCGCCTAGATGTCACCGTGATGCTAGAACCTAATGACGACCGAGGATACAACCGACGCGGCACCATGAACCGCCTCTGTATGGTATCGCTGCACAAGAAGCATGGAGTCTCGGAGCCTCGGGTCTACGGGAAAATGCCGGGAGGTCGTAGTAAACCTCTCCATGGAAATCTCTCCCCCTGCAGCTAACATTCCCCGAGATGGGGTCGCAGGGGAAGTAAGGCCGCCTGATGATAGATGCCGGAGATAAGTCTGGGGCTCCGGCAATACCCTGATAAGGTGCAGAGGGTGGCGCCCTGGATCTCGAAGTAGTTGACTCCCCAGCCCGGTCCGGGCCCTCTTAAGCGATGGACTCTGGCCGGCCCGGATGTGAAGGAGCCGGTGGAGGGCCCAACCCGGCATGATATCCTTCCGGCGGTGGCCACAGCGAGGAACCCCCGCATCACCAACGCCAGGCTCGCACAACAGCCGGGGGGCAGGGAAGCAAGGGCAACGCAGGGCGCAACAAAGATGCGTGCTAGGGCCGGCGCCCACGCGGGCAGAGTGAGCGCGCGGCAGAGGGGCCGGCGGCAGAGGTCCCGGTAGGGGGAGTGGGGCCCTGGCGCACCCGCGGCCTGAAAGAGTGAGCTCCTCTTGTCTTCGCCATCGTCGGGCCTGAAGGAGAGCAACTTTAGAGGAGATGGGTTTTTCAGAAACTGGATGGTTGAAGTGAAATGAAAATGACAGTAAACTAAGGTTTAAATAGAAGGGGAGGGGTAGGTGGGAAGACAAAATCAATTAATGGCTTTAATGACCATTAATTGAATGGCTCAAAAGATTATAAAATTTAATTGCAGGAGCATGAAACGGAGGGTTGCAGGAAAACGAAGAGTTGTAGGGGAGGAGAGGATGAATAAGTGTTCGTTAGGTCATAATTTTCGCAGTTGCTGGTGGTTTTCACAACCCGAGAGAAATTCTCAGTAAATTTGTCCTCTCAGATCAAGTACACCTCGCGAACAACACAAGACCAAATATTAGAGTTGTTTAGAAAAAATAAGAAAAATCACAACATAAATTCACAAAATTTAGAAATTAATGGTTATTAATGAAAATCCTAATTTAAAAATTTAAATAAAACAAAACAAAAATCTAATTAAAATTTGGAGTGGTTTCAAGTTCAGAGGGAACCACTCCCTGTGATGCTGATAAGAGGTCTCATGGGGGGTCAAGGAGAAGCTCCTCCATGCTTGTAGTGAGGTGTGTTGCAAAGGAGTTCAACTGCCTCGCTGTTACATTGCGCTCTCCTGCATGTGCCCGGTGCATGACATGCAGTGAAGAATGACTGATGCAATGATCCTCTCAACAACTCGCTTCGTTTTCTATTAATTTCTTCTACAGCTTTATGAACACTGTGTTTTCCATCACCTGTGCCACTTAGGCAGACTTCTTCTAACTTCTGCTCCTTATCCTTGTTACTCAAGTGAAAAATGTTGAGCTCCAAAGTCATGTTGCCGAAGGTGAGCTGCATAACCCCATTTCGACAGTTGATTATAGCATTAGCCGCGGGCTTTCAAAATGGCCTCCTTCATGATGGGCACTTGTGAGTGTTTCTTCCATTGGCTCTCAGACAAGAACCACAAAATCCACCTGGATAATAGAAATTATCTACCTTTACCAAGACATCCTCAACTATCCTCTTGGTATTTTCACTCGATCGACCATAAGGATGGGTGATGTTTATAGGCTCGCCTCCCAAACCTAATCAAGCCAGACATTGAGTATGGTAAGAAGTTGACATCGGGTTCCCAACCAGCAAAGGTCTTTGTTTCATGCGCATGTCCCACCAATGTCGATCGAGATGGTGGGGGATCCCCGATCTTTGTATTTCAACAAGGTTTTAATCGATGATAGAGCTGACTGTTTCAATGAAGGCCTTCTTATTAATGCCCAACCCCTTTTTGACGGTGCACAAGTCCTTTAGAAATTTAGGTTGGAACCTGTTTGATCATATCAAGTAGTGGGATGTTCACCTTGACTTGCCTCAGCACTTCTAGGATGCTTTCTGCTTGTGCTTTCTTTGCCTCGCTTCGGGGGAAGCGGGGGCATGCTTATTCATCGACCTTCTCTTTGATGATTCCGTTTAGACCCCTCTTCCTGCTTCCTTCCGGGTTTTTCCCGCCGATTCGGGCATTACGCTCAATCTCCTCATCACCTCTTAAAGTGGATAAATTTGGCCCCTGGACTTCATCCATTCTTTTCACAGACTCGCTAGGAAAGCTTAGTTCATGCACTCCCTAGATTAGCAATGTCCGGTGAGCAGAACCTCCCTTTCTCCAGCATCACGCTTCGATTGTTCGTGCTACTGATGGATGATTGCATGGTATCAATTTTTTGATTTAGGCTTTTGTGAAGCCCATCAATTCTTTTGTCCATGGAGCTTTCTACCTTTTCTATTCTTTGGTTAATCTGGGCATTGATAGTTTTGCTCCTCTACAAAATTCCCACCACCTTGCTCAAATTCACATAGCTTGCCCTGTGTGATGAAGTTGGTATCGTCGCCGAGAGGTGGACCCATACTCTGTCGCCGACAAAGCCCTGGGAACATATACAGGAGGTTTAGGCTTCCGTGCCGTGCTTGCGGTTCTTCCAAGCTGGGATTATAAGTGTTATACATCACGCGGCCTATTTCGTCTACAACATTTGCATTTCAACCATCAAACTCTACCGAGGGGGAAATTGGAAAATGCTCTCCTCGATGACTGGCAGGATTGACAATGAAACATGATCAAGCCAGTGCATAGATGCCCCAACACCGCTAGTACCTCCCGGTGATTTCTCTCGCTCAAGTTCCTCCATCTTTCTCGTTTAGGTGGATACTAATTTTTAATTCCACATCCTCCGTCAGCACTAAATGCTCTCTGCTTATCAAGTTGGTTTTATTCTCTCTACCTCCCTTGGGTTCGGCTTATCCTATCCCTTGGAGGTTTCAGCCACAAAAAATCTATGGCTTCATCAGGATTTTTGCTAAGGAAGTCCCCTCCACACATGGTCTCCAGGAGTTGTTTCATGGAAGGGGACATTCCATCGTAGAAATGGTTCATTAGCATCCATGTATCAAAGCCATGGTGAGGGCATGCACTCCATGGTCTCCGATACCTTCTCTTCCTGATTGATAAAATTTCTCACCGCCATGAGCTGAAAAAGGTGTAGATCTTCCCTTCAGACGTTAGTCTTATGGGCACTAAGAACTTCTTAAAAAATTACCGCAGCCTCTGCCCCGCTTCGATGGTAGTCCTGGCCTTAGTGAATTAAGCCAAATTTTGGCTTTATCTTTAAGGGTCAAAGGGAAGGCTTTCAGCTTGAGTAAGTCCATATCAAATGCACCCTCTTTGAAAGTAGTGCAAACCTCCTCGAAATCCCGAATATGTGTGTATGGATTTTCGTTTTTCATACCATGAAAAGTCGGGAGCAGGGGCACCAAATAAGGTCTCACTGCCACATCCTCTGATGGGGGTATAATGCATGAGGGTGCACTCACCCTAGGTGGGTGTATGTGATCCCCATCGACCAGAGGCATTGGGTCTCGATGAACCCCCAAGTGGGCTCGCGAATCTTCTCGGTGGGGTCTCCATCTTATCAGGTGTGTAGGTTAACTTCACAACCTTTTCCAATTGGAGCACCTAGCCTTCCACCATCATAGCAGCTTCGTCCCACGCATAAGCCATATTAACACACCACAAGCAAGAAACCAACAAACAAAGGATCAATGTGCAAGGGTTATGGTTAGTAAAATCAAAACAAAGGGTCATCGCACAGTTGAAGTTTTCTACCCCCTATAGTGAAATTTTCAAACTCCCCTGCAGTGAATTGCAAGTGGGGAAAAAATGATAAACAAAAAGAAATGATTGCACCAAAACTTGTGATGTGAATCACAAGTTCATCGCTTCTTCACTAGGGCACCATCCCTCGCAACGGCGCCATTTAATTTGTTCTCGCGCAAGTGGTGTCTGAATCAACAAAATGGAAAATCTAGATCTTTACCACTCCACGAGCAAAGCTATTGCAAAGATAGTGGCTCTAGGATCAACACAGTGATGGGCTTCTTTCTTCAGAGAGAAGAGTTACGTATGCATTGAAAATGGTGTTTTCTCGTTGGATTTATAAGGTTTTCTTCGTGAGGATAATATTCGGGCCGCCTAGACAAGAATGATAATCGCCGGCACCAAAGAAGGGAAGCCACTAAGGGTCAACCCGAACATAAGGAAGCCGTAATAAGAACTGCAAGCGCCCCAAGAACAAATAAAACAAGAGGGAGCCTTCTCAATTCACCCTTCTCAACATCTCTTATGACCGGCTCCTACCTCTCATCCGAGAGCACCCCGATTTTAAGTGGCCCCAGCCAATGAGGGCAAACTCGGACCAGCACAATCGATCCTTGAGGTACGATTACCACAGGGACCATGGCCATGAAACCAACCACTGCCAAAGCCTAAAGTTCCTGGTAGAAAAATTGATTTGTGCTGGGCACCTCAAAAGATACATTCTGAGTCGACTCGAACGTAAAGGCCCTCACGACAAGGCACATAAGTGTCAACACCCATCCGAACCTCCCGCCTCAACTTCATATTGGGAGGCCCGACCGATGACCAATACCAATCCAAATGACAAAGAAGAAAATGCTCTACGCAAAGATCGAGTAGAGTCTTGACATAAACACAATCGCTATTCTCGAGAGCAAATACGACAATTCGTGTTTCCGCTGGACGCTCCATATCCTTTCCTCCTATAAACCTGACAAGGGTCATCACTCCTCATTATGATGTGTTTGTACTTACTTTGTGTATTAACAATTTTGATGTGCACGGAGTCATTGTTGATCCGTGTATCACGATCGATGATTGCATCTTCCAAATTCTTCTAGCGATGAAAGTCCCATTGACCGCTCTTAACACCGTAGAGTTTCTTGTTCTCTGGGTTCAATTGTGGCTATGATCTGCTCGCCAAGTAGGTGTTCCGAATCAATGTACTTATAACCTAGATTCCTTACTATCGACGTAGAAAAGCTACTACAAGATAGTGGCTCTAGGTCGAACACTAGATGGGTTTTCTTGGAGTATAAGAGTTGGCGCACATTGAAAATGGTAAGCTCGGATTACAGGTTTGTGGAAAACAGCAAAGCCTGAATGGCTTCAAGACTTAAATAACCGATGTGTAAAAGTTAAGAGAACCCTCAAGCTCCTGCCACCGGGTCAGGGATTCTAGTTAACCCGACATGTGCTCGAGTCTTTATCTCACTGGGCGAACATAACATATACATTTCCCAACTGACCATTTAGCTTTAAAACCTAAACCCTAAGAGAGCTTCCTCGGAAAGATGGCATTTGATTAGGCATAAATGTCCCTAACAAAGGAAAACACATCCCACAAAAAACCTACCCTACAATAGCTAATAGAGACAACTAACTCGGGCATCGTTGGATCTCAGTGAAAGGTGTCCACTTAACCAAAAAATTTCTCGCTGGGCAGTAATAACAGTGGAGAGAATGCTTAGAGATTTTAACCTATGAAGCAGTGAGTAATAAATACCCTTAAATGCATACATGAAGACCATGAGAACATGCAAATTTGCTCAAAAAACAACACCCAAAGGGGCCTTCCCTTCAAGGATCAGGGTTTTAGTCGAGCATCCCTCGATCGGTCATCATCAAGGGGTGTTCGCTACCAAGAAAGTGCAAGAAAGTGAAGTGGAGAAGAGAAATCACCAACAAGAGAGAGGAGGAAGCTTCGTACAACCCGATCGATTGATTGAGTGAAAAGTTGATTTGATTACAAGCATGGCTGAGCTTATATAGGTGCTCAGAAAAAGGAAATTACAACAATGTTTAAAAGAACCAAATTTACATGAGGGCAAACTTGTATAAAACCACCAAAAAGGTGAATGTGCCAATGGCACAGTGACGCACAGTGATAGCAGCGAGGTTAAAATTGGCAACCCGCGAAATTTATTGAAGAAGTTGCCAAATTCTTGCAACCCCCAAAATTTCAACGCTTGCTCCTCCCTTTCTTCAATAAATTTGTCTAATTTCCTATGATTGACCATATCTTCTGAATCAGGTCAGGTTCACTTGCTTAGTCAAATTGAAGAATAGGAATGTATCTGACCTCGCAAACTACTAAAATAGCTACAAAACGTGATCGCAGCAAAGCCAGACCCCAATGTATCAATTCGAGTTATCGGCAGATTAAGACACGTGCGCATAAAACCGCTTATGCAAGGTTCAATAATGTATTTTGAGTACTAATCGCCAACAACGCGACGTGCATGAATAATTTTCCGCTGGCGTAAATGGGTAACACTAAGTTTGTTTTCGTTCGTTGAGGACCCGACCGCATAATGCCATCAGCGGGTCGGGCCCGGCGGCATAACAAAGCAACCCTCAACCTATCACCAAATCCACGCTGATCAATTCATCCGCAGTGTTGACCTCTGCAGCCAATTAGCCGTCATCACGCTACCAACCACGCTCAGAACGCAAAAGATGAAACTCTCCAACGGCCGCCCGAATTAACCTCTCGAATAGCACCATCGCCCGCCACTATGGAAGACAGGAACAGCTGGAAGTATCTCAGAGTTCATACCATTGGCGTCTTGCAGAAACAGAACTCACGTTAGTTCCTCCTACGTAAGAGGAGGGCACAATTACAACAAATACTACAAGCTAACGCTGACGTATTCGCTTGGACCCATTCGGATATGACGTCAACACTTTTTATGAGTACTACTACTTTACTAGCTTAGTCGATTGGACGTAGTTCCGGTTGCGAATTTGCATCCCGTCCTCGACTATGTGCTGAATATCCTCTTTCCAGCATCAAAGAGGAACTCACAAATGTAATACTTTGCTCAAATTCCATCGCCCTGGCGATTATACATCCGTAGCGTTTCTTCGGCACAAGTCGCCCGTATGATTAGTCACACTCATTCCGATTAAAAGGCTTTCAACGAATGATGTTTGATGTTCGCCCGCAAGGTCATCCACTGAAGAGCTGGGCCATGGAGTGGAGATAAAGAAATTCAAAGAAGATCCGATCCGAGTGCAATATTTTGCACCGCTCGCCGTTATCGCGGTCCATAAGATTTCGCCAATCGTGAGTGGTGGATCACGCGCGGGCTGGATCAGAGTGATCTCTTGTTCCTTAGGTGTATATCCTCCCGACCGCCATCGACCCCATCTGGCGAGCCCTGAATGATCGCCATGATCCGAACAACCATCCGTGGTGGACGATCCTTCGCCCGATCGGCCTCCTCTCAAAGACTCTCCCACCGTCTCCGTTTCCGGCAACAGAAGATTACACCTCATTCTTCCTTCTTCCAAATCAGAGGCCTGGGCCAGGTTTGGGGATCTAACCCAAGGAACAAAAATCTTCACTGGGCCCCTTTGCTGCCTTCCCATTTTGACCTCCTTTGAATCTTCAATACTCTGGGTAAAACTAAATTCCCTTTCTCGTAACGGAAGGCTGCCTTGTAACCCCGCCCGACAATACAGACGAGCGTGACCTAACCCCACTAGTAGCCAGCTGATCCCGATGTGGTTCAGACACTAGTTTCGACTCAATGTTTCAAAGATTCAACCCCGATGAAGACGACCGCCACGTACGAATTCTAAGATGTCAAGAAGGAGAAACACCTCTGTCCACAATTTCAAGGCACGCGTGATAATCCGAAGGTCAGAAGGAGCTGTCAGATCTCACTGCTTAGTTCTCTGAGAAGAACTGCATTACTCGTTGAACATCCAACACCCATGATCTTCTCAAGGCTAGCCTTTCTCCACCCAAGGTACCAACCTTACCCTCCTGGGCTTTTCCCGCACCAATCTCATAATCAAAGTATGCATAAAAGTCATATGTGCACATACACTTCAACCTACCCCAACACTAACTGGAAGATCAGGACTGCTAATAAATGGAGCCTGTGGGAACCATGCCCCATCCACGGGCCCCAACAGAGATCACAATCTTTCGCTCGATTTGGGAAATCAGAAGTCCACACAAATTGCGCCGGGAACTCGGGCCGACATGGACATCCAACAATTTCTACGCTACCTCAAGAAATAGGCAAACAAATTTCAACCACAGCACTGGTTATACGTTCAAGATAATCGCATCCGCTTAGAATTCGAATGGTGTTGGGATAGATAAGGGCCGGCGGCACCTTGGTGAAATGTAAAAATTGCTTAACAATGGCAGGCACAGGAAAGCGAAGCTCGATTGCAAGGTGCTCTCGAGTAAAAAACACAGCGTTGTGTTCTCCACCCAAAGTAGACTCATCCGGCTCCTCCATCAATTTGAGGTCGATGTTATCAGGGACATCGTAGTAGGCCCTCAATTCCTCTATCACAAGATGAGATGATGTCGCTGCGTAGTGTCCTCGGCAGGTCTTCTCGCGACCACCGACGGTGGAAGTTTCTTCCCGACCTATAGCCATCTTCTACAAGGCACTGGGGAAAAGAGGCAGCCAAGTCCGCCTGCCGTATACCAAACTGGTAAGAAGGCAAAGTCACCAAGCTTGAGCAAGGATCACCCGGACCTAAAAGTTCTAAATATCTCTCTCCCCGAATTCTGCCATTTAAACCGGCAGCTAACTAAGATTCAACACGTAAGAGGAAAACTAGGATTTCATATGTAAAGGAAACGCCTAGGAAAATCGTTCATGAAAAACTAGAATCGCACCAAAGATAACTGTAGAGGAAACTTAAACCAAAAGAAAGCAAGTAGACACAAATACGACAAGAATGGGAGAAGGCACAACTCAATGATGGCTCCCTATATGCCAAACGTTTATCTCGCTGACACTACAGAAATGGCACCGACCATCACATCCAGCACGCTTGAATTATGGCGACGATTCACCTATTAGGGCATAGTAAGAAAACGTGGGCCAAATTGCAGTCTCAGATCATCTTAAACGGGTTCGTCAACTATGCGTCACCCTGCTCTACCATTTCGCCAAAGTACTGCCAAATACCATAGCCTTCGACCATGAGAGTCAGTCATTGTCACTAGCTAGCAAATGAGGAAGGCATGGAAACAGTATATGCGAGAATTTCAAGAAATATGAATTCATTAATCACGTCAAAAGACGTTCATAATTTCACGGCATTGTTTTTTTTACGAAGTGATCGTACTATGACTACATAATCCATTCGGATCAAATACATAGCTCAAACAAAAGCGATTATGGGCGCGTAGGCTGAAACGAGGAAAAAAGCAGAAGCTGAAGAAGAAAGGCCCTATGGAAGTGGAAAGGAATGCGCAGAACCCTATTTCTGAGAGGGGGTGTGTCCTTGGATGCAGAGGATTCCATTTGAGTTTTAGAACCACCCAAAGGCCAACTAGAACAAGGACATTCAATTCCAACTCCACTCAATCCTTGCAATCTTCGATTTGGTTCATGCATAGAAATCACGTTCAAACTGTCTGTCTTAATCATCCTTCATTCAGTAATCCTCCACATATGACTCCCCGACAACGCCTAACCGACCTTCTCCGCAAAAAGACCAGGGATAACAAGTGGCACAAAGGGGTACGCCACCCTCCAAACCTTTTATAGGGGCCTCAAGGGTATCCCAAGAGATCCTATCAAATGCGAATTCAAAAAATTAGAAAATTCACGTTGGAACATACCAACATTGATTGTCCGTTGATCTCATGCTGCCGCTGCGTTTTCTTACCCGCCCTGGGCAACCGCCTTCCCAAGAGAAAAAGGGAGGCATTGTGGGTACAATGGCTCGGGGCCCAATTTGTAAAAACCCCAACCTCGATTGAATTATAATAGCCGTTTTTTGAACTAATTAGGAGGTCCAATGATAGAAACGAGGTAGAGTAGAATTTAGAACGCTCCTGATCACTATTCAGTACAAAGGATATTTTTCAAAATGTTCACCGATGCCCTAAGGAATAGTGATTTTCTTATTATATCCTAATGAGGGGTTTGGCAGAGGAATTTTAAGAAATTCCCAGCTCCTATGACTTTGAACCGATATTTAGAAGAGAATCGAGATTTAAGTGAATAGTGATTTGACCGAATTCTGAGATGCCAAATTCTAAATCAAATAAAATAAAATGTCCCGGAATAATCATAGAGTCTAACTTAAACTCAACGGAGTGAAACTGAGTCCGTTTGATGTTTTTTCAGCGACCAACGTAATCTTGATAATAATACGCTTATTGTCCTGATTCAATTTAATGATTTTAAATCCGATTTGATTTCAGAAACCGAAACCACCGTGGAAGGATTTAATTAGAGTATTTCATGGTCAATGAAGTTTAGACGATCATAGAATATTTTGAGTGCCGAATCTTATGCGCTGGGAATATAAGGTGAAACTGAGATAAAATCTGATATAAGGGAGATATTTTATTGTGAGAGCCAATCAAAACCTTTCTTAATGGCTAAGTTATGATTAAAATATCATGAGAATGGACCAATGAGATTCTTAGGCACAAGAGCCAATCAAAATTTTTTAAGGGCTAAGTTAGGGTTAGTGACTCATGAGAATGGACCAATGGATTCTTCGTCTGGCACTTTGGAAGTTGTGAGTCAAAAGCTAAATTTAGATTAAGTGTGCTCAAAAGAGGAGAGCACAGCTATGAGAGGAAAAGGGAGAAAAGAAAGGAAAGAAGAGAGAAAGGGAAGAAAATCTGTGAAAGGTGGAGATGTGATTTTTCTTCCTTTCAAGCTCTCCAAGTGATTCCGCGGTGAAAGAGAGGCCAAGGAAAACTCAGAAACAAGTAAGTTTCTAATGGTGTTGACTTTATGTTTTTCATACTTAATGCCTTGATTTTCTGTATGGATGTTAGATTTGTGGTATTTAAGGGTGAATCATGATGATTTTGATATAAAAGGAGAAAGAAATGGATTAGGTTAGGTTTGAAAAAATAAAGTGAGTGATTGGTTAGTTTTGATAGAAAGTAAATTGTAAGACATGTTGAAATCTGGTTAGGATTAGTGAAATTGAGGTATAAGGCATTATGGAATAGTTAAAAGGAGAATGTTGGGTTTTTAAAGAGAATGTCACACCAGAAAAACCCTATTTTTGTTTTGGCTACAGATTAAGTTAGAATCATCCAAATGAATTGATTCAAATTGTTAAATAACCATAAGAGATAGGTCTACAATTGTATAGAAGGAACGAAGAGCAAATTGTAGTTTCAATGTTCCAACACGGATCGAAAGGTGAGCTCGCTTATCTTGATTTGCTCGTTTGGGTATGGTTGTAGTGTTTTGGCCATAAGTGGAGTTTCAATCATCCAAATTGAGTGATTCAAAATTCTGGGTACAATAGACTTCTAGGGGGAAAAGTTATCTGAAGGAAGTGCATGCAAATTGTAAACCCAAAGTACCCATAAAATTTGTCAGCGGGAGCTGGCGCAGATTCTCGTTATGCCAAATTGAGTCATCTATCTAGATGTAAAATACAATAATCTCGAGCTTGGTGGATCCAAATTGGGTGATTCCCATTGAGAAGAAACCTTGGCAAATCCATAGCTTCAAATTAGTGAAGAAACAATTTCCATTTATGGAGCAAGACCCATAACCAAGGATAATAAAGAGGTGATTCATGAGTTAAACAAGGGGCATCAAAAACATGTCAGAATCAGGTTATGTGGTTGAGGGCCTTAGAGAAGGAATTTTAAATTGAAAATTTAAAGAGATGTCATTGATATATAAAGGACTGATCTGGAGAGTTTCTACAATTTTTAAATAACTGCTTTGGAATAATTTTAGTCATAAAGTCTATAGAGTATTGTTGGAAAAAAGGTTGGCCAAAATAAGTGGTTTTTTAAGGTTTCATGGGGTAATTGCATCATTTGGCTTTAAAATGAATGTGTATGGTGGATTAAAATGGAAGTTATGATTAATGTGTAGTTGTGTTTTTCGAAAAGTGAAAAGGATTATCGGATTCGAACGTGGAATTCGACCAGCTGCTGAATCAGCTAAGAACTCGTGAGTGTAAAAAATGTATTTTGACAATTGAGTTTTAAAAAGTGAATGGTTTTAATATTAAACTGAAAAGTTTAATGTAAATGTTTATATAAAATGTTATGGCATATGGAAATGTTTTATCTTAACAATATATATATTTATATTAAATTATATATGTATGCATGTTAAGGCATTATGGAAGTTTAAAATGTGTAAAGAATGCATAAAATGTATAACAATAAAGTAAAGTGTTTAAATGGATTTAGAAATGTATTTTGAAGAAAGGTTTTATTGATGGTTACCCTAACCCTATATGACTGTTATGACTGATATCGGTCGAGGTACTTTAAGCGTGTAAGGATTTAGAGGGTAAAGTTATAAAGTTACTAATCGAGTGAGGGAACAGTGTTTAGAGTAATATCCTTACACGTGATAAAGTGCTATGATCGGAACCCTATGCAAAGCATGAGTTTCTCCGCACAGAGTGGTTAAGTGACTGAATGAGACTGGCTCTCACCCGCTGCACTTAAATCGTTTCGGTGTGTTTATCCTCGGGTTCCATCGAAAGAAAGAAATAAATAAAGAAAGAAAAGTTTAAGGCATAAATTGATTTTAATTTATAAGTATTTATTACTTGCAGTATAATCGAAAATGTTATCTAAATAAAATGTACACTCAATCGAAGTTCCTTTTAGCCTATCTCGCTTCGTAGATGTTTCCAAACCATTTTCAGAACCGAGAGACAGTGCGCCTGTGAGGGACATCCCTCTCGCGCAGCGGTCTCATCGAGTGAGACGTACGCTGTGAACTACATTGTATAACATTTTGCATATTGTATATATGAATATTGTTACAATATATATATATATATGTATATAGTTTGAAAAGGAACTACGTGGGCTTTGATCCTCAGTGGACGAGGTACGTAGGCGGTCGACTTAAGCCCGACTCAAGCCCAAATTTTTTGATAAAAATGTGCATGGAATTGAATAAGGTTTGAATGTTTTGATGATTTGAAGTAAATAAATGTATATGTATGTATATTGTAACACATGTGACGAGGAGTCCTAAATGAAAGTTGTGAATTGAAAGATTAGAAGTGTTTTTAAATGGCTTCATCAGTTTTGTAAATTTGGGAAAGTCCGAAAATAGAGAAATCCTCGATTTTTCGAAAAATCTTAGTGTTTGAAAAAGAAAAAAAAAAAGAAAAGAAAAAAATTTACCACTAGCTACGTGATTATTTTCTAAAGATATAAAGGATTTTAAAGGGTTCATCATGGATTTTATTTGATTGTTTTGAGGAAAGTTTCTATATCCATCGAGTGCCTGAGGTCCCCTGTCTAACGAGGTTAATCCGGGTTGGGATCCTTCACAATTGCTCCCGCTAGCAAACCCCGGGCAACTAAGGACCGCAGGATGATGACCCAATCTACGGGCCCAACCGTTTTCCTCTATCAGTTAGGTCCAAACATGCATCCCCATTCGGGTAGGGTATATACCTTAGACATCAGTTCCTCTCGGGTCAGATAACTTTTAAAAAGGCATCCTGACACTTCCCGAACTTGAACAAATATAAGTCATACTCATAACCACCCTGAAGGTGGTCAAACATTTCTTGAGGCAGAAAGTGCGGACAACTGGCCTATCTAAATTGAAGAATAGGTCATAACGCACGAAAAGCAAGCTATCTTCCTTCCGTTTCTATGAAATTCCTACTTTCCATGGAAAGAGGATCGCCTCTGAAGATAAAAAGTAGGGAAAGAACAGAAGAAAACGGCACGTGATTCCACATCGGTGAGCGCCACTCTCCGTGCAGAGAGATTAATCTAACGAAGCATCTGGAGAAGCGGCACAAACCACCGCTATTCCTCGTTTATTTTTGCAGTAGACCACAATGTCTCATGTTTTTCCAACTGCCACATTCAAAAGTTCCGGAGACCATAAATTATAAAGTACATTTAACATGCCCATCATGCCTAGCTCAAGTGGCAGAGAGAGGAGGGTTCCATGTTCAAGCCCTAATAGAGACAGTTTACTACCTTAAAACTAAAGCGTGTTAAAAAAAAACATTTAACATATTTTTTAAAGAAACTTGTTATTTTTTTTACTATTATTATGTTTTTTTTTTAAACACACTATAGAACCTGTGTTTGGTGAGTCTTTTGTTTTTGGGTCAATTGGTAATTAGTGGGCTAGGGATTAAAAGCCCTCTCCAAACTTGTTTGATTTTGACAATTGGAAGAAGCTTGATTTTAGGGCATCTTTTTTGGAATGATATAAAAGGAAATGTTTTGCTTGTTATCGGAAAGTATGGGACAGGACCTGGGATCGGGAGCTGGAAAAAGGAAGTGGAAATTAGGAAGAGCACCATAGGAGGGAAGAACCTAATAGCGACAACAACTTCATTTCATTTTTCATTGGCCTGCCTCACTAGGCAGGCTTGGCCCGTGGTAGGGCTGTGTAAAGAGTAAGGCGCCGGCCCCCACATTTCTTCTTAAAAATAGGCCCTTCAAGACCAACTACTCCTTAGTAATTTGTGCCCTCTTAAACCTCACTTTATAGTATTTGTTATAGCATTTGTTTATATATTTTAGTAGTATTTGTTTGATATATTTTTAAAGGTAGTAGTGGTGATAGATAGTCTGTGGTGAGCCAATCAAAACCCTTTCAGGAATTGATTGTTGTAGTATGATTTTAGGTTTTAACATAATAAAACTAAGGTTTTAGGCTTAATATTAATATTACAAGTAAAAAAAAATTTATACACAATAGCCCCCTTTTAGAATGTCGTTTAGTTCTCGCGCCATTGTACGGCCTACTAGGTATCGATATTGACATTATTCTCTTATATCACATTGGTTTTTGGATTTGGGTTAACATTTTGCTGTTGCTTCAAGCAATCTTAACACAATCTGAACATTGTTTATTTTACATTTGGACTTATTCTCTTGGCGATCTAAACATTGTTTGTAAACACCTTAATGTTGAATATGGTGAGTTCTTAGCATGATATGGAATTTTATAGTTATTTCCATACTATTTCCAGCCACCGATGCATAATATGGCCACTGTTATTGAGGTTTAACATTTAAATTCTTTTTTTAGGGATCAAATAGGCTCAAAATGTGCTATATAAAATATGTGTGCCTATATGCGCAAGTGCACACGTCACCTTAAGTAATATAATAAAAGTATGAGTATCTTTCCACAAGGATTAGGTTACTATTTACCGAAATTAGAATAGTTATAACTTTATTTGGATTGACACCAAGGTGAAGTTGAAATGGAAACAAACTAAACTAAATAAATCCTAAACTAAGGTTATTAATAACATAAAGTATACAGTAATTAAAAGAAAGCTCAGGATTTTGATTTCCATCAACAAATTCATATGTAGAGGTTTGTTCCCAATTATGTCTAAATAATTTATTAATGGCGAATTTCACATAAGCACATAATATTATTTATCAAGCAATAACAATCTACCCTTGGAAAAGGTTAAATTGTATTTCTACCTCAAACCATCATAACCAAGGATGCATTAAGCAATTGAAATCCAACAAGCCACATGTAACCCACAAATATCTTTATTCTATGGTGAAACATGACACTTCATTCATTGTCTAGCCTAATTATTGTTTCTCAACTTCAAATTAGGTCATAAATCATGTTAATGGAGATAAATCATGAACAAGCATGAAGATTAGAATAAAACATTTAATATAATGAGATTCAAGGTTCAAAGATTTACAAATTAAAGCACAACACCATTGTTCATTTTCAAACTACATAAAAAAAACATTAGAAAATGAGATTATCTAATGGAGGGAAGAAATACAACCATAATAAATGAGGAAAAGGAGGAAAAGAGAAGAAGAAATAAACTAGATTTGGATTGAAGCCCTTCTTCTCTTCCAATCTTCCTCTCCTTCTTCAAGATCTCTTTCCAAAAGATTTCTGTGTCAAGCTCCCACCCAAGGGAACCTCCCTGTCCCTCCGCTGAACTCCCCTTCGTGGCTTCCACTCCTGCCTGGTTTAGCGCGCCAAACCAAGAGTGCCCAAAATCCACATCGTAGGATGACTGATGCCGCGACACGGCGGAAATGGACAATATGTGAGTTGTTCAGGCCAATCACGCGACAGATGCTCACACTAAAGATGAAGGTGCACTGCGCCTCAACGTGAGTAGACTGTTGGGCATGGTGCCCTAAAAGCATGTAATTTTTACTGCTTCATAAAAACAATTTTCTATATTTGATTCTTTATACATTTGTTGTATAATTTAGTAAATATCATAAAATTCCAAGTTTATTAATGTAACTATAATCTAAATATATAATAGCTTATATATATGATCAAAATATAGATATTAAACTAAATCAACCGTAGTAAATCAAAGTAGGGATCTTTGATCTATAATACAATAATGTTCAACTAACATTAAGAATGCAATAATCTTGATCTGGATTAATATGCATGACATTAAATGGAGGTGCTTTTATGGCCCACTGATAGATTATTAAACATGGATTAAACTCTTAAACAAGATAATCACTACACCAGAGTTTAAACCATGTCACTAGATGATCATATGCAAGATTGATCTTAATCCCGAAAGGCAGCTACGATCATCATTTCCAATAGTGGCCTTTGATTCATACGTTACTAGTCTGTCTCAAGACAGCCCAATACTATGCCTTGAGGCCCATTAAGATAGGCAGGCTGGGAAACATACTCTGGCGATATGGAATCCAACCCTTCTTTATAGAAGTTGAATAATTGGTTCCTTGGCAGCACTCGAACTAACACAGCTGTGAATTTATAACAGGTTTATAAATTAACTGTTCCCTAGTGAATTAATGGAACTTAAGGACAAAGATATCACTAGAGGGGTAAAACAATAATTTCACCTAGCTCTAATGATGCACCACCTTATGATTTTGAAACTGTACGTAATGATCATATCAACGGATCGGCTTGAGTATCACTATACGTAAATTATTTTCTAATTACAAGAGTTCAGCCGTATTTGAATAATATCGAACTAATAAATTAGATTAATCGGGACAAAGAGTTTAATTAATTATCACCATGAGTTGGAATTTACAGTCCATAGGTTCCCTAGCCGCTCTCAGAAACATCATAGATTAAATTAACAAAGAAATCCCTTGGAGGGCATAGTTGTAAAAGAAATTGTTTCATAGCAACTATGTAGTAATTATTGTAGAATTAAATGCTAATTAATTAATTAATAGTAATTACTATATGGATGAAACGGTTAATTTGATAAATTAACTTATATTACTTTAATACTTAATTTGAATTTAATTTGAATTAATATTAAATATGCCACTTGGATCCAATGGTTGAGATAAATTCAAGGCATATTATAACAGAGGCAAACCCTGTGCATCAAGGGTGATGTGGTTTTAGAGAAAAAAAAAGAGAAAGAGTTTCACTTTTTGCTCTTCATCTACCCTCTTGATTCCCATGTGTTGAGAATATCAAGAGTTCTAAAACAAAATTCAGCTAATCTGTAGACGCCCACATCGCACTTCAGAGAGTAAAGAGGAAATCCACTTGGGCAGACGTGGAAAATAGGAAAAAAAAAAAAGGATATTGAGTTGTCAACCCTACTTGCCAAAAAAATATCCTTAATTTGATTGAGGTAATTCTTCTTATTGTTTGTTGATTAGTATGCATGTACCATAGATAGTAAAGAGTTTTTGATATTAATTTTTAAATTTAATGGACTAAAATATTCCAATAAGTAAACTTGTTTTGAACTTCAAACCTACATGTGACTCACGCTTGCGGAGAGAATTCACCTACAACGCGAATTTCACTAACTTTTTGATGATTTTTTTAGCAATTAGTCGACTGTTTGAGCAACAGGTCGATCGTTTGAGAAACCGGTCGATCGGTTGCTCTTTCTTTTGCTTCCTGACTTCCCGAAGCCGTAACTTCTTCATCCGAACTTCGAATTGCGCAATCTTGGTGTCTGTAGAAAGCTCTTTAAGTCTAGAATGCGTCCATACCAACAAGGGAGCAATGGGAAGACATCATGTAGATGAAAAGATCACATTTTTGCTGCAGCTGCATGATGATATTGTTAAATATTTTTCAATTTCGCTCATTAATTTATACTTAATGGTTGGCCTAATTACAAAATTGAGAAAAGAGAACATTAGGATACTTATTTATCTCATAAAACAACTAAAACCTAAGCAAAACATGAGGATAAAATGAGTATTTAAGGTACTCATCGATAGTTTACTACTTTAAAACTAGAGTGTATTAAAAAAAAAAATGGTACATTTAACATATTTTTTAAAGAAAATTGTTAAATATTATTTTTTTAACTATTATTACGTTATTTTTTGTAAACACACTGTAGACCTCGTGTTTGGTGAGTCTTTTGTTTTTGAGTCATTTTGGTAGTTAGTGGGCTAGTCATTAAATCTCCAAACTTGTCTGATTTTGACAATTGGAAGAAGGGGTGACCTCGATTTTAGAGCCTTTTTTTGGAATGATATAAAAGGAAATTTTTTGGTTTTGAAAATTAAAGAAGTTCGAGAGTTTTGGGGGGGAGCTAGAAGAAGGAAGGGGAAACTAGGAAGAGCGCCAAACGAGGGAGTAACCTAGTCACGACAGCAACTTCATTTAATTTTTTGTTTGGCTCGACTCACTAGGTATTGATATTGGCAATATTCTCTTATATCACATTGGATTTTGGATTTAAGTTAGCATTTTGCTATTACTTCAAGCAATATTAACACAATCTGAACATTGTTTGTTTTACATTTAAACTTATTCTCTTCGCGATCTAAACATTGTTCGTGAACACCTTACTGTTGAATATGGTGAGTTCTTAGCATGATATGAGATTTTATAGTTATTTTCATACTATTTCCAGCCCCTGAAGCATAATATGGGCATTGTTCTTGAAGTTTAACATTTAAATTCCTTTTTTAGGGATCAAAGGAATTGTAGACATTGTTTTGGCCAGACATTTGAACTTTATTTTTTTGGAAATCTAAATGTTGTTGATAACTGCTCGAAAGTGGTATTTTAGGGGTTTAACTTCTATATCTTTATACCATTTTGAGTGGTAATTACCCATAATTAATCAATTATGCATATTGCTAACCCGAAAGCAAAATTACTAATGTTTCCATCTAGTTTATGCATTTTGCAGGTTTTTGAGCTTAAATGCAACACTTTGGGGAAGGAATGAAGATTTGGGACTTCCGAGGATGACTCACTCACGATTCAGGGCCATGGAAGCATGGAGGGACAAATTTGAAACCTGTTTAAAGGCTTGAAGACCAGGAAATCATGAAGAAATGCAGCATGAGGAAAACTAGCACTTATCTAATTTGAGTGTGAGTTTCTCGTACTCACACATTTGGGTGCAAGATTTCGCACTCACACAAGTGAGGGCGATATTTTCTCGCACTCAAGCGAGTGAGTGCAAACCGTCGACAGAATGTCCAGATTTGATATGATTCTTATTTGTTTCCCATTTTAGACCTCTAAACATATTTAATCAACTAGGAAACATTGTAACTTGCATTTGAAGGCCCTAAGGGCGCCAAAAACATGTATAAATAAGGGAGAATAAGATAAAAACAACTCTCAAAATTTCTTTTTTTTTAAGATCGTTTTTAGGGTTGTAAAATCTTTCAACCCAATTGTCAGTAAAGTTTCATTTTTTTATGTTATGCACAAGTCTTCTTCCATGGACATTGTGACACATAGCATGGAAGAGCAAACTCCTTCCTTAGGGAGACGGTGGATCATGGGCACAAGTCAAGGGTGATTTATAGAGAGACATGCTTTAGATCAAAGGTAAGTCTTCTGACTGGTGAGGATCTCCCAAATAGGTCAGTTCTATAAGCCTATAAGGTTGACAACCCAATCATTCACTCTTCAAAACTTCACTACCTGGTGTCAGCCTGGCAAACTCTTCAATCCCTAAGGTCTTTAGATATTGTTGCAAAACCAGTTTTCACCATCTCTTCATAAAATCAGATTTTAAATAATTACTTCAATTTTTCTTTAACTTGACTAAGTCAGGCCATTCTCCTTAAAAGAATATTCTCTTCCTTTGACGACCCTAAATACTTATAGCTGAATTAGCTGAGCTAAATTTAAATTACTTCTTTAGAATATAAATTTTTGTGAGCCTCTAGAACATCAAAGCAACCACATAGCTAGTTTTGGGCATGATCAACTGCTACTGATTTTTCTATTTTTAGTTTTTTTTTCTTTCATTTTTTTTCCCTTCTAGAAATCTGAATAGCTGAGTATCTGATTCTGAATATTTGTTGTAGAGCATGTGGATTTTTTTATTTTTTTTTGTTTATGGCAATATGAATATGCAATTTAAATATATGTTGAACACTTGGAAATATGAAATACCTGATATTGAATATTTTGGAGTCTCTTTATTTATGGCAATGTAAATATTAGATGCACTGAATATTTGGATTTATTTTTTGCAATACGAATATTGGATGATGAATCTGGGTAGTGCACTATATGTTTGTGTGCCGTGGTTGCTTGTGTCTTTAGTGTTTTGCTTGCCCAGATCCTACATTGGAAGCTCCACTTTCCCATTGCTTATGTCGCTCCAGCATTAAGGCTGTCAGATTCATTCAATATGTTGCTTTATTTTGTATAGGAAACATCCTATATGTTGTGCTATGTGCTGTGTGAGGGAAGAAACTCTTATATGTTGTCCTGGTGAGGGAAAGAGATTAGTTGATCCAATTGAGGGGGAATAAGGAGATTTGTTGCTTGATTATTGTTCATGATGATAGAGCTATGAATGCAGCTATTGTAAAACTTTTAACCCAAAGATCTTGGCATGGGTCAAAGTTTGTATTTGTTGATGACCACCCACCTCGTTGGATGAAGTCCATGTTAGGGAGCAATTCAAGGTCAATGGGAAGTTTGAATGAATTGTGCTTACATGGATTATGACATGTTAATGATTATATAGTACATAGATTAATTAAAATAGATCATATACCGACATTCCAAATTGATTAGAAGCATAAGTGTGAGACTTGTGTTGAGGCAAAACTAACCAAGTCATCCTTTCAAAGCATTGAAAGACACACTGAATCTCTTGAATTAATCCATAGTGTTATATGTGATGTGAAATTTGTATAAACAAGAGGTGGTAATAAATACTTTATTACTTTTGTTGATGATAGCACCAAGTATTGTTATGTGTACCTACTCAAAAGTAAGGATGAGACGATTGAGAAATTTTCTCTATGGAACCAAAGTTGAGAATCAACTCAATAAGAAAATTAAAGTACTCAGAAGTGATCGAGGTATTGAGTATGAATTGCCATATGATCTTTGTGCTCAAAATGGGATTATATATGAAACCACAACACCTTATTCGCTTCAATCCAATGTAGTAGCTGAGCAAAAGAATCGCACTTTAAAAGAGATGATGAATGCAATGCTAATAAGATCTAGTCTACCACAAAACATGTGGGGGGGATAAGTTTTGATTGCTAATTACCTTTTGAATAAGGTCCCTAAAAGGAAAGAAGAAAAGACTCCATATGAGGTATGAAAAGGAAGAAAGTCATCCTAAAAATACTTACGAGTATGGGATGTCTTGCTAAAGTGACAGTTCCTCCACCTAAAAAGGTGAAGATATGACCTAAGGTTATTGATTGAATTTTCATTGGTTATGCATATAATAGTAGTGTTTATCTGTTTCTTGTTCATGAGTCAAATATCTCAGATGTTCAAATGAACACGATAATGGAATCGAGGAATGCATCATTCTTTGAAGATGTATTTCCATGTAAATCCAAGGAGAAGCCAGGTTCATCAAAACATAAGTTGGAAACTATTACTGAAAATAGTCAAGATCAAAATGAAGATAGTGAGACGTAGTAAAAGAGCAAGGATAGAAAAATCTTTCGATTCAGATTTTCTAACTTTTATGCTTGAAAGGGAACCTCAAACTTATAAGAGCGATGATGTAGCATCCCCAAAATACCATAATTTTTATAATAATTTTATTATATAATGCAGGTATAGATTGAGTCAAACAGGCTTTCAGGGTAATTTGATAAATTGATAAATTGTAAAATGTAAATTGAAAGTATGAGCATATGATTTAATATTATATGCTAAAATAGAAAAATTTATTGAACCAGAAGCTCTTAAAGTGAAAAAGGGCAAACGTGGAAATTTGTAAAATAAGGACCTAGGGGTCAAATGATAGCTTAAATACTAATGGGAAATAAATGTCTAAGTGAATAAATGATAAGGAAAGTGAAATAAAGAGTTAGAATGTCAAAAAATGGAAAATTGGATTTATTGAGTGGCCAAACAAGGCCTTATAAGGAATAAGTGATTTAAGAGCAAAAAGGGAAAAATGAAAAATGAGAAATGGGTGTAGGCCAAACATGGCCTTACACTTAAGTTGAATTATAAAGACCAAAATGTGGTCTTAGGGCTCATTATATGAGCCATCCCGTTTTTGGAGAAGATGAGAGGAGAAAAAGGGAGAAGGAGCTAGGGCTTCCAAGAGATCAAGCTTTGGTGTGTTTCCTTCCCACTTTTTACTTCTAAAGGATCAAACAACCTACAAGAGAAAGATTTGAAGAGGTTCAAGGTAATAAATCAAAAACCCTAACCTCATTCTTTTTTATTTGGATTTTGGGGAAAAGCCCAAACATGAGGAAAATGGATTTTTATTGAGTCTAAACCACTTTTGGAGTTGTTTTGGGTAGATTCCATGGTGGATTTTTGATATGGGACGAACTGGAGAAGATTGGTGGATGAAAAATGCGTGAAAATGCCAAAAATCGAACATTTATGGGCAAAAACCGTAGGGTGTACCGGGAAATACGACTCAACTGTGCAGTACGGGGATGCGATGAGTAACTTATCTGGGGTATAGGTCCAGGGTGTAGGTCTGGTGGTGTAATGGGTAACTGTGCGGTCACGGTCAAGATCTTCACCGGTCACGGGTTATTCAGCTTGACCCACCATTTTGCATATTTTCGCGTCGTTAAGTCACGTATTAGGTGTACCCGATGTTTAGGGACCCTAAAGGGGAAATGAATAATGGGGTTGAATAAGAATGGGACCCAAGTAAAAAGCGTCTTTGTACCTCGTAGCCTCGCGATATTTATTTAGTATGATTATTTGCATAACCACTAAGAGTGAAGAATTTGTATTTGACTAGGTGCGGGTGAAGACGACAACCTGACCTAGGATTGATATCGAAAAGGAAAAAGGAATCGATAATTGGTTTGTTCACTGACCCTCTATCTCCATTTCAAGTGTTCTGGTAGTATATCAAATAAATTTGAAATTTCATTACAGTACATATGGATTTGAAATTGTGATTATGATCGGTTATGAAGGCTATTTGTGAAATATATATAAGTATATATATATTGATTTGAATTATTGTTATTTGAAATGTTTGTCAAATATATGCATGTGTGCGAATATTTGAACTATAAGTGAAGTTATTGCATAAAAGTAAGTTGATTCGAAATGTATTATTGAATGACCAACATGGCTGGGATTCTGTTGGTCGTCATGAAAGTAATACGTAATGTTGAATGTGGAATCACATTTGCTTACTAGATGACAAACAGAGCAAGAATTCACCTTCATCACATCGTGAATGTCGATTTCCTATAGCCATATGTGAAATGGTAATATTGAATGTGAAATCACATTGCTATTGAATGACAAACATGGCCGAGGATTCTGTGAATATGTAAGTGAATGTCGAATTTCTATAACCATATGTGAGATGGTAATATTGAATGTAAAACCACATTGCCTTCTTGAATAACGGGGCCAGGATTCTGGCCCCGAATACGTAAGTGAATGTTGACTCTATAGCTATATGTGAAATCCTAGGCAGCGAAGAATGATATAAAAGTGTATTTGTATAATTATTTTTACATTGCAGCAATTGTTTTAAAGGCATTATTTTGTGTGCATGATATATATATATATATATATATATATACATATATATATATGGGCGAAATGGAATAGAGGAATTGTATAGAACCACCTAAGCATGAAAATGCTTAGGCGTATTGTTTATCAATGCGCGGTGCAAGTGATAGAGGTGAAGCAAGACTCAAGATCGAAGGCTTCGAGTCATAGAGAAGATTACGAGGGTATGCTCGAGTCATATGCAATCCCTCCATTTCTTTGAACATTGATATTTTTGTAAAAAACAATTTGAACTACGAACTTTTGTTTATCGCATTTTGTTAAATGTAAATGTTATGAATCTTTTAAATTATAAAGTATGGGCTTGCCCAAAATGAAATACTTCCACTTAATTAAAGGTCTAAAATTTAATAACATAAACTAAATGTTTGAGATGATAGTGAAAATGTCGAATGCTTAGGGCTTTGGCTTGGATGTGTAAGATGAGTCGGGATTCGGTCGCGACACTTTTGAAAACAAAAATTTAATAAAATGATAACTAAAGGGATTTGATTAATGGCTTTGGCCGGGCGTCCTCGGGCTTTTGGTTCGGATCCGCCAATCGGGTCGGGTCGGGCTCGGGGGTCGCTACAAGTGAACTCTACAGAGGGTCTCATGTGGAAAAGGCCATTAAGAGTGAAATTAATTCATACTAAAAAAGCACACTTGGGAACTAGTGGATCTTCCACCAAGTTGTAAACCTTTAAGTTCCAAATGGGTTTTCAAGAGGAAAAGGAAAGTAGATGGATCAATTGACAAAGTATAAAGCAAGACTTGTAATCGAAGGCTACAAACAAACTGAAGGCCTTGATTATTTTGATACATATTCTCCAATGACGAGAATAAATTCCATAAGGATGGTACTTGCAATTTCTTCCTTGAGAAACCTTGAAGTACATCAAATGGATGTAAAAACAACCTTTCTTAATGGAGATTTAGATGAAGAAATCTACATGGAGTAACTTGAGAGGTTTTTTGCTCCAGGACAAGAAAAGAAAGTCTATAAGTTAGTAAAATCCTTGTATGGGCTAAAACAAGCACTGAAAAAATAGCATGAGAAATTTGACTACGTTATGATGTCATAGGGATTTAAAATCAATGAATGTGACAAGTGTGTGTATGTCAAGGATGCAGAAATGGATATGTCATTATATGTTTATACGTAGATGACATGCTTATTATCGGAAGTGATGATAAGATGATCATATATACTAATTCAAGGTTTGACATGAAAGGCATGGGACCTGATGATGTTATATTGGGAATAAAAATCATAAGAACATCAAATGGAATCATTCTAAGTCAATCACATTATGTTGATAATATTCTTGGAAAGTTTGATAAAGACAATTTTGGAATTGCCAAAACACTAGTTGATGTAACACTACACCTATCCAAGAATAGGAGAGAGTGTTTCTCGAGTAGAATACTCTAAAGTAATATGTAGTTTGATGTACCTAACGAGCTATAGAAGACCAGATACAACCTATTCGGTTAGTAAACTGAGTAGTTATATGAGTAATCCTAGAGCCAAGCATTGATAGGAATCATGAGAGTATTTAAGTACTTGCAATTTACTCGTGATTATGGTCTACACTATACAAGATATATTTTGTACTTGAAGGTTATAGTGATGCAAACTGGATATCAAAGACTCAAAATCCCATAGTGGTTATGTGTTTACACTAGGGGCAAAATATACGGTTATTTCCAAATCCGTTTGAGTTTTTAACGTTGGAAAAATGTGGGAAAGAGGCAGAATGGTTACGCTACTTCTTAAAGTATATTCCAAGATGGCCAAAGCCCATGCCTCCAATTTGAATACATTGCAATAGTCAATATGCTATTAGTAGAGCATAAAGCAATATATAATGATAAGTCTAGACATATTCGTCGTAGACACAATACCATCAAACAACTACTCTTGATTTGTGTTATCTCTTTAGACTATGTAAAGTCCAAAGATAATATTATGGTTCTTTTAACTAAAGGATTAAACAGAGAGTTAGTTGAAAAGTCATCGAAGGGAATGAGATTAAAGCCCATAACAGAATAAGTCGATTTAGTGGACACCCAACCTAGTTGACTAGAGATTCTAAGATCTAGGTTCAAAAGGGACAACTAAACTGTAAAGACTTAGTCATATCATTATGGCGATCTTTCTATCCATTCCTATGATGAAACAGTGATGCTAGTAAAAGTAAAGTTCAGTCATGCTTTCAATAATCTCTATGCATGGATGGTGAAATAAGAGTCATATGAGTTGCTTTTGAATTAAGAGATCACCCATGTAAGAGTTAAGTAGGGTCGCTTCAAAGGGAATTGAATAAGGCATGATTCCTATTAAACTCTTATAGAACCAGGCACATTTCCATGGCTAAAATAGATATGTAAGTGAGAACTGAAATGTGTTAGGAAGATTCCTGTGTGAGATATGTCATCCCTTACACAAATGGCAGAACAATTCAAGGACATCATGTCCACTGTTTGGTTGGTAGAGTAAACATATTTTTGTAAGGGAAGGTTCAAAGGGTGACACCTACCTCTCCTATGAAGGTTTCAACTATTGAATCCATCACCTAGTCTTATGGAGTTTTAAAGTTTTTGGTCACGAATGTCATTTATGTGGGGAATTATTGGAAAGCCGTTTGAATGACATTCATTGCAAAGGAATCAATGGAATTCATTTTGGTAGAAGTCGGAGAGGCCCCAACGATCGTCTTAGATGTTTGAGAGGCTCCCAACGTTTGAAGATTAAGGGTCTTTGTTCTTCTATGTTTTGAGAGGATCGCTCCTGTTCAGTATCAAATTCTTTTTCCTCATTCTCAGTCTCTATGTGTCAAGGTTGAAGATCAAGTGAGTTATGTGTTTGAGTGTTGTCGGTGAAAGATTCAAACACAGTCTCAATTTACAAGAGTAGTATCAAGGTGTTGTAGTGCTACTTGTACGTCGTTTTATTATGGAAGATAGACGCTGATCCAATAATCTCCAAGCACTAGATGAGACGAAGAATCTATTTTAAGGAGATTATAACTCCTCACAAGACTTGTCTTATTCCAATGTGTTCTTCATTTGTTCCTATTCTTTTCCCTTAGCCATTAAAGATGCTCTAAGTTGCAAATTTATGTTTAACCCATAATGCAAGCTTTATTTCAACAAGAAAGTTTATGTTTTAGGTTTTTCATTGTGGTACAGAGTTTATAAAAAAAAATCAAGCTTCCAAATCCTTCGCCCAAACTCAAGCTATAAAAGATATATTACGTTGGGAATTTCGAATTAGTGATGATGATGTTGGTTCATCCTCAAAGTTGAAAGGGGCTTTGGAAGGGGAGATCATTTGGATCGAGCATAGTTTCAGAGTAAGAAATTCCTAACCACATGAATATGGTGGTGCAGCAACCGCTTGTCTCTAGCTTTTGGGTACAACAACCATCTCCATGCCTCCATGCTTTGGGAGTCACTTTCTGTTGGAGAGTTAAGTGAAAAAAAAAGGGAAGAAGAAATATCTTGTGATATTTCAAATTGACTTGGCCAAGTCATTTAGTTTATCTTTTTAACCAAATCAAGTGTTGTGACTTTTCTTTTTTTAATTTTCATTAAGCTTCTTTTGGCACCTTTTGTGGAGAGATCCGTTAGGACTCCACCTATATAAAGGTGTCCCTCCCCCTTCATTTTACACACACTTCTTCTTTGGGATCTCACTCTCAAGCTCTCTCATCTCTCTCTTGCTCAAGTGCTTCCAAGCGCTCTTTTCTTGCTCAAGTGCTTCCAAGCACACCTCTCTCTCTCTCTCTCTCTCTCTCTCTCTCTCTCTCTCTCTCTCTCTCTCTCAAGTTCTCCCAAGTACTATCTCTAATTTTCAAGTGCTTTCATACCAAGAACATTTCCTTGGAGGAATATCATTGTTCAAGTTGTACTATATCTTACCAAGGGGGTGCACCCCGAGGTAAAATCTAACTGTTGAATCCTAAGTGGAAACCAGGTTCCTACTGCATCAAGGTTATAAGCCAGGAGGCGAATCTACTTTAGGGCAGTCTTGTGTAATTTTAACCGGTAATCGGATTAGTCATCTTATCTCACTTGTCCCTTGTTTGGTTTGTTTTGGGCTAAGTCAAACTCCCTAATCTTTTTCTATATGACCTTCTATTGGTGGTATTAGAGCCCAAGGCTATAAGTGGTAACTTGCTAGTACATGTCTAGGAAAGACCTATCAGCAATGATAGAGAGCACAAGTAGTGGGTTTAGCGGGACCATTGTGACCCCTCAGCTTACACGGGACTTTTACGTGTACTTAACATCTCTCCCTATTGTCCTAATTTGTTCACCCAAAAACATAGTAGAACCAACACTTTTTGCCTTCCAATTTCGGTTTGATGCATGGTTAGGTGGCAGCAATGTAAGAACATTCTTGTTGGGTGCATGGCGAGGTGGTAATATTCTAGGCAACACTCATCTCTTTTCCTCTATTATTTATCTCCTGCACTCTCCCACTTAATTGATAGAGTAAGAGATTTCACCCACCATATTGGCTCACGACCATTATTAGTCTTTTCTTTTCCTTATTTGATTTCGTTTTTAGATATTATTGTTCAGTGACTTTTAAATCTGAGATTATTTTTTTTTCCATGAAGCGACTAAAGCGAAGCTATATAATAGCCTCATTCCGCGCATACTCACGTGTCACTCAATTATCAGCGTGACATATGATACCTCTCATCGAGATTCCAGAGTGAATTGGTGCACTTGGTGCAATGATCAACTTTTCAGAAACTATGTGGGCACGAATGCCATTCACGGGAATATGGTTAGATTCTACTCATAGAGCTTTCCATAGAGTTGAATCGTATGGCAGGACAGACGAGGAAGTTATGGTTGTCCGAAGTTGGCACTGTCGAGCTCATTCCCTAAACGAGGTCGGCTCGGCCTAAGGAGGTCAGCTCGGCCTCACCGACCTCATCCTAGCTGAGGTTGGCTACACACGACTCATCCATCTTGAGCTCGTCCATGCACGACTCATCCACGCTGAGGCTCGGCCTGGCTCATACGACTCATCCACCTGGCGGGCTCCGGCCACACCTGACTCATCCACGATGAGCTCGGCCATGGCTCATTCTGCTTTGGCTGGGCGAGACCACCGGCTCATCCTCGGCTCGGCTAGACCACGGCTCATCCTGCTGAATCGGCCGCTGGCTCACGCTCATTCACCCGCTGCGCTCGGCGGCGTACTCCCGGCTCACCACGGCTCATCCCTGGCGGGCTCGGCCACACCGCAACTCATCCGCTCTTGGGCTGGCGCTGGCTCATCTGCCCCAGGCCCGGCCAGACCGACTCATCCAGGCTCGGCAATACATCTCACATAGCTCATCCCTCGGCTCGGCCCTGCGGCTCATCCTGCGACTCGGCATTACAAGAAAGCTCACTGACTCATCCTGCGAGCTCGGCCACACCGGCTTAGCTTTGCCCAAAGAGGTTATTTCGGCTCTGCAAAGGTCTCAGCTCATCCCGGGAGAGCTCAGCTCTGCCCAAAGGTCTGGCTATTAACCAAAGGTTCAGCTTCGACCGGAAGGGCGCGGCCTGACTCATCTTCTCAAACCCTTGTGGTAAAGCCATAGCTGGGCTTTGAGGTCGATTGGGTGATTCAGCCCATCAAGCTTTGGTGGGGCTACAATATCCTAGAAGGACACAGGGCTGAGATTCCATTCGCTTCCCCAAAAAAATTCGGTCTTGGGTTTGGATGATAATATGAGATTGAAACGGCGACTTCTAGCAGTTTAGACATAATAAAACATCCTAAGACGGGACACAACCCCTTACCCAAATTAATGTTAAACATAATCTGAGTTTAATTACAATTTGTTTTATCTATTTCAATTTTGAAAATAACAGTTCAGTTTTGGCAAAAAATTGGGTTTTAATTTATATGTTTTTAAAGACATGATAAACCATCTTGGATCTTATCTAAACATAAAGACCTCATGAAGTATATAGCCTGAAGCTGTTGTTTCAGATTTTTGAAATGTTTCTAATGGGGTGGAAATATTCTTGATGGAGAGAATCTCACTGGGCTATGCACTGATTGTATACAGTGACATGATCGTAAAATCATTCTTTTGTTCTTATAAAACCAATGTATCTGCATGAATCTGCATGTGATCAGATGTAGTGGCTCTCTCTCTATATTGCCACAATTTGCCATGTATAAACGGGCTAAAAAATAAAGCGCATTTTGAAACCCATTGAACAACCTACGTGTCGAGACAAACCTTTGAATATTTTACACGCTTGGGCAGCCCTCGAATAGTAAACCAATGGACAACCTCGAGTGGCAAACTCGCTGGACGTCTCGAGAACCCGCATTGAATGACGCCAGATAGAGTTAAATTAGACAAAAGCCTTGATATAATTTATTGGGCAACCCTCCAGATAGTAAACTCTTTGGACCATAAGATTACCATTTTATTCTTGCACTGCTTTCGATTCATTGACCCAGTGCACATGCAATGAAGCAATGTCCCTTGCATAATATCTCATATTACATGCATGATGGAAACTACATACCAACACTCATGCCATGCTTCACACCAAGCATCATGTTAATATCTGTAAGCATGCATATATTAACATCGTCTTCTGCTAATCACTTGCGTTATTCAAACAGCGATAACACACAAGCGGATTTCAAATGTCAAACTGGAAAATAGCCACACGATTACCACGACGAGATCATCCTTCGCAAAATCCACGACTCACGGGTGCCGCAGTCGGTTCCGGAAGCTGCGGTTTAGCTTCTCGGTTTCGATTGAGGTAGGAGGAACCCCACTCCCAGTGGTCCGTTCCTTCTTGCAACTCCTCTGTTTGTTAATCAGAGAACTGCTGGTTCTCTTTCCTTTCCGTTGTCTTTCTTCTTTCTTTTCTTTTTCTTTTTTCTCTTTTCTTTTCTTTCCCAGGAACAGTTACTTTTCGATTGGAGAATACTTACCTGGTGTTGAACACCTCTTCACTTCTCTCACCGTGACACATAGCATTCATGTGTCGTGCATGCCCTTTCCACCACTATCCTCTCATGCAAGATAGAAGTGTGACACTTAGCTTCCACCAGGTGCAGTGTCACTCTCCTCCGGTGCCCACATGGCACGTATTCATACCACGTGTGCCTCTCATGATCAGTTGTCTTGAAATCTGCGTTGTTCATTCTCAGTTCAGGCGAGTCGTATGTACTTAGATTTACGTGAGACGGACTTAACGATTATAGCATCTTGTCGTCATCAGAGATCTGAAGAAAATTCAGTTTCAACCCATGTCTATCATTTACTTTATCAAGTCTCATTCTTTATAAAAAAATTTCGTCGAAATTCACACTATCTTATCTGATCACATGCATATGTAGCAGGTCATTTAAATGTCGAATGACTAAAACCACATTCAGTCTCAAAGAGAAGATATCTAATCGCATTGTGTCCTCACGTTTCCATTTCACTAGCCTCATAGTCTTGCATCGCAAAACCTGCTCTCGGCTATCCATAATACGCATAGGTCCCTCCTCGAAGGTCCCATCTGCATCAATAACAAGCTCGCCCCAGTCCACTACATGAGCTGGATCACGGGTGTACTTAGAGCATGGGGGCGTGGAATACCTCATGGACACACGATAAACTGGCGGTAATGCTAAATTCCAGTGTGCAACTACCCACCCTCTCGAGTACCTCGAGAAGGGCCCGATAAACCTCGGCGATAGTTTCCCACAGCACAGAATCGACCCACTCCTCTTAGGCATCACCTTTAAGATGACATGATCACCCACCTCAAACTCTAAATTCGTCGGCCTTGTCGGCGTAACTCTTTTGTGACTGCGATCAGTGAGAGGCGTTTCGTATCGGACCAGCTACCGGTGGTGTCTCGAATCAAGTCGGGACCAGATGGGTGGAGCTCTCTTCCACCTCCCGGGTCAACAAATTGGAGATCGACATGGCCTCCCATATAAGGCCTCATAGGGTGCCATCTATATGCTTGCCTGATAACTGTTGTTGTAAGCGAATTCTACCAAGGGAAAATGTTCTTCCCAGCTACCCTTGAAATCTAGGACGCATGCTCGCAGCATGTCCTCTAAAACTTGTATAGTCCTCTCAGTGACCATGCATTTGTGGATGAAAAGCCGGTGCTCATCGTAATTGTCCCATGGCCTTAAAAACTCTTCAAAAGTGTGCCATGAACACGGGATCTGTCGTCGATGAATGCGGCACTCCATGTAACCCCGCAATCTCGTATATCTGACCTCTGAGTTCCCTCCGGTGTAAAGGTCATCGAATGCGGCTAGGAAATGTACTGACAGTAGGCAGTCCATTATGACCCACCGCATCATGTCTACGCGATGTTAAGTGGTAAGTGAGTCACAAAATCCATCGTGGTGCTCCCACTTCCCTTTCGACCACCTCGATGGCTAAAGTAGCCTGGCGGCAGTGCTCAGCGCTTAACACTGCGACACGTGAGACATTGTCGAACAAAGTCCCCAGTGTGATATAGCCCCATCCAGCTCCGTTAGTGCAGGCGGCGAAGATCTTTGCAGTACATCTTAAAGTGCCACACAAGATGCCAAGCAAATCGAGCTTGATTGAAACTCCCACAGAATCTCTATCACCGGAAATGGTCATTTGGGAACCCTTTGCGAGTCTCTATCACAAAGTACCATGCAACGTGGACGGTCCGACCTATCCTATTTTTGTATGTGCAGGTCCACGATGAACACTTATCTCCGCGTCTACGGGACTTGATCACTCTATGCCAGAAGAGCGATGTAGCCTCTTCGTAACTCCCAATGACGTACCGGAGGCTTGCTCGTATCACATGAAATGGCGTCGGTCTCGAGCATCCGCGACCGGGAAGCTATGCTGACGATGCTCACGTGACCCCGGTGGTGCGTCGCCACCATATTTGCCGCCACCACGATGGTATTGCGGTGAAGTCATAATCTGCGGGAACTCATCCATCATTGCCTCATATTGAGGTCCGTATGTGAATCATGAGACTTTTGTGAGGTAAAGTACACCTCAAACTCTCATTATTATAAGTAGTGGCGCCAATGTTGAGGCTGAAGACGATGACATAACTCCATGTGTGTGGGTAATTCATCATGATTCTTATTCATTGAGAACCGTAAGCCACTACCCTCCGGACATCAAGCTACATCGATCAATCGCACAGGCGTCATGGTACATAAGTACTCTTTGTCCTTTCGGGACTACGAATAGGAGCTGATGACCTCAGTTTCAATTCTGGGAGCCTGCCCTTTCACCACGAGTCATTCCTCGAACTTGACCTCCTTAGGGTCCAACTTAGTCATGGGAGAAATCCTCAATGAACCTTTCTCTTGTAATATCCCGCGATCGAGCTGTATCTCGAGGGCTTGACTTGGCCTCTCCCGACTATGCTTGACCTCGACCTTTGGTCTCTTGACACACACAGGCCAGGCACGACGTGTCCAGTCTCACCTCAGGTAGATGAGGAATTTAAAAACACTTTAGTTTGGCATACTGTGATGGTCTCTCAGGGTCTGGAGAATGACCCTCAAATGATCTTCATGATCCTCCTCTGTCTCGGAGTAGATCGAGATATAGATCCACGAAAACTACTACAAGGCCCAGTCCTAAGTAGGGGTGGAAGACCCTGTGCATGTGAGATCCACATGAATCTTTCTTTGAGATTGCATTGTTACTCCCAGAAATGCCTATCACAGCGTTCTTAACTTATTTATCTTACAAGGGATATCTGTCTCCCTAACTCTCATATGATGGTGCGGTGAGAGATCTATCTTACCCAAAGTACACCGCCCCTCTCGTGATCATGAAATCCAGCGATCCTCGGTAAAGGATATAGATTCTTGATGCGTCCTACCTACACTACCTCTCACCTGTTCAGCGTCGGTAGTCGATGACGGTCGAAGGTCTTATCCTTTTCTTAGCAAACGAGCGGAGGCTGAGGTGAAGTGCTGAGTCTGTAAAAGAACCCTTGTCCGGTAATCCTTGTATCACGGACCTTGAGTTCGCTACCAGCTCAATTAGCGCCATCCTGTCTTGCAGTCATAGAAATGAGCGACGTGCCGAGTGTAAGCTCGATGACAAAGTCTACAGCATCCTGCGGGAGGGTAATCACGGTAACTCATTTGAAAACATCCTCGAACTCACATACCACCCGAGGTGAACTCAGAATAAATCTGCCGTCTCGATGGGCTTACTAGCCGACCTATCAATTTGTCAGTACTTATATAGAGGTCATACACACAAGGCTGGGGTAAAAGCATCATGCTTTATCCGAGAATATGTCTGAATACCCTCCTTTGTGTGGCGGTAACCGCCTCCTACGATCACAATCAATGGCGACTCGGTGTGCATCCAACCAATCCATGCCAGAGAATGACATCGAGATCGATATGTCCGGCAGAAGATCTGAAGTGAGTAGAATCCACGGATCTCTAACTCTGATCAGTATATTTGATCAATCCTACCTAATTCCTAGGGGAGAACTCACATGCAGCGGCTTTTCCAAGGATTTAACCTTTAAGCCCAGAACATTTACACAAGATGCAGTAATTTATTTATTTAATTAATTAATTATTTATTTATTATTATTATTATTTTTTTTCCGAACCCCTAAGGTTAACTACTTTTCGATGTTCAATACTTTCCTATATACTATTCACGAGCATATAATTCATGATATATAGCATAATATCATGCAATAATTCATCGAGAATGCACCTTTGGATGCATGATCTAAACCAGTACCATTTAATGAGGTAATACGTGTACTAAATTTTCTGATACCCTAAGCTATTGCCCCGATATTAGTATCGAGCGTTGACATTAGGTATTTATAAACCTAGGCTCGTGCAAGTTGGACACCCCGAATCCGAGGGTCTTTTTTTTTTCCATTGGGCGACCTACAACAAGCTATATAATAGCCTCATTCATACTCGCGTGTGATCAATTTATAAAGCGGTGACACATAGCGATTTTCTCTCGTCAAGATTCCGATCGTTAAGTGCACTTAGTGCAATGATCAACTTTTCAGAAACTATGTGGGCACGAAATTCCATCCACAGGAATATGGTTAGATTCTAGACTCATAGAGATTTCCATAGAGTCTAAGAATGCGCAAAACGGACTTCGGACGAGGAAGTTATGGTCGTCTGAAGTTGATGCTGCCGAGCTCATTCCTAAAACCGAGTCATTTCCGGTGAGGTCGACTCGGCCTCACACGGCTCATCCTGGCGGTGTCACACCCTGATTTCCACGATGTTATTTATGTTATTTTACCATCTTTTTTTTTTTTCATCATGAGTCCCTAACATAGGACTCTTTCAAAATCAACACTTTGCATAAAAGGGGCTACCCCTAGCCTTACACACCATATATATCAACATGTATTTCCTGAAACCTGAGTCAAACTCACTTAGATGTCCTTTAGAAAGCGTAATTAAAACTCAACTCCAGGTCTCAAAACATATATATACATATCTGTACTGAGAGTAGTCCTCCAATGAACTGGTATTCACTTACACTTGATCAAAAATAATGTTTACCCCAAAAATCCCAAAACTTTCTACAAAGTGTCCCAAACTAATAGCCCTGAAGCGAATATACAATGACCCATGATTGATATAGGCTGTCCAAAATATCTGATTAATGAACCTCCACACAACACTAGATGTTCCCTCCAAAATGTCTTACTTGATACACCAGCATGCTAAGGCTGACGCCGCGATTCCCGACCTCGAAAACCACGCAGAGTCAAACTCTTAAGTCATGCGGTTGGTCTCATTTTTATCTAAGGTGGAGGAATAATGGAGGTGGAGTTCGACAACTCGGTATTGAATCCCATAACAAGCCATGCTTATAAAACATTTCAAAATACAAATAATTCAACACATCTCAAAACATGAGCATTTTCAATTAATAGGTTGATGTGGAAACAAATGGATGCAATACTACCACCATCTCGACCCCTCATCAGTGACTCTTTTGGGCTTTCACCAGGGACTAGCCGATCATCCCCGAACAACGACAAATTGCTGGGACTTACTGCGAGGATATGCCCACATCCGTATAGCGACAAGTGCTGGGACTTACCACCCGGGGATATGCCCGCATCCACGTATATACGTGACGCTTTTCGGGAGTACAACCCGAGGACTAGTCATGATCCGTGTCCCTCATCCTTGTCAGGACTTTCACACGGAGTCCCATACCCATGTCATGCTTTACAACAATTTCTAAAGCATTCACCCACATGGATATTTAAAACATCATGCACCAATTAATTCAAAGAATTCCATAGATATAAAAATATACATTTATATATCATTAGAAAATCACACGAGTTCAAGCATGGAATGATGCAATTTCGTCAAACCATGGGTATAAGCAGGAGAAGGTTACAAGATCCCTACCTTCCTTGGATTCAAAATCCACAAGTCTCCCAAAGGAAGTCAAAACCGAGAAGGCTACTCCAAAAGGATCACCCAATTAACAAGTCATAAGATTTCTTAGCCTCGAGCAATCCAAGGTTACATAAAATTACAGTGGTTTATTACTACTTACCACTCGAATCACACATATTCTTATACCTACAAACATAAACCTTGATCCAGCTAAGAGCACTCTCTTTTACACTTACTAATATCAACATTTAACACCCTTATTAGGGTAACCTGAATAGCACACACAACATGTATTGACTATCTAAGGGCCCCTTTTTCTTTTTCTTAACTACCATTTTATTGCCATACACGTTTTTTGTTCACTATGGTCTTCTGACCAGAAGTTCTCCTATCTCTTAGATTTCCATAGCCTCTTAAATCAGGTCATTCGGACCTCGGAATCAAGAGTTATGATTTTTACACTCGACCTCCAGACCATTTCCTGAGACAGAATGCGTGTCCCTCACTTCCTGCTACTTTGACGAAATTATGGGAACAAAATGAGCCATAATTTTGGCCACCTTTCTTCATGAAGTTACGCTATGTGGCTACTTTGGTGGGATTTTGAATCACTCCATTTGGATCAATATAACTCAACTTATGACTCAAAAACAGGAGCTGCTCTAGAACATGGGACAGAATCTGTATCTGACTTTCAACCTCAAATTCAAGGGTCTTATGGTAGGATTTAGTTCTTAGTTACTTCTAGATTCGAAGGGCTGGAGTCTTGGGCTTCTTCTCGATAGAATCCTTCAGTTCGGGTTCTTTAGGCCAACATGGCCAAGAGCTCTTGTCATGGGAGGGTCAAGGGAAAGGTGGGCCCGGCACCTCCCTTGGACACACACACACACATGCCATCTTCACAAAACTGGTCTTTTACAATTTAGGGTTCCACAAACACACCTTTCATCAAATCTAGGATTTGGGATGTAATCCCATAAGAACACTGGGAATATAATAAAGTCATGAAATCTATTGGGCCTCAAAGATCATGTTTACATACCTTGAGTGAACTTTTTCCACCAAAAACCAAGCTTTCCTTCAAGCCTTTTCTCCTCCTTCTCTCTAGCTTCTCTCTAGAACTCTCTCTCACTTTCTAAATTTCCAGAATTTTCCACTTCCTAGCAAGAAGTTGGTCTAGCATCCAAAACCAAGAGAAATTGGTTTGCTTGGCACATGACAAGCTCTTCTCATGCACTTACCATGTGTCGAATCTCTAAATAATATATGAGGTGTCATGCCCTCGCTGATGCCTGTAGCTCACAAGGATATTACACTTTAGTCCCACTCTCCAACAACAAGTTTTTCCAAGTGGTCAGCTAAACACATGCTTAATTACAAGCCCTAACAAAACCACTAAACTTACCTAATTGCATAAAATTGACCCACGTACCCATAAAATGAAATCTAACACACTTTCTTCAATCCTCACAATTAAACTGGCCATTAAGATGGCTAATCTTAATCATATTTAAAAAATATCATAGGGCATAAGTTTGCATTTTGCTCCCAATCCTTACTTGAATATATGAAACATAATAGGGTGTTACATTCCCTCCCCGCACCAATAATTTAGTCCAGAAGTGTAATCTTAACACAGGCAGATTCAGGATGTTCTTCACATGCAGCCTAGTTTAATGTACGCCTTAAATCAGTGAGTTGTTCCCTAACCTTTCTAGGAAATCGATTTTGTTAGCAACAGTTCACTGCACATCTAGAATCTCCCTTGGCGCTCTTCATATTTCATATTCTCTTTTGAATTAAGACTCTTTTGATCTAGTGTCTGTCTAATACAACTCATGCTTACTTGACAATGAAATGTGGAATACATCATGTATCGAACAAGCTGCTTAATTTGAAGGAAATTTAAGCGTAGCTTCTCTCTGACTCACTGGAGATACCGGCGGACAATGTACCCCAGGGGGGGTTTTTTGGCGAGAATATTCCCTTGCGGCGCCTTTAAAAACACATGGTCCTGACTGAAACTCTAAGGGGTCTCCTCACGTAGTCGACATAACCTTTACACTGCTCTGTCACTTGAGAGCCTATCCACAGATCACCACCAACTGTGCCTGCTGTCGTTTCTTGCTTGACTCTGGACCAGTCAGTAGCCTCTCTGATTCGATCCAGCCGCATGTGATCCTTTCTATAAAATTCATCTGATTGCCATCCAATCACACTCTGGAAGCTAAGCCATTATCACATGACTCAATCGAGCCAATCGTTGCATCAGCTCCACAGAGTCCCAACACACATGCTCTAAGCATATCTTCCGAATCTGAATCAACACTCTGGATTGCGTTGGTCGAGGGTGAAATCTTGTACTGATCACCGACTCAGGTTCTCGAAGCTTTTGCGAGGAGCGCGAGGTGGACGTAAACCTCGAGTCCTTATCGACACAATGGAGAGGTGCACCATGCACGACCTCCACGATCTCCTCACATACAACACTCCAGTAAGGGATGAGATTGATTGATTATGTGACTAACAAATGTGCTGATTTGGTCGATGGTTAAGCAACCACCCAAACACAATCTTTTGCAGTGAGTCTCTTGGGCAGACCAGTCAAAAGTCCATCGTCCACATGATCCCATTTCCATTACTGTTGTGCTTGGGCTGTGACCTGCGGTCTCACGGTGCTCGGCTTTCACTTGTTGGCCACGTCAGGCCTTGGAGGCAGGCTAAGCTCGTCTCTTCATCCCATGCACCACAAAATTGGGCGCCTCGAGTCGTGGTACATCTTTGTCTACGGGATGTATAGTGAGGCAGCAGTGTCTTCCTAAATCACCTCCTCTCTCAACGTGCATCATCAGGCACTGACAATCTGTTGAAAAATGGAGATTCACTCCATTTGCATGAATGCTCCACCTTCGGGTGCATCACCAGCTATGCGGCGTGTACTCGAGCTTCTTATCCTCCTCACAGGCCTCGATCTTCAAAAGCGTTGCGTTTGTTGCAGTATAAAAACATGCCTTAGGCTCATCCCCGTCAAAGCACGGGTGGAGCTAATACAGATGTAATCATCGTCTTCCCTTTCATACGTATGAACCCAGAAAGGATGCTCCTTGATTTTCTCGAGACGCCAGTGACCACATTTGCTTTACGGGTGGTATTACGAAGAAAAGTCAAAGTCTTAAGTCATACCATCACCTTCTTACTTTGGCATTCAAATATCTACAGTAAATATATACTTGAGCTCTTTTGTGGTGGAAGAACAACTGTTTCACCATTACAAGTAGTGGCTGCTAACTTTAGAGGCGAGCACTCTGCGTGAAGCTAAATCATCGTGGGGTAATTCTCTTACGTGTTTCTTCAATTTACTGGGGCGCAGCTGACCACTCTGCAACTTTGCATAAGTACACCCCAGGCCCGGCCATGAGGCATCACGAAGGAAGCTAGTGTACTTTTCCACATCCAGGAATTAATCAACTACCGTGGCCTTAATTGATCTCTTTTGATCACGAAAAGACTCCTCCCTTGTCATTTCAGTGGCTTCATCCCCCTTACGTGTTAGTCTGGTCATTGGACATGCAATCACGGAAGTTCTCAATCGTCGGTAATAACCGGCTTGATCCGAGAAACTCGTATCTCAAAGACACTCTTGGGTCGCTCCTCCTCCTTTGGCCCTGCGACTAACTGCAGGATCCTTTGAAATACCTTCCTTAGACACACCATATTTAGGAGCTGGTTCTTGTAACAAGAAATCACACTTCTCTAGTTTAGCGCCTAAGCTGGATTCTCGGTGCACCGCGAAAAGCTGGCTGCGGGTAACCACCGTGTTATTTCGACCCTTGGAATATATATCAGGATGTCGGTCCACAAATGGCACACCTGGCCCAGTCGAATCACGGATGATATATCCCATTCATCATATCCCATAAAGCGATTTGGAGCATTGGTCAATCCAAAGGCATGATATGAGCTCGGAAGTGTCCATACCTCGATGCGCGGTCTTCAGGGATCTATGGTCGCAGCCTCTCAAGCGTGATGCAGGGTCTTAGATCGATCTTAGAAGTAACAAGCCTAGTTAGTGATCAAGCGAATCTCGTCAGGAAGTGGGTGCTTGTTCTTCCTTTGTTACTCTGATCTTTGCATGCGTGAGCGTTAGTCTTTCTTTCCTGAACAATCTTGGAGCACCCCAGTGGGGTGCTGGGACCGGATGGACCCTTTGCCCTGCAGTTCTTGCGGTGTGGGATTCAGGCTCCTTAAGCTCATTTGGGCCATCCTAAATGGAGCTGAATGGGATCGTCTAGGGATCTGGTGGGTGGAGATTTGTCTCTGTGGGAGGTAATCACGGCAGCTCCTTCGAAAATACATCGACCAAGTCACACTTGTAGGATACAATCCACCCTACCTTCATTTCTCCCAGGCGTAGTAAAGGAAGTGCGGCCCCGATCTTTCTCATCCGGCTTTTTCTCATCTCTATCAACGGTCGGTCATTGACCCACAAATCTGCATAGAAGTGACCGTGACCCCTGACGATCCCGGAGGTCCGCAGCCTTAGCGGCTTGATCTGGTGCATGATGTGGGGCTAACCAATCCCATTCCCCTGATCCATTAAAACCTTTGCCATATGCTTGAGTCCAAATTGATCCGACCGTATCCCTGACGATGACCTACAAGCCACTGCATCCATAGCTTCCAGCTAAGCGCCTTGCCATGGGGTGTCTCTCAGCAAACAAAGAGACGAGAGTGATTTTAATCCCAGTCAAAATGGAAGCAAAGTAGATATAAATGAAGCGTGATGAAATCCATGACACATGCCCCAGTGCTATAACCTGAAAACCTTACCTTCCCACTTTAGCATTAGGCTCTGGATCCAGGAGTACATCACGCGAAGACTACGCTCTGCGAGACCCTTGGCGGAAGTAGATGCGAGTCTTCCTTTCCTAGAATCCTCCATGGTACATCCTCCTTAGACAGATGGTTTCTTGGTCGAAATTGACCTTGGGAGATTGGATTGTTCTGCACACATTTGTCAGCAGGGCACTCCTCCAAGTGTCTGTCCTTTCCCTCTGCTTTCCCCGTCCAGGGGCCCCATGTCCCCAAGCTGTCTCCCAGCATACTTGTTGTAGGCATTTATCGTGGACCATTCATCCTTAGAGCAGCCCTCTTATCCCATGACTGAAGTCACCCAGGCACGGAATTCTTATTTGCTGCATACATTGCCTCGAGGCTGCTCCCTCGATAATCGGAACAGTGCCACCACCTCGCTGTAGGTCTGAAAGGAACCACAGGCCAGGAATGTTCGGCCTCAGGCCCTCCACAGGGATTGTTCGGCTCTCATTTGCTCTCTTAACACCACATGCGTGCATGCTGTGTGAGAGGAGTAAAGCTTGGGAGCGTCGCCCCTCTGATCACTGGCCCTCTTTGTAGGTGCAGGCTCAGATCTCTTGTCTCCTCATGGCCTCGGGGAAAGTACTTGCGAGTAGCTCCTCGGCCCCGAGTCCGCCACATGTGTGGCGTCGTGGGGTGGTTCTTGCCATATCCTGTGTCCGACCTGGGTCCCTCGACATAAAGGATCTTAGAGAAACTCTCTCAAGCTCCCGGGGGACTTCAAGTCGGAATCTTCTTCACTTTCTTTGCTTGATACTCGGCCTCGGACACCACCCCAAACACTGGGGAATAAGTGCCTGAAATCCTTTGATCAACCGCACATCCATCTTCTCCAGACGACCTCTGAGGTAACGGCCACGCCTCTCCAAATTTCATCCTCTTTAACTGGTGAAGAGGATCTCACAGGCTGTCTAACCCTGGTCGTCCACTCCTTCTTCCTCTATTCATTATCTATATATAAGCAAATAGACAATCATTTATCACGATGTCATGATACAAGAACCATTAATAACTCGAGGGTTCTCAACATCAATTTATTATAGCTATGCAATCTTTACCGCTATTGACCTAACTGTCTTACCCGATTCATAACAATTGCACATGGTATAAGAATCATTACACACTAGCCAATACTATGTATAGTGGGAATCATACAAGCATTATAATATCTAAACTCATTATCATGCTTTTGTAATCACACGAACAAGTTATCACATAATCTCGTGCAAACATGTTATCATAAAAATACCCTTCCACTAGTTGTTACTGCTAGAAGCCTTATGCCATGCCATGTATGAAAAATCATATCATCACCCAATAGCACAATCCTACACTAAAAACCCAAGCCTCATCATCATAGCCATAGCGTGCCTAGGAATCCTATGTGTACCTATTGAATTTTCCCTTAATCTCCCAAGGATTTATCCCTTTGCTCTGATACCAACTTGTCACACCCTGATTTCCACGATGATTTATGTTATTTTACCATCTTTTTTTTTTTCATCATGAGTCCCAACATAGACTCTTTCAAAATCCAACACTTTGCATGCGGCTACCCAATTTCTACACACCATATATATCAACCTCAGATTTCCTCAAAACCCGAGTCCAAACTCCACTTGGAGTAATCGCCTAGAAACGTAATTAAAACTCAACTCGTGTCTCAAAACATATATATACATATCACTGAGGTAAGTCCTCAATGAACCCAAGACTATTCACTTACACTTGATCAAACAATATTTACACAAAATCCAAAACTTTCTACAAAAGTGTCTCAAACTAATAGCCACAAGCCAAATATACAATGACCCATGATCGATATGAACTGTCCAAAATATAATAAAGGTGAACTCCACACAACACTAGATGTTCCTCAAAACGTGATGCCCAACCACCAAGATGTTAAGGTCGCCCACGACAATTCCCCAACCTCCAAAACCTCGCAAGTCAAACCTCAAGTCAAAACGGGTTCCACCGCATCTAAGGTGAGGGAATAATGGGGGTGAGTTCGACATCTCGCAGGTGAATCCTATAACAAGCCATGCTTATAAAACATTTCAAAATACAAATAATTCAACACATCTCAAAACATGAAAGCATTTTCAATTAATAGGTTGATGTGGAAACAAATGGATGCAATACTACCACCATCTCGACCCCTCATCTGACTCTTTAGGCTTTCACTGACTAGGCCGATCATCCCCGAACAACGACAAATTGTCGGGACTTTACTACCAGTGATATGCCCACATCCCGTATAACGACAAATTGCCGACTTACCAATTCCAGTGATACCCACATCCCGTATATCTCGTGACCTTCTCGGGATCACACAACCCAGTGGACTAGCTGCGCCCCGTGTCCACTACATCAACTTACTCACGCTCCCACACCCAAAAGTCATGCTTTTAAAACAATTTCACAAAGCATCTACCCACATGGGTATTTAAAAAACATCATGCACCAATTAATTCAAAGAATTCCATAGATATAAAATATACACATTTATACATCAGAAAATCAAGATAGCTTCATGCATGGAATGGTACTGCACTTCACAAACCATGGTATAAGCAGGAGAAGGTTTACGCGATCCCCACCTTCCTTGGATTCAAAATCCACAAGTCTCCCCAAGGAAGTCAAACCGAGGCTGCTCCAAAGGATCTCAATTAACAAGTCATAAGATTTCTTAGCTCGAACAATCCAAGTTATATAAAATTACTCCAATTGGTTTATTACTACTTCACTCACTGAATCATACATATTCTTATACCTACAAACATAAACCTTGATCCTTCAAGAGCACTCTCTTTTACACTTACTAATATCAACATTTAACACCCCTTTATTAGTGGTAACACAGTACACACAACACTTCAGATCTTGTTTCACTCTATCTCAAGACCCCATTTTTCTTTTTTTTTTTCTTAACTACCATTTTGACCAGCCATGTACACGTTTTTTGTTCACTATGGTCTTCTCGACCAGAAGTTCTCCTATCTCTTAGCTTTCCATAGCCTTCTTAAATCAGGTCATTCGGACTCGGAATCAAGAGAGTTATGATTTTTACACTGACCCCGAGACCATTTCCTGTGGGACGTAATCAGGTCCTCACTTCACACTTTGACGAAATTATGGGAACAAATGAGCCATAATTTTTGGCCACACTTTCTTCATGAAGTTACGCCCCTATGTAACTACTTTGATAGGGATTTTGAATCACTCCATTTGGATCAATATAATCAACTTATGACTCAAAATGTGAACCCGCTTCTCTAGAACATGGGACAGACCTGCTTCTGACTTTCAACCTCAAATTCAAGGGTCTGCAGTGGTAGGATTAGTTCTGGTTACTCCTAGACATTCGAAGGGCTAGGTCTTGGGCTTCTTCTCCAACTGGAATTATCCAGTTCGGAGTTCTTTAGGCCAACTTATGGCCAAAACACTGTCATGGGGTCAAGGGGAAAGCTGGACAGCACCTCCCTTGGACACACACACACACATGCCATCTTCACAAAACTCCGGTCTTTTACAATTTAGGTTCCACCAAACACACCTTTCATCAAATCTAGGGTTAGGATGTAATCCCAACAAAAACCCTAGAATATAAATCCAAAGTCCATGAAGGAAACATAACCAAGGCCTCAAAGACCCAAGCTTATATACCTTAGTGAACTTTTTCCACCAAAACCAAGCTTTCCTTCCAAGCCTTTTCCTCCTTCTAGCTTCTCTAACTCTCTCTCTCACTCTTTCTAAATTTCCAGAATTTTCCATTTCCTAGCAAGAAGTTGGTCTAGCATCCAAAACTAAGATGAGAAATTGGTTTGCTTGGCACATGGCAAGCTCTTTCTCATGCACTTCTGCCATGTGTCAAGATCTCTCCTACCATGCATATGGTGAGGTGTCAGTGCCCTCATGATGCCACATAGCCTGCTAAGATGCAGTTGGCACTTTAGTCCCTCTCCACACAAGTTTTTCAAAGTGGTCCTTCAACACATACTTAATTACAAACTCAATAAAAACCACTAAACTTACCTAATTGCATAATTTCACCCACATGCCATAAAAAATGAAATCTAACACTTTGCTAATCTTTCAATTAAACCAACCATTAAGATGGCTAATCTTAATCACAAATTTTAAAAAAAATATCATAGGGCATAAGTTGCATTTGTTCCCAAAAAACTTCATTTTGAATATAACAAAACATATGCTACCAGTGTTACATGAGGTTGGCTAATAATACCAACCATGCCGAGCCTCGGCCACACAAAAACATCCCACTGAGCTAGGGGCCATACATAGCTCATACAGCCTCATCCCCTCGCTGAAGCACACACATGGCCTCACCCCTCAGCCAGCTCAAGATACACAGCCTGGCCCCTCACAGCCGCCGTAGCCTATCCCCTCGCCGAGCCCGCCTGCAGACACGCCTCATCCCCGTCGAGCTCAGCCATACACGCCACATACCACTCGCGGAGCTCGGCTGCACACAAACATCCCTCGCCGAGCCTGGCCAACACACAACCTCATCCTCGCCGAGCCAGCCACACATCTCATCCCTATTGAGCTCGGCCACACACAACCATCCCATCGAGCTCACCCATACATTGAGCTCACAACCGCCATCCTCACGAGCTCGCCACATTAATAACTCATCCCTTTACTGAAGCCGCTACACAATGTACTCACACAATCATCCCATCGAAATTCCGTCACACACAAAATTTCAACCGCCAAAGGTCACCGCCGCCCAAAGAGGTCAGCTCATCCAGGGAGCTCACTCTGCCTGGAGGTCAACCCATCCGGCACCTAAAGAGGTCACTCTCGACCGTAAGAGCTCGGCCACAAATTTCCTCATCCTCTCAAATCCTTCCGAGTAAAAAGGTCAAGTAACCTCAATGTGAGGTCCGATTGGTGATTCGAAAAGCCCATCGCTTTCACCATGGGGATACAATATATCAGAAGGAAACATTGCCAAATTCCCTTTAATTCCCAACAAAAATTCGGTCTTAAAGTTCGGATAATACATAGGATCGAAACAGAGCGACTTCCTATGGTTCAGACGCAACCAAACATCCCCTCAAGGCAAGACACAACCCTTAACAAATTGTATTAAACATATTATTTGAAAGCACTTCAATTTATTTGCATCACAAGTACAAAAATTTTGACAATGGGGTCAGCTTTTTAAACAAAAACTCAAGCCACCCATAAATTTTTACTAAAAGAACACAATAAGCCATCTTTCAGATCTTCTCTCAACTAAGACCCTGCGAAGTGCCTTCTTCGTGTACTCCTGACCCGAAAATATTTCACAACGGTGAGCTATGCCCGCAGAGAAAGTCTCCATGTGCCGCTACTCTCACCTAAGTGCACATGCAATGGTATAACTATAATCATTCACACACATCTCATATAAAATATGCATATCTCATATGAATGTCTATGTCATGCCCAAATTCCTCACCGACTTCATACGTGCAATTTGTCATGTATGAAAACTAGTTTCAAAACAAAAAAGCTTTTGTTTTTTGAAACCCATTGAACAAATTCCTCCGATATCGTGACAACCCTCCGAATATTTTTTTTACACACTTGACAACCTCTCCGACAAGAAACCACCCATAAACTTTTAGAGTATCAATTAACGGACCATCTCCGAACCCCTTATTGATAACCCTCCGATAGAGTTCATTGAAAAACTTCCTGGGCGCGGCGATTTGACAACCCCGAATAGTAAACCACCGGACAACCTCCTAATACCCATTTTATTTATGCACTCGCAGACTCGATCTACGGAGCACCTCGCGGTATGGCGCAATGATGAACGTCATCGCGATAATATCTCTATGTTACATGCATGATGGAACTATATGCATCACCATAATACATGTTTACACCAAGCATCAAGTTAATATATAATACATGCAATATTAACGCCATCTTCCTCATTAACTGTGATGTTATTCAAACAAGCAATAACACACAAAACTCCGGATTTCAATCTCCAACCGTATGTCAGTGATGCACGATACAACCAAGATCATCCTACCGATCCCGTAAACTATGATCATAATCGGGTCTAGAATCAGAGTTCAACCACTCAAAACCTGAACCGGTCCTAACTTCAATAATTTCATCTAATGATTTTTAACCAAATTTAATTACTCAAACTCACATGGCCATTTATGGCTCTAAACAAAGATCAACAAGCAAAAGAGAAACTCACCTCCTCGAAGTGCATCCGCTCACCGCCGTAACTCCTCCTGCACAATCTGAGGAAACCCGCACTCCCTCTCTTTCCCTACATGTTGTCTCTTTCTTCTTTCTTTCTTTTTCTTTCTTTCTTTCTCCTTTCTAACAAATTCCTTTCTGAGAATACTTACCCAGGCAGAACACCCTTCCTTCTCCTCATGACACAGAAGATCTCCACATGTCATTCATGCCCACTTCCACTGCTACCATCCTCTCATGCAAGATGTTAGAGCGTGACACTTGGGTCACCTATGCTATGTTTTCAGTGCCACATAAGAGTACCATGCTAATGGTCACCCTAATTCATCCGTTGTCTTTGAAATACGTGTACTCGACCTTCTCAGAATTCACGAAATTGAATTATATACTTAGATTTCGTGAGACGGACTCAACTACGGTCGCGCCGTCATCCAGATTTAGAGAAATTCCCGTGCTCATAAACCTGTCTATCATTTTATTTTATCCCGGGTCTCACCCCATTCCCATTTACTATTTTATTATCTTTTAGTCATGTTTTTCAATAAAACTAACATAGTTAATGTTATTATTATTATTATTATTATTGCTACGTTATGATGGAGGATTGTTTTATGAGTTTATATTTTTTTCTTGATATTAAGTAAATCAAAATCAAACTTCCAACCTACAGAAACTATGTTAAAAGAAATACAAGCTAGATTAGACAAATTAAGTATAAATAGAAACCAAATTCAAACTAAATTACAACATCTTCAAATAGAAGAGTTAGAGGATTAATTCAAAAAATGTTCTGAAATCCTATCAACAAGCCAAGTGTCGGGAGTGGTGCTTTTTCTACCGACACGGAAGAAGCTTCTGGTGTCGCCGGGCAGTCTGTTGGACTGATCGTCATACAACTTGCAACTTGCACTGAAAGGGTGATTCAAATGGGGTGCGCCGGATGCTGCTCCGATGGCTAAGTAAGTTTCTTTCTTATGAGAAGGAAAGAATACAACTGTTTTATGGTGTTATTGCGCACTGCGGGTAGAATGGTTATATTTATAAGGGAAAATAGTGGTTACTTCTCGTTAGACGGTGATAGGTATCTCTTCGACAGCGAGGAGTTTCCTTTTTCTTATCATGGTCCGACTCTTAAGGGATAATAGAGGAGCCTGGATCAGTGTAAGATCCTCTCCTCAACTGCCAGCGCCGGATCATGGAGACTGCACTTTTCCTTTTACACGAAGCTCGGGCCGCTATATCACTTGATTACTGGGCGTGGTGGTTGCAAATTATGGCCCTGGCCAGTACTTTCTGCTACGGGTGTGATCTCACTATAGCCGAGCTATCGGTATGTTCCCAACTCCTTCATAAAGAAGTTTGGGCTATCGGGCTTGCGCTTCCAGCTCAGACATGTTGTTTTCTACCCCATCGCCGCCGCCTCCTCACTTCTTGGTCAAGCAAGCTTGTGCAAGGCCATATCATATCTGGATCGTTTTCACGCTCCACGCATAAATGTGATGGTTTGATTCAGCTTTGTCGCTTCAAACGCCTTGTGATAATGATGGCGCTTGATTTTCGCGCCATTTCTGGACTGTTGTTTCGGTATCTTTAGAAACATTCCTCTTGTGGCTGGTACTCTTCCATTCTTCTACTTGCTCAAAGTACTGATCGCTGAACCGCTTCAGAGTGCTTTTTGTCGTCCCGCCTTCCTAGGCCGCTTTCCCTTACCTTACTCCCTTTATTTCTGCGTCTTCTTCTTCTTCGCTTGTTCTTCTTCCTTTTGAATTTCAGTCGTTAGTGGCGTGTCGGGTCGGGATCCCGCCTTCATCGCTCGTCTGCTCTCCTCTCCGTCTAGTCATGCATGCTTCCTCCGGGTCTTCTGCCCCATAGGCCTACGTATGAAGGGAAGGCCGCCAAGGAGCCCAAGTCGGAAACCGGCCGCGACTCCCAGAGTCCCGCCGCCGTGGCTGTCGCGGGTCCTTCCAACAGGTTATCTTCCTCCGCTTGGCAAGGGCAACTGGGGAAGAGGGCAGATAACAGTATCCTGGCCCGGCCATTCGAGGGTCAGCCGTGAGGTACACAAATGTCGTGGGCCCTAGCCCGGTTGAGCCTTCGTACGCTAAAACCTTAAGCATTCGCTATGGACCTCCTTCCGGGCCGTCTAATCAGGGTCCCGATCTTCTCACGTCTTATGTTGTTCCTGTTCCTAAGATGGTCTTCTTCTTTGAGGCGGCCTTTGAGAATGGTCTCCGCTTTCCTTTGCACCCCTTAATTAAAAGTGTTCTACAGCATTTCAATGTATGCCCGTCCTAGCTCTTTTCCCACTGGGCGTCTCGTCACTTTTGTTTTTTTTTTTATAGTGATATGGCCTCTGGGGTCCCCAAGATAGCTCATTGCTGGAATATCTTCGGGCTGTTGAAGGAGGCCTCGAAAGGCTTCTTGTATATTTCAAAGCGGGTCACTACTAGACCTATCATTTCCAATCTCCCTTCTTCCCACAAGCATTGGAAATAGCGCTATTTTTCATTTAGGGTCTACATCAGGAATACAACCTCGCGACTCCAGATGATACACTCGGGATTCCGACAAGATTGGACGCCCTCGAGAACCCGCGTGAGCCTTCTGGTCTCGCTAGTAGGGGTCAACTCTTAAAGGTCATAAGAGGCTTTTTGACTTTGTTTTGCTGGCGCTGCCTTCGTGCATCCATCCCGACCTTACCCGTGATGACAGTAAGGGTACAGGCACTGCGTGTCGCCTCAAGTGTATTCCCGCGATCCGATCAGCCGACATTCCCAAATTTTAGGTGTGAGCCCTTCTTGTTCCCCTATTTCGAGATCTCCTCTGCCCTTTGCTATGGAAACTTCTCTTGGGGGCCTCTCTTACCGTGAAGCCAACCCTGGGAGAACCTGTGCCCATGTCGAGTCAAGCAATAAGAAGAGAGAAGCTGCAGCCAAGGCTCAAGATCCTTGAGAGCGTACCTCTCGACCGCAGAGCGGCGCCCCGGGCTTGGGAGTATCCGTTCCGCCGAATCCCCCGCCAAGGAGCGGACCGCTTACCGCCCAAAGTTCGTGGAGGGGCGCCGCCCTCTCAATGAAACGAGAGGCGCGCGCTGGTCGCTTTCATCCTCACGCAAGACATGTCTTCAAGAAGGGATGTCGAGCCTCCTTTGAAAGTTCTTCCTATCTCTGTCTTGAGCCCTTCGATGCAAAATGCCACGCCTTCCTCTCCGGTCTGGCGGGAGATGCAGAAATGATCGCTTGCAAGGGAAGAGACTACACTTATCAATATGAGCTCCTCGCACAGGCCTGCCTCATCTATCCTTTTGGGATCGATTCAAGAAGGTGGAAGCCCTATGCGTTGAGGAGGCTCTGGTTCTATCACTTTAGGGAACTATTTCTGTATCTTTGAGCGCCTTCTTTTATCTGTCTCGTCGTTGTGTTACTGTTATCTGCTAACTCCATTTTGTTCCTTGGTAGACGGCTACTTATATAAAAGACTTGGCGAGGAGGGCCGCTCCAAGCCGAGAGCTCGCGAGAAGGCGGGGGCATACAGCTAAAGCCGCTTCTCACTTCTTAAGGTCGTGAGCCGCGAGTTCGGTACAAGCTCGACCGAGGATGCACGACTACAATCCACCAAGCACACCTTGACCACAAAGGGGAGAGTTGAAGACCGAGAAAAGAAGGCTATAAAGGGCCTAAGGGTTATCCAAGATGAGTTGTAGGTGGTTAAGAAAGAGTTTTAGGCTACCAGGGAGGAGCTATGCACCAAAGCAACGACGTTGGATTGGGCCTGCCGAGAGGTTTCTGAAGCTGAGAGCTCCGTGGAGCGCTTGGCAAAGGAGTGCAACAAGCTACGCAGGGACCTCCAGAGGCGGGAGACTATGGTTAACCACAGGATGAGCACAATGAGTCAGGACGAGGCCCGCACCTACGCCTCAACGGTTTTCGCTTCCAACGCAGAAATGCCAAGGTTTTCCTCGTTTGACTTCGCTTCCAGTTCCTGATCCTGATGAAGAGGAGGCAAAAGAATACATTTAAGAGGACGAGGCAGACCCTGGAGTGTTCTCTGATAACCCCAACTCTGCTCCTCTTCCCGGCGGCCGAGGGTTCCCGCCGAGGCCGGGCTCTTCTCCTCTCACCCGCCGGCTTCACCTTCCACTTGCATGGATTCGAGGTTCACACTATCAGGCTACTTCGCACTTCTACCACTAACATTTAGGCCCTTTGTATAATCTCGCTCATTTTCGGGCTTCGACTTCGAGTCAAGCTCCTGAAGACCGTACTGACTAGCATCGGTTTTGTTATTATATCATATTCATCTTTCTACCTTCGTTTTCCCGCTCTCTTTATGACCTATGCTGAAGTTGCCTTAGTCATCCAATCTTAGATGGTCAGGGTTTCCATTGCTATGCAAATTCTGATCATCGAGCCATCGTGGTTTTTATCAAAACCGAGCTACGTGGCCTTTTGAAATCGAGCCGAAGCCCGCGAAATCGAGCCTATGTGGCCCTTGAAACTAAGCCAGCATAACCTCGCCACTCGGCCTTCTGCAGCTGTCGTGTCTTTAAGAACCGAGCCATGGCCCCTTTGAAACTCGAGCCATGGCTCCTGGCTACTTCGCCTGGCCGTCGCCACAAGCCCTCAAGAACCGGAACAGATGGCCCTCGAAATTGAGCTACATGGCTCTTTGGAATTGGGCTACAAGGCCCTTTTGAAACTAGGCTATAAGGCTCTTTTGAAACTAAGCTACGTGTCTCCTAAGCTACAAGGCCCTGTTGAAACTGACCTACAAGGCTCTTTTGAAACTGAGCTGCAAGGCTCGTTTGAAACTGAGCTATGTGGCTCTTTCGAAACTGAGCTACAAGGCCCTTTTGAAACTGGGCTACAAGGCCCTTTTGAAACTGGGCCAAAAGGCTCTTTTGAAACTGAGCTACGTGGCTTCTGAGCTACAAGGCCATGTTGAAATTGAGCTACGTGGCTCTTGAGCTAGAAGGTCTTGTTGAAACTGAGCTGCAAGGCCCTTTTGAAATCGGGCCATGGCCCTTTCAAATCAACAAGGCGTTTTGAAATCGAGCTATGGTTTTAAGCTACAAGGCCTCGTCAAATCGAGACATGGCTCTCGATATCCGAACTCCTTAGCTCCTGATTTAAGCTACGTGGCTCTTTCATATCCGAGCTCTTTAGCTTCTGAACTGAGCTACATGAATCTTTTACATCCGAGCTCTTTGGCTCCTGACTAAGCTACGTGGCTCTTTCACATCCGAGCTCTTTGGCTCCTGAACTGAGCTACGTGGCTCTTTCGTCTTCCTTCCCTTGGGAAAGCGCGCGCGGTTTTAATGTAGATCCATGGAGAATCGAATAGGCTTCTGGTGGCTTCCTAAGCCGCCTGTGCTCTATTATAAACAACTGTCTTTCTTCGAAGGTCTGTGTTATACTCCACTCTCCACTTCTTCCTTGACAAAGGTCGGGTTCGCATACGATGAAGCTTTCCAAGGTCTGAACATCACACGCATTAGTCCCGGTTTTGGTGATCGCAGAGGCCGACGCTTTGGCTCCCGACCGTCTCGCCTATCTAGGAGCTGTGTTTTCCCGCCCCTCCTCAGGATGTGTTGTCTCAGTCCTCGCCCCATTGATGGAATTGGACCAAGGAACATATTCGGAGGGGGCGGCGTGCTCAGAGGGAATATTTTTAAGTCCCACTTCCTCTATTATTCCTTTCCTCCTCTCTTTTCTCCTTCTCCTTCCTTTTCTCCCTTTGCGCGGAAGAGTTTTCTCGCTTAGATAGGAGAGCTTCCTCCCCGTTGATGTATTTCTCCGTTTGAGAGCACCCTACTATGCTTGTACCGAGGGTTCTTCGAGATGGAAAACATCAGTCTTCGACCGCACGCCAGCCTAACGATGAAAGCGATGATGGCAAACTTCATCTAGATGTCCACTTAACAACTCGTGATTAAAACCTCCGGGACGAGGACCCCTGTTCTGCGCTGAGCCTCACTTTGTGGTCGCCAGCGATAACTCTAGCCCCGCACGCCCGAGCTCGATGAAGTGGGAGACGAACACGATGGATAGCTCTCTGAAGGACGAGATTGACCATGACGGGAGTCTGTTAAAACCAAGCGAACGCTGGGCCTTTTAGCGTGATAGCGAAGGCTCTACACCTCATGGGTCCCCGGGTATCCGTAGCTCCATAAGGATTTTGTAAGTATTTGAGGTGGTTCACAAGGTCTTCGCCCTGGCCGAACGTTTCTGACCGAGGCATTCTAACTTCGCAGGGAGAGGGAAGGTAGTACCCTACCGAACGGGAATTTTGTTTGTTGTACTAGTTATCCATGAGACCGGAGCTCGCCCTTACGCTTCCTTCATGTGGTCGAGCTCTTGTCAATGTCCTTAAAACGCCGCCTCATGATCGCCTCCTCATTCTCCCTGGATAAAGGATGGGTCCATTACCTCTCGTTGTTCCTTCTAGGTATTCCTCACGCGTATCCTCCGGGGTTTATAGGGATCACGCTCGCTTGGCTAGTTTCTCTTTCTCCGTCGCCGCCTTTGTAGGAGATCGCGGGTGTTGTCGTTTCCCGCTTGCCGCTGTGACGTATCCGTGAGCTCCTCCAAGTCTCTCAAGAACGTTGGTCAGCGACGATCGCTTCCATCTCGCGTTGGATGAGTCCAAAACTCATTAGGATTTTAATTCATTTTTCCGGAGTTTATTATGAGAATAATGTTGAATTGTTTGCGTAGTGCGATAATTTACTCAAATTTCACCTGCAGAAAATACAAAGCAGAAACCAAATTTTAGCAAAAATCGAAGAAATCAACCCTGCAAAGAATTCGAGGTCATAACGAGGAATTTAAGTCAGAGCAGAAGCTCAGTTTCCAAGAAATCCAAGTCACGGTATATCAACAAACTTGGCTTTGAAGAAGAAAACTAAACGTGAATGCGAAGTCGTGACTAAAAAAGGAAGTTACGACAAAGAAAACGGATTGAGACTAAGAAACAATCAAGAGAAGAATCGATGTCGCGACATCAACTTGAGGTCGCGACTGCACTGCTTTCATGAATACAAGAGAAGTTCCTTTGCAAAAGAAAAGAGGTTGCAACTCAGTTTCTTATACTAAGTTCCATTTCATGTCGACATCAACCTTCCGAGGTCGCCACATCAACTTCGAGGTCGCAAGCATAAAAATAATGGGGATTCGTGCGGCAACCGAAACAAAGGTCAAAAGAGGTCGCAACCAGAGTCGCGATAGAAGCACTTGCCAAGGAACTGAGCTTGCAACCTTTTAAAAAGTCAATGAGCGTGGCATGTTATGATTTAATCATTCAGTCGCGACCAAGAAAAGCCGAAAGGTAAGAAATCGATGTCGTGGATATGTAATCGAGGTCGCGACCTGAAAAAGAGTTGGGAAGAAAGAAATCACATAATCGTGGAACCGAGGTTGCAACCAAGAAAAGAAATGGTGCGCAGAGGGTCGCGACATCACCATGAGGTCGCAACATAAAATTGGAAAGCTATGAAGACAAGAAACCACCAAATGTGACCATACTGCTGAACTCAAAGTCAAATTACGGGGCGCCGCGACAAATAGTTAAGGTGGTCGCGAATCCTAAACCCGAGGTCGCGACATCAACACCGAAGGAACACTACATAAGAGGTCGCTTAATATAAACGACGCCGCCACTCACTAATCAAAGTCATGGAAAGACAAACAGTTGCAAACTTGAAAGGAAGAGGTCGCTGCATCGATCATGAGCTATCAAGAGCCCTGCGTCGACATCAACTTTCGAGGTCTGCCATAGAATAGCGGGTCGGGCTTTTATCCTGATTTCCACCGAGTATTTTTGGGATTCACGCTTTTCTCGATAAGATAAATAGAGAGATTTCGACAAGAAAGTAGTTTTTTCTCCTTCGACTACCCAAGAAAGTGAAAAGAAGAGGAACTCAAGTAGTATATTGGTAGAGTAGATTTTATTTTAGTTTTATTTTTTAGTTTCATTTTTCTTGATTTGAATCGAACCTGCGTAGACGTAATAGAGCTTCGATTGTTAGTTCTCATATATTCAGATATCGTCGAAATTTATGAAATCTAGAAAATTTTGGAATTCATTTCTTTTCGATTTATTGCGCTTACAAAGTGGTCATGCTATCTCCGCACCCATTTCTTTATTCGCAATGCAAGAATCAGAGCGCAATTTTCAATTGATTTGATTTACATTTAGTTACGTTTCCTTCTCGCATTACTTATGGAGAATTAATTGGGTTTAGTTTTTACTTCACCTGTAAGTTGTTTTTTAATGGATAAGTTCCAAATAGTAAAGACTTGAAGCATCAGTCGAGGGAATGTATCTTACTGACATTCAGATGCCCTCAAGATGGCCGTAGACGAGATTCCCGAGAGTTGAGAGCATTCTTTTCGGGTATGTTCGAATTATTGACGACCGTCGAGCTCGAGTTCATTTTGATAAATCCCCCATTCGCCAATTGAAGTCGGGAGTAGTGTATTTAACAATATAAATCATCGAGAGTTCACCTTAATCTAAGGATAGTTCCAATCCCCCGTGTTAGCTTAGATCTAATCAAGGGAAAAAGGATGCTTCCATAGATCGAAGGACGGGCCACTAATTACAGTAGAAATCAGCTAAAACTCGAGAAGGTGAAGGTTCTACCGCCAACAGAAACGGGAAAGCGGTATCGGTGAAAGAAAATACCCGCATCTTGCAAGAAAATGTGGAATACTGGGTCGGTCGGATCTTGCCTCGAGAAGCAAGGATATTAAATCAATGAAAACGAGAGATCCAATCCCAATAAATTAGAAAATTGACAAAAATCCTCATCCCCTACATAGAACAAGAAAGAGCTGACATAAAGGCTGAATCAACCCATTGTATTTCATTGATGGTTTTTTTTCTTCGTTTCTCACAGTAAAATGATTCAATCCATTCTTTTATGTACAATTTATTTTTAGTCATTCACTTTTGTTTAGTTTAATTTGAGCATATTCAATAGTATAGATTTTAATTTTTGTTGTTTCGATAAAATTTTCACTATGAGTTTTGAGTCCAAATAGTATGAAATTTTAGTAAAGGTAGTTGACCACTCCGCTATCAATCTCTCGTGGGAATGATACCCGACTTACATCTCGCATTTACTACTTGTATGACCTCGCGGCACTTGCAAGCAAGCCATTACAACAACCCTTATTTTTTAATCTCGAACATTAAGAGAAAATTATTTTAGCAAGCCAAATTATCCAAAGTGACATGGGCAAGAGAATCTTACTGTAAGGCTCGTAGCCGGTGTTATTTTGAGGGGTTTTAGTCTATATAGAAAAAGGCGAACAAGGTTTTATGGCGCCGTTGTCGGGGATTGAAAGAATTAATTAGATCAATATAATGACCAAAGAAGGAAATACTAATTTGGACATTTTTAAGAAAAGAACAAAAATAGCTTTTGCCAAAGGGTTACATCATCACTAATTTTTAACAAGCCATGTTAGAAATATTTGTTTAGTTTGACTAATTCTATTAATCTGAGTATGCTATTTCAGGAAAACCTTTAATGCATAGGTGATTAGTACCCAAAAAGTGCTATTTTGAGTCCTATTTAAGATAGGTTTTGAGTGATTTTTGCGTACTAATCATGTGAATTAAGCCAATTGACATGTGCGTGCCCACTTTAGTACTACCGATTTTGTTTCAGTTTGTTTTTGTAATTTTATGTTTGCGAGCCTCACTATAATTCCCCAAGTTTGGTGTCGTGATTGGTGCTGAATGTTGAGAATTCCCGGTGATTTCTTCAAGCTCAAAATGAAGAAATGTCATGAATCATTGAAATGGAGGGTCGAATCGATGCGTGAGACAAATGCAGGATTACGTGATTTCGCTAGTTATCAAGTAGTACCAAGAACATAGCCAAAAATTCTCGCAACTCCTACAAATTTCGCTTATGCACATTTTTCAGTATGATGGTTGGGGTTCTCTCGCCATCATAGCTTAGTTGTTTCCAGGCACAGCTTGCAATTTGAATTTCATTATGCCTTGGGTACTGGCTATGCTAATAAATTCTCGCTATGATAGCTTAAATTCCTCCCGTGTTTTGGTTCCAAACGACCTGCTTTATAATCTCTATTTCATTCCTATCAGAATCATATATTTTAGGTATTTTTGGTATTTCACACATTTTGTTTGGCTATATAAGCCACCTTATAGCTTTTGTAACCCTAACTTTTGAATTAAGCAAATTCAGAATTTTTGTTTTAGGTTACAGCTTTTTCTCTCTCTCTTCTTTCTCTCTTCTCATTTTGGCCGCTAAACACCACTGAGGACGACAACTCAAGGGATGTTCGCTAAGCCTCAAACCTTGAAGAGGAGGGGTTGCTAGGTTGGAGCACGTGGTATCATGGTGTGGTCCTCTCGCTGAATGAAACAGCACCGCATTTATGGTTCCAAACTTTCCAAACTAGGGTTTAATGCTATTTAATGTCTTTTCCTTCGTCAATACTTAATATGTTTAGTGGTTCGCAGCATTCTTAATGGATGCACCGACATTCTTTAGATGTAATTTACAAGCCATTGAAATGAGGTTAAACGCTATGTGTTCAAACCGATTGAACATTAAATGCTCATCATATGTTTGACTCAAATAGGAGTGTTTTGCGGTTAGTTTTTAAAGTCAAACAAAGATCCGGTTTTGGCCATGACTATATGTCATTTCTTCTCCCTATCGCGAGGAATAACCCGAGGACATCTTCATAACCCTATTTTACCAAGCTTAGTGACCTGCCTTCAAGGTCACCATTTCACACACTTCATTTTGTTATTCGTAAGTTTGACACCAACTCCCACACTTTCAATGCAACCGAAAATCCAAATAAAAGTCTCATCATTTTGAATCATGATACAAATGATTTGTGGAATGAAAACCCATCCCCGTGTTCGACCCTAGACTGCTATACTGTAGTAGCTTGACTACGGTAGTAGGAGGAATATAGGAAACAAATTTTGTTGATTCCGGATCACCCTATTGTGGCACGAAAAAAAATGGCACCGTTGCCGGGGATGGTGCCAAACTATGAATGATGAGCTGACATGAACTCTCAGAATCCGCACATAAGTATCGTGACCTTAACCCTTTATTGAATTTCGTTTGTAAGAATTTCAAGTTTTTTTTTACTCAGCAGTCTCTGTTGGGCTGTTTTTATTTTTACAGTCAGTTTTTATTTATCTAACACTGATCCTTGTTGGCAAGCCTTTTTGTTGTTCTTTGTTTTGTCTCATTTTGTGTTACAAGTGTTTATGCAGCACTAGGATAGAGGGATATCAGGTAGATTACAAAGAGTGAGTGCACCAGTTGAGCAAGGCTGTAAAATCAGTGTGCACAGTGATTAAATGGATCCTCTACCTGAGGAACAACAAAGTCAACAAGGCACTCCAGTGAATCCAACAAAGCATCAATGAGGTCACATACACTCCTAGGAGGTGAGTGGTCCTTCCCGCATCATACCAATTCACGAGGATGCAGCGGAAGTGAGACCTTATTTCAGGCTCCCGCTTCCCACATTTCATGAAGTGGAAAATGAAAAATCCATACTACACATTCGGATTTTGAGGAAGTATGCATAACTTTATGAGGGTATAACCGAAAGTGGAATTGTTGAAGTTGAAGGCATTCCCCGTTAACCTCAAGGACAAAAGCCAAAATATGGCTCACTCCATCGAGGCCGAGAACGCATTAGAAATTGGGCCGATCTTCAAGCTGAATTTTTGAAGAAATTCTTCAATACAACCAAGACCAACAGTTTGAAGAGGCAGATCTACACTTACTCGGCCTATGACAATAAGAAATTTTATCAGTGTTGGGAGAGGTTCATGGAGACCATCAACGCATTCACACCATGGTTTTGATACATGGATGCTAGTGAATCATTTTATGATGGTATGTCTCGCCATGAAGCAACTGCTAGGAAAACCATGTGGAGGTGACTTTCTCGAGCAAAAAATCCGTGATGAAGCCATGGATCCTTGAATTATGTGGCCGAAACTCCAAGGCTCGATGAACCGAACCGGTGGGAAGCCGAAAAGAATGAAGTCGCCACCACCAAAGGGAGAGGCATTTGCGCACCCTTCCAAGATATGGAGATGAAAGCAAAGATATCAACCTTAACTAGGAAGGTAAAGAGCTAAAGCGAAAGGTTACGTAGGTGCAGCAAAGGATCGGTAATCCTGCACGTGCCAACCCATGCATCAATTATCAATCCACCGCCACCCAAAAGCAACACCGCCCAATTGCTCCCTGAGAGATTTGATGTCGAGTACAATGCCGTGGCCAATATGTCCACAACCCAATGCCCCATATGGAAATACATATAATCCCAATCGATAACCACCCTAATCTCTCGGAAACCTAACCCCCGCATATGTGCCTCCCGGGGGCGAAACAATGCTTGTCTTCTCACCAACCACAACCATCTTTCATCCCCGTTGAACGTTTATTTTTAAATTGGAAAGTAAGGTGGTAGGCAATTTTGTGGAAGAGCAAAAGGGAATCAATGTACAATTGGCTCAAAGAACAGATACCGTGGAAAGCACCTCGAACAAGAGAATAGATGGCTTTGAAAGCAACCTTAATCGAATATTGATAACCCACAAGATTCATCAATAATTAACAATTTGAATGAGGTATTGGTGAGAAAGGAAGATTCCCTTCCAAACACCGCCAATCCAAAGGAGTTCATGAACAGCTCTTCCAAAGAACCTGGTTGGATGACAAGAAGTATCATCACTTTGAGGAGTGGAAAAGAAATTAGGCAACTAGTGCCCATGACTACTGAAGAAAAAAAAGCAAAAGGAAGTTGAGCCAGAGAGAATAATAATAAGAGAAGATTCAATGAAGAAAATTTTTTTCCCCCATTTCCTCAAGCACTTAGAGGCAAGAAAAAAATCGCGAACCGTCGGGAAATTGGGAGGTGCTAAGGCAAGTGAAGGCTAATATCCCACTTCTGATACGACAAGGTGTACCAACATATGCAAAATTTCTCAAGGACCTCGGCACGGTCAAGAGAGGTTGGGCATTGAAAAGAAAGCCTCTCAACAGTGTCGCTCCATCATCTCGCAGAGCACATCTCAATTAAATACATGATCCGTGGATCCCCACAATATCGGGCCAACATTGGAGGGACTTGCATAGACAAAGCACTCCGCTGACTTGGGGCCAAAGGTAAACCTACCGCCATATTCAAGATATACAGCTATTGTGAGTGTTTGCCTACCAACATCACTTTGTCATTACCGACGATCAAGAAAGATTCCTAAGGGAATAGTTGAGGATGTATTGGTAAAGGTGGACAAATTCTACTACCCAGTGGACTTTGTAGTGCTTGATACCGAACCAATAGCAAGTGGGCCCAATCATGTGCCAATTATCCTGGGAAGACCTTTTTTGGCCACTTCCAATGCGATAATCAATTGTTGGAATGGAGTCATGCAACTCACATTTGGCAACATGACATTGGAGCTCAATATTTTTCACTTAAATAACAAGCACAAGCTAGTGGAAGATGACAAGCAAAGAGCCGATGAAGTCTCGCTCAACTGTCAAAATGCAAAGGAAACCAATGCCCCCAAATTGCAAGCAGAATTGGGAAAGAAAGGTGAAGCAATTGATTGGGAATTGGCTACCTCAGTCACCCCTGCAGAGCCAATGGTCAGCCCAACATCACCCAATGAAAAGAAGTTCGACAAAAAGGAACCAAGCATGAAGGCTACAAAGACAAGCCACCGCAGCTCATGAGCCTCCTCCGACCTCTCCATGAATGAACTGCCAGTATTTGAGCTGGTCGGTCTTCGCAGGGCCAAATCGCGCCCCATTTGATTTCCTTAAAATTAAATTTCTTTTATGCTATTTTTAAGAATCTTTCTTTTCTAATTTTTAGCTAAATATAAAATATTATTTTTTTTATTTTATTTTTTATATTATATATATATATATATATATATATATATATATATATATATATATAGTGAGAGAAGAGGTATGTAGAGGTATATATATATATATATATATATATATATATATTTTTTTTTAATTTAAACTAAATTAAAAATTTTGTTTATTTTACTTGCGCTGAATTGGGCAAGAATTTCGCTATAATACGAAATTAGATACATCCAAGTGCCCTTGACCTCAAGGACCATTCAGCTGTCCAATGGCTTCTATGTTATGAGGGTGGGGCATACATCTCCATACATTCCGATCACACTCCCCTGAGCCTTCCCTGCCGTGAGCCTCCTTCCAGCCTCCTCCACGCCTTGTTGTTCTCTGCTTCGTGTTCACGCCGTGCGCTCGCCCGACCAAAGGCCCCCGGCTCTCATCATCAATTCCGAGCCCTTCCTGCGGCTCTCGCGCAGATCCGCGCCCGGGAAGCCGCCTCGCAGCCGAGCCCCGACCGCAGCTGGGCCACCACCCCCCACGTACCACCCGCTGAGCCGCCGCCGCCGGAGCCCATTGCAAACGCCGCCGAGCCCTGGTCCACCCCGGCAGCGGACGCAGCTTCACCCGCCGCCCCAGCCGCGCCTCGCACTTCACTCAAGCCCCGCTTCGCCCCTCGCAGCGACGACTGCACTCACGCATGGTCCGCACCTGCGGTAGTTATCGCGAGCCTGTGGTTAGTTCAAGACCCCGCAGACGGAGGATACAGCATCTCCGGGGCCGCATGCCCATTCTCCTGACCCACCACGGCACACGCCCATCGTCTCAAATTTCATACCCGAGGAGCCCAGCATTCCCGGAGATATCGCATTAGATGGACCGCCTTCCTCCAAGTGGGCCTCGCAGACGGCCACAGAGGGCCCGCCTCCAAGCGAGCCCTGACATCGTGCCCTGGTGGAGTTTTCTAGATCCCGCCCTCGAGCCAATACTCCCAACCGATCACGCTCGTCGCCTCAGCTTATCTCCACGTGCAGCAGATCACACGCATCGATGTTTAATCAAGGACCGATTCGGAACGCCAATCTGTGTCTGGAATTCCATGGGGAGCCATATTACGATATACCAAAACGCTGACTACCGACCAATACTTCAGATAGACTGATGAGGCCGACAAGACAAGATTCATCGGCTTCCATTCATGACACCATGGCGTCTATTATCCCCCCGGTCAGGCCTTTCGAGTTTTACTCATACTATGACATCCCGGAGGCCGAAACGGTTGGAGCTTCTGTCATTGATCACGCCCAGGAGTACTGAGTCATGACACATACCGTCATTCGCAAGAAATACGGCAAATTCTATAGGATACGTGGATTCTGGCCCTAGCCATCACGAGAGATGGTCCACGTTCGCCGAGATACTACAAATGGACCCATACTCTTCCTCAGCAAATTCTTCAAACACAGACTTCCTGAGCGGACCACCGTCCTCGACCAAATTTTATTCCCGCTATAGCATTATGTACACAAGCAGTGAGCTATACTTCGAGGCTCAGACAGGATCTCGCAGGATTCCGTTCAGCCCTTTCGAGTCGCTTTTCATGACTTCCTCACGACTTTGAGGAGAAGGTCCACCGTAAGGCCCGTCTGAAAGTGGAGGGTTTACCAAGCATTGATGCCGAGGATTACTCTCAGCCAAAGGTCCCGAGCATCTGGGGTTCCCTGAGGAGCCACTCATCGAGCGGAGGATTAGATGTACGCAGGTCTTATCCACAGAGCGGTACCTGTACATGCCGATCTCCATTATCCTCCAACAGCAGGAGGAGGCAGCAGATGATGCAAAGGAAAGGATCTGGCCGAGGGGAGAGGATCTTGCTCCCGAGATTTGAGGTGGAGGTGAGAGGAGCCCAGCCCAGATTCATCTCCTCCATCTCCACTTCACGCCCTAGCCCTCACCGACATCGGGCCGGGGTTCTTCCCATACTTCACGTTAGCCCCAAAGCACATCCATGTCGGGCCAAAGGAGCCAGCTGTTATGGATGCTGTTTGCGCGCTGGCTACTACACAGCGCCGTTGACTGTGAGATGGCCCGCGAGTCGAGGCTACTTCAACAAGATAAATACACCATGCTTCTTCGATCACGAAATACCTCGCCTCCGCCAGCTCAGGTACCGACTCGAGATCGGGGCCTACAGCAACCTCCCGACATGCTAGCAAACGCCACAAGTAGCCTTTGTATCCACTAAAGATCTTACCATCAAGGAGGAGGTGGTGGTCGCACTCTCTTCTTTAGCTTTCCGATCCTACGGTGGGAGACTTGTTTATACTTTGGTTGGGGCGGAAAAAGTTAGGATTAGGGTATCTTCTATTATGTTTTTGTCTTGTTTTAGCTTTATCGACTGCTACTTTCATTTTGTATAGGATTGTATAGGATTCATGTATTGCGATAATGAGCGATGATACTTTTGTCATGTTCAGCTGTTTTAAGCATGTATTAACCACTTTGGTTATATCAAAAGCTTTATAGCATTATTTACAATTTACTACACTTTTGCAAATCAATTTTTGTGCCTATATTTTGTGTTTCTCTTTAGATTGGAAGAATTGAAGCCCTGTATGTTACCTTAATGTTAGAACAATTCCATGCATGATTTAGTTTTTGGTCGATTGAAGTTCCAGAATATTCAACCTTGTACATCCCCCTTTAGCTAATTCACACATTGCACATCAGTTTTTATCAATAGATTGAGAAACTATTTACCTCTTTTCACTTCTGGTAGGCCTTAGATTTGTTGACGACCTATAATAGGTTTGATTGCAGTAAAAAGACGATGAAGTCTTCCCAAAAAAAAAAAAGAAAAGAAAAGAAAAAGAAAAGAAAAAAAAAAAGCCGCAGCTTTGCCTTGAAACCCGAACAGTCAGGGTATATGAAAGCCTTTAAAGCTTAGATGCCTAAACTAACAATTGGTTGGAGTCATCGACTTAGTGTTAGCTACTGCAGATGGATGGGTGGAGTTTAGAGGATTATGAGTGCTTAATTCTCGAAGTCATTCGAAGTCGAGGTGGCTTTGTAGAGTTTGTGGTTAGTTGATCCTTTTGGCTTGATGCCTAAACCTTAGTTGGTTGGGTCATGGGGTGGACCAGATTACACGGACTTTGATGAAGTCGAGTTTTTAGCATTGCATCACACACTCTGATCGAAAGAAAAGAAACAGAGTGTAATTTGATTCTATTTAGGTTGGTCATTGATCTAAGGCCACAGCGATAGTTTGGTTGAGGGGAGGGAATAGCTTTGCAACTTATTGGTGCAAACTGGTTACCTTAAGAATAATTAGATTTTGGTGGAAGTTCAGGTTGACCTCCTTGGAACCGATCTTTGCCCTAAAACTTGTTCTTTTATGGCATTGTTATCTCAGGATGGTTTCGTACGAGTCCTAGGTGTTCATACTGAGTAAAGCCTATTTGTACACACACTTTTGGACAACGTCCACTTTTTACAAAGCACGGCATCGTACCTTGGTTGTTTAGCATTGCTAAGGGACTAACAACGTGTCGGTTGGGGTGTGATTAGTACCCCGAAAAGTGCTATTTTGAGTCCCTATTTAGATAGGTTTTGAGTGCTTTTGCGTACTAATCGTAGATTAAGCCAATTGACATGTGCGAGTCCATAGTGCCAGTTTTTGTTTCGAGTTTGTTTTGGTAATTTTGCAGGTTCTGAGCCTCAGTCATAATTTCAGTTTTGGTGTCGTATTAGTCTTTGAATGTTGCAGGGAATTCTCAGTGATTTCATCAAGTCGAAATGAAGAAATGTCAAAGTGGAATTGATGAAATGGAGGCTGGCCCCGGATCACGGGGAGGCATCACGAGGGATTCTGAGTTTTCGCTATGCATTGCGAAAATTTCGCAGGATTGCGAAAATTTTGCGACCATAGCGAATTTAACAAATCCTAGCGAATTTAATATGCACATTTTTTAGCTATCATAGCGAAATTCTTGTACATAACCAAAGACCTCAATTTTAAACTATCTGCCTTATTGTATTTTCGCTATGATAGCGAATGTCCTCCCCTTGTGTTTTGGTTCCAAACGACCTCGTTTTATTATAATTCCCTTTGTCCCTATTGTAATCATATATTTTAGGTATTTTTGGTATTTCACACATTTTTGTTTGGCTATATAAGCCCATATAGCTTTGTAACCTAACTTTTGAATTCAAGCTTTCGGTATGAAGCCCCGCAGTTTTTTTTTTAGGTTACAATTTTCTCTCTTCTCTCTCTTCTTTCTCTCATTTTCTTGGCTGCCAAACACCACACTGAGGATGACAACTCAAGGGATGTTTGGCTAAGCCTCAAAGCCTTGAAGAGGAGGATTGCTAGGTTGGTTAATGAGAATGCTACGGGTGGTCCTCGATTTTAGTAAACGAATCTTTGCATTTATGGTTCCAAACTTTCCAAACTAGGGTTTAATGTTATTTAATGTTTTCTTTGGTCAATACTTGGCATGCTTTAGGGTTCGAGTGCATTCTAATGGCTAGATGCTTGACATTCTTCTAGATGTCATTACGAGCCATTGAAATGAGGTTAAATGTTATGTGTTCAAAGGCGATTAGGAACATTAAATGCACCGATATCTTGGACTGAGATAGGAGTGTTTTGGGGTTAGTTTTAAAGCTAAACAAGATCAGGTTTGGCCATGGCCCTATGTGTCATTTTGCCCTAATGCGAGAAATAACCCGAGGACATCTTCATAGCCCCCATTTTACCAAGCCCCTAGTGACCCAAGCCTTCAAGGTCACCATTCACACTTCATTTTAGGCTATTTCGAGTTAGCCGGTGACACAGCTCCGCGCACTTTTCAAATGCAGATCGAAAATCAAATAAAAGTCTCATCATTTTGAATCATGATACAAATCATTTGTGGAATGAAAACCCATCCTCGTGTTCGACCCTAGACCACTATACTGTAGTAGCTTGACTACGGCAGTAGGAGGAATATAGGAAACAAATTTTGTTGATTCCGGATCACCCTATTGTGGCACGAATCAAAATGGCGTCGTTGCCGGGTATAAGAGACATGGGTATAAGAGAATTGTAAGGCTCTGGTAGCTGTGTTATTTTGAGGGGTTTTAGTCTATATAGAAAAAAGCGAACAAGTTTTGTAGGCGCCGTTGCGGGGATGAAGAATTAATTAGATCAATATCACGACGAAAGAAGGAAATCTTTAATTTGGACATTTTTAAGAAAAGAACAAATTAGCTTTTTCAGCGAGTGGCACCATCAGTCACTAATTTTTAACAAGCCATGTTAGAAATATTTGTTTAGTTTGACTAATCCTATTAATCCCAGTATGCTTCAGTTTGAAAACCTTTAATGCATAGGAACGGGGTTAGGCCTGATTACAGCGAGCCTTTGAATTAGAAAGAACACTTTCGGGAGCTTAAGAAAGACAAAAGATGGAGAACTTAGCTAACAAGCGGAAAGAGAGACATGACCAAACAGAGGAAGCAGCAGAGGAAAAGGGGTCATGGAGCTAAGCAAGATGACAGCCATGGAAGCAAAGTTGGATGCCATAATGCATAGGATGGACAAGACAAGAGAGAAGATGCCTGCTTGCTCATGAAATAGGAAGCGGTGGAAGAAAATAATGAGGAAGAAGTCTTGATGTGCTAACGAGAAGAGGGTGTATGGTCTTTGAGGAGGTTAAGTAAGTGAGCGAGCAAAGAGTTATCATTTCAAGCCAAATCCTAACCTGCCCACACACTCTGATCAAGCATTGAGGAACCCAAGCTAGGAATTTCTCATATGGTGGAGGGCATTACGGCCCAAAGGTAGGGACAACATCCTCAACAAAGGATATGTTAGCCACCAAGGTTCCAACGGCGGCACAGGAGGTTGAGACAGAGTAGATATCAAAGGTCGGAGGAGAACCCGACCATTTGAAGAAACCGAGATCTTGCCGGTTCATGGGGATATGAGAAATTATTACAATTCTTGAGCAAGCACCGACATTGGAGATCTTTCAAGTCGATACTCAAATGTTTCAGGAAGAATGCTAGTGCCTGTTGAAAAATTTAGAGACACAAGTAGGAATGACTGGCCACAGATGTGCAAATCAAAGCAGGGTACATTCCACACAGTGACACTTTCAAAGAACCAGCGCATGGCAATTCGATTGAGAAAGAAGGAAGAGTACCGACATATACACCTCTGATTGCCATTCCCACGAGACTTGGAAGTCAAGAAGGAAAGAGCAGGTTTTCTAAATTCTTGGATATTTTAAGAAAATAGAAATAAATATCCCATTTCTGGTGATCAGCCCAGGAAATGCCTCTTTATCTGAAATTCTGAAGGAGAGATACTAAGTAGAAAGAAAAGATGACTAAGGAGGGTATAGTTAACTTGGCGCCTGGAGTGCCATTATCCGTAGCTCCCAACAAGATGAAGAAGACACGCGAGTTTCACCATTCCTGCTCTATGAATCTGAATTGAAAGCTTTATGTGATTAAGCGCAGTATAAATTTAATGCCTCTATCAGTGGTGCAGAGACTTAGTTTGGGGGAACTTACCCCAACAGCAATTACATTACAGATGGCTGATAGATCAATGGCACAACCAGAAGGCATTCTAGAAGATGTACTTGTCAAGGTTGGGAAATTCATTTTCCCAGTGGATTTTGTTATCATGCAGATGGAGGAAGATACCCAAGTTCCTTTGTTGCTGGGAAGGCCTTTCTTAGCAACCAGGGCACGCCTTGATAGAGCGTGCGAGAAGGTGAGCCCGACACTGAGTTGGGGATAGTAGTGCGGAGTTTAATATTAATAGGAGTCTGGAACTTCCTAATGCAGAGGCAGGCAGTTGTATGGTTGTAAGAAACAATAGCCTTCTCAATGATGAATTGAATTCGATTGTATCATTGACACTCTATTAATGAAATTGAGATGAATTTTGATTACCTTGAGGCTTTGGTGTGAAGTATTGCCTTCAATTGTGTTTAACAAGGAAAGCAGTCTCTAGTAAATGAAAACAATTAAGATGGGGTAAGCGACGGAAAGCGACAAACTCGCGAGCGAGCCCAGTGCGAAGGCTAACATTGAGAAAGAATTGCCTAGTCATTTAAAATATGAGTTTTTAGAACCCGAAAAGAGAAAACCGGTTATCATATCAGCTGCATTGGCTGAAGGTGAAAAGCAGTTAGCGTAATTAGAGGAAATACAAGGGGCTCAATTGCTTGGTCATTGAAGATCCTCGAAATTGTCGGTCCCTCACATTTGTATGCCTGAAAATATTCTTTGGAAGATAATCACGAGAAGCTTCTATTGAGCATCGAGGTGAACCAGTGATGAAAGAAGTTGTCGAGAAAAGAAGTTACGAAATGGTTAAATACGAGGTTTATATGCTATATCGGATAGTTCTTGGGTAAGGCCGGGTACATGTAGTTCCCAAAGAAAGGTGGATTCTTTGTGATCGAGAAATGAAAGAATGAGTGATTCCTCTGAAGCTGTGACCGAGGGATGGAGGGGTGTGTATTGACTCTGAGAGAAAATTGAATCTTTGCAACGAAAGGATCACTTTCCCTGCCTTTCATTGATCGGATCTTTGGATGGATGCGCGGGACACCCTCATTTTGTTTCTTGATGGATACTCTGGATATAATCAAATTGCTATTGCACCTGAAGATCAGGAGAAAACCACTTTTACATGCCCATTTGGTACTTTTGCTTTTAGGAGAATGCCATTTGGTTTGTGTAATGCTCCTAGTACCTTCCAAAGATGCATGATGTCTATATTTTCTGATCTAGCAGAAGAAGTTATGGAGATCTTCATGGATGATTTTACAGTGTATGGATCCAATTTTAGTGCAAGTAAGCAACACAGGGACGGTACTTCAATTCAAAGACAAGAATATTTGAATTGGAAAAATGCCATTTGCATAGTTCTGAAGGAATTTTTGGGGCACATGATTTGCGGCGGGGCTTGAGTAGACCAGAATAAAGTTTCAATTATAAGAAACCTAATGCCACCTTTACAGTCAAGGGAATCGAAGTTTCTTGGAACATCTTTGGATTTTATAGAAGATTTATCGAGACTACTCAAAATTGCTGAACCACTATGCAAATTCTTTGGAAAAGATACTAAATTCTTTTGATGAATCCTGCTTGAAAGCATTGAAGAAGTCAAATCCAGACTAGTTGAAGCTCCATCATGGCAAAACCAGTTAGAGCAGAGAATTTGAAATCATGTGTGATGCAGTGATTTTCTTTGATAGGGCTGTATTAGAACAGAAAGATGAAAAAGTATTCAAGGCCATCTACTATACTATAAAACCTTTAATGAAAGCACAAAGAAAATTACTCTACTAATAAAAGAGATGCTGGCAATAGTATTTTGCATGAAAAGTTCAGGCCATACATTTTGGGGTCCGTGTTGTTATCACGCGCGATAAATGCAGCGATTAAATATCTATTAGCGAAGAAAGAAGCAAAGCGAATTGATCAGTGGAGTATATTCATGCGAAATTTGATTTAGAAATAAAGACCAAAAGTGACAATGTGATAGCTGATCACTTGTCAAGAGTAGCCCTGCTAATAGAAGAGAAGGAAAGAGAGAAATAGCGAGAGAAAATTTTCAGATGACAGTTATTTAATTTGTCCACTCAATCACCTTAGTATCTTTGATATTGTAGACACAACACATGGAGATTATGCCACGGGAGTTAAAATCTGTGGAGAAAAAAGCTAAGGGCGTATTAGGTCACTACATCTTGGATGATCCATTATTGTTTAAAGAGCGTTGATTTGATAATAAGGAGATGTGTACGGAGAAGGTGAGCAAAGCAAGATTTTAAAAGAATCATCATCATCACCTTATGGAGGACAGCACACGGAGATAAAGCGACCCATAAAATTCTCGGTCAGATTCCTCTTGACCTACGATTTTTAAAGACTGTCTTTGAATGGGTAAATTGTAGCTGATCAATGCGAAGAATGAAATGCTCCCGGTAAGGCATGAGATGCCCTGTAGTATCTGGTGGTGCGGTTCTTTGATGTATGGGAATGGTTTTATGGGACCTTTTCCTAGTTTCATTTGGAAATATATACACTCCTGGCGTGGATTATGTATCAAAATGGTAAAAACTGACAGCATGTCCAAGAATGATGCCAATACAGGTTATGGGGTTTTCTGAAAATGTTCTCGGCGATTTGGGACAACCGGAGCTATAGTGTGATGGAGGAAGCCATTTGCAAATAAGGTGTTTGACAAACTCATGGCTTGAATGTAGTATCAAACACATTATAGGCTTGGCTTATCATCCTCAAACAAATGGGCAAGTGAAATTTCCACGAGGAAATAAAGAATGCAGGAAAAGGCGTAGCTCAAGCATGAAGATTGGTCTTTGAAATGATGATCTTGTATGACATATGGCTGCTTTTAAAACCATTGGAATGATCAAACCCATGGGATCTCCACCCTCTTAGCTTCGGCTCTCACTATGTGAAGCCCTTCAACTAATTTTGATTTTAAGCGCTAAAAATAGCTACTCGATTAAATAGTGAAAAGTTGAGAAATAAACCTGTATTAGTGCCGGAATCTCTGAGGATAAAACAAAATGGCATGATCAAAGAATTTTGAGGAAAGAATTCAAGGCAGGAGATCAGGTCTTCTTATTCAACTCCAGATTAAGGCTCTTTACAGGAAAATTGAAGTCAAAATGGAGTGGACCATTCTGATGTTATCAAGCACACAATTTGGGACGTGACACTTAGAACCCGGCAAAATCATGAGGAGTTCAAAGTTAATGGTCGAGGAGATTAAGAAAGCATTATCTTGGGAAAAGCAATTGGAAGATAAGCCTTAGTTCTGAATGAAGAAAATTGAAGAAAACAGAACAAAGCGCGAAGGAGATCCGGTAAAGACTAAAATTGAAGCGGCTTTGTGGAAGGCAATCCATCAGGGTTTGATTTTAATTTTCTTGTTATAGTTTACAATTTATGTGTTAAATTTCTAATAGCTTATTGTGATTTTACTAATTTTTGATTAAAGAGTAGGTAAATATTTTATTTTATTTTATATATATATATATATATATATATATATATATATATATATATATATATATATATATTTAGTTTCTTCGAGGACAATGAAGATTGTGCAAAAAGGAAGAATCTAAAAATCAAACTTCAATGCGGCATAAAATACCAAAAAGGGCAGTTTCTTTTCTTCTTGATTTGAATTTTTAAATTTGTCTTTGATATAGCATGATTGAAAGTTTGGGGGAATTTTTATCTTGTTTTGGGTTCTTAAATTTTGAATATGATGCATAACGAAATTTGTTGAATTTTTGCATAATGAAGATGAATTGAGTTGTAGTTGTTTTGAGTGGAAGTGAATAAATTGCAATTGTTGAGAATTTGAGTGTTTTTGTTTTGGGTAGCAACATTAATTCAAAAGTGGCAACCAAGTGTCTTTGGATGTGAAGAATAAAATTGGAAAAGAAAGTCGAGAATAATGAAATTGAGGTCTAAGCGAAATAAGGAGGAAAGAACAACTTTTAGGTTGAAAAACATTTTTTCCACTGTCGTGACCTAAATTTTGGAATCCTGACATGGGCCCTGAAATCGTGACCAGAATTCATTGAAAATAATAAAAGTCATTGCAAAACATTAATTTAGTGACCCAATAGTTAATGTATTGAATCCCAAAATGTTGTCATGACATTAAAACCAGCGTCTATTCCAATTCAAATTCCGATGGCACGTGACCCTTCGGTTCGCATCCATCTTTTAGAATCTTGAAACCCTGGAACCAGGAAGTTCAGCAATTCCCCCAAAAACCTTCAATCATGGCAGCAAATCAAGATGAAGTCAACAATCTAAACAAAATGATCGGCCCAATCATCACGCGATAATGTCGACGATAGAAGAAACTTCGATCGGAGACTACATTTGAAGAAGAAGTAAATGCTGAAAAAGGAAACCAGCCAGAGGAGAGCAACTTTGAGGAAGCGAAAGCGAGGAAAGAGAAAAAGACTTCATTTCCTGAGAAGCTGGTGTGGAATAAGGTGATGTATGATGAGACTTTGTTTGTAGAGGTTTGGCAAAGTAATTTTCCCCATTTTCGAAGTAATAACAAAAGAGGTTGGGAGTTCTTTTAGAACACAAAGCACCGGGGTTTGCAGCTCTTCGAGAATTCTATGCAAACATGGTAGGAATGAAGGATGATTATGTTTTCGTGAGAGGTGTTTGGGTGCCCTTCGACGATAGAAGCATAAATGAAGCGTTTAAGCTGAGAGATTACAAGCATGGGTCGAAATACAAGAAATTGTTGGAGAGCCCAAATTATAAAAAAATAGTGAACCTGTTGACTGGAGGAGAAGGAAAGTGGGAAGTGACGAAGAAGAATCCCCATCATGCCATCAAAAGGGGAGCTCTCACAGAAGAGGCAAAGGTTTGGTTTTATTTTATGTTCCGTGATAGTGCCCTGCCGGACACCTTTGCACGGTCGAGGAGGAAGCAGGAAGCTATCCTATTGTATGCCTTTTCGAAGGATACAAAATAAACATACAGAATGCTAATTGAAGAATCAATCAAGGTACCATCATAGCGATAAGAGGGCCGATTCCTGCCACTTTCACTATTACTAGACTCTGTTTCAGGGCAGGGGTGAAGGGAATCTGGGAGAAAGAAGTAAGATGTCCTCGGGTCCCTCCTTTAACCCTTACAGGAGTGACAAGGGGACCTAAAGGAAAGAAGCAGAAGGAAGTGATGGTATTAGAAGAAGAAAAGAGGCGGGAGATGAATACGAAGCAGGATAAAGAGAGTGGAGGAGATGCAGGACATCACCCTTAGGACGGAGAAAGAGCCTCTAAGAATAAACCAAACATATCCTTTATCTCCCGGAGAAGTACGAGAGCAGTGCACCGGTTCAGGCAGAAACCTCCGAGGAGCATAGCGGGAAATATTGAGATAATAAATGGGTAGAAAACAATGAAGAAAGAAATGGAGGAAAGAGAACTAAAATGGGAACAGCAACAAAGGATCAGAGAAGAATTCGTGGAGGTTACAGCCAGAAGGAAAGAACAAATATGGGAAGAAAATTGGAGAATAAGAGAAGAAGAACACAAAGAAGAGTTGAAAAGACAAGAAGAGAAGATGATGGGCAGAATGCAGACATGCATGCAAGCTTTCTACAATAATCAGTTCAAAAGAGATGCTGAATTGCTGAACATCATGAAAGAGAAGGATAAAGAAATGGAAAATAGCATGCTAAGACAGATAGATGGGTTCAAACACATATATAAGGAACTGTTCAAAGAGTTTGAGAAGATAATGAAAGAAAGAGATCAGCAGCTGGAGATTGATGAGGAGTATAGAAGGAAAACATGGTTGGAAAGTATGGACCTAATCAACCAGAATTTATCCAAGCTGCTTGAATGTATCTCTGAAGTAGAAGGAAACAGTCAATCAAGTACAGGGAGGCAAGATAAACATTCGATGCAGTGCAAATCGATGTGAAACATCTACAAAGGGCAAAGGAATTTCTCCTGCCTTAGAAAAGCAAAAAGCTGAAATAAAATTCCCCAAGTTTGCTCCCAGTGAAGCCAGTTTTGATGTAGACCCTCTAAACGTAATACCTAAAAGAAAGGGAATAAGAGAAGAAAGAGCGAAGGTTTTAGCATGTTATAAATATATACATTCCCAAAAATTTTAATGGAAACTGATTTGGTTCATCTTACATGTCCCTTGTTTGATTGACTTCTCATTTTATAAGTGTTCTTTTTGCTTGATAGATAGTTTCTCACTTGTTGAATGAAAATTTGTTTGTGGATAAATAGATGCAAATTGATTGATCGTTCATGATATCTAAATTTTGTTTCTGTGTCATTTTCTTTTATGTTTAGGAATCAAATAAATAATTCTGTTCTTCCTCAAGAACAGAAATTTGGAAAGAATCAGGGCCTGAATAATTAAAACTGGAAATTAGGAGTATTGCATGTTTTATTTAAATTGATTTAGTTCTGAAGTGGAAAATTGGTTATTCTTTGATGGAACAAAATCTTTGAGTTAAAATAATGTAAGTAAGCAGTAAATAAATACAGTCTTGAAGAAATAATACACTTAGGTCAACAAAACTTATGAAACTTTGTGAGGGGTAAGAACATACCACGGAAGATTCGAGGTTAAGTCCATAGTCCTAGAACTTGTTTTGATTATCGATTGGCGAAATCCTGGGTGAAAGCGGCTAACAGAAATGATAGAGGCCATCCTTGGCAGCTTGAGGCTTTTCATAAGCCTACCTCAAAATATGCTTAAGCATATTCTCTAGTTCCTTGATTTGAGCCAAATAAAGCCTTATTTCTTCACTAACGGCAAGCAGAAATTCCCTTCTTGCAATAAACACACGACAAAGGCAATTTATCAGTTCAGTTCGAGAAAAAGTTTAGTATAAAGAAAGAAACAAGTTTGGGGGAACAATATTTCCAAATTTGACAATGAAGGAGTTGAAGAGGTAAAGCGAAATTAGTGAATAAGGAATAAGCTTTTGTCTTGTGGCCTATTTCCCTTGAACAATTAAGCTGTGAGGTGTTTAACACCTAACACCTAATGCCAGTGGTATGGGAGTTGCTAGCCCAAAGTTCTCTAAGAGTAATAGAAAGCCTAAGAAGACAAAACATTGCACTATTCGAATCTAAAGAGAATAAAAGCAAAGAAAATTGAAAGAAACAAAGGGAATGTTTGCTGAATCAATTATACATGGAAATTGAAATTCCATAAAAAGAATTCCAAAAGATGAATCAGGCTAAGATTGAGGAGAATCAGCAAGAATAAAGAAGAAAAAGGGTGAAAGTTGGAGGCAACAAGTGTAGAGAAAAGATGGAAACTGAGTAATTTTCAACCTAAATTTTTCCATTATATACCCAATTACCTAAGCCCAACATTACAATTCTGAAAGACCTCATTGATTTTGAAGGTTGAATTCACCTACATTAGTGGAGATCAATATGAAAAACAAATGATGTGCTCATTCACTCTATTACTCATTCCTCTAAACTATAATATTTCCTACCCATCCATTTGCCAAATAAGCGTTTAAATACATTAGTTTATCGAGAAATTTTTGTGTTAGAAAGTATACCATGTCTTGTTCTTGCATCAAAACTGAAATTTAAAATAATGTTGGTATCTCTTAATTCCAGTTCAAAAAGGTTGAATGGGAAAGACTGTGGTACGAATCAGAAAAATGTCCTTAAAATTTTTTCTAAGTTTATTTGTTTGAGGACAGACAATCCTTTCTCTTCTTTGCTTAAGGACAAACAAAAATTTTAAGTTTGAAATTTAGTGAGTCCAAAACTCATTAGATTTTAATTCATTTTTACGAGTTTATTATGAGAATAATGTTGACTTGTTCAGAAAAGTGATAATTGACTCAAATTTCAATTTGCGAGGAAAATCTGACATAAAATCAAAATTTATGAAAATCGAGAAGAAATCGGCACAGCGGGGTGAAGTCTATGAGGAATTTAAGTCGCTGACGGGAAGCGAGTATCCAGCAATTCCAAGTCACGGCGGCCAACAAATTTGGCTTTGAAGAATAAGTGAAAGCGTGAACAAGTGAAGTCGTGACGAAAGGAGATTGCGACGAAAAACTGATTGAGGTAAAGGAAGCGATCGAGAGAAATTGATGTTGCGACATCAACTTGGGGTCGCGACGAGTCGTCTGTAGGCCACAAGAGAGTCTTTGCAAAGAAAGAGTTGCAACTAGGTTTTATGCTAAGTTCCATTTCATGTCGACATCGACTTGAAGTCGCGACATCGACTGGTATGACATAAAAATAGCAGGTATTCAAGTGCAATAGCGATGTCAAAGGAATTCGCAACGTAGTCGGATAGAAGCACTTGCCAAAGGTATTGCAACCTTTTTAAAGTCAATGAGCAGAAGTGATGTCGCGACGATCTATTCAGTCGACACGAAGAAAAGCTGAAGCGAAAGAAATTGATGTCGCGACACGGAAAGAGTTGGGAAGAGAAAGAAATCAGTTACAGCATGGGCGAGGTTGCAACTGAAGAAGGAAATGGAAGCGGAGAAAGATCGCGACAGAACATCACCATGAGGTGGCGACATAAAATGAAAGTTATGAAGACGAAAGTGCGACCCGAGGAATCAAAGTCACAACATGAAGTCGTTTACAAGCGGCAAGGCGTTATAACCTAAACACGAGTCGCGACATGTATGAAGGAACGAGCATAAGAGGTCGCAACCACAAACGACGTCGCGACCACTAATCAAAGTTGTTGAAAGACGAACAGGTTGCAACTTGAAAGGAAGAGGTCGCAACTGATCATGAGCCATCAAGAGAATTCTATGTCGTGACATCAACTTGAGGTCGCGACATAGAACAGTGGGCTAGGCTTTTATGCAGTTCCACGGAGTATTTTTGAAGTTCGGCCTAGTTTCTTTTCCTTTTGACAGTATAAATAGAGAGATTTCGAATAGTAAAGTAGTTTTTTCTCCTTCTTGACTACCAAGCAAAGGGAAAAGAAGAGGGTAGTCAAGAAGAGGAACTCGATGTATATTATAGAGTAGATTTTATTTTAGTTTTTAGTTTTTATTTTCAGTTTGAATCTGCCCGGCTGTGCGAGAGACGATTAGAATTTGGATTATTGGATTACATTATATTTTCTTGATGTGCGCTGGAAATTTATGAAATCTAGACAAATTTAAAATTCATTTCTTTGGTTATTGCGATTCTGATGGTTGTGCTTTATCGGCACTCCATTTCTTGATTCGCAATGCGATGAATCAGAACACATTTCAGTGGATTTGATTTATTTAATTCACAGTCTTTCTGCACATTTATGGAGAATTAATTTGGGTTAGTTTTTGCCAATCGGTGTCGTTTTAATGGATAAGTTCCAAATAGTAGTACCTAGTACAGTTGAAGTGTATCTTATACGATATCCAGGGATGCCCTCTGGCGTGACACAGAGGATTCACGAGTTGAGAGCATTCTTTTACAGGTATGTTCGACTATTATTAATGACCTGCTTTGAGCTACGAGGATTCATTTGATAAATCCCCATTCGCTCATAATTGAAGTTGGAGGGGGTGTATTTAACAATATAAATCATCAAAGAGTTCACCTTAATCTAAGGATAGGTTCCAATCCCCGTGTTAAGCAAGATCTAATCAAGGAAAGGGATAAACCTATAGATATGAAGGATGAGCCACTAATTAAGTAGTAGAAACTTAGCTAAAATCTGAGAAGGTGAAGTTAAGGATTACGCTTTTGACGAGGAAATGGGTGTGAAGTATTGAGAAAGAAAAATGCAGGATCTTGCAAGAAAATGTGGAATCTGGTGCATTTGGTTTGATGTTGTCTTCTAGAGAAGCAAGGATATTAAATTAGTGAAAGCGAATCGATTCAATAATTAGAAAATCTTGGACAAAATCAGATCCATACATAGAACAGTAATGGACATAGTGCTGGAATTGACTATTCCATTGTATTTCATTGATGTTTTTTTTTTTCGTTTCTCACAGTAAACTGATTCAATCCATTCTTTTATGTACAATTTATTTTTAGTCATTCACTTTTGTTTAGTTTAATTTGAGCATATTCAATAGTATAGATTTTAATTTTGTTGTTTTAAATCAAAATTTTCACTATGAGTTTTGAGTCCAAATAGTATGAAATTTTAGTAGTTGGGGTAGATTGACCTATAATTAAGCTATCAATCTCTATAGAATGATACCTGGACTTACATTCAGATTTACTACTTGTGTATTTTGTGCACTTAGATGTCATGAACTAAATATATTTTAATCTGACATTAAGAAGAAAATTATTTTAGCAAATGAAATTATCCAAAGTGACATGGGTATAAGGAATTGTAAGGCTACGAGTAGCTATATTATTTTTGAAGTTTTAGTCTATGTAGAAAAGGCGAACACTTCGTCGATCTTTGGTCTATAGGTTTGAGAGTGTCTCTTGGTCATCTTGCTGGTCTTGAGCCCTAGGGGGGTTGGCGTGACTCCTGCTCATGTTCCAAGTCGATACCATCAGTCACTGAGAATTCAGTTTTACTTGTAAAGGAACAGTCGTTCCCACAGACAGCGCCAAACTGATGGTGCTTTTCTCTGGAAATGTTAATTTGGATCTTCTTGGAAAGCCGTGGCGGAGTCTATTGGATCGGATTATTAGTACGACACCTTTGCCTTTGAAAGGGTGATCCGGCGAGGGTGCGCCGGATGCCGCTCCGATGGCTAAGTTAGTTTCTTTCTTATGAGAAGGAAGAATCTGGCCCCATTTATGGCGTTAATGCTGCGTACCTTTTGTGGTAGAATGGGTCGGTATTTATAAGGGGAAATAGTGGTTACTTTCCTTGTTAGATGGTGATATGGTATCTCTCCGATTGGGTGAGGAGTTTCCTTTTCCTTATCATGGATCGACTCTTAAGGAATAATGGAGGAGCCGGGATCATGTAAGATCCTTCTTTCCTAATCCATAGGGCGCGGATCATGGAGACTGGGCACTTTTCGCTCTGCGAGTTTTTGGGCGCTATATCCTTGATTCACTTGCGGGGTGGTTCTGGATCCTGGGCACATTGCTTGTGTACTTAGGCATGGGTAGGATCTCACTGTGGGGCGAGCTTCTTTATTGGGTTTGTGCCCCAACTCCCTTCATAAGGTGAAGGTTTGGGAAGGTTTGGGCTTGCGCCCTAGGCTTGCACTCTGGGCCTATACACACGTTGTTTTCTACCCCCATCAAGTGCTATATCCAATAATTTTGTCAAAAGAAACTATTATCCTAGACCTTCATTCCCCAACACAATGCTTGAAGAAAGAGATTTTCAATCACCATGCAATTAAGATGGTACTAGTTTTTATGAATGGAATGTAGATCGTCTAAGTGGACATTAGATTATTAACCTACTTCAACAAATGTTAATGGCAGCTAATGCTTATAAATTAAGAAATAATAATTCAGATCATAGTGTTGCTAATGCATTAGTAATAGGATTCACTAGACTACTTAAAGGATGGTGGGCCATTATTTAAGTCTCAACGACAAAGAATATATATTAAATATAAAAAAGATTATCATTAAAGAAGAAAATTCTAGGCAAATCTTTGAAGAAGATGTTGTCAATACTTTAATATTTGCCATTACAAAACATTTATAGTCTTTATTTTCAAGAACGAACTTTTGAAATTCTCAATAATCTTTGATGTCCGACACTTCAAGACTTTAAATGGTATAAGGACATGTTTTTAGTCAAAATCATGACTAGGCCAGATTGCAGTAACCATTATTGGAAAGAAAAAATTTGTAGTAGGCTTACCAACATTATTTACAGAAAATGTTAAGACAAAGGATTAGAAACTTATATAATGGTAGAATCCCTTATGAATCATTAACTTATGGCGAATTAATTGCTTTTTTCAATAATGAAGGATTAGCTCTATGTACATATCTAAAATTAAAAAGGTTAAATGAAAAAACAAAATCAAGATAGCAGAAAAAAATTAGGAAAATTTTTGTTCATACTATGGTTATGATACGCTAGTGGCTCCTTCCAAAAAGAATAAACATAATATTCCAAGACCTTATAAAGCTATGAGTGAGTCAAAATATAATAAGGAAAATATAAATCCAAAACCAAAAACTAATAAAACAAAACCATCAAATTTTAGAAAAAAGGCACCAACCTGCTATAGATGTGAAAAAATAGATCATTACTCAAGAGATTGTCAACTAGAAAATAAAATTAACTCTTTAGAAGTAAGTGATGAATTAAAACTTAATGATAAAATTAATGATTAACAAAGAAGACAATAATACTTACACAAAAGAAGAAAATCAAGTATTAATTACACAAGAAATATCAAGTGAAGAATCAAGCATGGAAGACTCTGAAAAGGAAAATATTGGTATTTGCACCTACTCTTATAAAACTATCAATTTTAATCTCATAAAAGTCTAACTCCCTTGATTTTACTTAAAAAATATACCTAAGAGTTTCATTCATAAACCGAGTATATTCTAATTTCTGGTACACTCAAGATAAACTGTTTAGATATCTCAATTATGTACTAATCTTTACCATTTTTTCTTACAGATGGATCTTAAAGAAATTCAGTTTGGAAAAGTTAACCTTCCAACTATTCCCAAAAGCGGTTTTTCTTTCAGAATTCATAAAGATATAAAAAAACTTAGACATGACTCAAACTTGCATTCTAGACAACCTCTGGAATGCTCAAGGTTCTGCTAAAAAATTAGCAAGCTTAAATGCTTTATCATATGATTTTAAACAGATTAATGATAAATTAGAAAGCCTTACTAACCCTTCAAGCATTTGTCATCCCTGCAAAACAAAGGATACAAAGCTTGGAAATCTCCATGACAGGAAATCAAGCTAGCATCAAGGAGATAAGACTAATCAAAATAAAGAGGTAATGTCAAAATTTTCAATCGAAGAACAAAACTTTCAAAAAACCCAATTTTCGCTTTTTCAGCAAAAATTTTTAGACCTTCCTTCTGACCTTAGACATCAATTAGTCAAAAGGTCCAGGTTATAGGTCAAGCTATGCAAGAATTCATCATGAGATTTTTAGCTGACTATAGCATTCAAGGACTAAGTTTCGTGTGGCAAACTCATTATGGCAACCCTACTATTGAGTGCCCAAAAATTGATCCCTTGTGTAAGGAAATTCCTTTAGAAAGACAGAACTATAAGTGTACACTTACTTACAGTATTTGTCGGGTTAATATTGACCTAGAAAGATATAGTCCAATGATAATCAATTTTCAAAAACAACCAGTTGAACTGACCCCTACTCTCCTCATGGATTATGGGTTAGTTTACCAATTGAATTTTTTCCAATCCAGAACAAATAGACAGCTTTGGTAGAAAAATAGCCACAAGTGTCTTAAACTCTTTTGTTCAAAATTATAAATCTATTGAGTTTCTCGTAGAAAGTAAACCACCAGAATGGTCATTTGACGAAGGGGTTTATCCCGCTGAACACCTCATTTATCTTAAAGCCAATTGCCAAGCGATTCCAATATTCGATACTGAGATTCCCTGGCCATGTAAATACCCCCTTTCTATATAGCTTCGTCATTGGAGATGTAGATCAATTTCTAGAGATATCGATGCCCTAATCTATAGTTCATCTAACTGTAGATTGATTACCGAGGATAATATTCAAAAGATTGTCTCTACCATAGAACTCCCTAATATTCCCTTTTTATATCATACTCAATTCTCATCCCTTGTACATTATTATCAAAAGGAATATGCTAAAGAAAAACAAGATCAAAACAATTTTGAAAATCTCCTCATGGAGATTTGGGCTGACCCACTTGTGTTAAAAAAAAAACATGCAAAGTTCTTTGAAGACAAGTGTACAAGAGATATGCAAAGACAAGTACTGTACAAGAGACATGCAAAGTTATTTGTAGACAAGTGTACAAGAGACATGGAAAGCATGCAAAGTCATAAAAAGACACATGTACATCTCAACACATGCAAAGTCTTGAACAAAGATACGACACCTGGTGCGATCAAAAATTTTGGAACAAGAAGACTTCAAGGATAAAAGGGAAACACAACAACGAAAAAAAAGATCAAAAAAAAATTGAGACAACCTCAAGAGAAATACCCACTCTTCCAAACCCTTTTCTCCTTTAATAATTGCAATCTTAATCCCTCTTTACTTCTTTTCATTTCAATTTTGTGTATCAAACCTTTATTTATATCAAACCTCTTCTTTGATCAAAGTCTATAATCAAATCAAGTCAAGTTCAAGTGTAATCAAGAGTTAGGTTTAACTCTTGTAAGGTATTCAAATATAATACAAAGTTCTTTTATTCAAATATCTGTGTTTGATAAATGTTTAGACAGTTAATGATCTTCTCTTAGACATATTAAAATATTTTGAAGTTTAAACAGTTCATAATTTCGTTTTTTCTTAAACAGCTAATTTTATTTTGTATTAAAATGTTTTGAATCTTAGACAGTTAATTGTTTTCCACTTAGATAGTTAATTTTATTTTTTTTAAAAACGTTTTGAATTGTAGACAGATTAATTATTTCATTCCCTTGACAGTTAATTGTTTTCTAAATGTTTTGTTACTGTTCTACTACCTGGACAAAATAAAATTATTTGTCTAAGAAAATACGAAATTATGAACTATTTAAACTTCAAAACATTTTAATCTGTCTAAAAGAAAATCATTAATTGTCTAAACATTTATCAAGAACAAATATTTGAATAAAAGAACTTTGTATTAGATTTGAATACCTTACAAGTTGAACCTAACTCTTGATTACATACATTCAAAGAACTTTGTATTAGATTTGAATACCTTACAAGAATTGAACCCAACTCTTGATTACATATTTGAACTTGACTCAATTATAGATTTTGATCAGAGAAGAGGTTTGATACAAATAGAGGTTTGATACACAGAGTTGAAATGAAAAGAAGTAGAGAAGGATTAGGATTACAAGTATTGAAGAAGAGAAGGGTTTGAGAGAGTGGGTGTTTCTCTTGAGGTTGTCTCAAATTTTTTCCAGTCCTCTTCCCCGTTCTTGTGTTTCCCTTTTATCGCTAATCTTCTTGTCAAGGCACGATTGCACCCCAGGTATCGTCTTTATTCAAGACTTTGCATGTGTTGGTATGTCTTTATGACTTTCCACATGTCTCTTAACTACACTGTCTTTCCTTGTACACTTGTCTTCAAAGAACTTTGCATGCATTTTTTTCTTTTCTTTTACACAAGTGAGTCAATCCAAACTTCCGAAAGGAGCACTGGCTACTGGGATTGACCCAGTGGTCCGCCATAAAGGACGAAATCTGGATCAAAATATGAATCATAAGATTGAACAAGGTTTTCATTATCTTCGGTTTCTCCGCTATCTTCCTTGTCATTCAGTTCCTTGAGAGTTGAAATGAGTCGTCCTTTGTATTGTTCGGCATCTTAGGGAACAGCTAGTGAGGCTTGGCATTTACTTTTCAAAGTGAGAAATTCTTCTGGATTTGATGATGAATCTTCCAACGGAGATTTTGTGGCTAGTGATGTTGGTCTTGAAATGATTTGTAAGACCTTCTGTTGACAAATAAGTTCTTGGTTGAACTTTTCCCACCATTATACTAAATTCTCTACATCAGGACAGAGGAAGTGGAGGAGGATGCTCTTGCTTTTTAATGTAGTTCCATACAAGGATCCAAAGAATCCTTAGTTTCGAACAAAAGGTTAATAATTGTGGTTTAGCAATTTTTTCTGAGGCTGAATGATTTCTGTAAAACTCAAACTTATTGTGGATGTTGGGTGGAAGTATTTTATCAGTTATTCCAAAGAAATTCCACCATTTTTGGAACCATGCAGGAAAACTATCATTGCAATCTTTTGAGAATTGAATGAACCAAGATTGCCGAAAATTTTGTAAATAGAACATGTAATACGAGGCATTTGTATAATCAAAATAGTTGAAACCTGAAGGAAGGAAAGGTTGACTAAAGGTGTTGCAGGTGAAGGGGTTTCGATTTCATTCACACAGTGACATGACTTTGACGATGGGGCATTTTGAATAAGCAATTCTCTGGGGATTGTTTTTATCAAAATTATGGGTTATTTTGACTGAATCAGTGTCAACCAGGATAAATTCATAAAACTGACGGGTTTTGATGGCAGTGTTTGTTTGGAAGTGAAAACCTTGATGAAAGATATAAGGAAAGATTTTTGGGATTTCTTCAAAATTATATTCTGGTTTTAATACACTAATCTCTAATGTAGTGGGGGTTTTGAAATTCTGACTGTTATTTTGAGAAGTTAAAGGAGGGAGGGTTGGAAGTGTTGAAACGGTGTTAGGGCTCTTGGGATGCTGAACTGTAAACTAATTACATTTTGTAGCCTGAATAAAACTCCTTGAAGGTTTGAGGGGAGGAAAGTCGGGGCTCAAAGCATGGAAAACGTTAGTTGTTGAAACAGGAAATGATGGGCGTATATTTGACATGGCATTGCTTTGTTCTTTCCGAGGAGGAAAAAGCAGGTGACCTAACAGGAGTTCCAATTAGGTTGATTCTTTTCCCTACAAAATTTCCAGGTAAGGAAATAAGGGAGGGAATTTAATTCTCCTTTGATGAATTCAATTTTAAAATCAAAGTTTGATAATAGAGCTTGCCATCTAGCAAAAATATGTTTTGAAACTAAATTTTTAACATCCTTTTGTAAAATATCTTTTGTTCCTTTGCAATCAATTTTTAAAATAAAATTTTGATCTATCAAATCACTTTGTAATTTAGAAATACATAGAACTATTGATAAAACCTCCTTTTGGATGGTAGAGTAATTTACCTGAGCACCCATCCAAATCCCTGAATAATATCTTACTATATTCATTTGATTATTATAGTCTTGTTTTAGGATGCAACCATAGCCTATATTAAATGCATCCATAGCCTATATTAGATGCATCTGTTTCTACTATGACTATGAGTGATGCATGAGGATGAGGGATAGTAATGCATGGTAATTGTTTGATTCTTTGTTTTATTTTTAGTATGAGATTCGGTCCGAGGGGCATTTTTCCTAAGCTTTTTATATAATGGTTCACAAATGATTCTTAAATCTTTGAAATAATCAGAAACATAATTTAAACATCGATCCTAAAAACCATTGTAATTGCTTTTTATCTTTAATTTAATCTGGAAATTTATCAGCAAAATCTATGTGATCTTTGAATAGGTTTAGTCTTCCCCTGATAAATATCATGACCTAAAAATTTTATTTTGGTTTGAAATAATTTCAATTTCGGGGTTGAACATGCCATTCCATGTTCTTTAACTAAATTGTAAAAAATTTTCAAATGCACAAAATGTTTTTCTAATGACTCAGAAAATATTAAAACATCATCTATATACACAATAATGAATTTAAAATTTGCATTAAATATATCATTCATTATATTTTGAAATTCTGAATGAGCATTTTTAAGACCAAAGGGCATAACGTTCCATTCGTAATTACCAAAGGGAACGGTAAAAGCAATCTTATATCTATCTTGCTCTTTGATTTGAAATTGCCAAAATCTTGATTTCATATCAAATTTTGAATAGATTACGACATTGTGTAGCCTTTTGAGTAAATCTTGTTTTTGGGTATAGAATACCTAATCCATTGTAAAACTTTATTTAAGGGTTTGTAATTAATTACTAGTCTTGGTGCACCTCGTTCTATTTCAGGTGCATTTTGAACATAAAAGACAACACAACTCCAATGAGATTTTGAAGGTCTAGTTAATCTTTTCTTTAATAATGAATCAATTTCTTGTTCACAACATTCTAAAAGTTTTTCATTCATTTGAATGGGCCTATCTTTAGTAGAGATTTTTTTATTCATCGGAGTTTTGGACATAAGGTAATCTAACTTCATGTTTTTTTCTTTTCCAAAAGACATTAGGTAAATCAGAACAAATTTCTTTTTCAAAAAGTTCTTGAATATCTTTCATTCTTTTTTGAAAATTTTACTTTCTAATTGTTCTTCTATTTTTTTGTATTCTATTTCTTTTGTTAAGAAATTTATTTGGGCTTTCTTTCTTTGAATTAAATTTATCGAATAATCTCTCTTCTAGCTAAGGAATGAAGAAAAGGGAAGTATATGTTGTTTCCGGATGTTGTAGTTTTGACTCTGTTTTCACTTACCTAAAAAGGGTATAATAGGGCTAAAATTAAGGGTGTATTCATATGTTTTACTAGCATAAAGTGTGTCTTAAAATAATGATTATCCTGACATATATGGACATTTTGAAGCTTATATTGTATTTCTAGTTGAGTAGAGGTTGCTGAAAAATATTCTGCAATTGTTTTTTCATAGTAATGAGTAGGAATTAATCCTTCTTGTATATAATTCATATATGCTCCTGAATCTACTAATGCTATCATTTCTAGTTCAAAATATTCAACTATTATCCTAACTGTTGTATACCATCATTGAAAATTTATTTTAGCTATAGAATTGATAAAAGATTCTAAAGAAGTTTCTTTATCTAAATTTGAGGTTTGGCCTTCTCCTAATTTATCTTGAATCAAATTTTTTTATATGCTCATTTTCTTGTTTTAGTAGAGTTTATTCCCTTTTAATTTCCTTGACTTCAGTTTGTAAATCTTCTATTGTTACTGGTTTTTAAATTATTATGAATCTATTAGATATTTCATCTAACGTATATTGAGTAGGCAGGATTATTGTATTTTGTATAGTTTTATTAGTGTTTTCTGTAAGAATTGCGTCCTTTAAACTTTCTAAATATTTTTTCTTTGTTTCTTCATCATCTATTTTATCTAAAAAATAAAAAAAGATTTGTTTATTTTCTTTTGTGATAACATTAATAAGATTTTCTTTAGGATTGATTGCTTTTATGTTTTTTGAGTTTAGATCTATTTGTTGATTGCTTATTTTGCTTTTGTTATTAGGACTTTCTAGGGTTTTAATTTTGAATAACCAATGAAAAAAAGAAATTGTCACTTTATTGTGGTACACATATTCTTCAAATTGATATCTAAATTTATTTTTATCTTCTTGAGAAAATGTGTACAACCCTAGAAAAATTGAATTTTTATGAAAAATGGCAAAACGGTAAATTGCCATAATCGTATAGGTTGAAAACCTGAAAATTTTCTAGATCTTGGGTGACGAAGCAGACTTCACCATTGGATTCGTCTCGCGAAATCTAGTCACCCAGACGAATTTCGTCAAATTCCGAGACAATCGGATTTTCATGTTTTTCGGGGTGATGGGTGTCTAGTGACTCCTTGAGTACTAGATTGTTTATGAAAATTTCGGAAGTTGGGAAATGATTTGAGTTAAGTTCATGGGATATAATTTGAACTTGAACTAAGGCGGAAAAAATCGCTTCGGGCCAGAATCGGACCCAAATGAGGGTGGACACATGGCACGATGTGGGCCACACATTGAACTTAAACTTAAGTTGGGACAAAAAAGGAATTAGGGAAAAAAGAGCCCATTTTCCTGGTTTTGACTTATAGAGAGAAGAGAAGAGAGAAAGAGGAGAGCCAAGGCTTCCTCCCAAGATTTACGGAGCTCCATTGGTCGGTTTTCGTCGGGCCAAGAACGAAAGTTCATCACATCGACGAGGGGTACGCGTGGGTATTAGAAAAGAGGGACTTCGCCGAAGTTCCAAAAGGAGAGATTTTGGGAAATCAAAGTTGTTGGGTTTAGGAGGCTTCCTACCCATGTATCAAGCTCCTAGAGGTCAAGGATTCTTCCTACCTTGGCTTACTTTCCATCTTTGGGCCGGGAAAAGGGGGTTTTTTGGTTAAGGGCCTGTTTGGCGAAGAAAAAAAATGGGATTTTCGAGTGTAGGTAGATGTTTCTTTGCTTAGGCGGACCTCAATTTGCCTAGGCGAAGGTGTAAATCTTCCCATGGAAGTTTGGTGCTACACTTAGGTGAAGGGAAGGCTCGCCTAGGAAAACCTGGGGGCAGAGAAGACGAACTTTCTGGTTTGCCTAGGTAAGGCGTTGCTCACCTAGGCGAACCACTCCGCCTAAGATGATGCAGGCTATGCCTAGGCGAGCTTGCGGTCGTCCAAGGCCTGTTATTATGGCCTGTTTGGGGTCAGTCTCGTGGCCAAGTTTGTGATTGTTGTGGCTTGCTTTGGGGGCCATTGTGTGACTTGTTTCAGCGTGTCATTACTTGATTAAGAGTGACATGTTTTGATGTCAATATGTGTGCTCTAATATGTTGACATGTGATGAGTTATTTGTGCAAATGGCTATGACACGGCTTGATTGTGAGTGTGCCACTACTTGACAATGTAGTGACTTGTTTGGATGTCAATACGAGTACTCCAACATATTGACATGTGATGAATTGTTATGTGCAATGGCCATTACATGGCTTGCTTGTGTGTGTGTCATTGTTTGATCTTAGAATGACGTGTTGAATGAAATGATGTATTGAAGTCATATGTAGGTGATGTGATTATCCATGACACTTGTAAGTGGTGTGGATTGTTTTTTCCATGTAGCATTCATTATGCATGTGACATAATATAATATGCAATGACATCTTGCATTGCATATGCATGGGGACATCGCTTTAAATGGATGTGAGTGCATGGTTGGTAGATCGACACTGTGTTTGGTGTTTGATTGGGTTGGCTAGGTAAATGGGACAACGTGTAACGCCCCAAAAATACCTTAGAATTTTATAATAATTTTATTATATATTCTGGGTATGAATTGAGTTAAACTTGGTCTCGAAATTTGATGAACTGATAAATTGAGAAATGTAAAATTGAAAGTATATATGATTGAATATTATATGCTAAATGAGAAATCGACGAATCTTAAATTTACCTAAGAGAAAATGGAAAAACATCCGAATTGTGAAATGAGGACCTAAGGGTCAAATGATACTAAACTAATGTTAAATACACAATAAATGATGAATGATAAGGAATGTGAAGTAAAGAGTTAGAATGCCAAAAATGGAAAATAGATTTATCATGGCCAACAAGGCCCATATAGATCAAGTGACTTAAGACCAAAAAGGTGGAAAAATTAGAAAGGATAATAAGTGTGTAGGCCAAACAAGGCCTTACACTTAAAGAAGTTAAAAGACCAAAAGTGGTCTTTGGATGCTCATTAGAGCACATCACGTTTTTGAGAGAAGGGGAGGAGAAAACTAGGGCTTTACAAGGAGGAGTGGTCTTTTGGGTCGATTTGCCCATTTCTTCCTCGTAAGGGATCAAACAACATGGAAGAGGAGATTTGAAGAGATAAGGTAAGAAAAATCAAAACCCTAACCTCATTCTTTTGATTTGGATTTTGGTTAAAAGCCCTAACTTGAGGAAAAGGGATTTTTATTGATTCTAAACCACATTTGGAGTTGCTTTGGTTAGATTCCATGGTGGATTTTTGATATGGGATGACCTGAGAAGATTCAGGAAGAAAATGCGTGAAAATGCCAAAATTTCGCATTGGGCAAAACCTACAGGTGGTATCGGTGATAGCAAAGAGTGGCACCGCGACCATGATGCAAGGCAAGCGGTACCGCATCACACTCCGTACCGTACCCACTAGCAAAGGATGACCGGTACCAAGACTACCAAAGTGGTACCGGTACCACTACTTCCAGCAGCCCTGTTTTGACATATTTTTGCACCGTTAAGTCCCGTATTCGTATACCGATGGTTAGGGACCCTAAGAAATGATTAATGGGGGTTCAAATAAGGATAGAACTAAGTGAAAACATCGCACTCGCCATTCCTCATCTGGGCGTACTTAGTGTCTGTTCCAAAATCGCTAACAAAGATAAAATTGTCATTCACTAAAAATATGATAATTGTTTATATCCACTAAGAGTGAAGCGTGATTGTTATTGACTAGGAACTATTGATGATCGCTAACCTAGATCGAGATCGTAAGAGAAGAAAACTAGATCCGACAATCTTTATTTCTTTTCTCCTCGACTTATCTTTATTTCCAAGTATTTTGGTAGTTTCACAAGTAAATATGAAATGAGTAATGAATGAGTATGAAATGAGTACATAGATTGAGTATGTCTTTGAAAAGATAATACGAAAGTGAATATGGAATTGAAATGTGATATTCGAATACCGACGAATGTGAATGATAAAATCGAATTGTAAATTTAATCGTAAATTCCTCGACATCTTGAATCGAATCGACATATTGAATGAACCACCGACGATGCACCAATTCCAAGATCCGCCTTGATGGCGTATGGCATTGAATAAATGTCCCACTTTGGCGGATGGTACCAATCGGCATCCGCTATGATGGCGTATGGTATTAAAGTGGATACCACATGTCGGGTGCACTAAACGACATCCGCCATGATGGGAGACCGACTGTTAAATGTGTAAGCACATTACCACGGATAATAAGGGCATGGATTCATTAAACGGAATCCACAGAATGTAAATTCGAATAGTCAAGGTGAAATAACCAAATATCACGGTAAAGGGCTAAACGGGATTTTTATGTATATGCCAAATCTCATAATTGAATCGTGAAATGAATTGTTGCATTAAAGATGAAGGGTGTGATATAGTAAATGATTTGAAATCAGAAGCATGCGAAAAATGAATAGCATGAGTATATGTTGATATAATAGGGCATGGTTGAGTTAATGCATGCCGAAAGTTAAATTGAATATCGAATAGAACTGATAGTAGAACCATTACATAAAATGCTTAGCATATGCTTTTATCTATGCGCAGGTTTCGAGTAGACAGGAAGGAAGACAAGATCGTGAAGCGCAAAGTCATAAAGCAAGTCATGCGTATAAGCATACCCCACCATGCATATCATTTCCTTTTTGAATTGAACATTTTAGAACAATTAGTCGAACTCCAAAGAAATGTCTGGGTTTTGTATATCATTTTGAAAGGGCATAGAATGCTCTCTGATCAGAATTGCATTTTATGAAATGTAAATGTTTCAGGGCCTACCATTTGAAAACGCTCGCAAATTGAAAACCTAAAGAGAAATAACACAAAGAAAATGTTTTGATAAGATAATTGAAAACGCTGAGAACTCGGCGTTCAAGGCTCTATCCGCCAATCTGACGAGCCGGATCTGTGTCGACACTTTTGAAAAAGAAAACAAAATAAAAATGTAAAATAAAAAGAATTAAATGAGCGTTCCCGGGTTTTAGTTCGGACTGGGCTTGGGGGTCGCTACACAACGTCCAACAGAGTCGAACGATTGATTAAAATGGTAAAGAGAAAACAACAGTGACGCTACATGATGATCCTCGTGAAAAGCCTACCAATTATGGTCGTGACATAGTCCCTAATCTGCAAGGTTTATGAGCTCCACTGGTGGGACACTAAAAACTGGCTACCTATAAAAAGGCGCATGATTTTGAATATAAAATGATCACTGATGTATCATCCAAAAATCTCGTTTATAAGCAAATGAAATTGCTTGAAAATAATCATTGATGTCATCCGTAATGAAGGTTTTTCAAGCACATAGGCTAGCATTGTGTGAGGAGCCGATGAGGACTTGGGCGGATGGTACATGATGAGTCAATTCCTCATTTCACAGTACGGCACAGGATTGTGATAGAATTCGACATGTTCTGGCTGAATGAACAGGAAATTCGAGTGAACATCGTTACGAACTAGTAGGGAGTGTTCTATGGGAGGTAATTCTCATCGGGCTGCCTCACCTTATGGGACAACCCTTTTAGGTGTAGGGTCTACACCGGTGGACGACACTTAGACAAGGCCGTGATTGCGAAGAGGGCCGACATGTGGCCTTGATAAATCATTTTATAAAAAGTGCTTGGGACAAACTCGTTCTGGCAGCTGTAATATACCAAACTTATTCGACCAATATCTCGCCACATCACTCACGTCACATAGTCGTATGTAATAATGGTAAGAGGGTCGTGACCGAGCTCTTACGAACAATTTTAGTGTATTATTCTCATATTTGCAACGTAAATATGGATGAATGGGTCCTGGTAGAAAGGGACGTTTCAAGGCGGTGTTGAGTAACTTGGTACCTACAAGTAATTGGTACTCGTTTGGTACTAAGACCTAGGCGCGCTATGACTTAAGGTAGTAATTCCGTAGGTTGACGATTGATTAACAAAACCCCCGGATTGTAAGGCATCACAATTTGGTATCAGAGCATAGGTATACGGTTACCTAGGGCTTAATGGATATGGGTCTAGGTCACTAGATTCATTGAGTTCTGGTGTCACAATTGTACATCAGAACACAGGTATGTGATTACCTAGGGTTTGATGGACATATGTTTAGACCATTGCATTCATTGTGTGCATTTCATGTTTTGTGCCTAAATGTGCTTCATGATTTGGTGTTGTGTGTTGTGTGAATTATATACATGGTAAGATGTATATAGGGAAAAGAGGAACACTAGGGTTAGAAAACGTAACTCCAGTGTGGGTTCTGACAGAATGAACAGTGATAGTTCGATGTCGAGCCTATTAGTAGTCGTTACTACACTACTAGTTAGATAAAAAAAGAAATCTCAATTTTCTATTTGACATGTGTAGATGGCAAGTTGAGGAAGAGGACGTAAAGGCGGTGGACGGAGCAACAACCAACTACTATCGGCCTTTGATCAACAAGCCCTCATGGAGGCCATTAGTGCTATAACTGCTACCATTGCGCAGGCAAGCGTTGTGGCTACCCCCATTGCATAGGCTAGTGCAAATGTGGGACAGGGAGGACCAAGTAAGCTCTAGAGGTTTAAGGCACATCATCCTCCAACTTTCAAGGGAGGAAGGGAATCTATGGAAGTAAGATCATCGGGGTTTCGATTAAAGCTCAAGTAAGATTTTGGTGGCTATGGAGATGACTCGATGCCACTTATCAAGGCTAGCTGCATTCTAGATGCAGGGTGAATCCCAAGTGCGGCGGATCAACAAAGCCTCGAGGAACTTGGAGGTAATGACATGGGAAGGATTCATTGAGCTCTTCATGGGCAAGTATTTCCCGGCATCTACACGACATGCAAAAGTTAGGGAGTTCCTAGAGTTGAAACAAGGAATGATGATGGTGCTCGAATGTGTGGCTAAATTCCATGCAGTGACCCCATTTCATAGATGAATTATGTGGCCTGGACAATAAATGAAGTGAGATGGTTTGAAATTATTCATCAGAGCAGAATTACCGAACTCCTCTCTGAAGATATGGACTCGTGGTGAGACAACTATGGCTTATAGAGAGAGAGTGGATAGCGCAGACATCATGGATAGGAGTGCTGAGTGGTAAGAGGAAGAATCGGCTCTTCTTACAGCTCGGAAAGAAGCTAGAGGTTCTACTCACAAGGGTTTAGACGGGGCCAAGCTGCTTTACGGGGCTAAGGCTAGGATCGATCAACCCTAAGATGGGAGGCAGCTTAGGGCTCCTAACCGAAGCTGGGGTAGAGGCGTGTTTCTAGTGCCACGAAAGCTTGGACCTTTATGGGGTTGCCTCGAGGAGGTAGGGATCCTGCAGTTTATGGGACACCTGATCGATCATCAATGGGGGCATCACGCTGCAGTTTGTTCCTCACTGCCTCCGCCGGCTAGGGAAGACGGTATCAATCCGGGGTGTCCACTGGCACCCTGTTACCGTGCAGACAGGTCCTGAGAATTCGGGGCATGGCGATTCGGGGTAGAGGATAGGGCTCTACAGTAGGGACTTTAGGAGTTTAAGACATGTCACTTTACATCATCTCAAATTGACAGATTGATCGGTCATTCGAGAATTTTTATTTTCTACTCTTTCCTTATGTGACAGTGTTGCTTGAACTAATTTATCATTCATTCATTTGTTAAATCATGTGTGTGAAGATTTGAAACTACAGGTTTGAAGTCTTGGAAAGAACATTGTACATGTGAATTACTCCCTTGAGAACTAGGGTGAGTGTTGATCGGATATGTGCTTTAAGGGTTGGCAGGCTAAAGTCTTAGGGGTTCTACTCACTGGCAGTTTGGTTATGGACAGTGGCAGATTTGATATATCCTTGGGATGGAGCTGGATTGTGACACATCAGTCGGCAGTGATTGCTGATAAGCCGGAGGGTTATGGCTACATTGGATGTTAATGTTTAGGGGTGCAGGCGGCTTTACCCCAGCCTGTATCTGACGCTGGCATGGGCGGGTTGGTAGGGTGGGTGAGTACACATTGGAAGATCGAGGTGGGGACGGGGTTTGAATTTACCTACCGAATTGGTTTCATTTGAGTTGGATTTTTGCCGGATGAACTCTGGGATTACCTTGATATAGGATTATGACTGTGTGAGTTACCCCGATACACTTCTGCTATTCATGACTCAGCATAGAATGGCGCTGTGAGTTCAGGGCGACGGTGTTCTTGGGGGATTATTGAGCAGGAGGACTCTTTGGACAGAAGCCTTTATGGAAAGTTTTGGTTCTATTTATATGGGATAGAGGCAAGACTCTTAGTTGATGAATTACCGTAGTTGAATAGAGCTACTATCAAGAATAGGTACCCTTTACCTCAGATTAATGATTTGTTTAATGTCGGTTCCCGAGAGCCGCAGCTCTCGAGGTGATCTTATGGCTACCATCATTGGCGAGGGTTAGGGAGCGGATATCCCCAGGCATTAGAAACATAGGCATTCAGTTCTGCGATTGATGTCGTTAATTAATGGCTTCTGGCAGAATTCATATCTTATCTGAGTTCGGCCCTACTGAATGTGCTACATTGTGGTTGTGGATGGCATCTTGGTCTCAGTACGGGGAGGATCACGAGGTCACTTGGTCGTTCTTGGTTGAGGGCATCATTGTATGCTAAATTCAATAAGTGCAAGTTTTGGCTTATTGAGGAAATATTCTTGGGGCATGTGGTATCGGCTTCGGGGGTATCAGTGGACCTAGAGAAGGTTGAGGCAGTTATGAGTTGGGAGAGGCAGGTCGATCTTCGAGATATCGCGGTTCTTGCCCAGGATTGAGTAGGGTATTACGGGAGGTTCATTGGGACTTATCTTGGTTTCTTCTTAGCTATGGCGAGGTTAACGGGACAAGGTCAGTTTAGTGAATGACTTGGCCAGCGGGAGGTTCTGAATTAAAGAAACGGGGCTTACTTCATCTATTTTGATAGTCTTGGGGAGATTGAGAGGTACAGTGTGATGATGCCTCCGAGGACGAACTTGGGATGTGTTTTGATAAGTCGGAGGTGGTATTTATCTGGTTCTCATGATTCAGAACCACAGTGAGTGCCCTATGGCGCTGAAGTTGGCGACCATTGTCTTTGCCTTGGGCATATTACTATTTATCGTTGACAGTTTGAGGTGTTTTGGATCAAGGAATAAGAGCCATTTTTATATATGGGACCTCGACATGAAGCGTAGGTGGTGGATTATTTAGGAAGTTATGATTTAACTTTTCATTACCATCGGTAAGGAAAACGCCATGAGAACTGATGCAACGATTCGATCATGGTATTGGCTAGTGTAGCTTCGAAGGCCAGTAATCTTTTCGAGGTATTGGGATAAGTTCGAATGCGGTCACGATGATCAAGCTCGAGTGCGTTGGGGATTTTAATTCGCTCTCGGGCGGTGATCGGTTGCTAGGGATGGGATCACGAGATGTTGTCGCTTGGCGTTGAACGATCGGCAGGGTATAAGTGTGAAGAATTTGGACCGGGCACTTTCGAGAATGTGGCGATCCGGTATAGAGGGACATGTTGTGGTTTGATCAAAAGATTTGAGGAAATCTTAAAGAGTTCCATTGCTCGCGATAAAGGCTGAGCACTAGAATGCGAGTTACTCAGCCATTGGAGCAGTTGAGGTGATGGGGCACATCCACGATGGATTTTGTGACTAACACTGAGACATTAGGCGCCTGGCGATTAACTGGTGTGGCGGGCCGGCTACTAGAAGTCGGCACTAATGAAAGCTATGTAGTATTTGCCAGGAAGAATTTTGCAGGTCATATATGGGAGATAGTCAGTGGGTGATCAGATGTATAGATTGGATCAAGACCTTCTAAGTTTGGCTCATTTTGGAGTTTCGATCATGAGACACGGTTGATGTGAAACACAAACTTTCATCCCAAGCGTTGATCGATCGAGAAGGGCCATGCCATCCAGGCGTTAGAGATGTACTGGCATAATACTGGATCAAGGAGTGGCCAGGAAGAGCATTTAGCGATGGGATTAAACCTACAAAAATAGCTATCAGGCAAGCATACAGATGGCACCCTATGAGGCAGTGTATGGGATGCCATGTCGATCTCCGGTTTGTTGGATAGAGGTGGGGAAGAGAACCACCACGGGTCAAGAGTTTATTAGAGACACCTTTGAGAAGGTGGATTTGATACGTTAGCGTCTTCTCACGGCTCAATGAAGCGGAAAACTGTCCTCTGACAGTGAGCCTTTAGAGTTTGAGGTGGGTGATCATGTCTTCTTGAAGGTGATGCACAGAAGTGGTGGGGTTTAAATGACGAGGAAAAGTATCACAGTTTAATTGACTTGCCTTCAAGGTACTAGGAGACAGTGTGGTTACATCTTTGTTAAACTAAAGTCAAGTTTATGAGTGCTTCTTGTCTTAGTATTCCATGTCTCCCATGCTCTTGAAGTACTAGAATGGAGGAAGCTCATGTGGTGGATTGGGGAGGGAAGCTGTAGTTAGTCTGAATAGGAACCTTTGAGGGGAGGGACCTATCACGTATTATGGATAGTGGGATCAAGTTTGCGAAGCAAGGCGTGAGGCTAGTAAAGGTGTTGTCGCGCCTGCATGGAATAGATGAGGCAACATGGGAGCGTGAGACACTGGCCAGAATATCCTTCTTGTTTAGGAAAGAAGTGATTAGTGCCCGATGAGGTGTCAAAATCAACAACCTTATAAACCTAATTCCTCTACTAAACAGCATTGCTGCAGTATGAGTAACTATAAATTGAACAGGGATGAATTTTCTTCATGTAAATGACTATCAGTGAGGTTCAAAATGGTGAATTTGGTTTGGATTCAAGGATTTTGTAAAAATAGGGGGTGTAATGGTTGAAAATTGGAAATAAACTGGAGAAAAATATAAAAGAAAACTCCTTGAAGTATCAAGCTACTGGATTTGAGCTCTAAAGGGAACTGAGGGTCCTCAGGGCTTTCCTCTTTCATTGGAGGACCTATAGTCATCTCCCGAGGCAGAGTTCTTCAAACAGCTATAAAAATTGACCCCGAAAACAACTATCCTTTGGAAATGGGCTCAGGAGCATCAATGAACATACGGAGTGGAAAACAAGTCTCCTTGACTCACACCTTTAAGCAAGCTAATAGATTATAACTAATGAATCTTAGTGGATCTGGCAATAAGCATCACTTGAACCACAGATTATCAAATGTGGATTATTCAAAGGTGAATCTAGGGATCTAAACCTAGAGTTCAAGGAAACACAAAACTGCAATGGTACCTGCGTGAAAGCCATGAAAGCCCTGGTTACTTTAGGATCACACTTTTCAAATCAACCTTCTCCTTGAGGAGGAATGGTTTCCTTGCCACTCATCCTCAGGTGCTGTCATCCTGGAGAAGATTATTTCGGCTGAGTGAAAAGGGAGAAAGTGAGGGAAAATGATAGAAAATGAGAGAGAGCGGGAAGAGATGAAAGCTTCCTGCCCAAAAACTTTATTAATGAAGAAGATCTCTTTAGTCAGTTTGAATGCGGGGGCTTCATGTGACCTAACAAAATACAAAAAAAACTAAAGCAAAAAGCTATTAAAGGGTCAAAAGCAGGAAGGCAAAGAGTGACAAAGGAAGTCAAAATCCAAGCGACATGAACGTTGGCTGGGAAATGTGGTCATGATCATGCGTGAGCGATGGAGCGAGGAAATGGAAAGTCGATCCTTCTTGAAATTCCCGTGATGTTTACTGTTGATCAGCCTTGTAAAAGATTAAACCCAGGGCTCTCTACTATTACGCTCTTCATCCTCTCTTAGCACAGTTTCTAGCTGCGACTAATTCAACTTGGCTTCTTTAGGTACTTCAGAGCTTTAAATCCCTATCTGGTATGTAGCCTTGCAAAAGAACAAAACTTACAAAATTTGATTAGTAGCCTTCTTGAGTCCTTAACATGCCAATTGGGTGAGTGGGTACTACATAAAAGTGCTCAGAAGCTTGTATTAATAAGGGTGTAAAATAACATTTGGTGGTAATCCACACCAAGTGACACATTGCTAGTCCTTTAGCAATGAAAGAAGAAGAAAGCAATCAAAAGCAAGATGAGCTATAAATATATCTACACAAAAATGGTACTCAAAATCATTGAAGTGATAAAACCCAATCTATAGCGCAAGTTATCAAAGCCCTGTCCAATGACCATCTCAGGAAGAGTGTGTGCCATGCAAAACCAAGTATCAAAATAGTGTCAACTCCTAGAGAACCAACCTAACATCTTCCACAAAAACCTAAGTGTTAACTTGATTAGTTTTCAAAAATAAGCCGTCAAACTATCCTCTCCCCCGACCTAGCTCTTATGCAGCCTGACGGACTAACCAACCTCGATAGATTAGGACCCACTTTTGTTCCATAACTCATTTTTTTTTTTGTTGTGGGGGTGTCTTGAAAGGGTATCAAACTCACAAGTATCCATGCTGAGACCCTGATGACTCCCAACCAATTAAGGTTTAGAGATCTCTCAGTCGCAGGATCTTTAGGCCACTAACTCTTCAGGTTTTCACCTTTGAACTCTTGTGAATTCAAAACTCCTTTTTATAATTTTCTAAACTCTCACTGTTCTTGCCTGAACACCTTACACAGTTCAGTGGCTCCATAACCAGGTTGGCTTAGGGCACTAGGCTTTAAAGGCGCACATATATACCCCCCTTGAGCAGGTGCTCTAGGGGTTTGAAATGAAAACTATCAATTCTGCTTTCTTTTCTTTTCTTTTTTTTTCTTTTCTTTTCTTTTTCTTTTTTTTTTTGAAAGACTCATTGGTTTTTTATTCAAGGGTCCCAACCTATTAAAGGTGGTCAAAGGTACTAGGCCGGACTTTTGCAGGGCTTAGAAGGCAAAGTAGTTTTTCAGCCTATAAACGAAATCTAATGTGCACAGTGTGTTGTTATATAGTTCAATGTGGAGGAAAAAAAAGGTTGAATTCAATTAGAATTTCAATGGGTTATCAACTCAACTAAGCATAACACCATTATAACATCAACAACATTGGAGCAAAATTTCAATTTCTCATACTACAAGCTGGGCATTACAAATTTTTGTTTTTCTGAAAATCAGAAACTGAAAGCATGAACTAGAAACTAAAACAGCATTATGTGTAAAAAAAGCAAAACTAACTGTAAGCCATTTTAACTAAACAAAAAGCAGGACTTGCTCAAAACATAGATTAACACTTCCTTCATAACTCTCCCCAACTAAATTCTACATTGTCCTCAAGCCCATGGAATGGAAATTTAAGGGAGGAAGTGATACCTCCTAGGAGAGTTGTAGCCGGTTGTAGAGAGGAGGAACCACCTGAAACAAAAAACAAAAGAACGGAAAAGTGTTAAACAAAAATATTAATAGTGAAAAATATGATTATGTTACAAGAATGAAAATCAAAAAGATAAAAATATGCTTCCTAAAGAGGCCTTATTCATCCCATTCGGGCTTCAAATGATCAAGTTGGAAGAAGAAAAGAGAGGTTAAAAGGGATTCTTCTGAACTAGTAATATCTGTTTCAGTCTCTATCTCGTATAGGGATTCTTCTGAAAGGATTTCATCTAAATCTTCGAATCTATTAATTTGAATAAATTCTTTTTGATCTATCATCCTTTCGATATCATTGTTTAATTCAAGTTTCTTTTGATTAAATCTTTTTGGGCATTCATTGGCATAATGTTCATATTGAATACAGGAATCATTCTTTATCCTTATTAGGATTTCTTCTATAAATAGGTCGTTTTATTAATCGAGGTTTTCTTTTGAAGTATCTTGGTTTTCTAACAAATATTTTCTTGGGTTAAATCTCTTGTTAAATTTTTTAGGGTATCTAAACCTCTTTTGTTTTTTATATGATTTCTTTAGATCTCCTATAACAATTATTAAATCATTTCCTTTACAGCATAACACATTATCTCTTCTGATTGTTTTAGGTTTTTTAATCAAGTATGCCTGATGACACCAATGACTTAATTTTTCTTTTAAAAAATAAATTCTCCTTCCTAATGTGTCAGAACTGACAATAGGATATTCTTTAATTAAAACAAACCCCCATGGGTCTGGTATCTTAGAATAAAATATATTAAGATACATGGTATCTATTCTAATTTTTTCGTATAAATGATAATAGTAATCTTGAAATACACATATATTTGTCTAATAGACAAATATCATTTAATTCTAGCTTTAATAAAGCATTAACATATTTTTCAGCGTATTGAAGTGAATCTCTATCAATGTATCCTTTTCCTAAGAATTCTATTCTTAGTAAATGAACAACTTTTGTTAAAATGTTTGTAAGACTATCTCCTTCAAGGGTTGATTCGTGCCACAGTAGGGTGATCCGGAATAAAAAATATTTGTATCCTAAATTTCCTCCTACTGTCGTAGTCAAGCTACTGCAGTATAGCGGTTCTAGGGTCGAACTCAGGGATGGGTTTTCATCTTACAAATGACTCGTATCATGATTCAAAATGGTGAGGCTTTCATTTGGATTTTCGGATTTGCATTAAAAGTGTGATTGGTGGTGTCACTAAACTAAGTGAAGCAATTTAAAATGAGATGTGAGAAAAGAAACACCTTGAAGTTTTGGGTCTAGTTTGATGATGGGGTTGTAGAGGTGTCCTCGGGTTATTTCTCGCATTAGGGCAAATAGCATATTGTCATTCCAAAACGGATCTTTGTTTAACTTTAAAAACCAACCCTTATTAACCTTCCTATTTGAACCAAAGCGTGCGAGCACAATGTTTATTGATTGAAAATACATCATTTAACCTACTTTCAATGGCTCGTAGATGACATCTAATGAATATCGTGTATCTCTACCATTAAGAATACCTTTGAGCCCTAAAGCATGCAGTATTGACCAAAGAAATACACATTAAATAGCATTTAAACCCTAGTTTGGAAAGTTTGAAACACAAAAATACGTACTTGCTTCATGAAAAGCAGAGGAACACCCTCTGGTAGCATCCACCAACCTAGCAGCCCTCCTATTCAAGGTTTTGGAGGCTTAGTAAACCTCCTTTGAGTTGTCATCCTTAAAGGGGTGTGTTTGGCAGCCCTAGAAAAGCAGAGATAAAAGAGGAGAGAGAGAAAATGGGAACCAAAAACAGGGGCTGAGCAAAAGTTGCGTGAAAAAATTGTTAGGTTACAAATGTTCATAACATGGCTTATATAGCCTCCCGAACATGTAATGCAAACTAACCTAAGCTAATGATTACATTGTAAGGGCAAAGAGAGATTAAACAAAGAAAGGGTCGTTTGGATCCTCACAAAAGCAGGAAGCTGAATTTTCGCTGTAATACGGTGAATTTAAGCTGCGTGCCATGAAATTTAGCTGCTGGAAATAAGCGAAAATTTAATATCATCGCGAAAAATACAGGCATAGCGAAAGTGGAAATTTTAAGCTGTACCCGATATTACACTATGGTAGAAAATTTCGCTATGATTGCGAAAATTTCGCTATGCCTGCGAAATTGCCCAGCCCGTCACTCCTCCCGGCTGCACTTCTTCCCGGCTTGATATATCTTTCATCGGGCTTGATGAAATCATCGAGAATTCACTCGAACTCAAGGCATAAATCGACATAATTGCGATGTCAAGCGATATGATGGAGGTTCTGAAACACGCAAAACTGCAAAACAACCTCAAGCGAATCGATGTGCTAATGGACACACTTTTTTATGTCAATCGGCAATTAATATGATTAGTACGCAAAAGCACTCAAAACCTATATTGAATAGGACTCAAAATAGCACTTTTGGGTACTAATCGAAATTCTGCTTTGTTCTAAGGTTTTAGATCTTACGCCAAGTGAAGCAGATTTTATAATTTCCATCCCTATATATCTTAACTGCGATGACTAATCTTATCGAAGTTTCCCATCTATCAAGAGTAGAAGAAATGTCTGGATTACAATTTAAATCAAGATATATTCCAAAAGGATTTATTCCTTCAGGTCTTAATTTATCTATAGGTACATTAGTTTCTTCTTTTACTGCTCCATTTGCAAAAGGAGCTCCTCTTGCTGTTGGAGTTCTTGAATGTCTAGGTCTAAATCTTTCGATAGTTGAGGATTTAGGAATGTCTTGAGTAATTACAGTAGCGTCTACCATTGGATTTTCTTCCATTTGCATATTGAAAGTTTGAATTTTTAATCTTTCTAAAGCTTCACTTAAAGATTCTATTTCAAAACTTTCTACTGATTCCAAATCCATTAATTTTTCTTAAAGAATTTTTTAATTTCTTTACTAGAAAATCTTTTTCTAGGTTCAAATATAGATTGTTTTGGATTATTTGGAGTTCTCTCTGCTCCATCTATCTTAGATTCTAATTTTTTTAATACTCAACTGTAATTCTCTAATTGTTCAAGGATTTAGTATTATTATATTTATTATTCACTATTCACAAGTACTGTTCATATGTACTTTTCACATGTACTGTTCACTATTCATCATTAAACCAATTTTCTTGGTCAAAATATTAAGTTAACCACTCTAAATTATAGAATTTTAATGTATATTATAATTTTCTTCTTCTAAATCTTCAAAATTATGATAAACAATGATCAATAGTATTATTTTGTTTATCTTAAAGATAAATATATATATGAAGATCATACAATCATAAATCAAATGTTCTAAAAATCAAGACAAGAAGTCTGAATAATACTATTAATAAAATAATCCATAATATCATAAACACGATTTATGCTTAGTCCGAGAATGCGGTAGTATGTAACCGTAGGGGCACACATGAGCATTAAGTGTCATTGTAATATTTTTGGGAGTTGTTGTTCAGGATGAAATGGCGAAATGATAAATGATTGAACCCTAAATTTTGTACTAGAACAAGGGTAAACTTGTAATTGGTCAAAATGGGACATGAAGGTCATAATCAAAGAAGAGAGTATGCCAAAATAGAAATAACATAAGCTAAATTGCAATTGTTAAAGTGATTGAGGACCAACTTGCAATTAAGGAAATATGAGACTATAAATAGAGGTGAGACAAACAAATATCATTTGGTCATTTGGATTTAGACGAGCCGTGGAGAAGGAAAAGAAGAGGGAGAAAGAGGAAGAAGAGGAAGAAGAAGTGGGAGAAGAGAGAAAAATGCTTATGTTTTGTATTGGAATCTTATTTTGGGTTTGGTTGTTGTTATGTATGAATTCTAGGGTTTTCCATGGAAGTTAGTTCTCGCTTTTTCTAGAGTTTGTGGAAGTCACAAACCCTAGAATTTTGAAGTATGTGGGTAAAACCTAATTTGTATAGAACTGGAATCCATCATAATTATATGATTTTGTAGGAATTGGTGGATTGTAGGTTGAATGTAGGATTTCACTAGGGTTTGGTTATAAAAAGTTTCAAACCACCAAGACAGGTGTTATGGTGTGGTTTTGGATGAATTCCATGTGGGTTTTTGAGGTATTATGGAATGGAGAAGTTGTATGAAGAAATTGGTACCCAGAGGGCAAAAGCGATGTTTAAGGTGAAACCACACGAGGGTGGTACCGGTACGAAAGCAGTGGTAGTACCGCCATCTGGCCATTTAATTGCGGTACCAAGACAAGTGGTACTGGTACCACCATACAAAATGTGTTTGGTACCTGTACCAAACATAGTGGTACCGGTACCACAGTGTCCAAAAGCCTAGATTTTTGTAATTTCGTATAGTAAAGCCCATATTCGTAGATGTTATGAGGGCTATAATAAATGGTCAGAGGGTTTAAAGAAGAATGAAAGCTCAATGAATCATAGTACCTGCCTGCTATTTCTAGCTATAAGTGCTACTAAAGGTGACTTATGGAAGTACGTTAAGATTATGCATTCTGCGACGATTAATGTTTCGCCGTATTCGTTTAGTGTGTAGGCTAAAAAGTAAGGCGAAGGAAAGTTGTGGAGTCGTGCTGAAGTTTTGGTAAGTAAAAGGTAGTGAGTGTTCTAAACTGATTTTCAAATACTAGTGTATTGTTATAAGCGCATTTCTGATGGTATTTAATGGTTTTGATTGAAAACCATATTTTAAAGCAAGCAATGAGTTTAGCAAGCAAACAATGGTTTTGATTTAAACCATATGTGAAAAGCAAACAAGTAATGGTTTTGATTTAAACCATATGTGAAAAGCAAACAAGTAATGGTTTTGATGTATTATTATACTTTTAAAAGTAACTGATGGTTTGAGTTGTAAAACCATATTTCAAAAGTAAGCAAGCAAGCAGACAAAGTATATTTTATAAAAAAGCAGGCTTAGCAATCCTAGTTTAAGCAAGCACCAGGTCGGAGGTATTAAAATGCGTGCCGGTGGTGTTAGGATGATTCGTGCCCGCCGGTAAGTGACTAAAATCAACAAAATTTATATACACTAAGTTCCTACTACTTTGCCGTAGTCAAGCTACTTGATTATGAGCAGTAGTGCAGGGTCGAACACGGGATGGGTTTTCATCACAAAATGTTTGCGTCGATTGCATGAAAGTAAGGCTTTCTATTTGGACGACTCTTTTGGAATTGTTTCAAAAGCGATGGGAATGGTTTAGGCGAGGGTATAAGTGAAAGTAAAAGGTGAAAAGTTAACTTTGAGATTTGGGTCACTAACCTTGGCAAGTTGAGGCCCGAACAAGTGTCTGGGTTTATCCTCGATGACATCTGACTATAGTCCGTATGTAGGATCTATATTTAACTAGCAAACCTCACCCATGTGAAGCAACTCTATTTGAGTCAATACATGTAGCATGCAGTTATGGCCCCTTTTTAAAACCCTAACATTAAATTATCATTTTAAGAACAATGAGGTATCTAAGAACAACGGTGCATCTCGCTGTGTCTTTGTATCTACAAGCATGGAAGTATTGGCGAAATAATAACATTAAATGTTATTTAACCTAATTTGAAGAACCTAACATGTAAATATTATCTGAGTCGTAAAGACCATCTAAAGAATCAGTACTTCTCTCGAATATGTACTTGACCTAAAGCATGGAAGTATTGGCCGTCGATAACGCATTGATGTTATCGCGACCATGTTTGAATATAAGGGCCATATACACTGCACGAAGCTTTTTAGTACAAGGGACAACATGCATATGCCCGCACCAGCTAGCTTCCTTCCTCTTCAAAGAAAGAAGGCTTAGCCAAGCATCTCTTGAGTTGTCATCCTCAGGGGTGTTTGATGGCAGAAAGTAAGAAGGAGAGAAGAGAGAAAATAAAACCTGGCTAAAATACAATACTTTATTTACAAAAATGAAAACTTACAAAAACTCTTCTCCCCCAGGTATTTGCTTAGGTACAAAACAAGAGGGGGCGTATATAGGCCACCTCGAAGGCATGAAATGCAAAAAACCTATGAAATTGGCTAAGTTATAGGACAATTAAGTAATACACCAAGTTTGGAGGCGGTTTGGCATTAATTACAAAGCATGATGAGGCATCAATTTTCGCTAGGCTGAAGAATTTCGCTAATTAGCGAAATCAGAATCTAAGCAGCAATTCGCTAGGGTGGGCAATTTCGCTAGCTAGCGAAATTTCGCTAAGCTAGCGAAATTCTTGTGGCAGAAATCAATTATTTTATTGAGAGCGATTCTTTAGCGAAATTTGGGTGGTCTAGTGGGGGTTTGGCATTTTCGGCAGGTTGCGAAATTTTAAGCTGGGTTGAAATATTCGCAATCTTAGCAAAAATTTTCGCAAGCAGCGAAAATTCTGCATTGTTGATCGCCAGTTTGCTTTGATCTTAGTTGCATCGAATTTTCTTCACTTTGCCTTTGTTTTTCTCATTGATTCTTGTTTGGTTGATGGGTGAGACTTGAATTCCCTTCATGATTCATCCTTTTGTATTGATTGAACTCCAAGAGTGCCTGAAATACTGCAAAACAACCAAAAATACCCTCTAAATGGCATAGTGCTACTAAGAAAGTAGAACACTTCAATTGGTATAAATGACATGATTAATGCGCAAAAGCACTAAAAACCTATCTAATATAGGGTTGAAATTGCACTTGCAGGCATTAATCCACACCCAATGTTGAAGCGATTGCTAGTCCCTTAGCAATGCAAAATAAAGAAAAAGGAGATGCATGTGGTGATTTGCAAAAAGGTTATGATTCAAAAAGGGTTTATATACATATAAACATTACCTTAAACTGAAAAATTGAAATCAAATTTGAAAACCGAAATGAAAGAATCAAAACCATACAAGAACCATTTCAGGTCAAAATTGGTTCCATGATTCTCAGCTTGAATTTCCACCTAAGTCTAATGGTTCTTTTTGTAGTAACTACGGTTAAACGATAAATTGCAAAATTTGCTCTCCCCCGACCTAGCCTTGACATGGCCTTAAGTTGTTGAACAACCTAGATAAGGATGAATTCGCACTTCTTTCTTTATTCGACTACTGCGCGTAGGATCACGATGCCAAATTCGACTTCACCAAGTCTTTTGGGGGTCCGCAGGTGGCTCCCAACCAATTGGAGTTTAGGGCATCAAGCCCGAAAGGATCCTTGACCGCTAACTCTAAAGGCTTCACCGGACTCGAATGACTTGAAATTAAGCACAGTCATTTAAACTTCACTATCCACCCATGTAGCAGTACTAATCGATGACTCCCGACGATTAAGGCATAGGGCATCGGGTTTCAAAGGCTTTCGCCGTATACCCCTAGGGCCAGATTATAGGGTTTCCAAGCGAAACTTCACGACTTTATTTTTCTTTTCTTCTTTTCTTTTTCTTTTTCTTTTTACTTTTTCTGTTCTTTTTCTTTTTGGAAGACAACATTGGTCTTCAAGTATAGGTAACACAAACCTATCCTAGGTTGCCAACATGTAAAGTAAATTTATGCAAAGTGAAAGGAGCGAACAAATTCACGACCTATTGAAATAATCACGAGTGCGGTGTGAATTAGCATAAAGGAAATTTCAAGTTGAGCATCTTTGGGCTGTAAGTGACCAAAAATTGTTTCAAGCATGGAATTTGTTCTAACATGGGGTGACAAACGATTATGCTTCAATTTCCCAACATAAAGCAGTTCAGATTGTCGTTGTAGCATTCAATTGTTCGATTGAAAGAGAAAAACATTTACACATGGTAAAGGCCTGAAAACGATATGTACAAAGGCGCCTTATATGGCTTAGAATAACTTTTGATATAGCCAAAGTGGCTAATACATGAATATCAAAAGCTAAACATCTGAAAGTATCCTTTGCCAAGCGGCTAATACAAAAATCATAATCAAAATGTTGGCGGTTGATAAATTTGGTAACTAAACAAAAATCATAAAGAAACCTAACCACCTCCTTCTTGTGGTGGTGGTGGGTGTAGCCTTGTTCTTTGCCGGCATATCCAAAGGAGGCGCGAGCGGGTGGGCTTAGAGATCGGCGGGTGCTCGAACGACCCAGGCACCGAACCATCCTTTATGCCATGTGCGGTTGTGCGGTAAACTCTTGTTTTAGGTAGTGGCAAAAATCTGAGCAATGGCCACTAGCTTCTTGAATTTTTGCATGGCTGACAATGGGTTGGACTTAGCTTTGGGAGTTTCAGGTTTTGAGTTCTTTGCGGGTGTGACGTATCACGCAGTCACACGAGGGAGTACACTAGCGATGGGTTGTTTTTGGGTTGGGCAGTGGCTTTGGTAGTGAATTGATGGGGCTCTTCCATTCCTTCCTCTCCATTACCCTCCTCAGTCAGCATTGGGGAGGTTTCTTCTTCCTTTTTCCATGGCCCATATTCTACACATAATTGTGGGGCACCCTGTAGTTCCTCAGGAGGATCTTCTGCTGGTTCCTCTTTCAATTCCTCCTGGAGCTGCAATTGAGCCTGTTCACCCACAATAGTGTTAGTCAAGCACTCTTCCTCCAGATTCTCCTCCTCTTGATGAACAAACTGATTGGTGAGCTTTAAGATGGATTCCTGCTGGATGTCCAATTTTTGATCAATTTCACTTTGGAACCCATCTAATTCCTTGTTCAAGGAGCTCTCAACTATCTCAGTTTCTTGATTGGCCTGGACAGTCACTACCCTTTGCTCCTCTATGAAATTGTTCACTTGTTTGCTCAAATTCAGGATGGCTTGTTCAACAAGGGATAAGGGTGGTGGTTGTTGTTTCTGGGAAGTTGAGGTAAAATGTGGAAGCATGAGGTATATAAGTTGAAGGGAACATTATAGACAGGTGCACTCATCCATTGGTCTCTATATTCCCTCGCTAGGCCTATATGGGTTTTGGATTTCTCTCTACGAGTTCTTTGCCCTGCCATGGAAGGTTCTTATAGTCCCTCATTGTCATGGCTCTTAGGGTTACCCTCCTGATTGTATTGTTCTCCATATGGGGATTCCATTTTCTCTCAATTCAAACCACTGGAAAATGCAATCCTGCAGTTGAAATAGGGCCACACAAAAAAAACAACACGAAACTTGATCTTACTGGCACTTTTTATATATATATATATATATATATATATATATATATATATATATATATATATATACCCTATATATATATATATAATTTTCTTGATGAAATAATAAAACAAAGAAAGAAAAAAGAAAAAAAAGAAAAAAATGAAATATTTATGAAAGCAACGATTGAAATTCTTGTCGAGTTATGAAAACTTGCGATTACAACTATTGGAGTTACAAAAAAATTAAAGGTTACCTTCACTTGTGATGTGGATCACAAGTACTCTTCAACTACCATTTGTAGTTTGGCACCATCCGTGAGCCATTTGATTCCGTGCCACGAGTAGGCTGAGCTAAAATCAACAATTTATATACACCTAAGTTCCTACTACTGTAGTCGAGCTACGCCAGGATAGTGGTCTAGAGATTCGAACACGGGATGGGTTTTCATCCTAAATGGCTGCATCAGTGCATGAGTAAGGCTTTCTATTTGAATTTGCTGGAATTGTGTTTCAAAAGCGGTGGGAATGGTTTAGAGCGGTGTAAACTGAAGAGAGAAGTAAAAGGTGAAAAGTTAACTTTGAAGATTTAGGTCACTAACTTGGCAGTTAGGGCAAACAAGTATCTCGGGTTTTATCCTCGCGTTATGACATGCAACCTATAGTCCATGGCATACTTAGGATCTATATTAACTGCAAAGCCTCACCCATGAAGCCTTCCTATTTGAGTCAATACGGTATGCGATTATGGCCCCTTTAAAACCCTAACATTAAATTATCATTTAGAAACAAGTAAAGACCATCTAAAGAACAACGGTGCATCTCACTGTCTCTGTATCCTAAAGCATGGAGAGTATTGGCGAGAAATAATAACGATAAATGTTATTTAACCACAATTTGAAGAACCTAACATGTAAATATTATCTCGGAAGGCTCGTAAGACCATCTAAAGAATCAATTGCTTCTCTCCTTTGAATATGTACTTGACCTAAAGCATGGAGAGTATTGGCCAAATCAATAACATTCAATGTTATGCAACCATGTTTTGAATATAAGGGCCATAAATACACTACACCGAAGCTTTTAGTACAAGAGGACAACATGCATATGCCCGCCACCAAGCTAGCTTCCTTGCTCTTCAAAGAAAGGAAGCAGCGAAGCATCTCTTGAGTTGTCTGTCCTCAGAGTGTTTGTGTAGAGAAAGTAAGAGAAAGGAGAGAGAAGAGAGAAAAATAAAACCCTAGCTAAAATACAATACTTTATTTACAAAAATGAAAACTTACAAAAATATCTTCTCTCCCCCAAATTGTTGCTAAAATTGTTGCTTAGGTTACAAAACAAGAGGGGCTTATATAGGCCACCTCAAGGCATGAAAATACCAAAAAACCTATGAAATTGGCTAAGTTATAGGACAATTAAGTAATACACCAAGTTTGGAGGCGGTTTGGCATTAATTACAAAGCATGGCGAGGCATCAATTTTCGCTAGGCTGAAATTTCGCTAGTGTGAAATCCGCAGTCCCCAGAGAGAAAGCGAAATTCGCTAAGGGTGGGCAATTTAGCTGGCTAGCGAATTTATTAAGTAAGCGAAATTCTTGTGGCTTGAAATCAATTATTTCGTAAGGAACAATGCTAGCGAATTTGGAGTGGTCTAGCGAAATTTGGCATTTTAAGCTTGGGTTGCGAGGAATTTCGCTAGGTTGCGAAATTTTCGCAATCTTATGGCGAAAATTTCATAAGCAACGAAAATTCTGCGTGTTGATCCTTCAACTGCTTTTTTGATCTGCCTTCAGCGCGCCGAATTTTCTTCACTTTGCCTTTGTTTTCTCATTGATTCTTAGGCTGGTTGAAGTGGGTGAGACTTGAATTCCAACTTCATGAGTTCATCGCTGTATTTGAGATTGAACTCCAAGAGTGCACAAATAAAACAACAAAAATACCTTCTAAATGGCATAAGTGATACTAAGAAGACTAGAACACTTCAATTGGTATAAATGACATGATTAATGTCGCAAAGCACTCAAAACCTAACTCTAATATAGGGTTGAAATTGAACTTTAGGCGTGTCGGTTTTATCATTCATGCATTTTAGATTTGCACGGTGAAAACTTAGTTCATGCATCATGAAATTTAAAGGAGGCCCAGGTAGCGCATCTTTGGAGTATATAGGGTTAGCGCGCTAGGCCCCAGATTATGGTGAGCAGGCCACCATATTTCTGCGGAAAAAGGGGGTGAAAGCGAGGCTCTTCCGCTCAGGTGATGGACCTGGAGTCCGACCAGACGGTTGAAACCCGGGCTCAGGTGTTCACTAAGTCTTGATGAATACACAATTGAGCAGTAATTATAGTAGAACTTAGCACATACAAGTCACACTTTCCCACATTTGGCATGAGGATAGGTACTTTTAATTGCTTTGGTGTTTTTTAGACTTGTCTGCGAGGTTTTAGGTCTAAGGCATAGAGTACACAAGAGTTATGGCCAGGGAAGCAAATATGAATCGTGAAGGGTAAAACAATTGATGAAGTTTCGGGAACTCGGCTTAATCTTAGAAAAGCACCAGTGAGCAAGGAGAATTAATGCAGGGTACATCAATTAAGTGCATCGGTACACCTTGCTAAAAAAGTGGCAGTGGGCAAAGTGTGCTTGGTACCCCTATAAGTATGCCGTGCATACGGCGAGGCGAGAAATTGTGATGGCGAAAGTGTACGGTACACCATTAATGTGTGCGGTACACATGTATAATGCGGGGTGAAGCGAAGCGTGATCACGAAAGGCGAGGGCATATGTCGATCATCTTGAACTACGAGATGACATTGGAAAGGAGTATAAAAGCAATAGGACAGGAGAGGGTTTTGACTAGGGTTGGGATTTTATATAGAAGGTTCCTTTCCATTGTTTTGAGTTAGAATTTTATAGATCAGTTCGAAGACTCTTTTTCTTTGGCGTTTTTGAATTGACATGTAATCTGGCGGAACAATTATTTCGAGTTTGATCATAGGTATTTCACATTCGTCATTCTTAGGTTTGCAAGCGAATTACGATTTTCTCAAAGTATTGTTTTATGATTAGACTCTCTTCAATGATAATTGTTCTTATAAGTTCCATGGAGTTAAAACCATAATGTTGGGATTACTGCGATTGGAAACTCACCACTGATCCAGTATAGTCCCTCGATTCCTCTTTTAATAATGGATTGTGTGTTGCTAATCACTTGTGCAAACATTTGTAAATCCTTAGTTGGGCATATTCTTGACAACGTGTGAGCGAAGATATCCTCGAATTTGCGTTATTGCTTGGTCTAGTCACGAGCTAAGGGTTAAACGTAGTGGGAACAAGTGCTTAGTATTATTCAATCATTCTTATTTTCCAAGAGCATTCGAAGATAAATTCTCCATCAAAGACCATTTATCAATGGTTCTAGATGAGTTTGTAAAATAGAGAGTGGGACCTACATGAGCGAAGTGAGTGGAACCTAAAAAATCAGCAATTGTCTTTCTATTTTTAAACATTTAAACGATCTGACCAATATGATCAAGCAAACACAACCACAATTCTCTTTTAAATCACACTTTTTGGGAGAAGTAGCTCCTCTTGATCAACTAAGTCGGACCACTCCCTGTGGAGATGACCTGTGGATTCCACGATTATTACAATGCTAGACAAGCGTAATTCTACACTTGGGAATAGAATTCGACATCTGAATAGGGCCCAGAAGCATTTTTGGCGCCGTTGCGGGATGGCGACTAATCCGGTTGATCACGAAGAGAGAGCTAGAGGTAATTTACGTTGCATTACCGTCGTGCGATTCTCCATTTCTCTTTTTAATTTGTTTTTGTGAAAAATCTCAGTGGGTGTTTCCTTACACAGAGTGGACCTAGTGCATGTCGGTTTGGGCTTTCATGGCGAGCAACAGGCTAGTAAAAATTATCTAGAAACTCACGAGAAATCCGTAATAAGCCAAGTGTATCAAGATAATGATTTACCCTGAAGCAGGATCTTGAGATGAAATAACATGTATTTAATGAACATACCCAAGGGATTCTTGTTAACCCATAAGGAATCCATGAACCTCCACAACATGGAGGTGATGTTACACTTCTAGTAACCCTAGTGCTAGGAGGTGGAAATGGTAACCTTCAGCAGAATCAATATAGAGGGTCCTACCTTATTTGCCTAGCATTAGAAAGAACCCTTCGAAATTCTACAGCCTCGAAGAACCTGACGATTCTTGTATTTGCACCTTTGAAAGGCCACTCAATTTCTAATGAGTCGGAAATGATCCGTCTTTTACACGTATATCAAGGGTTGAATCCCGAGAACCATATTCCTCATGAGAGATTTTGAAGATGTTTGCAGAGCATTTCTCTCTATTAGCTCACCCCTCCACATAATCTGTTTAGTTTTATTTCCTTTTGCTTTAAAGGAGAAGGCCAAATTTTGGTTTCATTCCCTGGCACCTAATTCAATACTTACATGGGAAAATATGCGAAATGAGTTCCTCAACAAATTTTTCCCTCACACTTGCGTACTAATGCTCTCATGCAGTGTAATTCGAACTTTTAAAGCAGTGAACACCGTTCTTCTTGATATGGGAAAGATATAAGGATCCTCCATGCTATCCCTCACCATGGATTGGATGTAGGACAAATATGTGCGTACTTTCATCAAGTTATCCTTGAATATCATGATACATCGGATGATGTGCGGGCGAATTCTATAGAGAAAGAAAGAGCTAGAGTAATCCCGACTTTTTGACACTATAGTAGAGAATGCTCGAACTTGGGAGACTAACACTTCCATGAACCTTTGCTAAAGTGCACTTAGCACATCAGCGGGGCGGAATCCATCACTTAAGAAAATGATGAGTTGCAAGCAAAATTTGCCAATTTAACAAGAAATTGGAGGCGTAGAGATAAGAAAGAGTACATGGGGTAACTGGTGTGCCTCGGAAATACCTTGATTGCTTACTTGGACCCAGTGGAGGAGCCATGCATTATATCACGATGATCCTACTCCACTCAACCATCAAGTGCCCAAACCTTCCTCAAGTAAAGGTGCAATTCAAATAGAAATAATGCCCTTAATTGCAAAGGAAACCTTTCAACTCCATACTCCCGACATATAATCTGGATGGGAGTAGCACCTAATTTTAGTTGGAGAAATGAAGGAGGGCGAATAACGCCAAACAACTAAGGTCCTCATTACCAAAACCATGGCTTTACAAATTCCATTCCACCATTTCAAAATCAAGGTCCCCGAGGTTTCACGAACCTGGCGCTGAGTTTCGGCCCGTAGTCGAGGACTCCATCCCATTTACAACCATATCGACCTCCACATGCATGAAGAGAAGTACGGAGGATATCGTTACCTGATTCGTATAAACCAGTATCCACAAACCTGAAATTCGAACTGCTCTGAATGATGTGAGATCTCAGATAACCAAGTTAACCTCGTCTATAAGTAACCTTCAACAAGAAAAGGGAAACCCTGTCTCAGCCCATCCAAAACCCGAATTCGAAATAGTGTGGGAAGTTCGAGAACCAATTATGAGGGTACCTTTAGACACGCAAAGAATTTTGTCACTACTCTTGAAGAGTGGAAGGTAGTTGACAAAACCATTCAAACTAAGGAACCAACTCAAGAGTCTCCAAGTGAATTAATCCAGAGGATGAGTTGTCGGACAAGCCTCATGTCCACTAATGCAAAGGGTGATGATGATCGACGGATGAAGACAAGTCTACCCATATCCCTCCAGCTCCATACCCTCATAGAGTGAGAGCTGCAAAGAAAGTGAATAACCATTAAAGTCTATGAGTTATTCAAACAAGTAAAATTAACATCCCCTTGTTAGATGCCATTAAGCAGAACTTCATCATATGCTAAATTTCTAAAGAATTTGTACTTGCAGTAAAAGGAAATTAGGTGTTAACAAGGCCTTCATGGTGAGAAATCTACCTCACTAATTGAAACAACCGGAAGCCCTATTTCTATAGTCATAGAGATTCAAAGAAAGTTGGGGCACGCTTTAGTGGACTTGAGGCAAGTGTTAATTTGTGTTTGCCTTATTCAATATGGCATGAATTTAGGGTTAGGAGGTGAGACCCGACCCAGTATCGCCCCTCGATTAAATTTGTGGTAGTGTAAAGGGTCCTAGAGGATAGTAAATAGCGTATTGGTACAAATTGGATAAGCTCTACTTTCCCGTGGATTTTGTTGTGCTTGACACTTAGCCTGTGGTAAACCAAGGAACTCAGTTTCCAGTAATTCTTGGTAGACCATTCTTGGCAACTGCTAATGCCATTATACATTGTAGGGGAGGCTTGATTACACTATCATTTGGTAACATGACTGTTAATTTGAACATCTTCAATGTTATCAAGGGAATGGGGGATGAAGAAGATGTGTGTGAAGCTAACATGGTTGATTCTGTGGTGCAGAAATACTTAGATAATGTCTCACATGATGACCCTCTTAAGTCATGTTTGGTCAGCCCGAGTTGGGATGAGGATTACCATGCCCCAGGTCGGAGTTTCTACACTCCATAGTGAGCATCTTGAAGTATTGGAAGTGTGGGTGGGCACCCAAATTTGAACCATTGCAACCAAATGAGGATAGGCATTGCCCTCGAAGGCCACCTAAGCTTGAGCTAAAACCTCTACCCACACACCTCAAATATGCTTTCCTAGGGGATGAAAGACTTTTCCAGTAATCATATCTGCCTCCTTAGAATTGAATCAAGAAAATCAACTCTTAGAGATATTGAGGTCTCACAGAACTGCCCTAGGCTGGACAATTGCAGATATTAGGGGAATAAGTCCTTTGATCTGCACACATAGAATTCACCTTAGAAGAGGATGTTAAACCTTCTAGGCAGCATGAGGCAGCGAACCCCGATAATGAAAGAAGTGGTAATTACTTAAGAGGAAGTTTTAAAACTCTTGGATGTAGGGGTTATTTACCTGTGCGGATAGTAAGTGGGTTAGCCCAACACGGTGTAGTTCTAAGAATCTGGAGTCACAGTGATGCAATGAAATAATGGGCTCATTCCTGCTACCATGTCACTTCAGGTTGGAGGGTGTGCATAGATTACAGGAAGCTGAATCTTTGGTACTAGGAAAGACCATTTTCCTTCCATGTGTTGATCAAATGTTGAGAGAGTGAGCGGGGCATGAATTTATTGTTTTTCTGATGGGTACTCAGGGTACAATCAAATTGAGATAGCTTTGGAAGATCGAGAAAAAACTACATTCACGTGTCCTTTTGGTACCTTTGCCTTTAGGAAAATGCCCTTTGGATTATACAGCTTTGGAACTTTTCATGATTGCATGATGGGAATCTTTAGTGACATGATAGAAATCATATTGGAAATTTTCATTGATGATTTATCAATTTTTGGTGACTCATTTGCGATATGTTTGGAGAATTTACGTAAGGTTTTGGAAAGGTGTCAAGAGAAAAATCTTGTGTTAAATTGAAGTCATTTCGTAGTAACACAGTATCTTAGGCCATATAGTATCAAAGATGGAATTAGTGATGGAGCCAAGTTGAGTGATTTCCAACCTACCCATCTAAGTGTGTTGTAACAGAGACATAAGGTCATTCTTGGGTCATGCTGGTTTCATCGAAGGTTTATAAGATTTTAGTGCTATAGCTCGTCCCATATGTACCACAACTACTGAAGATGTCCCTTTCACATAGTGTGGGTGTGACATTGCTTTAAGCTTCAAAACATGTTGTGTCACCTCCATCATGCGGTCTCTAGTGGGACCTTCCATTCGAGATCATGTGTGACGCTAGTGATTATGCCATAAAAATGTGTTAGGACAAAGGGAAGACAAAAAGGCTTCGTGATTTAATACGCCAAGAAGACACTAGATTCCTCGCTCTGTGCCAACTATACAAACTACGTAAAAGAGTTTCTAGTCATTGCCTTTGCCCTAGAAAATTTAGGTCGTACATTGTAGGCCTCCAGAACCATCTCTCACAGATCACGCAGCCTCTCAAGTACCCGCTCTCTGCAGATACAAAGCCCCTGCTAACTGAGTGGATCCTCCTCCTCGCCAAGAATTCAATCTGACCATTAAAGATAAAAAGGGGGTCGAAAATGTGGTCGCTGACCATTTATCTTGATTAGTTCCAGAATCAACTTCTCATGGCATACCCATAGGCGATAGTTTTCCTGATGAGCAACTCTTTGCTCTTGTTCATTGCCCATGGTATGCTGACATTGTGAATTACCTAGTCACCGTGAAATTCCAACACAATGGATATCCCAATGTAAAAGAAATTTTTGAATAAATATTAAGAAGTATTATTTGATGATCCACATCTATTTAAATAATCGTTCGCATCAAATAATGAGAAGATGTGTACCTAATGATGAGCAGCCCAAGATCCTAGCTCGCCATTCGCTTGTGAGGGCATTTTTCGCACTGAAAACACAGATAAAATTCTCGCAGCTGGTTTTTACCGCCTACCTTATTCAAGGATTGTTTCAATTTTGCAAAACTTGTACTGGTGCCAACACTACGGAATCACAAAAGGAACATGATGCTCTTACTCCAATTCTAATCATTGAAATTTTGACTCACAAGTATAGACTTCACTGGCCTTTCCCTTCAGGTATCTTTACATTCTGTTATCTGTTGATTATGTATCTAAGTGGGTTGAGGCTATTCCGATGAGAACTAATGATCACAAAGTTGTTTTAAAATTTGTCAAGGAACACATTTTTTCTCGATTCGGGAGTACCGCAAGTAATTATCAATGATGGTGGACTCCATTTTTGTAATCGATCTTTGAAAATCGTTTAAAAAATATGGAGTCACCCATAAAGTTTCCACAGCATACCACCCACAGACCAACGGTCAAGCTGAACTAGCTAATAGGGAGATAAAACATATTTGAAACGGTTGCTCCAAATCGCAAAGACTGGTCTCTTCGACTACGACACGCCGGCCCACCGTACCGCTTTTAAACCATTCTCGTATGTCTCCCTATGGGCTTGTTTATGGAAAGGTCATTATCTCCCAACGAAATGGAACATAGAGAGCTACTGGGCTATTAGAGCGTTTAATTCGATTTAATCAAGGTGTAACAAATAATATTGCAATGCAAAATGAGCTTTGCGAGTCATGGGCGCGAGTCATATGTGAAAGCTCCGCACTTACAAAGAGCTTAGCCAAGTCTTTCCATGACAAAACTATTGCTCGGAAAATGTTCGAACCAAACCAAAAGGTTCTCATTGCATGAGCTCTCCCGGCTGGGTAATTCTATTCCTGTGAAAACATCGCTTCCGCTGGATCGCCCATTCATTGTTAAAGTAGTCTTTCCATACTGAGCCGTGAGATCGAGAATCCTTGGTGAATCGGAAAGTCTTTTCAAAGTTAATGGTCAACGCCAAGCCATTCCCTCGAGCATTTCAATCCTCAAGAGCATAGTGAGGATTTGCAGAATTTCGCTCTACTAGACTCTCCTTCCAAGTAACCTCGCTCACTCAAGTTGTATATAGTTTTGATTGCTTTATTTTTGTTTTTGCTTTCTATTTCCATTTGCTTTTCAATATAATATAAAAAAAAAAAAACAAAACTTGGGGTCCTTGTTTCTATGCTACCTCCACTGCTGGGGTACTCCTTAGTCTATGCATCGAGGGCAATGCTCATTTCGTTGTAGGGGTAGGTGTACACTGGTTGAATCTATCTATGCGCTTGTTACATGTTTAGTGTATGGTCCAATTTTTTTAAATTATAGCTCTTTCGAATATAATGCTTGACCTGCAATGTACATACCTGCATGATTTCATCCACACTCCACATCATCTTATTGCATGTACACCTTAACGAGCACACATAAACCCCATGAGCCAAGCATGTTCCTTTTGTATTCCTCGCCTTTTGCTCACACAAACCACAGACACCACGTCATTTTTTGATTCTCCTCGCTTGTTCCCCCATTTGTGCATAAATTTGGCATGTCATGTTAACTTCATGCATCATAGTCTTTATGGAACATCTTGCATAACTGGAAAATGATTAGAGGCCATTATTTCTATATATACCTGCAAACCCGTACTGTCTCACCCCTTGCACCCATTTTGAGCTTTAAGTTGCCAAGTTAGTTCGAACTCTAGGAACCCTGATCATTGGAATAGCAGTGAATCCCATGGAAAGATTGAAAGTATCCAAAGAAAGAAGTACAGTGACCAATTCTATGAATACAGTCAGTTTGGGCAGAATATGAACAAAAGAAAAGTTGAGCACGCAATGAAACCCATAATGGAAGGAAGTTGACAAGGACAAATTCTACATTAGCACCACTGTCCCACATAAAAAAAAAATTAAAAAAAAAAAAAAGAAGAAAAAAAATGAATAAATTAACAGTGTACCTAAGACACCATCAAAGTGTACCTAAGATTAACTTATTCAAAACGACAGAAGTAAAGTGTACCCCAAGACATCATTAAAGTGAACCCATTAATCCAAATGGAAAAAGGACAGAGGAAGTGTGTACCGTACACCATTGAACGCAGTACCAAGACACCCGGGCCGGGTTTTGGGCAATGAGACTTTAAAACTTCAAATTTGTGGTTTTTGGTATTCTTCACACTCCCCACTCTCTACAAAGGCAAGCCCTAACCTTTTTGCCCTCTCACACAAGCAACTTCCTGAGTTTGTCTCGCTCTCGCGTGGTTTCCATCGTCTGTGCCCGAGTTTTGTTCTCAAATCATCGTATTTACGTGGTGGAGCCTCCACGTATCCTCAGCATTTTCAGGTTTCTCACATATACATGATTCTGCTGGCTGGATTCAGTGGTGCTGTTCCAGGCTCGTGGTTGGGAGTCTCGAAAGGACAAGATGAGCAGGAAAATGTTATCTGATGTGCGCGGGGCCAGCCCAGTACTTTTCGAAACAGGTTTCTTGGATTTTATTATATATCCCGCCATCTCGCCATTATCGCTATCCTTGTCATCTCCATGGCACGGTCCAAGAACACGGAAAGGAAAAGCGCCCGGCTTCTATGAGCCGCCGTGAAGAAAAGGAATCGGATGCCTCAGAGCGTGAAAAGGGCAAGGGAAAGCGTATAGAGTCTTCGCAGAGTGAGGACGGTCGTAGAACAAATGGCGATGGCGAGATGCAGGTTTATGCTCACGAGTGGATTTGAGTCAAGGTACGAAAATGGGCCCTGACAGAATAGATTTCTACCGCGAGGGCGCGAAGCTTGGAGACATTTTTGTACTCTCACCCCATCGTAATTATTCAAGAATGTATCAAGGACTCTGTGCAATCGAGGTCCATGATACTTCTACCTACCTGCGGGTTCGGGAGTTCTATACCAATCTAAAGGAACATCAGCCGGCCGAGACCGTATTAGAGACTTTAGTAATGGGTAAGCAAATTTTCGATCACCCCGATTCGATAGCGATTCCTACAATATGTCCGGCCCGATGCTTCGTGACCGACCATACCCACTCGGGCTAACACGACTTCATGCCCGCTTGTTCAACGAGGCTATGTGTACTCACCCTGCGCTCCATGAACGGGTTCATGAAAAAGAATTGCACTGTGGGCTTCCGCCGGAATATGCTTTGATGATTTAAGATTATTCATGACCGAATTGGGCCTAAGGGCAATGAAAAATCTCCACAGAGAACAAATCCAGCCAGATTAAGTCAATGACTGGAAACTCATCGACATGCATTAGTCATATGGTGTGTGATGAGGGATTTTTCAAGAATTCCCGCATGAAAGCGCATTATTCCATTTCCTTCGCTCAGACTAGTATCAGGAAGCTGCAGAATGAGAGGAGCAGCAAAGGAAAAGAGGTCCCGCCTAGGTCAGCCTATCACAAATAAAACCGAGGCCAAGAGCCGAGCTGCATCTACTGCCCTCACTTCTTAGCCTTCGCTCCTCCTCCCTGATCACTTCATCCACAGCCCCAGCACCATTGAGCACATCCCCGTTGAAGAGGATGGAGCAGCGAATAAAGGGGTGGTTCAAGTGCATTCTGGGGAAGCAGAAGCAGCTTGACTGACGTCTCTCGAGGCTTGAGAGTCACATTTTCCAAGGAGAGCCTGCAATGGAGGATTCCACTTCCCCAGACTTGGAGGGAGATTTAGAGGAATTGGATGATTGTGTCGATGAGGATGCATTTTCTTCCTTACAAGTAGAGGATGAGGATGACGATGCGTAGTTGTTTTGGAAGTTAGACTGTGGTGGTGTCAAGTAATCAAGTAAGAGACCACCATGTTATGCCAACACCCATTTTGATCATTTAGCCTTTTTCGTCCAGCCTATGGTCGTTACAAACCTTTAAGACCTTTTGACCTAGTTATGTTTGATGTTTCTTCGACATTACGCATAGTAGTTATAGTCACTTATAAGATTTGAGTTGTTTCTTATAATCAGATTCACGAGAGTCATAGTTTAAGACCGCTGACGCTTCTTCAATTCCATAACCCTCCATGTGAATAGAAATACTGTGTTGTTTGTTGTAATGTTCATTGTGTAAGACTGTGGTGGTTTAAACGAGTCGTACTGGTGCATACTAAAGTAGGTGAAGTATTATATTCCATAATTGCTATTTTGAGAATCTTGCAAAGCTTAACTGTACCGAGCGCCTTGTGGAATTCATAACCGCGAGTAGTTCTGGGCCTAAATCTTGCCGGGACTAGCAAGATGCAGGTTGGGGGGTGTGATGAATACACAATTGAGCAGTAATTATAACCGAACTTAGCACATACAAGTCACACTTTACCCACATTTGGCATGAGGATAGGTACTTTTAATTGCTTTTGTGTTTTTAGACTTGTGCAGGTTTTTCAGGTCTAAGGCATAAGTACACAAAGAGTTATGACCGGGAAGCAAATATGAATCATTGAGGATGTGAGAAAACAATTGATGAAGTTTCAGGAACTCCAGCAATGCTAGAAAAGCACCAGTGAGCAAAGTGTACCGGTACACTGGCAACGCACACCTTGCTAAAAAAGTGGCAGAAGTGTATAATCGCAGACACCCTATAAGTGTACCCCAGACACCCGAGCGTGAAATTGGCGCGAGCGAAAGTGTACCGGTACACCATTAATGTGTACCGGTACACATGTATGAGAAATGCGGGAATTGAGCAGAAACGTGATCCGAACGTAGGGGCATACTTGTCAATCATCTTTGAACACGAGATGACATTGGAAAGGAGTATAAAAGCAATAGGACACAAGGAGAAGGCAGTTTTTTGACTTCTAGGGTTAGGTTTTCATAAGAGAGGAGTTCCTTTCCAATGTTTTGAGTTGAATTTTATAGATCCAGATTGAAGACTCTTTTTCTTTGGCCTTTTTGAAATCAAGCATATGTAATCTTCACAGAAACAATTATTTCTAGTTTCAATCATAGCATTTCACATTCGTCATTCTTAGGTTTTGCAAATGAATTCTGATTTTCTCAAAGTATTGTTTTTATGATTAGACTCTCTTCAATGATAATTGTTCTTATAAGTTCCATGGAGTTCTAAACCCTTAATGCTAGGATTCTACGGTGGAAACTCACCCTGATCAAGGTATAGTCCTCACCTCTTGAACTTCAATGGATCAGCGATGCTAATTCACTTAGCAACATTGTAAACTTAGTTGGATATTCTGACAACGTAGAACGAGATATCTCTGACACGTTTGTGCTTGATTACGAATGCGAGCTATGTTCAGATTAATTGGGAACAAGTGCTTAGTATTATCTAATCATTCTTATTTCCAAAGAGCATTCAAAGATAAATTTCAATCAAAGACCATTATCAATGGTTCTTGGGATGAGTTTGTAAAATAAGAGGGACTTGCATGAATTAAGTGAGTGGAACCCTAAAAATCCTGAAGAATTGGGTCTTTCTGCTTTTAAACATTTAAACCAATCAACCATCAATCAAACAACACAACCCTACAATTCCTTTAAATCACACTTTCGGGGAGAGTAGCTCTATCACCACCAAATTTACTCCACTCGTGGAGATTTAATTGTGGATTCCTACAAGATATAAATGTTGTATAAATCAGAATTCCTAATGGCCAATTGTAATCTCTAAAGATACCTATCAAGGATCGTGCTGTGTACAACAAGGTGAAAGGCCTCCTAAAGGAGCACATTTTGTAAGCATGTTTTATACAGCTGAAATCAATCCATCAGCAGCACCTGGCTGAAAGCCCAGCCCTTGCTCTTTTAAAGCAAGTAGTCGAGCCCAAACTCCGTGTTATTTTAAAGCAAGCAAGCCTGAGCCCAAAGCCCTCGTATTTATTTTAGCAAGCTACCGAGCCCAGTTCCTTATGGTTATAAAAAGTTTTATAAACTTTGTGCTAAGAGACTTATGAAAAGTTTTAGAAACTTTTAAAGCAAAGCAAAGAAGAACCATAAGTACATGAAGTTTTAGAACTTCTTAAAGCAAGTAAAGCAGTTCGAAAATGTCTTGTAAAAGAGAGTTTTACGCTTTTGAGATATTTTCAAAAAAGCAAACATTTTATAAAGCTTACACTCTACTGAGCTCAATGAATATTATTTGTTGTTTCTAAACTATTTTCCAGGCACAAAATTCGAACGTTGGAAAGCATAGTAGGATTCTCCCGACTTTAATTGTTGTATTAATAATCTTTTTGTAAGGAAATACTTTAACTTGTATGGGAGTATATGTATGTACATAAGTAGAAGGTTTGTGAAAATGAGTTGAGCCTGAGGCTCTTTTTGAAAGAATGTTGTTAGTTGCCATATTTGGAAAAGTGTAAATTGTGTTTAAGGTGGATTTGAATACGTCTTATACGCAATTATTCGCCGAGATTTTAGCAAATCACAAGTTAGAAAAGGAAAATTTTTATAATGAAGCTTTCAACAAGCAATACTCGCTTCGCTTACAGAGAATTTCTTAGTCGCAAAGTAACGGCTGAGGATTTCTGTGGTGGCTGACATAATCTGCCGCAGTAAAGGTGTCACGATTTCACAATAATCAAAATATTCTAAACCTTATGAGTTTTATCATGTGATAATAAATAAAATTATATTGAGTACTTCCCATCCTTTTGGGTCCACTAGGCTTCCACTATTATTCCCTTTTATTAATTTTTTGACCAAATAGTTTTCAGGAAGACAAAGCTAGGCAACTCTATTAATCCCCGTTCATACCTACGACAGGACACTCCTTTACCATGGGGACACCTTCAGAAACTACTAGCACAACCTTAATTCGTTTCCTACCTTAAGGCGTACATGTATAAAAAGGAATACTAATGATTATAGCAGATTCATATAACCAAGATTTACAAAATATAATATTTTATTTATAATCATATAAAACTCACAGGCTTAGAATAAATTATTAGCCTTCCATAGTACAAAACAAAACTTAACTTATAATTGTTGTGCTTTCAAGGCGCTGATCCTCTTATAAGAGAGAGAGAGAAAGAGAGGAGGATGATTTCTCGCTTACCTTTACAAACAAACTTATATACTATATAGATGAAGCCGGGCATGAAATATCGGACTTCATATATGCATATAATGTAAACACCAGTACCCTAATTTTCTCGAAAAGCAAACGGTAATTTGGTAAAAATCCAAAATTATTCTAGATCTCGATGACAAAAAATTCATCACAATCGCCTCACGAAATCTAAATTTACCACGTCAATTTCGCCGAATTTCGAGACAACAAATTTCACGCTTTTCGAGGCACCGGGTGCTCCGTGTCAGAAACGTGCTTGTGAAAGACATGTGATGTGACAAAAGTCACATACTACATGTACCCATGTGACACATGTTGCATGATTAGAGAGATGATGAGAATGAATGGCTAAGATTGTGCCAAGTGTCAAAAATCAAGAAAAGGGACACATTGGGAATTATTGGAAATGTTAATGAGAATAAGACAAAATAGCAAATAGTCTTCTTCTTCATTTTTGAGACACAAAAAACGGGTAGAAGAAATGTTCAAAGTACAAGAGTTTGGGTTTTTGAGTTTTAGAGAGAGAGAGTGCCTTCTTTAGATTCTCTACTGCTCGACCACTCCGCTCTCGACTGTGAGCAAGAAGCAAAGTCGATCTACGTGACGAGGGTTACGCGTGGACACCAATTTGGAGTTCCGATAATTCCAAGAGGTAGGGATTTCCTATTCGTGTTATTCTTTGGCTAAGAGTTATGTAAATGGTTGGGGATGTTCTGAGGCTTGGATTAGCCGTGTTTTCGGTCTCAAAACATTTGAACTGAGTGGAGAAAATCCCCATTGTCAGGTCTTCGTAAATAAGCAAGCAACTCCAGGGTTTCCATTGTTCACGTGAATAGTGACATGATTTTTGGTGTGGATTTTATGATGTTGAGTGATTCAAAATGAATTGCTTATATTTGTTAATTAGCCCATGTAAGCTAATTTTGGTGTTATTGATGTGAATTTAATAACATGATTTATGTGGACTAATTATGTTAGTATATACATGTTTTATATATATTAGCATGAGTTTGTTGGGATTGGCATCATGCATTCCATATGCAATCGGGCAATCTTCTACAACATTAGGAGGAGCGCATGACATGAAATTGTGAAAGAAAATGAAATGTTTGTGAAGGGAAGATTTTCCAAGAATTTCTCGAGTTGTCCAAATGTAAATCACTGATGAGGACCATGACTATTTCTATAGTCCAAGAATTCGCCAGAGAGGGTAGTCTAATGTATTTACTCAAATTTGGTAGTGAGTTTTCGAGAACAAAAGCTTTTGTTTTGAAAACTGGATATTTTACTCGTGATCTCACTTAGGCATATGTGAGGAGTCAGGAGGACCCTGACATGGATCGGTCATGTAGACATTCGAGTAGAGGTTCATGTAATTCTTGAATGTGATTGTTTGCCATGACATGTGCACTTAGGTGGAAAACCTAAGTAGGAAATACCTCTACTGGGCATTGCCTCACCCGTATCGAGGATCACTATTTCAGGTACAGGACTACGTGAAGACTCACAGCCATCGGAGGCCGACTGTAAGAAAGCCTGATCGTGGCTTGATGTTTCGTATAAAATATGTATTGTAACTCTTAAGTTTAATATATGCTCAGAGCTAAGAGGATAATCAACTCTTGAATTATTGAGAGATAATTGGTTTAAGTGTTTGATGAGTATGATGTGTAGGCCCAAGTGGCCATTTTTACTTAGGTATGAGTCTAATGATAAGGAGACAATAATTATTCCGTGTCGACAGTCAATAACTGACCTCGTTTTCGGGGCCACATATAATCTTATCTACATAAATCTATGGGCTGCCATATGAAATCTGTGGGTTGGTTTTGGTTTTTTAATACTAGGGGCGCCAGTTGTTTTGGTTGATCGTCAATCTTTTTCCAGCTTTGTGGTTTTTGTCCACTTGTGTGGGCCACATTTTTGTCGGTTGTCTTCCATCAATATCTTTTCAACATAATCGAGAGCTCGTGGGGATGAGCTAAGCTCACCTTCTTTAATCATGCTTATCTTCTTGAGCATAAATCTTCCGTCAACTGCATTTTGTATCTACTGGAATCAACATGCTATTATGTCAGCTTCCATAACATCGAAAAGGGGCTTTTTAAAGCATTCTCCATTTTCCATTTGACCACAATAAGTCCCAATCCTCTTCGATAATGAACATTATCTTCAGTGTATTTTCAAAAAGTCTTTTCTTCTTTCGAAATTGAAGTTTTTTCATATCGTACTTTTCTCATTTTGATAAAATGCCAAACAGGATAAGTTTGATTTTCATCAAAATCTAGACTTGCACTGAAAAAATCAAGTGCTATTACATCATTTAACTTTATCATTGGATTGTTCCCAAAATTGTCTTTTACACCATCCTTAATCCATCTTGGTAATCTTTCGATTTCAGGAAAATTAGGAGATGTCATATATATGGTAGTTATACTACCAAAATCATACAAATCACGTGATTCGTAGATTTGTTCTTTCGAAGGAAATGAACTGATAAATACCAGATTTGTCCACAATCATTTCTTTTTTGTCTGTTAATCCGAACAATCTTTCCATGGTATCCCCATGTAATTTCATGATTTCTTGACCTAGACAAATAGGTAAATTTTCAAAAATTGTTTCAAATTTTGAAGTCTATATTCAAGAAATACTGCATGCTCCCGCCTCATAGAGCTGCATTAGTATTGTTCATTTTATTTGAATCTTTTGAAGTGTTTTCAGAGATTTCAAGTTTTGAAAAATCGATTGTATCATTTTCTAAATCAATTGCAAAGCTCTTTACAGTAGCTTTAGTTTTTACAAGAGAAGTCTTGGTTTTGAAAAGTCGATCCAAACACCGACAAATTGACAACCCGATCAAAAATTTTCAGCATTTCCCGATAAGGACAACTATCTCACCTTGGCTTTTTGCTCTTCTGTGCCATCTCGTGTAAGAAAATCTACAGCAATGTGTTGGTAGACCAAAAGACATATACAAATTTATGACACCATTACCAAAGGATCATTTCACTCAATCCCCAAAGAATAATGCCATGAAACTTGTGTTTGTTATATTTCTTGCAGCTATACTCATTAAAAATCTATTTCCTTTAAGATTAGATAAACTTCTTTATGCTTTTGATCCAAGATCCTCGTAAGTGCATGTGTCGAACAAGTAATAAAATGGATTTAAGTCTCGTATATTTCCATCCCACAGAGATCTCAAGAATTATCGAATAACTACCCCGACTAATCAAATTTCATACACTATTTGGACTTTCAAACGGCGATTGAAATCAGATTTAAAGCCTTAAAATAATGAAAACTAAAAAAAATTGAATTAATAACAAATGAATTGAATACTGAAATAATAAAATTACAAATTTAGACTGAACAGTTATCTTTTAAAGGGAGCATTGAAAATACAGCTAATGTGAAACATCAATTCCTGCAGATTGCACTGTACGTTGCTTAATGAACCACAGATTTAAAACTAGTCCAAGGAACATGATAGTGCGTGCTTATCCTCTCAAACCCCACCGCTCAATATCTAATCTTCAATGTTTCTCTCAAGACAGTGTTAGATAACTACTTTTTAATCCGGGGTTGCCTTGTTCGGTATTTTCGCTCACACATACTCCACAACATGGACTGCAAACCTTAGCTCCTAAGATTAAGTCATTGCATGGGTTTACACTATACTGGTTTCTCTTCCTCAAAATTAGAATAGCTCATTCTTTCCTTGATTAGATCTTTGCTAATACAGGATTGAATTCATTATTCGAATCGAGGCGAACTCTCTGCAAACTTGAATTGATAAAAAGTCCAACCCATTCTCGTCTCTAAGTGAGAAGAGGATTTATCAGTTTAATTTCACGTAGCACACTAGATCAACACATCAAAGTTAACATACCTTCTCGTAAATTGTTCATTACCTCGTGAATGCCTTCGTGTCACCTCGGGAGGGCCTCTCGAAATCGTAGCTTGAAATAATCCCATTAATGGGTATGAGACACCGATATTGGGATCACAATGTAGTAATACACAAGACCAAAGCAAGTAGATTTACAAATCAAGTTCAGCTTTAATGAATAAAAATTATGCAAGAAAGATAATTTCGACAATACTGGCCAATTCAATGGAAGCCGGGTTTCTAAATCAATCGGATTACACCATACAATAGCCATCGATCAAGAAAGCAATCGTAAATAGGAACCTGTAGTTCGACCTAAAATTATTCGAAATTCAAACAACCAGACAAGACTTGAAGGAAAATAGAATTCCCGTATCCAAATCTAAAATTCTTAATACTAACGCTCGCATCCAAATTTGCACAGTTAACAAACTAATCTAAAAATAAAAACAAAACAAAGAAAATTAAATATAGGAGCCTTCAAAGAACCTGCATCTCTCTTTCCAATACAAAAGCTCCGTTCCTTCGCAGGCAAATGCGGTATTTATGGTTCCTGCCGGGCCCAATTTCGATGCATCTCTTTCGACTTCGCTAATCGCCCAGCTTGATTGCTGATGTCGCTGACATCGATTCTTCATTCGTGACCTTTGCTGTATTCCGCTTATGTCGTAGAGGCTTTGTTTGGTCGCGGACGCGGTCGCCATTATCTCGACCTGTTGTCGCGACAACTAAATGATGTCACGCACCAAGTATTCACAATCATGTCGCTACCACTTAATGATGTCGCGACTCGCTTTTCTAAATTTTCCTGTCGCGATCGCTTTCGTCGCGACCTAACTCTTTGTATTTGATGTCGCTGATTTATCAGATGATGTCGCCACCTTTCCGGGTCCGTGCGCTGATGTCGCGACTCTAACCTTTGTCGCCACCCTTCACCCTTTGTAACCGGCGTCACGGTTAATCGGCCGATGTCGCTAATTCGTGCTAGTTCACCGATGTCGCCACCAATCGTTGTCGCGACCTTCTTTCCTCTACTCGCTTTGTTATGACCGCTTAATGATGTCGCGACTTTCGCTAGTAACCGATGCCCGGGACAAATCCAGGTGCTGTCACGACTTCTATTCTCTTTTGCTCATGATGTCGCTGCATCAGCCGACCGATGTCGCGATAACTATTCATGTCTACCATGTCAAGACTCTCACCGAAGGTCGCGACAACTTCCGATGCGCAAAGGTCGATGTCGCACCTCCGACCGATGTCGCCACATATCGTTGTTCACTAATTGTACATCTTATGTCGCGACTTCATTTGGTGTCACAACCTCATTCCATCAGACCGGGTTTTAATTCTCGTCGCTTACCTCGGCATGTCAATTCGCTCTTTTCTCTCTTCATCAATCATACTACCGACTTGGCGTTTCACAATCGCTTCAATTTGCCTTGATTTCCTTTATGTCGCGACATCCTATCTTCCCAGGCGAGTCTAAATCGCAACATTCTTCCATTTTTATTCAACTAAATTATTCTCATTTCAGATTCGCCACTTTCGTGATCTCTACTCGCAATATCTCCTTTCTTATAAATTCCCTACTGAATAACAAATTGGTGAGTTTCTTCATATTTCTGCATATTAATCATTCTTTTTTTTATTAAAATCAAGCAGAAAAATGGACTAAAAATAGATGACTTTTAAGCTCATCAAACTTCCCCAAACTTAAAGTTTATTCATTCCGGCTAAAGAAAAGAAAGATTTGTTTGTCCTCAAACAAAAAGGACATTTTTCTGTTCTGTTTTGCAATAGCCGCCAATTTAATTGAAAAACTAGAAATTGCATTCTTTTCTGTGTATTCAGCTTCAAGTCTAGATCATTAGTTTTTACTCTATCTAGCATACAAAACCAAATTGTTGAAATTGTTTTATAAATAGTACAGTCAATTGATCCTGCTGAAGAGTAGGTTGGTTTTCTTTCTCATTTCCAGGAGTCAATTAACCCTTAGAGGATGTCTACACATCTTTTCTTGATTTTCCAAATTCCATATGCTTGTTGTCTATATTGATCTCCACTAATGTAGGTAATTCCAACCTTCAAGATCAATCAGTCTTGGGCTTGTAAATGTTAGGCTTGGGTAATGGGTAGGATGGATGGGATTTATTTTTATTTTTAGGTTAAGATTACTAATACTCTTTTCCTTTCTTACTCACATACAACCCTTTCTCCTTGCAATTTCTTTCTTTTATCAAACCCCAAATTTCATGTTCGGGGATACCACCTTGATTTTCTTCTATCTTAAAACTCGTATGCTCCTCACTTCATTTGTAATTCAAACTAGGGAATTTTCTTTCTATCACCATTCAAGAATAGGTGCAATGTTTTTTGTCTTAGGCTTTCTAACACTCTTAGCTAACTTTTGGGTTAGTAGCTCCCATATCAGATGGCATTAGGTACTAGGGTGTTGAAACACCCTAAGACCTTAATTGTTCAAGAGAGTCAGCCAAGACAAACCTATTCCCTTAAGCTTTCTTTTCAAGTGTAGATCTTTTCTCTTCATTCCCTTTTTCAGATTTTCTCCTTGAGTTCTCAAAATATACTCCTCAAACTTTATTTCTTCCTCTCTCCTTTGAATTCCTTGCAATCACAAATTTTTTACTGAGGATTGATTATTTAGATGGTTGGGTTTTCTATCGTTTATTTTGAAAATAAGGCTTGTTTTGGCTCAATTTCTGGAACTAAGGTATATGCATTAGCATATAAATAGGGATGGCTAGAATGGCTCAAATTTTCCAAGGATGGCCTGCATCATTTCTCGTTAGTTGTATCACCTAGGATTTCGCCTTGATCAATAATCTAACAAGTTCTAGAATTGGGTTGATTAACTGTGACTAACCCTGAGGATGTTCTTGACCCACGCTTGACGAGGATTTAAATGATGCTATATCCAACAGGTTCCTTGACTCACTGCTCATAGCACAAACTCAAAATATGTTTTGCTCAATTGTATAACTTCCCTTTAACCCGACTTATCATTTAAATTCAAGTCACCTATGCAATTTGTGTTTCAATTCAATTATGTGCCATTCAGCCCTTATTCTGCAATTATTTGTGTTTCATCCTATCATCTAATCAATCACCTCAACTAGCTCATATTATGATGAGTCAGCATTTTCATTCCTGAGCTAAATTCTACTATTATTCCTCTAGCAATTAAAGCAAAAAGTAAACACACAATTTGACTTCAAACACATCAAACAAATTTCTGATTTTATTCATGAGAATAAAAATGTTGAGAACAACATGATGTGAATGTGAGGGAGAGATTGACAAATCAATGAGAAGGTCTATTTTTCTTTCGAGGAGGAACAAAGATGCTCTGGGATCCAGATCAAGGGCAGCCAGAAGCTGGGGTTGAACTTGGGGAATCCATTCGTCCTCTTCTTCTTCTTGCCATTTTCCTTTTCTATTTGCTCCTTCAATAAACAGCCTATCAGAGATCAACTTTCTTATTCGGGGATTATCTTGCCTTTGACCCAATGTGTCTATCAGACGCTCCATTTCCGTTTCAGGTTCTAAAATTTGATAGATTGTTTTAATCAAATCCAAATTTTCCAAATTAGATTTTTATTCTATAAGCATCATTGTCATCAAGCACTTTATCTCTCGTCCTTCATCTTCTTCTCTCTAAGTCCTCGTAATAATGACATATAGAGAATTTAAAACCCTTGATCCGCCTTGGTTCCCGCCCTCTGCTTCGAACCCTTTCTTTATGAGTTTTAGGAGTTGAGAGTCTCGATCATACTGATTATTGTAGAATGATTCATGGCTAAGCTGCAATTTTTTTAGTAGATCTCGATCTCTTTCCTCCATTCCTTTTGAACTTTTCTTCGGGTGCTCTAAGATCTTTTTATCCGCCTCCTTGCCTCAACTCCTTCCTATTTCTCGTTTCTTTCTTCAACTCTTCTTCATACATTCCTCCTTTATGTTCAGCCCTCTTCCCATCGTTGATCTCTTTTCAATTCACTTCATACACATCTTCTTCCGAATTTCATGGAGTGCTCCATTTCTCTTCTCTTTCTTCCAAACTTTTCGCATAGAAATGAGCATCTCCAATATTTGGTTGTTCTGGGCTCCTATGCAGCTTCTCCCGGGTTCTCAAATCCCCGTTCCTTACCAGGAGAGCCGCGCTGATGCTGCAAACTGACAGACTTCCTCTTCATCCGCTTCTATGTCCTCTCGCAAAAATAGAGGTGTTCCCTTCGTCAGTTTCTCGGATTTTTGCTCTTCTGCTCTCAACCATCAGGTGTCCTCTCTTGTCTCAGACTCCTCCTCATCTCTCCGAATCCGTCCACTGACCTCCTTCTTCTTTTGATTTCGTCTCCTCGCTACCCCAGCTAGGGTTAATGGTGAAACCTTGGGGCACTCTTCTTCTTCTGCCTAACTTCCCTTTACACCAGCTCTGATACATAACCTTGTGATGGTTGCTGGGTGTGGGATCAAGCCTCTTTTGTTTCCCTCATGGTATCTCATTATTGAGTTTTCACACAAATTTTTTAACATTAATCTTATGTACTCCCTTCAAAAGATGGCATAGAGAATGATGGCTTCCTGTTTTCTTACTGTGCAAACATGTTTTTGTGAGGGAAACTGCAATTGTGGGCTTAAAATAGAACCATACTCTCGCTTCCACAGTCTCCCGTTTATAATCTTTTCTCTCCTCTTCCCCCGACCCCATTTCACCTCACGCATACCTTTCTAGCTATCTTTCACGGTTTGGGCTGTCTGCTATCTTCTTGTACTTGGATCCATGTTTTTGACCATCCATTCCGTACATTTCATTTATAGTCTCAGCTCCATATGGTACCCAAACCCCTCTGACAAAAACAGAGTTCTCCTTTATCCCTACAAGGTTGGAGTAAATTCCTCTAACAACCGGCCGTATAACTGTATCTTTGATGTTTGCGCACTTTTCCTAATCTTCTTGCTCTATCAATTGTTTGAACGGGAGATGAGTTGTTGAATCCCCTTTCTCCTACAAACCCCTTCCAAAGATGCTTCTTCCAATTAGCGAAGCTTTTCCCGAGATCGAACTCGCCTTTCTCTTCTTCTACCACCTTGCCTTTCCCTCAGATGCTTGTCAGCTCGAAACCGTTGGATGCTTCGTGCAGCTTCGATGGTATGTTCTCCATGTAGGTTCCCGACGAACTTCCTCCTCGCCGGTTGCATATACTTCTTTCCATGACTTCGCTTCAGTTTGGGACGAAGGTAGAAGGTCACCATTTGCTAGTTAGGAAGGTTTTAGGTTGATTTTGGTCAAGGGTTTTCAAATCAAAGAAACCAGAGGAGTAAATGTAGATGAAGAGTTGTAGTCATGAGAATGGAATGGGGAGGGAAGGATTTTCCCTAACAATTGCAATCTAATGATGATTAGGGTCATTTATTATTTCATTTATTTCATGTCGTGATTTAAATTTATGTCATGTATTGCGGTGTCATTATTAAATTTAGGGCAAAATTAAAGTCGCTACCGCAACTTTTTGCGTCACATATTACCATTGTCTGTCGCGACATAAGTCATCCTAAGGCCGCCACATCGTGCATCTCGCGATATCATATTGTCGCCGACCTCATCACTTTGAAGCGGATTACTCGTCACACCCAAATTGTTCCGTCGCGACTTCAATTTCGTCAGAACATAACCTTCGTTGCGACTAACGCTCTTTCTCTTCCTTCAGCAATCGATCGGTCACGACATCAACTTCTCGCTTGCATTTCGCTCGCGCATAAGTTTTTGTCGCGACCTAGTCTGCACTTGCCTCAAATTTAATGAACAGACAGCTTTTCACTCTTGATTAATTAACAGATTCTCATCATCAAATAACCATTTCACACAAAGAATTCAAACATGTATACTAGCTCAATTTTCATGCACTTGTATAGGGAAAAGAATGCTCCCTTTTCAAATAGCTATTTCCCGTGAATTGGCCGGAGTCAGCCCGGAAGTTGTTACTTTTCTCCTTCCCTTGCATTTCTGCATAAGCACTTCTGCAACATTTCCGTAAAGGATTCACTAACAAAAATTAACTTCGAGTACTAATTAATCATTATAAAACTAAAGAAAACAAAATCAAGGTGAATTATAAAAAATCAAAGTATAAAATCGTAAACTAAAATCTCTAGCGGGTTCCCATCACCGGCTTCGGCTTTGAGTCCTTAGTCGACTTTGCCGTTTTGATTCTTTCTCTCTCAATGAACCAAATTTCGAGCTCTTCCTTTCTTTCCTCCCCCGCTTTGATAATGTTTCGGCCTTTGTCCATCGACTTTAAATTTTTCCCCAAAGATCGCCTTTAATGTTACTGTTCCAAATGTAGTGCTTGATACTCACGTGTATGGTCCACCCATTTGGATTTTAACTTCCCCGAAATAACTTCAACTGGAGTTAAAAAGAAGAACCTCGCCTCCCGTCCTAACTCTTTCTTAATCCTCCGATCATGCCATTTCTTTGTTTTGTCCTTGTATATTCTAGCATCATTGTAGGCTTCATTTCTCGCTCTTCCAAGCCATTCATTGGAGTGTTTCTTCCTTGCGCTTTTAAATCAAAGTTCAGCTTCGATGGCCCACATAGCTTTGTATTCCGGGGCCTAGAGGTAGATGACACTCGCTTGCCAAAGACAACTCAGATGGGGACATCCCAATGGGAGTTGTGAATGCAGTCCTGTAGGCCCAAAGTGCATCATCAAGTTTAGAAGACTAATCCTTCCCAAGAACTTGCGCTCTTTCCGTGATTCTTTAATCTCCCCTCGTTGGAAATCTCCATGCGGTCCATTGGTCTCGGGATGATAAGCTAGGACTATATGCTTCGATCCCATACCGCCATGAGTTTTGGTAAATATTTTGTTTGTAATGGCTTCCCCATCACTAATGATAGTTCCGGTGTTCCAAATTGCCTAAAATATTCTTTTCGTAAGAAACTCACAACTCGTATTAGCATCATTCCTTGACAAGCCATCGTTTCCCACCCATTTGAAATATAGTCCACCGCAAAGAAGATATGTGTTTCCAAATGATGGTGGGAATGGTCCCATAAAATCTATTCCTCTATACATAAAAATTTGTACCACCATTATGCCTTTTAGGGGCATTTCATTTCGTCACTGATATTTCCAATCTTGGCATATATCACACAATTTGACCTATCTACATAATCTCTCAAGATAGTGGGCCAATAAAATCCGTGATTGAGTATCTTGCGGAGTTGTTCTTCCAAAAAAATGCCCCCATATAGTGATGCATGGCATATTCAAGATTTACATCGCTCACTCTCCGCACACATCTTCGACATAATCATGTCATGATTCCTTTTAAATAGCAAAGGTCATCCTAGATGTAGTACTACCGTCACCCCGAAGCTCGTTGGTAGTCGAATTCCTAAGGAACTACTCCACAAGCTAGGTAATTCACAATATCAACATACCATGGAAGTCGAACGATATCTAAACAAAAGGTTCATCCTCGAAGTTCTCTGCACTCGCCTCCTTCTTCTCGTTTCATTCCTTTCTCTACTCCGACAAGTGATCGCCTATCACATTATCACACCCCCTCATCTTTAATTTCCATATCAAACTCTCAAGTAGCAGCTGAAGACCCACCTTATCGCCTCGCTTAGCTTCCTTTCGACATCGATATCTGATGGCCGCATGGTCCTGTGTGAACTATAAATAATCCAAAATGTATGGCCCGAATTTCTCACAAGCAAACACTATGGCTGTGATCTCCTTTCGCCGTGGAATAGTTTTCAGGTTTTAATAAGGTTCCCGCTTAGCATAGTATATGGCTCAATAATTTCTCTTTCTTTCGCCTAATACAAATTTCTATTGTGAAATCACCGCATCACATTATATTAATTCAACTCGATCCTATTCGTGCAAACAAGGATAAAGCCGAACTAATATGATCTTGATTTCTTCAAAGGTAAATTTACAGAATCATCAAATTAAACTATGGTCCTCTCCCAAAGAACTGCATAATGTCTCAAGTTATTTTGAGAAGTCTTCGATGAAGAATCTCCTATAAAATCCAAGATGCCCCAAGAAACTCTCTTATCCCTTTATCATTGTGGGAGGTGCAAGGGTTTTGATAATGAAATCTTGGATTGGTCCACCTAGCCCTCAGAGCGTAAAATTTTATGACCAAGAACAATACCTTCGCTACTCATGAAATGGAATTTTTCCCAATTTAGTGCTAGTCGTCGGTTCTCGTGATCTTTAAAGAATCGCTTCAAAGTTGTTCAGACATTGTTCAACCGACGATGACCGTGAAGTCATCCATAAAATTTCCATGATTTCCTCAATAAAATCTCAGAACATTGACATCATACATCGTCGAAAGTAGCAGAGCATTACTGCTTCAAATGGCATCCTTCTTCCTAAGGCAAAGCGTACCATGTGGGCATGTGAATGTGGTCTTTCGTCCTCAGTGCAATTGCACCTGGTTGTAGCCCGAATACTACCAAGAAACAAAAATGAGGATGTCCCGCTTAACTGGCCCAACATCCGATCAATGAAGGGCAAAGGAAATGATCTTTCCTAGTTGTCGTGGTTCACCTTCCCGTAATCAATGCATACTCTCCATCCCGTCATCGCTCTGCTGAATTAATTCATTTCTTTCATTACTGATCACAAGAATCCACCCTTCTTTGGAACTACACATGGATCCGGGCTAATCCCAAGGGATTGTCCGAAATTGCATAGATAAAACCAACATTTAACCATTTGAGCACCTCCTTCCCCGACTACTTCTTTCATTACCGGATTCGCCTCTTTCGATGTTCAATGCTTGCATTTTCTCTTCCAAAGAAGATTGCGGCATGCATATCGATGGACTTGGATACCTTAACTCTTCAATAGACTAAGCCATAGACTCCTTATGATTCTCTAAAATTTCCAAGAACTCGTTCCTCAAAGATCACTAAGCTCCAGCGTAAATTATTACCGGTTTACCTGTCGCCTCCAGTAAGCATACTCTTTAAAATGACTCAAGTAACCTTTAAAACTAGCCCTTTCTTCACTGGTTTCTTAATGAAATTCCTTTTCTTCATTTTTGTCTCCTTTTTTCATCCCATTTTGTTCAAGACTCATCACTTTTCAAGAGAATGTAAACTGATGCGTAAAATCTGAATCAAAACCTTCAAGATACTCGGGAAATTTATCTCCTTTCATTGATCAAAGTCAGCATTACAATCATAGTAAAAATCAGAGTTGTCATATATATATCTTTATTGACTTGATATCTTCCCCTTTCTAAGGTCTAAATTCCTCAAACTTCCGATTAAATTGAAGCTCACCGCCTTCTCCAACTCCGAGAGTGAGAATTCCCCTTTCCTCGCATATCGATTAGAGTCGCTCCATTGCAAGAAATGTAGCCTTCCCAAAGAAGAGAGGGACTTGTGAATCTTCCTCCATATCCAGTATGATGAAGTCAACAGGAAAAATAAATTTTCCCACCTTTACCAGCACATCTTCTTGATTCGTGCCACAGTAGGTTGAGCTAAAATCAACAAAATTTATATACACCTGTGTTCTCCCTAACATCGTCGTAGTCAAGCTAATGCAAAGATAAGGGTTCAGTATCTAACACGGGGATGAGTTTTCATCCTAAAATGGTTTGCATCAGTGCATGAAGGTAAGGCTTTATTCGACTCTTTTGGAATTGTGTTTCAAAACAATGGGAATGGTTTGGAAACCGAGAATCAGAAACTGAAAGTAAAGGCAGAAATAGTTAATTTTGAAGATTTAGGTCACTAACTTGGCAAGTTAGGGCAAATAAGTGTCCTGCTTTATCCTCGTTATGACATGCAACCTATAGTCCAAGGGCATAAATCCTGATCTTATATTTAACTAGCAAACCTCACCTATGAAGCAACTCCTATTTGAGTCAATACAGTAGCATGCAACTATGGCCCTTTAAAACCCTAACATTAAATTTATCATTTCGCAGGCCTGTGAAAGACCATCTAAAGAACAATAGTGCATCTCTCACTGTGCACTAGTCCTAAAGTACGGAGAGAGCACAAAATAATAACAAGAAATGTTATTTCTAACCCTAATTTGAAGAACTCCTAACATGTAAATATTATCTCGAGGTCTTAAAGACCATCTAAAGAATCACAAAGATTTCTCTCATCGAATATGTACTTGATCCTAAAGCATGGAGAGTATCGCCAAATCCAATAACATTCAATGTTATGCAACCATGTTTTGAGAATATATGGGCCATAAATACACTACTCCGTGAGCTTTTAGTACAAGAGGGAGCAACATGCATATGCCCCACCACCAAGCTAGCTTCCTTCCTCTTCAAAGAAGGAGGCTTAGCTAAGCATCTCGGAGTCACATCCTCAAGAGGGGTGTTTTGGCAGCCGAGAAAGGAGAGAAAGCAAAGAGATGAGAAGAGAGAAAGAAATAAAAGCAAAACTCTAAAATAAAAGACTTTATGTACAAAAAATAAAACTTACAAAAATTATTCTCTCCCAAATTGTTCCAAAAATTGTTACTTAGGTTACAAAACAAAGAGGGGCTTATATAGCCTCCCAAGGTATGAAAATACCAAAAACCCTATAAAATTGGCTAAGCATAGACAATTAAGTAATACACCAAGTTCGAGGCTGCCTGGCATTAATTACAAAGCATGACGAGGCATCAATTTTCGCTAGGCTGCAAAATTTCGCTAACTAGCGAAATTACCAGGTCTAGCGAAAACATGAAATTTCGCTAAGGATGGCCAATTTCGCTAGCTAGCGAAATTCTTGTGAGTAGCGAAATCAGTTATTTTCGCTAAGAGTGGTGCCTAGCGAAATTGGGATGGGTCTAGCGAATTTATGTTTTCACATGTTATAAATTTTTCTAAGGTCATAAATTTTCGCATCTAGCTTAAAATTTTCGCAAGCTTAGCGAAAATTCCAGCTTTGTTAATCCTTCACTTCTTTTCATCCTGCCTTCAACTGCATCCAATTTTCTTCACTTTGCCTTGGTTTTCTCATTGATTCTTGGGCTGGTTGATGGCTGAGACTTGAATTCCAACTTCATGATTCATCCTTTGTATTGAGATTGAACTCCAAGAGTGCACAAATACCTACAAAACAGCCAAAAATACCCTCTAAATGGCATAAGTGGTACTAAGAAGACTTGAACACTTCAATTGGCATAAATGACATGATTAGTGCGCAAAAAGCACTCAAAACCTATCTAATATAAGGTTCAAAATTGCACTTTTTGGGCATTAATCACTTCTATGATTCCCTTCCTGTGCTCTCTTCGCTTGTGGTTCTATCTCGCCATTCTCGAGGGTAACAAAGAGGGAGTAAGCTCCCCCAAACTTAACTTCTTGGCAAATGTATCAGGCATTAAATTGATACTCGGCATTCTCGAGTCACAGAGAGCTTTCTCGAAACTCAAACTCCAATGGCGCAGTGGAACGCGAAGCCCCCTGATCCCCATCTTCTGCAGCCCTCTTGATCACAAAGACTCGCAAGTTGGCGTACCAAGTTCACAATTCCTTCTTCAACAATCTTCCTTTTTTTGCTCAGTATGTCTTTCAAAAATTTTGCATAAAGTGGCATCTGAGTCACCACTTCTGTGAAAGGCATACTGATCTCCAATTTCTGAAAGGTTTTCAAAAACCTTGCAAACTCAAGCCCTCTATCTTTGATTTCCCGGCAGCTCTATGGAAATGGACTGCAGCAGATTATTCTCGGGTTTTCTTCTTACTCCTTTATTCTCCCCGACATCCGTTTCTTCTTTCTTTCTTCTCCAAGAGCCAAAGATCGCCTGGCCTTCCTCCCTTGTTGCTTTCATCTTTTTCTGTCTTTTCCACCAAGTCTTTCCCACTTCTGAGCTGCACAGCCATGCAGTCTTTCGGATTCTTCTTCGTGGTCACTCGGAAAGGCATCTTCATCCGGGGTTTTGCGTGTTTAAGGCCGCGGCTCCTATTTGTGTCTCCAGGTTCTTGAGGGAGGCATTAGTGGGTCTTTGAAAAATTTGAGAATTGGTACTGAGGCTTCCAATTCTGCAAACTGCCTGCTGAGGTTTAATGTACCTTCTTGTTATCCCCATGAATTGCATTTGATCTTCAAATGGTCGAGCCTCCTCCGACTGTACTCGCTTCTATTTTCACCTCCCTTGCCGGGCCGGGCCGCAGGAACCTCGTGGTTGCCGATAACTCGCTGAGGATTCTGGTCCATGCTCGGGGCTCATAAATTCCCTCCACCATATGAAAAATTTTCACGGTTCTCGCGTCTGATGATAGCAGGCCGGCAGTGTTAGGATTTGGTTTGAAGTGATAACTCTTGGCTTCCCAAGTACTTAACCTCCGCATCATAAACAAGCCTAAGTACATCATCACTTCTCTCACGTCTTCTCGACCGTCTTATTTCATGAGCAAAGGTGCATCTTCCTCTTTGTCATTCATTCTACGCATGATGGCATCTAACTTTGCCCCATGGCTGTCATCTTGCTCAACCCATGACTCTCTTCTCCACACTACTCTTGAAAACTCTTAATGGAGCTTTCATATTGCATTTCGCCAGTCCTCAATTAGATCTCGTCTCTTCAAAGACTTTACTGCCAATGCTCCACAACATGAAGCATCAATAATCTCAGATGTATCATTCAAGGCATGATATTAATTATGTCCATCCGGGGTCTTCAAGTCTATTCCATGCCTCTCAAGTATCTTTTCTTTAAACCTTGAATCTCTCCCATGCTACATAAAGGCTCATCTTCCCCCTCATTGAACACAATTATCTCCCTCCTTCTCTCTAAGAAGAGGATGTGGGGAAGAATCACCCAAGTAGTTTCTACAAGCTCCTCCTACCAACAGAACTAAATGCAGAGATTCATACCACATGTGGCTGCTGTATCTCTTAGAGAAAATGTGGGAATAAATGCAATTTTATGACCTCTGTTCACCCCATTCAACTTCAACCTGTTTTGCCGTCCACGAAACCTTCGGTGCTCATTTTGGTCGTGGGATAATAATGGGTGGCATTGTTCTTGAACATTGTCGGTGTTAACCGGTTCAAAAATTGACATCAGCCTTAGGCAACCACGGTGCAGTATTCATCTTTCGAATAATAGGTCCTCCGAAGTCCTCCATTGTATCGTAATTGGGAGGCCCTTACAAGCATGTGTGTTCTTTGTCTTGATCGTCTTGCCTTTCATCTGCCATAGCATTTGAGTTTTAACCTTTCGTTTTTCAGCAGGTGTTCTCTCTAGGTCGATGTCTCTTCAGGGAATCGGATGGGTGTTATTTCTATCGTAAAAGTTTTTCACTGAAATCAAACATGCATTAATAGGATTAGTCAAACCCCGACAAATATTTTCAATATGGCTTGTTAAAGGTTAGTGGCTAAAATAACCTTCTTGAACTGTTTTGTTCTTTTCTTTTAAAATGTCAAATTAGTATTTCCTTCTTTCGTCGAATATTGATCTACTAAATGGAATTCTTTAGATCCCGTGGCAGCCATAACGCTGTTGAGTTAGACAAGGAACGTATCTATGATTGTGACACCATTGCGAAGGACTATTGTCTAATCTGACAATAATGCCATGAAACTTGTTTTGTTTATATTTTCTTTACGATTCTCTCACATTAAAATGATTTCCTTAGATTAGATAAAAAGCTTCTTTTACTTTTGATCCAAGATCCACATGAGTCACCTGTGGTCGAACAAGTAATAAATGGATTGAGTCAGGATATCGATCCCACAGTCTCAGGAGTATAGTCCAATACTTCGACCTTAATCAAATTCCTATTTTTGTTGGACTTTCAAGCGGACCAATCAGATTCAACCACTTAAAATAATGAAAACTAAAAAAATTCCAGATTAATAACGATAGTTACAATCTTTGAATAATAAAATTACAAATTTCGTGAGCAGTTTATCTTTTTAAGGGAGCATTGAAAATGTGGCTATTGTGAAACATCAATTCCTGCAGTTACCTTCTGTCGTTCTTAATGAATGCCTGAATTAAGCTAGTCAAGGAATATGATAGTGCGGTTGGATCTATCAAACACCCATTCATTATCTAAATGTTTGATGTTTCTCTCTCCAAAAGGCAGTGTTGAATACTTCTACTTTTGTCTAAGGTTGCCTTGTGCGGGTATTTTCTTTCTCAATGCTTCATACCCCTGACATGGGCGCAAACCTTAAAACCTAAGATTAAGTCATTGCATGGAGTTTACACTATTTTGGTTTCTCTTCTGTAATTAGGAGCCATATTTCATTCTTTCCTTGGATTAGATCTTTGCTAATACGGTTGAATTCATTATTCGAATCGGCGAACTCTGCCAGCTTAAATTGATAAAGTCCAGCCATTCTGCGTCTCCAAGTAAGAAGAGTTTATTAGTTTAATTTCACGGAGCACACTAGATCAAACCCAATATCGGGTTAACACTTCTCCCCTTGAAATTATTTCATTACTCCTCGGAATGCCTTCCCTGTGTCGCTCAGAGGGCCTCCTGGAAATCGGAGGCTTGAAACAATCCATTAATGGGTATAAACAAGTGTGGGATCAATAACAGAAAATACACAAGACCCGGCCAAGTAGATTTAGGCGAAGTTGGCTTTAATGAGAATAAAATTACCCTGCGGAAAAGAGATAATTTACTTGACAATGGCGTCGGTGTTAAGGCTGGTTTCTGGCATCAGCTGGGTTACACCATACAATACAAACTAACGATCAAGAAAGCAAGCGCAAATAGGCAAGCGCAGTAGTTCGAATTCCAAAATTTGATCGAGAAATTCAAACAACTTGGCTTGATAATTTGAAGGAAATAAATTACGCATCCATTAAAATTTTAACGACTGGCGTTGAGGATCCGAATTTGCAATAAAGAACAAACTAATCTAAAGCTAAAAAACAAAACAAAGAAAATTAAAATAAAGAATTGTATGCCGGCCCTTCGAATCTCTCTTTCCCGTTATGAGCTAGATTTATTGATGGCGGTCTGCGTATTTATAAAGATTACGAAGTTGGGCGCTAATTTCGATCGCATCTCTTTTTTGGACTTGATTCATGGCGATTGATTGTTGATGTCGACATCCGATTTATTTGTGCGACCTTTGTTGTATTGATTGTAGCCATCGAGGCTTTGTTTGGTTGTGACGTGTCGTCGATATCTCTTGATGATGCGACAATAATGTCGCGACCTTGATTATTCACAATTGATGCTTCAGCGACCACTTAATGATCTTCAGCGCATTTGCTTTTCTAGCTTTTGGTGTCGCTGACCAGCGCGCTTGTTCGCAAGTGACCTTAACTCTTTGTATTTGATGTAGCGACTCTTGCTATCGATCCGACCTTCCGATGTCGCGGCGGATGTCGCGCGACCCTTCACCCTTTGTAAGCGATGTCGCGACAAGCGCGTCATCGCGACCTTGGTACTGGATCCAGCTGATGTCGCGACCTCGGCGGTATGGCGACCTTTGCTCCTTACATTTGTTGCGGCGGATTTAATGATCTTTCGCGACCTCCGTACTGGTATCCGGCCGTGTCGCGATAAGCCCAGGTGTTGTGCGACGATCTCTCTTTGCTCGCCCCATGATATCGCGGCTGGCGGCCCGATGTCGCGACAACTGGCGTGCCATGCGATGCCGTGACACTCGGCCGATGTCGTTAACTTACTACAATGCGATGTTGATGTCCGCGACCTCGACGTCGCCACTTGTCGATATTCAATCGGTGTACATAACGCCACGGCGACCGGTGGTACGGTGTCGGCGGCCAGCATGTCCTTGCACTTTCGGTTTAATTTTGTAGCGACCTGATGATGTCGCAGGCCCTCTGTCTTAGCTGTCAATTCAGTTTACGACTTAGTTTACAGCCATGACCTTTGCTTTCGATTTGCCAGCACAGTTCCATATGTCGCGACATCTGTGCTACTGTGCGGGCTCAATGCAACATTGTTCAATTTTATTCCTTTGGTCATTCTCATTTCGGATCTAAACTTTACTTCTCTCTTCTTTTCAATCTCCTCTCTGCAATATCTCTCTTCTTGTAGATTCCTGTTGAATATAGGTGTGGGTTCTTCTTATTTCTGCCTGTATTAAATAATTCTTTTTTTGTTAAAATCAAGCGAGGAAAAATGGAGTATACAAAAATAGACGACTTTTAAGCTCATCACAATGTTTTTGTTAGCTTGAATTATATCAATATCAAAGATATATTCAAAACAATATCTATTTATCATAAATTCTAATCTTTTATATTCTGGTTTTTGATAGTAAAATTAATTTTTATAAATCTTTACACAACTATTCTTATTAATTCGGAGTAAAAAAAAAAAAAATTTGTATTAGTAAAAATAAGAATTTTTCAATGTTTTATAACAGCCCAAAATTCTTTTCATTGATATAAATGTTTTCTTTTGTAAGGGTGATTCAAGTATATGTACATAATTCTTCTTTTCTTTCCAATAGTTTAAGTACTATTTTACAAAAATACTTTCGAGGGATGAATCAGTTTCTAATATATCTAGATCATCATTATCATTGCTAGTTTTAGTTTTGTCATTTACTACATTTGATTTTATATGTGGCTGTTTGTTTTCATGTTTCTTAAGTACAGATTCAAACCTTTGTTTTTCATGTTAATTTCTTAATGGTTTTAAATATAAAGTTTCTATATAATCCTTCAACATAATTTAATAATCTACAAATCTTTGTGGTATTTTCCTATCACGATAATTTTTAATTTTTCTAATATATGTTGTAATATTCTATTCCTTCAAATCTTATCAGAGCATAAAAATCAATCTTAGGTTCTCCTATAATTGTTTTTCTCTAGATAAGCCATTTCCATTATGCCATATACCTCATGAATCTGAATTTTTGCTGTAAGTGTTTAAGATGTTGGTCTATGTGAAGATATTAACATATCATCCCAGCATAAACGTAACATAAAATCATATTCTTTAAATTTAGCATCCATTTTTCTTTGAAATATTTGAGAGCTTTTCAATCTAAAGTGTATACATTCAGTTCATAATGTCTGTAACAAGTACCTAAGGCAATTAATGGCTTGGAGTCTTCAATCATCTTAATCTGATAGAAACCTGATTTACAATCAAAATTTGAATGTAATTTCTTACCTCTTGTTTTATGTATAAATGTTTCTTTGTTAGGTAAGAAGTACCCATCAAAAATCGTATTATCGTTTAATTGTTTATAGTTTTACAACTTCATTCTACAGCTTTTCTCTATTGATCTCATTTCTTTGAACTATAAAAGTTGGACTACTATGTGTTTTAGAGGAGTCTAATTAATTTAAATCTAATTCTTTTGTATCTATTGTTGAAATTCTTACCACCGAGTTCATTGTGTCTTATTGATTCGAGACTCCTAATAAATCTTAATTTGGCATCTTTTAACTCCTAAATTATAAATTTTGTTATTATCAAAGTTGTATTAGGTTATCCACACATATATGGAGTCTAATTTTTTGAATATTATCGCATAAATCAATTTATGAAATAATGGTTTAAAAATAAGGGTGCGTCGAAATCCTTTCGATTGAAATCCTTACATTGAGGTGGAATATTATAACCACCACGTTGGTTGCGAGGGGTAAAAGGAATAGGGATTTTGCATGCAAAGGCCCGTTTTAATCAAGGAACTATAATCCAATTATTACAAGGGGTTTTAAATTGAAGATAGTGATGAATATTGTTTTAGACAATCGTTTGAAACTGGTGAAGAAAATTATTTCTAGTATAATATCACGTGTGATATGAAATAGGGAGTAATTGACAATATATTTGTCAAACTAATAATCTTTGGGTTTTTGTTCCTCGTTGGAAGAATAGCATCAGACGATATATATATTTTCCACTTTACTTGGGTAAATTTTTCATGATATTTGAAACAATCCTCTTTAACCAAATATGAACTTGATCGAGGAATCAATATAAGCGACCAGTTTTGCTTTATGAGTGAGGATAGGTTAATCTCATTAAAATATACAAATAGAAGATAAGGACTAGTCATTTGGAATTAGTTTCCTGTATCGAGGTAATTCTGAAATTTGTGAGGTAGTCGTAAGGGTTGTTTTCATGAAAGTCATTCCCCAGCATGATACTTGTAAAGTATCATTTTTACCTTCATCCTCTGCCGATACAAAGGAAGTGTTTTCTTGATTTGATAACCTAATCAATATTAACACAACATTTTGTTATAAATTCTTCCCCATTAAAAGTTTATATCACTTCTGGGTTTTCTAAATCTTATTTCTAACATAATCTTGAGTACCTGAATAGGGTTAGGGTGACAACCCATCAACGTGGAAGGCTTCGTGGATGTGGGTAGCTTGAACACCACACCCACCAGTGTTATTTTAGAAGCGATTTAATAAAAGTGGACAAAGAGTCTCTTTGTGAGCTCTGCAAGCCACAACTTATAAAAAATACTGCTTAGCTTGGCCCGATATAATAAGGCCTCATTTAGATTCAATTATGAGTGAGAAATTAGCTGCTTGGGCCCACTCATCCCATTCTGAGAATATCTGAGGACATTAAATTACCATAGTCCTTAAGAGTTTAATTACAACATCTCTTACAAATAACACAAATTAAAACTAGTTTGTTCCCAAAGTATTTTTACAATTCCTTTTACAATAAACTAAAACTACTTTGTTGCAGCTTCTTCACAATTAATTACAAGCCCGCGACTCGACTTTCTTCATAATGGCGGCGCTTGAGTGGCGCCAGATCCACTGCATACTCCTTGTGTACTGAAAGGGTCCCCATAGCGGGGTGAGTATTTGCCCGATAAATTAAAAAATCCCACCCAGAGGCTACTTCGCTAAGTGCACATGCAATGCCATATCCCACCTGATCAAAACTTATTCCAGATGAAATACAGTTTCTACTCTGGAATTCCCACATGCCATGAATGAAGTGTCACTCACCATGCGTTTAACACATGTCCTCACCGACTCCCTCACACATGCTTATGCCATGTGTAAAAACTTGTCATTGGTGTTTCTGATGACCCTTTATCGAAAACAAAGCTTTTTTGTTTTAAAACTCATTAGACATCCCCAGATAAATATGGCTTTATTTCAGCGATGAACAATCTCTGATAAACGCTTTTTATTCAAAAGCATTGGACAATTTTCGATAAACTGAATTAATCAAAAGAAATGGACTATCTCCGATAAACCTCTTTATTCAAAAGCATTGGACATTCTCCAATAAATAGCTTTATTCAAAGCTATGAAATGCACCCGTGAGACTCCGTTGGGCGTGGTCAAAGTATAAGCTACCCACTCACTAAGAATGATGAATGATTATGACCCTTACCCACAGCTGTCCAGTCATCTCGAGACATAAATGCAATTATGCCATTCCTTGCCTATACCGCACCATATAGATGATGAGTGCCCATATCTTACCCTTTAAACCATGCATCGTTTGGACAAATCCATATCAAATTCTGCCACAATTTAAATAATCCACACAAATACATATAAGCCTCTTCTTATATATTGACATTGCAGAGTCATCACCCGTCAAGCAATGACTTTTGTATACTCTGGAAGCGAATTAGGCACCCATGTCCTGATTGGCCTACAACGAAACTGATGAATACCTGATTGAGCAATAGTTATGAAGTAAAATTTAACATACAAATCTAGTACCCACATTAAACATAGGGATAGGTACTTTTAATCTCTTTTGCTGTTTAGACTGGTGCAAGTCTTCCATGTCTAAAGCATAGGTGTCTGAAGGTATAATAGGAAGCGATATGACGCGGGGATGTAGGCGAAACGTCGACCAGTTCTAAAAACTCCAGCGGTGCTAGAAAAGCACCCGAGTGAGCAAAGTGTCATAGAGTACCATTTATGTATCTTAATACTGTAACTAAAAAAGTGGCGTGGGCGAAGTGTTTTTACCCAGTGTGTCTTAGGTACGTGTCTTGAGAAAATTGACAATTAGCGAAAGTGTACCGGTACACCATTAATGTGTACCCGTTGCACACTATACATCAGGGTGGTTGATCGGGGGTCGATTTGAGCGTAAGGGCACTCTTGTCAACCTGGCCAAAATGGGAAAATCACGCATGTGAGGGGTATAAAGCGAAACAAGGAAAGGCAGTTTTGGACTTCTAGGGTTGGTTTTCTAGGAGAGGAGTTCCCTCCATTGTTTTGAGTTAATTCTTAGCAGAATCCAGTTGAAGGCCTCTCTTTTTCTTTGGCGTTTTTACAATTCAAGCATTTGTAATCTTTCGGTAGAAATAATTATTCGTTTTCGATCTTAGTATTTCATATTTTTCATTCTCGGGTTTTGCAAGTGAGTTGGTTTCCTCAAAGTATTGTTTTTATGATTGAACTCTCTTCGATTATAATTGTTCTTATAAGTTTATGGAGTTACAAACCGCTGCTGGCGGTCTACGGAAACTCACCTGATCAAGGTATATCCCTCAATTCCTCTTTTGAACTTCAATGGATTGTGTGATGTTAATCACTTGTCTGAACATTTGTAAATCCTTGGTTGGGCATATTCTTGTGACGAGATATCCTCGGTACCGTTGTGTGATCTGAATGCAAGCTGGGGTTCGTATTAATTGGGAACAGTGCTTAGTATTATTCAATGCATCCCTTTATTTTCAAAGAGCATTTAAAAAAGATAAATTCTCCATCAAGACCATTTATCAATGGTTCCTAGATGATTTAAAATAAGGGTGGGATTAAGCGATCGAAGTGAGTGGAACTTCTAAAATCCTGACCAATTGTCTTTTGTTTTAAAACATTCAAACGATCAACCATTCAATCAAACAACACAGCCACAATTCTATCTCTTTAATCCACACTTTTTGGGAGAAGTAGCTCCTCTTGATCAACTAAATCAGACCACTCCACATGGAGATGACATATGAATTCCCATATGTTACAATGCTAGACAAGGCGTAATTCCCTACGCTTGGGAATAGAATTAAGCGCATCTGAATAAGGATGAAGCATTTTAGTAGTAGATTGCAGGGATGGCAACTAATCAGTTCTGAAGAAGGCATAGAATTAATTTGGTGCATTGCAAATCCGATCGTTCTCTACTTTTCTTTTTAATTCGCTTTGAGTGAAAGTGCCCAGTGGGTGTTTCCTTATCTGAGTGGACCTAGTGCATGTGGGTTTGGGCTGTATAAGCGAGGAAACAGGCTAATTAGAATGTATCTCCTAGAGCTACGAGAAATCATAATAAAGCCCACCGATGTTCCAAGATAACATTTTACCTCGAAATGGATCATCACGGGGAGATCGACAGCATGTATTTAATAGACATATCTCAAGGAATTCCTGTTAACCACACAAGGATTCCATGAACCTCACAACATGGAGGTGATGTTACACTCGATGGCTTGATTGCTGGGAGGTGCGATAGTGACAGCCCGGCATAATCAATATAGAGTCCACACCACGCTCTTTTTAGCATTAGAAAGAACCATGAAATTCACAACCTGAGACCATAAACAGATTCTTGTATTAATGCTGAAGGCGTGAAATTCGATGATCGGAAGTAGTCAGATCTTGACGTGTACCAAGGGACACAGATTCCCAGGGAACGCCTGTTTACGAGGGACTTTGAGGATATCTCTGCGATTACATTTCTCTCCTTTGGTTTCACCTCTCATAATGCATTTGGTTTATTTCCTTTTTGGCACAAAGGAGAAGGCAATGCGGTTTCATTCACTTGCACTAATTGATCTTTTTGACATAGGAATGAATTCATGTAAATTCCTCCGCACGTGCCAGTATCTCTTCGTCAATTGGAATTTTACGAAAAGCCGAGGAATTGAACACTGGCTGCGGTATGGAAGCGAGGACCTTCTCCGTACTTTATCCTCTTATGGATTGGATGTAAGGACAAATATGTGATACTTTCAATAAGGATTATCATGGTTAATAAACAATGATACATCGGATCAGTGTGTATAAAGCGAATTCTATATGAAAAGAGTGCTAGGAAGCAATCCGACTTTTTGATGGCTTTCTGCTTGAGAATGCTCGAACTTGGGAGACCTAACACCTCCATAGACCTTTGCTAAAGTGCACTTAGCGACGCATCGCGGGCGGAATCCATCGCCAAGAAAATGATGAGTTGCAAGCCAAAAAATTGCTAATTTAACAAGGAAATTGGAGGCCGTAGAGATGAAAAAGGTACTAAGGTAACTAATTATTTCAGGCTACGCCGATTACTTGCTGGACCAGTGGGAGATGTGATATGTCGCGATGATCCCTGCGCATTCATATCAAGTGCCCGAACTGCTTCCTGAGTAAAGTTTTAGTTAATGACGAGCGATACCCTTGGTGACGCTCAGTTCTCGTACTGCTGGGAAACATATGATCTGGATGGGGTAAGCACCACTGTTTGGTTGAAGAGAGAAATGAAGGGGCCAAATAACTTGCGAACAGCGAGGTCACACTCATTACGAAACCATGGCTACAAATTCCATTCACCATTTCAAAATCAAGGCCCCGAGTTTCTGTGAACCTGTCAAGGTTTCCAGCCACGAATCAGAACTCCATCACCTGACCATATCAACCTCCAGCAAGAGAAGTTTTGGAGGATATTTGTTACACCGATTCGTCTGAGCCCGGCAATCCACAAACACGAATTCCAGTATACGAATGATGTGAGATCCCGAATAACCAAGTTAACCTCGTCTAGGTAACCTTCGACAGAGAAAGGGAAACTTCCAAAGTATAACCATCAAAATCCACGAAATTAAAACGATTGTAGGAAGTTTAGGTTAGTGAGGGTACTTTTGAACATTGTAAGGCATCACTTTTCCTCTTCGAAGAGTAGTGCAGGTGAAATCGACAAAACCATTTTAACCAAGAACCATTGCAAGAATCTCAAGTAAAGATGGGTGGAGAGGATGAGGTATCGGACGGGCCTCATGTCCCTAGGACAAATGTTGGTGATGGTGACAGGGAGGAAGAACAAGGCTGAATCCCTCCCGACCATATCCTCATAAGTGAGGCACCCGAAAGAAAGTGAATAACCATCTCTGAAGATTCTGGAGTTGTTCAAGCAAGTGAAACTGAACATTCCTTTATTAGATGCCATTAAGCAAATTCCATCATATGCTAAATTTCTAAAGGATTTGTGCACGGTAAAAAGGAAATTAGGAGTCAACAAGGAGGCCTTCATGACTGAACAATCTACTTCCCTAATTCGAAACAACACTCTAAAATACAAAGACCGGGAGCCCTACTATTTCTCACTTAGTGGCTGAGGAATTCAAAGTTAGGACTGCAGCTTTTGTGGACTTAGGGGCAAGTGTTAATTTGTTCACATGTCGGTATGTGGACACTGGGGTTAAGGAAATTAGGCCAAACAATATCACACCCTCGATTAAATGTAAGTAATATATATAAAGAATTCCTAGGGGATAGTGAAGGATGTATTATTATTCTGTCCAGGTGTTACTTCCGTGGATTTTGTTGTGACACTTTCAGCCGTTGTTGAACGAGACTCGGTTCCCGATGAATTCTTGGTAGACCATTCTCTTGGCTTTGCTAATGCCGTTATACATTGTAGAGGAGGCGTGACATCGTTTGGTAATATGGTGTATTGTCTGAATATTTTCAATGTTGCTTTCAGGGAATGAGGGATTGAAGAGATCACCATTACAGGAAATTGATATGGTTGATTCTATGGTAAAAAAAATACTTGGATACTCTTCTCATGATGATCCACTTAAGTCATGTTTGGTCGACCCGAGAGTTGGGATGAGGGAAGTGACCCTGCTTTGGGTCGAGTTTCTACTCTATGGTGGGCATAGATGTTAAGTCGATGGGTGGGCACACAAATTTGAACCATTGCCACCCGAATGGGGAATGACACGCCTTACGAGGTGGGGCCACCCTATCAGCTCGAGCTAAAGCCTATTACCATCACTTTCCGAATAGCCACTTCTTAGGAGGAAGAGGAAACTTTTAGTAATCCGCCTTATCTTCCTCCTGGGAATTGAATCAAGAAAATCGACTTTTGGAGATGTTGAAAACCCGGAAGCTGCTCTAGAATTTGGACAATTAGGATATTAGGGGAATCGGAGTCCTCGATGCGCACATAGAATTCATAGAAGAGGATGTTAAACCTTCTAGGTATATATGACAGTGAACCAATAATGGAAGAAGTGGTAAGAGGAAGTTTTAAAACTCTTGGATGTAGGGGTTGACCTTACATTGCGAGATAGTAAGGATATGGGTTAAACTGACACAAGTAGTTCCTAAATGCGATCCGCGATGGTGCATTGAAATAATGAGCTCATTCACTTGTGTCCGCCGGAGTTTGGAGGGTGTGCATAGATTATAGGAAGCTAAATGCTGAGTCTTGGAAAGACCACTTTCCCTTTATTTGTTGATCAAATGTTAGAGAGTATTGAGACATATAGTCACGTATTTTCTTGATGGTACTTACAAGGGTACAATCAAATTGAGATGCTTTGGAAGATGAGAAAAACTACATTCATGTCAGCACGGTACCTTTGCCTTTAGAAAAATGACCTTTAGTTATGCAATGCACCTGGAACTTTTCAACAGTTCATATAAATCGGGAATCTTTAGTGACATGATAGAAATCACATTGGAAATTTTCATGGATGATTTCTCAGTTTTTGGTGACTCATTTGCGATCTGTTTGGAGAATTTACGTAAGGTTTTGGAAAGGTGTCAAGAGAAAAATCTTGTGTTAAATTGGGAAAAATGTCATTTCCTTGGTAACACAAAGTTGTCTGAGCCATATAGTATCAAAGATGGAAGTGAAGTTAAATAAAGGCTGAGTTGGTGATTTCAACCTACCCACTCCAAAGTGTGTTGAATATAAGGTCATTCTTGGGTCATCTTGGTTCACTCTCAGAAGGGTTCTCACAGATTTTAGTAGTGCTTCATAAGCTGGAGTCCCTTATGTACCACAGCACCCAAAAGATGTCCCTTTCATAGTCTAAGATTGTGACATTATTTTACTATCTTCGAAAACATGTTAATCACCTCCCATCATGCGTTCTCTAATTGGGACCTTCAATTCGCAGTCATGTGTGATGCTAGTGATTATCAGCATAGAGTGTTAGGACAAGGGAAGACAAAGGCTTTACATTGATTTATTCGCCCGATAAGACACTAGACTACCGCCAGGCGACTACGACCACGAGAAAAAGAGTTTCATTTGTCGTCTTTGCCTTTAGAAAGTTCGGTCATACATTGTAAGGTTCTCCACAGTGTGACCATTTTCTGAATCATGTAGCCACAAGTATTTGATATCAACGGATACAAAACCAGGTTAACTAGGTGGATTTACTGTGCGAAGAATTCAACTTGACCATCATACTAAGATAAAGAAGTTGAGAATGTAATTGGCCGACCATCTATCTCGATTAGTTCCAGAATCTAACTCTCATGGCATACCCGTAGGTGATAGTTTTCTTTGATGAGCAACTCTTTGCTCTTGTTCATTGCCATTGGTATGCGACATTGTGAACTGCCTAGTCCGCGGATTCCGATGATGGACTTCTCGACGAGAAAAAGAAATTTCGGCCGGATATTAAAAATACTCTACTTTGATGATCAGGTACCTATTTAAATATTGTCGAGATCAAATAATGAAAAGTCACGTACCCGATGATGACGATTAGGATTTTAATCTTTGCCATTAGGAATTTTTGTGGAGGACATTTCTCTGTCGAGACGAGACAAGATTTTACAAAAATTTGGGTTTTGCGGCCCCTGATTAAAGATTGTTTTAGTTTACTGTGAAACTTGTGCTTTCAATCACGAAAAACTGGGAGGGAATCACAAAACGAAACACTTCTGCTGATGCCTCTTTTGATTCTAATTGTGAAATTTTTAGTTTGTTGGGGTATATGGAGCTTCATGGGGCTTTCCCTTCTTGTGGGTATCTTTACATATTATTAACCCATTTGTATATGTTTACAAGTGGGTTGAGCGATTGAGGCTGAGGACCAATGATCAAAAGGTTGTTTTGAAATTTATAAAGGAACACATTTTTTCTCGTTTTGGAACACCTCGTGCAATTATTAGCGATGGCGGACTCCACTTTTGCAACCGATCTTTTGAAAATCTGTTAAAAAAATATGGAGTCACCCATAAAGTGTCCTTGACACCACTACAGGACCGATGGTGGTGAGCTAGCTAATGGGGAGATAAAACTTTTTGAAAAAGCTGTACTTTACAAGATAGCAAAGATTGGTCCTCCGTCTTCACAGATGCTCTTTACAGACCCCTCTGTCATAGCCTTTAAAAAGCATTCTTGGTATATCACATATATGGCTGGTTATGGAAAGGCTTGCCATTTGCCGAGTTGAAATGGACAGGAGCTTCTTGCATTCATTAGAGCGTTTAATTACGATTGCCAGCTTTCAGCGGTGGCGGCGCATTGCGGTGAATGAAGCGAAGCGCGGAGAGAGTTGTATGAAAGCTCAGGAATCTCTACAAGCGGCTCAGAGAATTATTCCATGAATAATCTATTGCGAGGAAAATGTTGAACACGCCATGCAGCACTGTGACGAAATGCTGCTTTATGCGACTCCGTGCATTTATTTCCAGGCAAACTCCGCTCTCGTTGGACTGGCCCATTCATCGTTAAGGTAGTTTATCCATACGGATGAAGTAAGGTGAAAATGGGACTTTGAAGAAAATCAATACTAAAGTGGATAACCAACGCCTAAGAACCATTCTCGGTATTCAATCTCAAGAGCATAGTGAGGATTTGGTAGACCCGCTCTACCAGGACTCTCCTTCCAAGTAACCTCGTTCTCAACTTGTTGTATATAGTTTTGATTTGGTTTTATTTTCGTTTTTGCTTTCTATTTCCATTTGCTTTTCAATATAATGAAAAAAACACTTGGCGCCACTTAGTCTGATGCATTGAGAAGCGATGCTTGTTTTACGTTGTGGGGGTAGGCGTACTGCGGTTGAGGCGTATTTATCAAACATTTATATGTTCGATTAATATGGTCAAAATTTTTGAAAATATAGGCTCTTAGTATAATGCCTGACTGCGATGTATATACACATAGATTTCATCCACGCAGCTCCATCGTGCTTTTTGCATGCTTTTCGCGAGCATACCGCATAAACCCTTTTGATACGTAGTTGTTCCCCTTTTACGTGCGCCCTTTTGCTCACCACGAAGCCACGAGACACCCGTCATTTTTTTCGATTCTACCTGCTTTTGCTCCCATTTGTGCATAAATTTGGCATGTCATGTTAACTTCATGCATCATAGTCTTTATGGACTTATCTGCCTCTGCCCCAGAGAAATGATTAGAGGCCATTATTTCAATATATACACCTGGCTTCGTCTTTATCTCACCTTACTTACATTTGAGCTTTAAGTTGCCAAAAGTCGATTCGGACATAGGAACCACGATCATTGGAACAATTAGATTTATGGAAAGATTGAAAGTACCGAAGAAGGAGATTCGATGTGAAGCCTATGAATACAGTCAGTTTGGTGGAATCTAACCAAAAAAAAAAAAATGAGCATACAGCGAAACCCGGGATGGAGGGCAATTGAAGAGGCAAATTGTACATTAGCTGCTTATTTCGATTAAAATTAAAAAAAAGAGAGAAAGAATCAAAGAAAAAAAAAATATATATATATATATATATATATATATATATATATATATATATATATATATATATATATATATATCAAGTTGGAACAAGTGTCTTGGGAGTACACACTAAGTGTGTCTCAAATTGCAACTGTCAAAATCGGGCGTGGCTAATGCCGGTACACAATTAAAGTGTAGTACACCGTCGGATTTTGGGCAAATGGGCTTTGGCTTGATTTTTTGTGGCCTTTGACATTCAGACCCTTCCCATCTCCACTTAAGCAAGCCACAGCAGGTTGTCTCTACACACAGAAGCCTTCCACAGCTCGGTTGCTTTTGCGGTTTTCTTCGTCGAGCTGGATGCATTCTGCGAGTCATCGTGCCGACTTGGTAAGCCACCTACCGATCTGCTTGCTATATTTGGGCCCCTCATTGTTATATATGGACTTACACATTTGGTTGGGTGATGTTGTTTTGTACTCGGTGGTTTGGAGTATCGACACGGTATATGGGCGGGGAAAGTGTTATGCGATGTGCGGGGTCGAAAGCGGCCTGCACCATTCAAAACGGGTTTGCAGGTTTTCTGCCATATATGTTGGGCCATCACAGGCTGTTATTGCCATTCTTGCCATCTATATGGCGCGTTCTAGAGCATGGAGGAAAAAGGGCCCTGACTCACTGCCTCTATGGAAAGTGCAGTAAAAAGGAATCGGATTCTTAGCGGCCAGGTGAAGAAGGGAAGAGCGTGGGTAGTCTTCGGAAGGTAGGAAATGCTGTGATGTCGATGATGATGAGACTAGAGGCGATGTTCGCTGAGGACTCAGGAGTCGAGCGAAAAATGGATAAGTTCGGTGCAAATAGGGGCTTTCTTTGTGAGAGGAGTCAAGCGGAGCGTTTACGTATTCTCACCATCCTGGAGGATTATTCAAGAGCGGAATGTGGATTTTGTGTGAGGTGCGCGAGGATGCCCACCTACTATGGTTGGGAGTTACACATGCCAACTGAAGGAAAATGTCGCGGTTCGAGGCATAGTATTGAGACCAGTGATGTTCTGCATGTGTGACTTAAGTGTCCTCCCGATTCGATAGCGCATGCGCCCATTATATACAGCCCTGATCTTGGCAAACCATATCCATCGGGGCTATCAGCGACTTTATTTTGATTGTTCATGAGAGCTATGCTCACCGGGTACCCGTGGTAGTTATGAAGAAAATTCGTACACAAACTCAAACTAGAATACCTGCGATGAAACAAGATCATTCGCGATCAAATTAGACTTTAAAGGCGTGAAAAATCCCAAGTAGGAAACGAATCCAGACTTTGTATGAAGTCACTGTAGAAACTCATTGATTATCATTAGTCATATGGTGTGTGATGAGGATTTTTGAAATTTTCGCATGAAACGGGCACATTCCAATTCAGCCGGTAACTGGCATTGTGGAAGCTGCGGGGACGGGGGAGGCGATCGGGGAAAAGAAGGTCTTTGCCCTTTAGGTTGGGGCTCATCACAAATGTGAGGCTGAGAGAGTTGAGGCGTAAGCCTAACACAGGCCTGTTAGCCTCGACCGCCGATGCAGCCTCCAGGATAACTGTACATATTTGACACCGTTATGTTTGTCGCCGTTGGAAGTGGAGCGGAGAATAAAGGGGTGGTTGAGTGTGTGCTGCGAAACGAGACGGCTTGATCGGCGATCTCGGCGAAGTCACATTTTTCAAGGAGGCACGCGTGGCCCGGGATGCCACTTCCCTAGACACGGAGGAGAGTGGTGGGAAAATTAGATGGCGTCGCCGATGAGGGGCATTTTCTTGACGAGGATGAGGATGATCTTTGCTGTAGTTGTTTTATAGGCTAGACTGGGGAGAGAGAGAGGGGAAGTTTGTCGATCTTATATGTCCAGATGTAGACCTTAGCCATTTATGCCAATACTCATTTTGATCATTTACCTTTTCTTTTCATTCAGCCTACGGTTGTTACAAACTTTTAAGACCTCTTTGATTCCAATTATGTTTGTTGTTTCTTCTGACATTATGCATAGTGGTTATGTGTCATGTTAAATGGTGCTCCATTATATGATGCTCACGAGTTCAATGTTTGCACCCAGCGCATACGTTTCTTCCGTTCCATAGTCGCCCCATTTGAATAGCGATTTTGTGTTAGCTGTTATAATGTTCATTGTATGAAGCGTGGATTTGGTTTAAATGAGTCATCTTGGTGCATACTTCTAAAGTGGGTGAAGTATTATATTCTATAATTGCTATTTTGAGGATAAGCACCAAAGCTTAATGCAGGGCGCCTTGTTGGGATTCATACCTAGTCTGGTAATTCCTGGTCCTAAATCTTTATAGGGACTAGCAAGATGGAATCAGAAATGATGAATAGATGACGATAATTATATTAGAATTCGCACATACAAATCCCGATTGCCACGTCGGCATGAGGATAGGTACTTTTTAATCTTGTGTTTTAAGAGTGGTGGGTCTTCGGTCTAAAAGCGATGTCTGAAGATTTATATGCGGAGCGCGATATGAAGCAGCGGGATTGTGAATAAGCGATAATGGATTCAGAAACTCGGCCGGTGCTAGAAAAGCTGCCGGTGTGAAGCGAAGTGTGCGGTACACCATTGTAATGTCAAGAAGTACACCTATGCCAAGTATGCGTGGGCCAGTGTCTGAATTTTCCCCGAAGTAATAAATTGCATGTGCGAAAATTGGCCGATGGCAAAAAGTATGCAGTACACCATTAGTAATGTATGCAAGTACGCATAAGTACGAGATTTGTCAGAAATTCGATTTGAGCGTAAGAGGCACTCTTGTGCGACAAAAAATGGGAAAATCACGCCGCGAGGGGTATAAAAGAAAGAGGAAACAGAAAAAGCGGAGTTTTGGACTTCTAGGGTTAGGTTTTCAGGAGAGGTTCCTCATTGTTTGAGTTGATTTCTTAGAGATCCCGATTGAAGACTCTTTTTTCTTTTGGCGTTTTACAATTGACATTTGTAATCTTTTGGTAAATAATTATTGGATTTCCAATCTTAATGTTTTCATATTTTTCATTCTCGGGTTTGCAAGTGAGTTCGATTTCCTCAAAAGTATTGTTTTTATGATTTAGACTCTCTTGATTATAATTGTTCTTATAAGTTTTATGAGTTCTAAACCGCCCTGCTGGCACGGGAGTCGCCAGGAAACTCACTGCGATCAGGAGTATAGTCCTCGATTCCTCACCCGAACTTGATGGATTGTGTAATGTTAATCACTTGTGCAAACATTTTGTAAATCCCTTGGTTAAGAGCATATTCTTGACAAGTGACAAGATATCCTCGATTTACCGTTATTGCTTGATACAAATGCAAAAATTGGGGTTCGTAATGGTGAACAAAGTGTAGTATTATTCGATCATCACTTATTTTCCAAAAGCCATTTAAAGAATAAATTCTCCATCAAAGACCATTTATCAATGGTTCCAGATGAGTTTGTAAAATAAGAGTGGGATTTACATGATCGAAAATGAGTGGAACCACTAAAAATCCAGCAATTTGTCTTTGTTTTAAAACATTCAAACCCGATCAACCATTCAATCCATGTAACCTATAATTCTCTTTTCCCCAAATCCTTTTTGGGAGAGTAGGCTCTGCTGATCAAACTAAATCAGACCTATCTGTGGAGATGACGCAATGGATTCTGATGTACAATGCTAGACAAGCTGCAATTCCTACGCTTGGGAATAAATTCGGCATATAATGATAACGATGACACAAGCCGTACAACGACCTTGTTCATACACAAACCACATCCTGAGAGCGAACCATTCGAACATACAATTTAACCAAACACTGTTCAGTAGTATATCCCATCAGAATTCAAGCAGTGATATACTAATTGCGTAAAGTGGACCTAAATCATTAAACCATCCTGGTACATGGCAGTCAGGAAAAAGACCATAACTTGAGTTATAGAATTCAGATTTGGGTGATTCAAAAGCCTAACATCAATTTCTTAGATAGAGCTACAAGTTCCTTGAAGGTTACTAGTCCAAATTCTCACTTTTCCCAGCCAAAAATCAGTCCCAAAAATCTGGGCACTAGGTTTGGCCGAAACAGGGAATCCTATGGCAATCCCAGAAAATGGACCATAACTTGGGTTATATATATATATATCCAATTTGGGTGATTCAAAAGCCTAACATCAAGTTCTCAGATAAGCTACAATATTCTTGAAGGATGGTAGTCCAAATTCTCCCTTTTTCTAACCTAAAATCATCCCCAAAACTGGACATCATATAGGGTCAAAACAAGGCACTATTCCCTTAACCCATTATTTTGCCAAAGAGCCCCTTAGGGCAAAAATAGCCAAAAAAACCCATAGGGCGTTAAAACTCAACCAAACAGCCCCTAGAATGGAAAATAACCAAAGTAGGAAGAATCCCTACATCTTGAAGCGTGAGCAACGACTTGAGGGAAGTTTCGTGAACACTTCCTAAACCCGAAGCTTTTGACTTCTCGAACCTTCCGCATGAATCCTTGGAGAAACTTGGAGTTTATGGTATCCACGTGTAGCCCTCACCGAGTACTCCAACTTTAAACCTTGGCCCGTTAGAAGACGACCACCCGATCTCTGCAAATTGCTGAGAGGAAAAGCTTTTACCTCTCTCTCTTCTCCTCTTTCTCACTTCACTGGTTGGAAGAGGAAAAATGAAATTTCCTCCCTCCTTTGCCCGTTTTTGTCTAGCAGCTTAAATTTGGATAAGTGGCTCTTATGGGACCACGTGTCACGTGATCCCCTTTCGGAGCTTGTTCTGAACAATTTATTTTAGATCGGTTCGAGTTCAATTTATTTTAATTAGACTTTTGATATTTCCCTACTCGATCATTCTGCGATCATCAGCTGGGGTTTTTGAATAACCACCCGCCCAGGAAATCACGAAAATTCGTCTCGAGGTCGACGAAATCTTTCTGGGTAACTAGATTTTACAAGACGAATCCAACGATGAAGTCCATTTTGTCATCCAAGATCTAGAGAATTTTCTAGGCTTCCGTGAACCATTATAACAATTTATTATTATTATTTTATTTTATTTTTTCCATTTTTCCTGAAAATTTATAATTTTCCCGGGTTTTACATTTTCCGCCCCCTTAAAAAATTTTGCAATCAGGAATTCACACACATACACACACCCCGATCCTATGCATATGCGATCGTACATAATCACATGCTATAAACTAGTCATTTAATCACCAAATGGTAAACCACGTACCTTCATGCTTAAGCAAGAGAGATGGAATTAGTGCAGCCATTATCTCTCGTTCCCATGTTGTGTCACACCGGAGTTCGGTCCTATCAATTGGTGGATTTGAGCTAGAGTCGAAGCGTGAATATATCTTGAGACTACTTTCTAGATTTTATTTTTATTTTATTTTATTTTTTTTATAACGGAATCAAAATATCATATATATATATATATACAAAAGAACTACCACCGGGGTGATGTCCATCAAAATCTTTACACATATCGAGTCCCGTTTAATATACAAAGCGTAGCACACATTTGAGAATAAGAGCCGCAGACATGCGCGCGTGAACCTCTACTAGTGTCTTTGGCCCAGCGAGTATCACGGAAGCTTTTTCGAGGGCGATCATCTCCTGTACCTACGGATTAGAAACGCTAAAGCTTTTAACGCTTAGTGGGAAACATATGTCTTATGCATATACACAATTAAAGCATAAAACAATAGCGAGATATGAAATTTCCATGCATTCGCTAATGAACATGCAATTACTTATGCCTCTGACTTATGTGACCGGATCCAGTGGGGTTACAGGCTTATTACCGTCATAATACACCAGCTTATCGGTACTTCTTATCTTATACTTACTCGAACTTACACCTGTGGACTTATTCTTATTCCAGATCTCATTGGGACACATGTTATGTATCTCTCGTAGGACATATACTTATTCAGAGTTCTCAAAGGAAATATATATCAGACTTATACTTATCTCTGGTAGGACATATACTTATTTAGATTTCTCAAAGGACATATATATCGGTTCCCATGCTTATCTTGGTAGGAGTTATAGAGCTTGCTTATCTTTTGGGGTACCCTTAGGTACTCTGAGGAGGCTTATACTTATATCATAGAGCACTCGCCTGCTCGGAGTTTACGATTTTATTCGGAGGTACGTGGTACTACGAGGAATGCTCTAGCGGAACGATATCTTGGTATTGCAGGAACTTATTCTTATACGAGGAGTGCGCGTAGAAGTACTACTTGTTCGCATGTCCCGAGAACATACGCCAGTATATCAAGACTTATATTTAGAGGTAAAAGAGTACTTGTGGGGTACTGCTAACTTATATGCTGTATGCGGGAGTACCGTGGGTACTGCGAGTTTATCCTTTTCGGATCTTATACGGAGGATATCCAGTAGGTGCTAAATAGAAATTAATCGAATCACGGGGAGAGTACGTGGAGTACTACCAACTATACTTTATTCTTGTATTTGGGGATCTTATTCTTGTATTCTGGAACATATACTTGTCTTCTGGATCTTATACTTGTATTACACAGGAGCTCATTCTTGTATTTAGGATCTTATACGTGTATTACAACTTATACTTGTCTTACACAAACTCTGAGAACATTTTACTTGGCAAAGAAGTACATGGAGGTACCTCTGAGCCAGTTCATTATACGGAAGTGCAGTAGGTATCTTGGACTTATACTTATTCTTGTATTTGGATCTTGTTCTTGTATTCTGCAGGAGCATATACTTATGCTAGGAACTTATGCTTGCGATTCTGGAGCTCGTATTCTTGTATTTCGGATACGGAAGTACATTCAGACACCTCACGGGTGTTTCTTGTGCGAGTGCAGTGGGTACTCATGGGAACATATTCATGAAGTTTTTGTGGGGTACTAAGGACTTATACTTATTCTTGTATTTCGGATCTTAGACTTGTGTCTGAAGCATATTCTTGTGCTTGGTTCTTATCTGAGACTATTCTTCATGCAAAGTGCCGAAGTAGGTACTCACAGGATTCAGTATCGAATGTGATGGGTACTCTTTGGACTTATACTTACATTACTGAGAACTTATAACTTATTTTACTGTCTGAAGTACCCAGCTGGAATTCTGATTTACTTGTAAAATGCGTGGTACTCTATGGGCATATATAGAGGTACGGGTGAGCACATTCGGAACTTTACCATGTTCAATTCTTTACTCTTATTCTTTATTCGAGTCTTATCCTTTTCCATGTTTGACTACCGGATCAATCTGCTAAGAAAATTGGGGCGCAACTACAATAGTACCGAGTGCAATCAGTGCCAGGTGTGGTAGCTGCACCGTCGGAGTACTTAATGCGAGCGAAGTGTGCACCTGTCGGGAGTATGAAGTCTTGACCGAGATCAAAATGTAGCACTAATCGGGATGTCAAATCTTGAATAGAGATCTTAATGGCACTAATCAGTCTTAGAAATTACTAAGCGAGTCTTTGTGGCACCAATCGAACGTCAAACTCTTTCATTCTTAGGTCTAGGTATTCATACTATCATATGTCTTTAGAACTCATAGCAACTGTAGCCACATTCTGCGATCAAGGCATTTACCTTTGTATTCATGTTTCATGTTCATATTTTAAGTTCAGTTTTCTATGTTTCATATCATGTTTCATGTTTCATGAACACATCTTATATTCATTTCATTTTTTTCTTGTCTCATGCACAGCCATATGGCATTTAACCTCTCTCTTGTACAGTATGATGCCTATGTATTTACATCATTACATATTCTTATTCCTCACTCTACATGGAATCTACTTTGCTTAGAAGTGGAATCTGTTCAATGGGATCTCATCAAACTAAAGTTATGGCATTTTCATGCCAAAACTGATCAATTTACCAATATTACAATTCAGGACGATTTGTAATACTATTTTCCAGTGTCTTTGCTCACTTTAAAGCTAGGTGCGCTAGGGTTCTCCTCAAGGAATCACTGATAGAACACAGAAACTCAAATTATGTCTAAACACTTGAGGAACTCTCTATTTTAAAAAAGCTGGCGAAATTAGCTTGAACACATCCCTTTGGAGTAGATTTTTGGGCCACATGGGAGTGAGAATTTTAGGTTCTTATTTCAAGATGTTTGGTTCTCCTTGAGTGCCATTTGCTAAAAACTTGAATCACTCAAATCGGATCAAATGACAGTGATAAATTAATCTGAACTTTGGTCAAAATAGAGCAATCGGTCTGGGTCTTAGCTCTGTGAAGTACCGGTACCACTCTATTCGATCTAGAGTGCGCCCTCAATTTTCCCGAATGTGTGTTTTCTTCACTTTTTCCATATTTTTCCACTTAAACTAATAAACTAAATCATTACACACTTCAAAACCACTCCATAATGTCTATCTTGTAATCTCAATTCTACTCAGATTCATCTTTCATTACATAATAACTATCAGAATCTTTCATGTGAATTCTCCCAAAAACAACTCTCTAATATAGGTTATAGCATACACAAACAAAACATGAAAATTGGTGAGGTTTGTTCTAAGCCTAACTCAATTGCTGATTAAACCCATGAATCCAACCTCAAAGGAAGTTCCATACTTATCTTATACCATTTAGGGTTTTCTTGACCATACTTTCAAGAAATCTTTGGTTATGATGAAATCCTAACAAACCCTAGGTTGGGCCAAGCTACTAACCATCCAATTGCATGAAAATTCATACAAAACTTTGGAATTCCATACAAAAATTCATAGTTCCATACCTTTTTTATCTTCCTTTCTTCTTCTCTTCTCTTCTTCTTCTCTTCCTCTTCCTTTTCTTCTCTCTTTTCCTCTTCTCTACGTTTTTGGTCTCTCAAAATGAGAGGCAATTTATGTATCCAGTTACGGCTCAGGCCATGTTGGCCAAGACAATTAAAACCCATTTTGGCTTATTTTCCCATTTTGCTATTTAGCCCTTTCTCTCTTTATTATTCTCAATCTAACTTATACATATTATACTTTGGCATCCCATCTTTTCTCAAATTCCATAATCGCATATAAACTTATTGATTTATGCCTTTTATGTCCTCACGTGGTAAATGACCACTTGACCCTTGTCTCTAATATTCATTTCGGGTCTCTCGTTTTATTTCGAAAAATCGCCTTTAACTTTTCGCCGTACAACATATCAAGCGCTGGGGTATATTTTGGGAATTATTCGTATTGCCTCCTCCAATCAGCGGGTGTTTTGAGGCACCTTCACTGATCTCTCTCATGGTCTTGCGTCGCAAAACTGATCCAGCTATCCCATGATACGCACGGTCCCTCCTCGAGTCCGCATCAGTCCAGCAATAATCCCTTCCTAATCCACTATAGGCTGGATGGAGTATACATTCGGTGCATAGAGACATACGAGACACCTCATGGACACGATAAACTGCGGTGGTAGCACCAACGGAGTAGCCAAGCTAATGCTTACCCTCGCGATGTCTTGAAAGGACCCGATATACGCAGCTAGCTAGCTTGCGAACCCTGATCACTTCTTTCTTAAGCATCACCTTCAAGAAGAATTGATCACCCACCTCAAAAAATCTAGAATTAGGTGCGTCTGTGGCGTAACTCTTATCTTGGGTTCGGGGCGTGAGAAAGGCGTTTTTCGTATCAAATCCACCTTCTAAAGTGTCTCTAGCAAATCGAACCGATGGTGGATCTCTCTCTCCCACCTCGTCGAAAAATTGGAGATCGAGCACTGGCCTCTCATACACCAAAGCGTAGGGTGCCGTACGTATGCTCACACGATAGAAAGCTGATGTTATCACGCGAACTCTACCCGAAGCGAAGTGCTTTCCCATGCGCGAGATCCGGGACACATGCTCATGGCATGTCCTCAAGCTTTGTATAGTTATTCAGCGAGTACATCTGTGGATGAAGCGATTGCTCATCATCAAGCTTTGTGTTCCACTTGGCTTTTAAAAACTCTTCGAAAAGTGAGCCATAAACCTAGAATCGGTCAGATATGATGAGGCGGCACTCCAATATGGCAGGGCTGATCTCTCATATATATATCCTGCGAGAATTCCTCTGATGTGAAGGAGTCATTAAATACTGACCCGAGAGAAAATATGTAATAGGCAGTGGCGGCGGTCCCGCGATCACGCTCACGTCTTGCTTTTCTGACGTTCGTAGCAAATAAGCCCACCAAAATCCCGCAGTGATATGTTCTTCCACTCTCTTACCTCGATAAGCTGGAGTAGCCACTGGTAGCCTACGGTGATTACAGCCTTTACCTGCTGACATGTGAGGCATCGTCGGACGAAGTCCCTAACGTGTCTCTTTATCCCACTCCAGTAATATTGACGACGAAGATCTCAGTACATCTTCGTGCCATCTGGATGTAATGTAAAGCGAGAGTAATAGAGGAGCTCCCTAAAGGATCTCTCTCACATCTTTGACGGGAACTTCTGGCGATCCCTTTATGCGAACTACCATATAGGTACCTGGCTAGCCTTAAATCCTGTACTGATTGTACTACGGTCCTGTGTGGACGATATCTGCGTCTTGCCTGGAACTCAATCACTGCTACACTCGGTAGAAAGGATGCGGCGTAGCCTTAAGCTCCTCAAAACATGAATTAAATTTCGATTATCTTTGTAGTCTAAATTATTGACACACCAGAGGCATCTGCCATTCTCGGGAAGCTACACTGCAGTGCTCCATGGGCTTCAGTTAGTGCATCAGCCACATATTTGCCTTACTAAGATGGTAATGCAAGGTGAAGTCATAATCCTCCAAATACTCTCATCACACGTTGCCTCATGTTGAGGTCGTGACGTAAAGGAAATATGCTTCAAGACTTTTGTGGTATGGTACCTCAATTGTTCCTGCTATCAAATGAGTAAGCCAAATCTATGAGAGCAAAGACTAATGATATAACTCCATGTGTATGCATAGGGTAATTCCACTCGTGATTCTTTATTTGCACTGGGACATGAGCTACCCTCACGGGAGGCACATCAAGCGCATCCGCAGTCCGTCCTTAGAAGGCATCACATTACCATGCCTTTGTCCCCGTTAAGGACTATCGAATAGGAAGGTGAAGTAAGCCTCCTTTTTAATTCTTAGAATGCCCCCTCAAGAGTCATCCCCACCTAACTGACCTCTTTCAGGGTCAATCTAGTCACCTGGCGTAGCTAACTGGGGAAAGTCCTCTAATCAAATCTCACATGTAGTAACTTTTTCTTGATCATTATACATATCTCGAAGATTGACTTGGTCTTTCCCCAGCTCATAAGCGCCTGAAAACTTCTCAGTTCAACTGGCAGTACACTGAAGGCGACACCCCGTGCCCCAAGAATCTCACCTTAGTAAGAAAAAACTCGCACTTATTGAACTTAGCGTACACCAGTGGAGTGTTTACTCTGAGGCACGGAGGGCAATCTCACGGAAATGATCCCTCAGCTGCTCCTCGGACCTAGAGTAGATCAAGATAATAGATCAGCGAAAACTCTAACTATGATGATGTAGATATGCATGAGAACCATGAATGTTGTTTGGCTCTGTTCTGTTAATTCAAAAGGCGCTCCTTCCCAGCCGAACTCGAAATGCCCATCACAAGCGTTACAGCGTTGTCTTAGGGATATGCGCCTCCTAACTCTTAACTCATGATAAGCTGGGGCTATGGGTCTATCTCTTGGGAGTAGGCCAGTGCCTCTCGGTTCGATCAAACAAACGGTCAATCCTCGAGTGAGATCTGCAGATTCTTGATCGTAACCTGTTTAACTGTTGATGATCAACCTCACCAGATTGAGTGTCTTGTCCTTTTTCTTTGCAGCGGAGCGGGCGCTGAGGTAAGTGGCGAGCGTCTAATAGCGTTTGTCGACTGTTCTACGTATTTGGACCTTGAGTTCCTGCCAGCTCAATCGGTCCCATCCTATGCGGTCACTTAGAAATAGGCAGCGTGCAGGGTGGCAGCTCAGCCAGTGAGTCTACCATCCTCGAATATTCTCGATAGCTCGTTTGGAAAAACATCATCGTACTCGCAAACTACCCGAGGTAGACTCAAATCCTGTCTCACCTCGTCCTTTAGAGATGAAAGCCGCTGCTTGACCCATCAGCTGCTCGAGCCGTTTAGAGTCATCTGCGGCAGGGTAATGCGCGTGGTGCTTTATCCTTGAAATATAGAACAAGCCGTCAGCTATGCGAGGCGGTAGCCTCACTTTACGATCCGATCCAATGATGACTCGATGTGCGTCGACCCGATGTGATCAAGGATGACCTCAATCTCTGACATGTCCATGACCCTTAGGTCAATAGTGAGAACAATCCCGAAGATCTCTAACTCACAATCTTGACATATCTAATCAACACTCACCCTTGTTCCTAGAGGGGAATTAACATTCAATGACTTTTCCAAGGTTTCAACCTCTAAGCCCATATCGAGATTTCTCTCATTTGTCTGTTGCTTGATTGCACATGCCAACCACTAATAGACATCAACATCCTGAACTATTTCGTACATCCATTTTCTGAACTCTTACGGTTATTTTTTCTAATCCTAGTGTTCATCTTTTCCTATATAAACTCTACCATGTATATAATTCACGCAATTTGTGACTGATTAGTGCCCAAAAAGTGCTATTTTGAACCCTATTTATTATAGGTTTTGAGTGCTTTTTGTGTACCTATCATAAATGTTAACTAGATTCTAAGTTAAGGTCCCTTATCTCTTGATCGCATTTTTTTTATTGTGAAGTGCAATGATGGCCTTTTCGAGCTAATTATCTTAGAAATGTTGAGTCGATCCAAGCGAAGAATTCGAGGAGTCAAAACTCAGCAGCCCCAGATCAAAGACCAGAGGAAAGAAATGCATAAAACATAAGAAAATGGAGCATTACAGGAATGCTTTTCCTGCGAGCACTGTGCATCCAACAATCTGTTCACCTGCTTTTTGTTACAATTTTTTGTTTCTTCCTATTTTAACCCTTGTAATAGCTTTAGTTTCAGTTTTTTTTTTTGTAATTTCCCTTGCTCTAAGCCGTATATAAGCTAGAGCCAAGGTTTGTATCAATCACTTCACTTCATTTTGGCAATAGACGATGGGCGGCAGTTTCGTCGCTGCTTCCTTCTTTCTCCCATTTTCTTTCCTTTTCTCTCCTTTCTCGTGGTCTGAGCACTCATTTGAGGATGACCTAGCCTTTCGAATGATGGTTGCTGAACCTCTTCCTCTTGAAGAGGAGGGGAACAGCGCTAGGATTTGAGGTGGCGACGGTCCCTCTTGTTTTTCATGTATGTAGTTTACCGGGTATTTGTGTTCTACGCTTCTCTATACAGGTTAAAATCTCCTAGGCACCTCACTAACGTCTGTATTTTGTAAGCTTGCAGTTACAATGGATGCTTATCATAGATCCCCTGTAATCCGGTTAGTTGTTTCCTATAATGTAGTTATTACAAGGTAGGTTTTTATAGATATGTTATCATCGTTAGAGACATTTTTTTACCAGCCATAGGTTAAAGTACTATGTTTAAAGGGGAAAATCCCATAGGGTTTAGTTTTAAAGCTAATCAGAAAGATGTCCGGAAATGACTATATGTCATCCTCCCCCAACGTGAGAAAAGACAGGGACATGTTAGTTTGCCTTAAAACCCTAAACTGATGGCCCGAGCACTGAGGTTCTATTATTTTTTCTTATTTTAATTTCGACACCCAAACAACCAACCCCTGTTTTTTCAAAACCTTAAAAATCAAATTGAAATTCACCATTTTGAACCTCCTTTGTAAATCATTTTTAATACGAAGAAAACGTCCCCTTCAGGTTCGAATGCCCTAGAGCAGCTATGCTGCGATAGCTTTGCTCGTGATGGAGAATTGAATTCTGATATTTGTTGATTAAGGATTGCACCTCACGTGAAGCGCGAGAGCTCGAATGAGCGCTGGATTAGCAGGGGATGGTGCTACTTAAGTACATTTGACGGTATTGAACGCTTGTGATCCTCATCACAAGTCTTTGACGGTGAAATTCTTTAATATTCACTTTTTTTAGTTTCATTTCTCATGTTAAAGTTGGCATGGGATGCATTTTGGAGTTTTGCTTTTGTTGCTCTGCAGGAATCTTGGTTCGATGGATCAGGGATGAGAGACGAAACAGTTCGATCTGGTTACGTGGGGAGGTGGTGTGATCGGAATCGATTCCCACATGAAGGCTTGTCAGATGTTGGGAAATACAGGGCATACATGTCAATGAGAGATTATAGAAACCTTCCATGTGACAACATGGAAATCAAACTATCATGGATGTGGAGGACTATAGAGACAAATGGATGAGTGCTGTCTGTAGTGTTCCGCATAACTTATGTACCTCCTGCTTCTCCACATTTACCTCAACTCCTTAATATGACGTCACCAACCTCATCCCACAATTGAATAAGCCATCCACAGATTTGAAGCGAGCTAATTGGATAGTTCATAGAGGACCGAGGAGGGGCGGTGAATGTTGGGCTAATCGAGGAAAGTGAGGGGTAAAGCTCACTGAGCAAGGGGTGGTGTTCCAGAGTGAAATTGATCAGGAATTTGACATCCTGCAGCAATCCATCTCACATATAGAGGAGGAATTGAGCCGAACCAGCAGGCTCATGAGGGAGGTGATCCCAGGATGCCCTAATCATGTGTTGTCTAGTGGGCCGGCCATGGAGGAGAGAAGAAATCCATTCCTTTGTCGATCGAGGAGGCAAAGGGAAGAACACCAAGATCACACTCACCTCGCCCCTATTGACTCAAGGTATCTTGCCCACACCTGCAAAGACACTCAAACCCCGGGCACCACCATAAAGGCCACACCATCTGCGACTCGCCTCGCTACATAATTTGTGGAAGTTAGTGGCCACATTCAAAACATTTGCCACTACATCTAAGAAGATGGCAATACCACACTGCATGGCATAGTGGTTGGAGTCCGGGTGTCGGGTTGATTTGGAGCACTTAACCTCGGCATTTCTAAGCTCCCATAGCCTGTACACTCTCCAAAGGCTCGAGGAATAAAAGCCTGGGGGTGCCTTACTCTACTTTTTGTTTTCAGCTTTCTTAATTTACTATTTTATTTTTGATTTCTTTTAATTTTTCTTCTTAGATTTTCAATTTTTAGTTATTACTTGTTTTTAGATTAATTTTTCAGCTTTCAATTTTCTAATGTTTCGCTGTTGTGTCATTTTTGTGTCTAGAAGCCGAAATTTTCGTAACTCGTAGAATTTCGCAACCCGCAAATTCGCAGTAACGTTTCATCCTTTTGTTTTTATATGATATATTTTATTATTATTATTATTATTATTATTATTGTTTTATAATATATAAAAATAATAATAATAATAAAAATATATATTTTCGCATTACGCGAAATTTCCCGCAACCTCGTGAAAATCATAACTTTTCATCCAACTGCTTTTAGGCGTTTTTGGCAAATCGTTTGAAATCTTGGGAGTGTAGAATCCAAATATGGCCAGAAAGATCACTTTTGAAATTATTATAAAGGTGTAATTTTAAAAATGCTCCAACTGGTCACTTTTTTCCTTTCTTTCCTTCTCCTAACTTGTTTATATGAAGCTCGAATGGAGTGAATAAGGTGTCAATGGAAAGTTTATGGTCTCTATCCAAAAAAAGCACATATCATCATGAGGTAACACTTCCTTCTCTAACTTTCCAATCCAAGACCCATCATGATAATGTGACATTTGGTCAGGGAAAGAATGAAGGAAAATGACATTTATTTTTGTTTTTATTTTGAGCGTTTCATTTTGTGATGTTCCGCTTGTCAGGTTGTTCTTTGCGGAAGTCGTTATACTACAACTTAATTTTTCAAAATTGCACCTTACTCGTGGTTTTGCCTAACTCAAAGTTTCGAAAAATCAAAACTCGTCAATCCTATCAGATGTTAGAGTGACGCCATGCCTAGCCGAGCGGATGATTGTTGAATTCTGCTGATTTAACCTTTTCTTCCACCTTAAATTTAACCACACACAAAGGTACATCGGGCCAACAATAGGCCGGTAAACCCACCTCCTAAAACATTGTAAAACCCACCCTAGTTTCGTTGGACTACTTGTAATAGGTTAAGGACCTCATTAATAAGGCCAATGTGTTTCAAAAGAAGAAAAGGAAAAAGAAAAGAAAAAGAAAATAAAAAAGAAAAAGAAGAAAATTGCAACGCTTCGCTTCGAAACCCGGTACTGGCCCGAGGGGTATATGGCGTAAAGCCTTTAGCTCCTAAGGTTCTAAGCCATCGGGTCGGGAGCCACCGCCTTAGTGCTCGCTATAATGGTGGATAGTCGAGCTTAGCGTTATAGGTGCTGGAGTTTCAAATCATTCTGGAGTCCCGGTGAAACCTAAAAAGTTATGTCGAAGATCCTCATGACTCGTGCCCTAAGCCTTAATCGTTGGGAGTCACTCAGAAATTCCGCTACATGGAATTTGGTGAGGTCGATTCCTCAGCATTGCACCTTACAACACAAAAAGAGCGTGAACAGAGCGGGTCCCGATCTATTTAAGTTGGTTAGCATGCTAGGTTGTGGCAGTAGCTTGGTTGGGGGAGAGTGCAGTTTAGCAGTTTATTGTTGAGAACTGATCAAATAAAACCCTTAGATTTCAGAAGTCTCTCGTTGATTCAAGAAGAAGCGAGGCTCTTTGACACTAATTTTATATGGCATTCATTCTCGAGATAGTTGGCTGGGCAAGGGTTTCAAAGTGATTCTCATCGAGGGTTAGCATTACTCATTCACAACCTTTTTCAAATATAATAATTTTTGTGAACATCATTTTGCCATCAAGCTAGATGCTCTCTTTCTTTTCTTTCTTCATCACAAGGGACTAGCAATGTAGGTCAGTGATTAGGTGCCTAAAGTATTTTGAACCCTATTTATTATAGGTTTTGAAGTAAGCCAGGTACTAATCATCAGAATTGAATCTGACGGTACATTAAGGTCCCTCGCTATTCTACTGACGTATTTTTGTGGAAAATTTTGCAGTTTTTGCAAGCTAATTATGCCGAAATCATGAAACATCCAAGCACGAAGAATTCGAGTCAAACTCAAGATTGCAAATCAAAGACTGCAGGAAAGAATAGTTAAAAACAGAAGAAAACGGAGCACATGCTGGTAGAATGCTTTTCCCGCGAGCACTCAGGCATCCAATGCACTGCTCACTCGCTTTAACGCCAGCCTTTTGTTACAATTTTTTGTTTTTCTATTTTAACCCTCGTAATAGCTTAAGTTTCAGTTTTTTTGTAATTTCTCGGGCCTCCGGGTCGTATATGCTTGTGAGCCGAAGGCTCAGATCAATCACTTCACTTCATTTCGCAATAGATCTGGCATGCTAGCTAGTCACTGCCTCCTTTCTCCCATTTTCTTTCCTTTTATCTCCCTTTCCTACTTACCAAACACTCCTTTCTGGGAGGATGACAACTAAAAGGATGAGATGGCTAGACCTCTTCCTTCAAGAGGAGGGTCACAATAGATTTGAGGTAAACCGAATTTGGCCCTCTATTTTTCTTTGTATGCGCTTACGGGTATTTATGCTCTCGCTTCTCACCTTAGGTTAAAATCTCCTAGTAATAATCTCACTAACGTGTATTTAGCAAGCTTTTTGGTTATAATGATGCTTATCACTAGATCCCCTGCTATCCAGCTTAGTTTAAGTCTTATTAGTTATTGTAGTAAATTTTCGAGATATGTTATCTGCTAGTGGACATTTATGCCCGCTTAAATGCTATGTTTCAAAAGGGAAAGCCATAGGTTTAGTTTTTTAAAGCTAAATGAAGATCTCGTTCGAAATGACTATATGTCATCCTCCCCAACGCAAGGGAAAAGACCTCGAGGACATGTCAGTTGCCTTAAAACCCTAAACCAAAGGGTCTCGACACTTTAAGGGGTTCTATTTTACATTTTTTTTTCTTATTTTACTCAAATTTCGCAACAACTAACCCCCTGCTTTTTTACAAAACCTTAAAATCCAAATTGAAATTCACCATTTTTTAACCTCACTCCAGAAATCATTCAGACGAAGAAAACCCATCCCCGAGTTCGACTTAGAATCAAGAGCATCAAGAAAAGAGAGTTTTTGCTACTACAGTGCTAGGAGGGAACGTAGTTACAAATATTGTTGATTCCGGTACACCTACCTGCGGGTACCTAATCAAGGACACAAATGACATAATCAAAATCATGTAACACACAACATAAAATGTACAATGCATGCAATGGTCTAAACCTAATGCCCGTCCTTCCTAGTTAATCACATACCCATTCTTCTATTACTCGTTGTGGCACACATCGTGACATCGAGCCCAGTATCTTCACAACCTGCTCTATACTATACCGCATGTCCTGCACCGCGCCCACCGAGCCCTAGGTATTCGTATACCTATGCTTTGATACCAAGTTGTGACGCCCCAAAACCCGGGGGTCCGTTGACAACCCGTCAACCCGTAGAAGACTCGTGGATGTCGGGTAACTCGACACACACATCATCTTGTCCCCTTTTCTGGGACCCAAGATTTAACGAAAATAGGACAGAGTTTCCTTTGTACGGGGAGTTCTACTCAAAATACAACTTGTAAAAAAAACCTAGCAACATGAACCAATATAATACAATGACCTCATTGGGTCCAATTATGAGTGAAAGTGGCTTAAATAGGCCCACTCATCCACACTACAGAATATACAGGACTAATTGCCATAGTCCTCAAGAGTTTAAATACAACACTTTTACAAATATTACAAATTAGAACTAGGTTGTTCCAAAGTATTTTTTAAAATTCTTTTGGCACGAAATACAAGCTAGAACTAGTTTGTTCCAAGCTTCTTTACAAAAAATTAATTACAAGCCACAACTCGGCTATCTTTATTATTGCGGCCTCGAGTGAGAGCCGTCCACCTGCATACTCCCTGTACCTGAAAGAGGGTCCCACGATGGGGTGAGCAATGCCCAGTAGGGTAAACTCCTACAAGGGCTACTCCCCATCTAAGTGCACATGCAATGCCATGTTCACACAATCAAATAAATGCAGAAATGCGCTTTATCAGAATGCCACATGCCATGAATGAAGTGTCACTCACCATGCCTTTAACACAAGTCCTCATGACTCCCTCACACATGCTTATGCCAAGTGTAAAAACTTGTCATTTGTGTTTCACCCAATGAACGTTTATCCAAAACAAAAACTTTTTGTTTTTAAAAACTCATTGGACATCCCCCGATAAATCGCTTTATTCAAAGCCATGGACAATCTCCGATAAACAACTTTATTCAAAAGCATTGGACAATCTCTGATAAACAACTTTATTCAAAAGCATTAGACAGTCTCCGATAAACAGCTTTATTCAAAAGCATTAGATAGTCTTTGATAAATCGCTTTAATCAAAAGCATTGGACCGTCTCCGATAAACCTCTTTATTCAAAAGCATTGGACAGTCTCCGATAAACATCTTTATTCAAAGCTATGTAATGCACCCGTGAGACTCCGTTGGACGTAGTCCAAAGTGTCGAGCTCACCACTCACTCACCAAGAATGATGAATGATTATGACCATGCACACACACCCATTTAATGCGATGTCCCCGTGCATATGAAATGCTATTATGCCATTCCATGCCTATACCATGCCTATACCATGCCATATATATAATGAGTGCCATATGGACATTTAAACCATTTATCATTTGGACAATCATATCAATTAACATACAATTTCCAAATAAACCACACAATACATGTCAACATATTATACACACATATATTGACATCTAAAAGTCATCACCAAGCAAGCACTGACTTACCATATACTCTAGGCTTAATTGTGACACCAAGTCCACGATTAGCTTACAACCAAGCCATGCAATGGCCTTATTCATACACAAACACATCTCAAGCCAAACCATTAGAACACACAATTTGACTTCAAAACAATTTCAACCAACTATATCACTCAATTAAGCAATGATATACTACAATCATATACCAATTGTGGAAAAACTCTGGACACAAATCATTAAACAACCTAAGCTTACCCCGAAAACGACTATAACTTTGAAAGATGTGAGGTCGATTCGGGGTAATCCAAAAAAGTCTAACATCAATTTTTCAGATAGAGCTACAAGTTCCTTGAAGGATACTAGTCCAAATTCTCTTTTTTGCCCAGCTGAAAATCAGTCCCAAAAATCTAGATAGTAGGTTCAAAATAGGGTGTTCCTATGGCAAATTCCTTAAAACCCGACCATAACTCGCTATAAATGTCCAAATTGGGTTATTCAAAAGCCTAACATCAAGTTCTAAAATAGGGCTACAATTTACTTGAAGGATACTAATCCAAATTCTCCCTTTTTCGAACCAAAAATCAGCCCCAAAAACTAGACATCATATAGGGTAAAAACAACGCACTATTCTCATAACCCATTATTTTTCCAAATGTACTTCTTATGGTGGCTAAACAACCCCCTTAGGGCATTAAAACTCAACCAAATAGCCCATAGAATGGAATGTCAACCAAAGCAATGAATCCCTACATTCAGCTACGAGCAACGACCCGAGGAAGTTCCGTGAACACTTCAACCCAAAGCTTTCGACTTCTAGAACCTTGCGCGCGAAACCTTGGCGAAACTTGGAGTTTTTGGTATCCACGCGTAGCCCTCACCGAGTGCTCTGACTTTAAACCTTTGCCCGTCAGAAGACCACCACCCGATCTCCGTAGATTGTAGAGAGAAGGAAAAGCTTTTTCCCCCCCTCTTTCTCCTCTCCTCTCTTTCTCACGCACGGTTGGAAGGGAAAAATGAAATTTCCTCCCTCCTTTCCCCATTTCGTCTAACTTTTCTTAAGTTGGATAAGTGGCTCTCATGGCGCCATGTGTCACGTGATCCTTGATCGGGCCTATTCCAGCCTTGAACAATTTTATTTCCGTTCCGGTTCGGTTCAATTTATTTTTATTGAACTTTACCTAATTATTTCCTGACTCCCGAGATTCTTGTGAAAATCTCGTCCCTAGGGTCACTGAATAACCATTCACCCAAAGAAATCACGAAAATCTGACTGTCTCGGAATTCGACGAAATCTTTCTAGGTAACTAGACTTCGCGAAACGAATCCAACGGTGAAGTTCATTTCATTGTCCTAGATATAGAGAATTTTACAGGCTTCCCTGAACCATTTGGCAATTTATTATTATTAATATTAATATTATTATTATTTTTTCCATTTTTCCTGAAAATTTCTAATTTTTCCTGCTTTACAATAAATGTTAGGCTTTTTGATATATAACTAGAGATTGTTCCAGTATCAATTAAGATATCAATTTGTTTCCAATTTAATCCGTCAAAATAATCTCCTTTAATTTTATAATTTGTAATTCTTGTAATTTTTTCAAGATTTTTGAATGTGTAATTTTTTATCGAGATGAATCTTATTATCTCAGAATAGGTAAGTTTGAGCAAGATGACTTGTCTACGATATATAAAATTTGGTTTTATCTCTTTATATCTAATGATAATCTTCATTAAAACAATACTAATTGTGTGGGTATATATTCTTCCAATATCTTGAAATAATAATGGTAAATCGATATAAACTTTATGGGCGAAATATTCAATATGATGAGTGTTAGATAAAGCATAGGCAATTTTATAAGTTATAGAATAAGGTTTATTTCCTTCTCTCATGAAATCTTTTCTTTAAAATCATGTATTAAATCCAAGAGTTCTCAAATCTTTGTCTCCTAAATTATAGGCAATTTTGGATATAGTAACTATTAATTTCTTTTGTATTTTAAATTTCCTCTAATAATACTCCATAATTGCTTCTTTTATTCACAGAATTTATTATCTAAAAGTAAATCTATTAGGTATTCTATACCTTCTCTGAAGGTTGAACTTATTATCATTTGTATAGATCCTATACAAATCCATCTGATTTTGCATCTTTCTTTTTCATCAATTTTTGCAATTCTTTTTAATAATTCTATTTTTTCCAATAAAGGAATTTCAATTTTATTAGATGTTATTTCAATAGTTAAGGCTTTCTCTATTAGGCTAAGCCCATAATACATAATATGTTTTTCGGATTTTAATCCGAATTTCTCCCAAAGTTTTCTATTGAATCCTGAATATTCTGTTATACAATAATCTGTTTTTTTTTCTTAAATAAATTGCTATCAATTAGTAGATCTTGAGAAAAATCTCTTGATTCCTCTATAATATGATTATCAATGATATCATTCATTCTGAATCTCTCTTTCCCGTAACTATAATATCTATTTCATTTCTATCTTGAATAAGGATTCTTCCTCGAGAGAATTTACCTTAATTCTTCTAGTCTATTTATTTGAGTAAATTCTTTTTGATCTGTCATTCTTTCAATATCATTATTTAATTCAATTTTCTTTTGGTTAAATCTTTTTGGCCATTCATTGGCATAATGTCCATATTGATTACAAGAATAACACTTGCAATTTCAGCCTTGGCCAGTAGCTCTTCTATAAATAGGTCGTTTTTTATTAATCTAGGGTTTTCTTTTCAACTATCTTGGTTTTCTTTTAACAAAATATTTTCTTGGATTAAATCTTTTGTTAAATTTTCTTCTATAAATATGGCCAGTTTAAGGGCCGATTTGGGGTTGTTGTGTGGGCTGTTTTTGTGAGCATTTTATATGTCACAATTGGCCTCGAGAGTTAAAGTTGTTATTACTTGATTTTGTAATAACATGATTTGGTTAATGGTTGTTTGATGAATGTTGATATATGTGTGCTTCTATATTGACATTGAACTAAATGTTTGTTTTGGAGATTATATGCATGTAATATAATTATCCATGATACATGGTAATATGTATGGTTTATATTGTCCATATGACATTCATTTCATATGTGGCATGACATTGACATGCAATGGCACATTGTATTGCATATGCATGGGAACATCGCATTTCATGGGTGTGAGTGTATGGTTGAAATCAGTCACCACATTGGGTGATTGATGGGTGGGCTCGATACCATTGAATGAAGTTCAACAGAGTCGCACGGTTGCATGAAACGGAAAGTTTTTTTGTGTCAGGTAATAAAAAGAAGGGCTAAACACTCCAATGGGCGAAAGACCCGATACTGGTTCAGACACTCTGACGGTGAAAGTCCAAAAAGTGTTGGAAGGCGTGCGGAGCCTATGATGAGACCTCGAAAATTCCTTGCCCACAAAAAGGCACATACTTTTGTATATGAAATTGTCATTCGATGTTTAACATCCAAGAAAAAGCTTTTGGTTTATAAACAAATGATTTTGTTTTGAAAATGATCATTGGATGTAATCCATTAATGACGGATTTTATCACACATAGGCATTGTATTGTGTGGTGGGAGTCGGTAAAGATTCGGGTATGGTGCATGAGTGAGTCTCATCTCATTTCATGGCATGACATGTAAAATTCAAACGATAGGATTACATATTCTTGTTTGGAATTGTTGATGTGAATGTAAAGTGTCAAAGGTGAACATTGCATATGCACTTAGGTGGGGAATAGCCTCTGTAGGAATTACTCTACTGGGCGTGGCTCACCTTATAAGGGATAACATTTCAAAGTGACATGAGCCGGCACGGCTCTCATCCCGCCACGAGAGTAAAGAAAGTCTGGCCAGGGTTTTCACACTATATTTTGTAAATTTAAAGCAATTAATTATGGTATGTAATTTTATGTTAAAGAGTTGAAAATTGAACTCTTATGCTTCGTAAATAAAAGAATTATATTTGAATTAATATGGAAAAAAAAATTTATTTTGTATGGTTATTTTTTAAGTAAATTAATTTTGGTATCTAATTTTATGTTAAAGAGTTGAAAATTTAATTCTTATGCTTTGTATGTAAAAGAATTGTATTTGAATTAATATGAAAAAAAAATAAAATTTACATGGCTGTTTGGAAGTTCGAGGCTTTAATACTACCAAATTTCGCTAGGTGAACTGCCTTTCCATTTAACCAGAGGATTTGCCTGACTCGCCTAAAGACTGGTTTTCCTACAGTATTGTATATTGTGTAGGTTGGTTTTTTTTTTTTTTTGGAAGTTCTTCTTGTATAAAGGACTCAGACTCTACTTGTAAAAATTATGGATCCCCGTGAATGGGACACAATGATGTGGTATCGTGTTGCCACAAAGATCCACAGTGTCGCTCTTCCGCGGTTGATGGGTGATCAACGGATCCCCGAATTTTCGGGCGTCACACAAACAACCCCTTAACAATGGCTATAAACCAGATTTTCAATCCAAACTGCCCTAAAACATGCCATAAACACTCATAATTTAGCCCACAAAACCAGCCACAAATAGGCCATTAAAACGACCATAAACCATTTTTAAACAGTTAAAAAATTAGCTAAACATACCCTTAGGACATCTACACAACATCCTCCTTTAAAACAACCCAAATGATGGAATTGAAACCAAAGTAGGAAGGTTATCTACCTCTTAAAGCATAGTAGAAACGTAGGAGGTCTTAAGAACACCTCCTTAACCTGAAAAATTTGATTTCCCCAAATCTCCTCATTTCGATCTTCTGTGAAATCCCTCATTTTTGGTACCACGTGTAGTCCTCTTCGAGGCAATGAACTTTAGTTCTTAGCCCGACGAATTTCGACCGACGAAACTTTGAGGATCGAAAAAAGAATTTTTGGACTCTTTCTTTCTTTCCCTCGGTCCCAACCAGAAAATGAGCTCCCTTCCTCCCAAAATCTGATTTTTTTACTAACCATATCCATAACTTAAGGACTTAGCCCACGTCGCGTCACGTGTCCATGACTTGTTCAGGTCTGTTTATGTCCCAAAATGATTTATTTCATCCCAATTTGAGTTCAAATTATTTTACAGAAACTTTATTTAAATTATCTTCCACTTTCGGGATTTTTATTAAAAATCCTGTTTTTGGGGTTTATTAGACACCCGTCACCCCAAAAATCGTGAAAAATTCGACTACCTTAGAATTCAACAAAATTCGTCTGGGTAACTAGATTTCTCGAGACAAATCCAACGGGGAGGTCCATTTCGTCATCCGAAATCTAGAAAATTTAAGGTGTACAACATGTACTATAGTGGAAAATTACCGTTTTATTCCTTTTTCTTAAAATTCACCTTGGCTCTGCTTACATTCTTCCCCCCTTAAAAGAATATCGTCCCCAAAATTCATGCACACAATACAAAAAATCACATGCATATGCTACAATCATTTAATATCAAATGACGAAAAAAAGCATACCTTCATCCTCAAATAAGAAATGATAATTGGTACGTATAGTGTCTTCGCGTTCCCATGTTGCCTCCTCGGTGCTGCCACAACACCTTCACTAGCCTCACGGTCTTACCTCGCAAAACTTGTTCATGGCTATCCATGATACATAAATTTGCCTCAAAGGTTTGATCTGCTTATGCCGGGTAGGTTGCTTGAACTAACAATATTTATAACCTAATTTTTCTATACTCATTAGCAAAGCTACTGCAAGAGGTGGCTTTAGGCCTAACACGGGATGGGTTTTCTTCGTGAGAGAAGAGTTGCAGCAGATTGAAAATGGTGTTTCCTCTTGGATTTTTAGATTTGTGAAAAGCAAAGCAGGGTGAATGGTTGAAAACTGGAAACAAATTGAAATAAAAGTTAAAAGAGAACTCCTTGAAGTCTCGGGCCACTAAGCTTAGGGTTCTAAGTTAACCGACATGTCCTTGGGTCTTTTTCCTCGCGTTAGTGATTCGCTTAGGCCAAGTAGGTGTTCGGAATCAACAAAAAGTTAAAACTAGAAATAGTCAAGTAAAAGCAAGAGAAAAATTCTCGGGGTCTTCACACGGCTTAGGTTCTAGGTTAACTCGATATGTCCCTGGTCTTTTCTCAGATTGAGGAGCATGACATATAGTCATTTCCCGAACCGGATCTTCATTTAGCTTTAAAACCTAAACCCTAAAAGTTTTCCTCTTGAAAGATGGCATTTAATTAGGCATAAATGTCCCTAACGGTGAGACCATATCTCAAAAACCTACCCTACAGTAACTAATAGGAAACAACTAACTGGGCATTAGTGGATCTAGTGAAATTATCCACTGAACCCAAAAAGCTTGCCAAATACACGTTAGAGAGAGCATGCCTAAGAGATTTAACCTAAGGTGAGAAGCGTGATCACAAATAATTTTAAATGCAACATGAAAAGCATGAGAACATGCAGCCTACCTCAAAACCAACACCCAGTGGCCTTCCCCTTCAAGGATGAGGGGTTTTAGTTTGTTAATCCCTTGATTTGTCATCATCAAGGGGTGTTTGGTTACCAAGAAAATGCAAGAAAGTGAAGGAAAGGGAGAGAAAATCACAAACCAGCAGAGGGAGAGGAAGCTTCATGCCAAATTTTCCTTAATTGATTGATGGACTGAATGTTGATTGATTTGATAAGCAAGATCCATTTATAGGTGCTCAAAAGATATGAAATTACAAAAGTGTGCTAATGAACCAAAATTATGAAGGGTAAACTTGTATAAACCACAAAAAGGTGGGTCAAAAGCAAATAACAAGATATGGAGCAAAGAGCTGCGAATTTTCGCAACCCGCGAACTCCAGAAAGCTGCGACTCAAAATTTCCTCCGGTTCGATCATGAATCTTTTGAATTTGGCTCTGGGTTCATCGTGGTTTGAATTGAATTGTTATAATGAGGTATTTGCCCTGAAATCTACAATAATGTAGCTACAAAAATGATCGCGAGCAAAGCCGACCTCAATGTATCAATCGAAAGAGTCGAAGTCGATTAGTACACAAAAGTGCTTAAACCCGCACAAACAGGCTCAAATGGCACACTGGGGTACCAATCACTCCCCCAACCGATTACATTGCTAGTCCCTTAGCAATGATAAAAAGAAGGAAGATCATGCATGCTATATGTATGCAAAAAGGGACTGTCTTTCCAAAAAGTGTGTATATAAGTGAGGCTCACTTTCGTGATATGAAAATTCGGGATTCTCGTGCATAAAACCAACGCGGGAAGAATAAGTGCCAGGACAATTTTAAAGCGTTGTTCATTCCAAGGAACAACTTGAACTTCCACCAAAATCATAAGCTAGTGGATCGCTTTTACTAACAAGTCGCTAAGCTACTATCCCCCCAATCCGTTATCGTCAACGCCTTAGATTGGTTTGACTAACCTAAATAGATTTAGTTCCATTCTTATTTCACACTTCTATTATATTGTAGGGTGCAATGCTGAAAACTCGACTTTACCAAAGTCCGTGTAACGGGGATCCATAGATGACTCCCAACCAACTAAGGTTTAGGGCATCAAGTCAAAAGGATCTTTCAACCACAAACACTACAAAGCCACCTGTGATTCTCAATGATTTCGAGAATCCAACACCTAAAACTCACTAAACTCCACCCATCCACCCATGTAGTGAGCACTAAGCCTATGATCCAAACTACCGCTTAGAAGCAACTGTGTTTTAAAGGCTTTACTATATATACCTCAGACCGGTGCTCCTGCTCTCACAAGCAAAGTGCCGCGGCTTTTCTATTCTCTTTTCTTTTTCTTTTTCTTTCGGAAGACACATCGCTTTCATTCTGGGGAACTCTAACCCATTATAGGCCAGCCAACGGCTAAGGCTTCGCTTTTGAAAAGTAAGAGGGGGATGCAAATTTTCTACCTTTACGGATGAAAATTGATGTACCAAAAGGGTTAGATAATGGTGGAAGACATTAGTTGATTACCAGGGTCTTCAACTGACGAACAACTCAATCATGCATGGGAATAGTCTAGTATTGATGGTAGCATATAGTGCTTCAACTTTTCAATTTACAGGAAAGGCAAAACCACAAAAATATAGGGGCAAAAAATGATTTGCAAAAGTGTAGAAACAAGGAGCTGTATGATATATATAATGGTGCATTTCACAAAATTTTCAGTTTTTGCAAAAAGAAGTAAACAGCAAGCCATTAACATACAAATATGGGCTTTGTTGAGCATGAGGTACAAGCAAAACTAAAGTCAAAAGTATGAACATCACTCACACTACCTCCTAAGAACTAACCAGAAAGCCAGTGGAGGAAGTAAGCACTCAATCTGGTCGAGAAAGAATCAATCCCTCACCAGACAGACGAGGTGTCACGGGGTGGAGAGCCGATGTCGTCAGTAAAGGCTAACACATCCAAGGGATCCGCAGGCCGATGGTGAAGGAGCTTGATCCTACGTGGGGAGGCAAACTGGCGTCTTAGTAGGCGCGGGAGACAAAGTATGAGCTCATGGCTTTAGAGCTACAAAGGACGGCCTCGAGCTCAGGCTACGCAGAGCCTGTGCGAGTCATCCCCATCATGAGTGTGGCATGGGAAGCTGCAAATGAAGCTGTAGTGACGGAGAATGAGCGGACTGCATCCATAATAGTCAGGAAGTCTCTAGTAGAGATGGTAATGTACCGCTGGTGGCGGCGCAGAGGTGCTCCTGGGCCAAATTTATATCCGATCCGGGACGCGGGCATGGGGGGGCCGAGGGCTCGGGAGGGGTAGGAGGGCATCGCAGCCCGAGGTACTAGGAGAGGAGCTACTAGAGCCGTGGCCTGGAGCCGAAGGGACTGGTGGAGGCCTCGCCAGGCTCAGCCAGGGGACAGGTCCCCCAGGACTATCAAGAGCCGGCCGTCCGTCTCGATCCCTGAGAGGGAAGATGAAAGGCACTGAGGCCTGGTTTTGCCACCGAATGGCAAGAGGGTGGCCTCACACTCGCGGGCGACGCTCCACCTGGCTCGACCGGGAACTCGATGTGCTCTAGCACCTGGCATAAGAGTCGTGGAAATAGGATGTACGGGACTCTGCGAGGCAATTCCACGGCACTTCGTCCCGAAGTGAAATAAGGACGCTATAATCAGCTCACGGCCGAACTAAGCCCTCTAAAATGCGATATAAAACCTCTAAAATACTTTCATCTCCTCCGAACGATATCGGATGAAACATGCACCTCAAAATGTGGCTCACAAAAGCATACGCCGGCGTGAGGTGCCGTTCGAATAATATCATCGTCCCACAAGTAAGGCCCATGGAGAGAAGCTCGACCATCTCCTGGGCCGAGGATGGAGCCACTATCTATAGTCGGGTCATGAAGTGAGGACCACTGTGATGAAGACACAGATGCCTGAGGTCCAAGCATTCCCCGTCTGGGCCGTCGATGGAAAAATGCAGAGCCTTCGGGTTGACCTCTCGCCTAGATGTAATCGTATGATAAAAATCGATGACTACCCGAGGATAATAGAATCTACGCGGCATCATGAACGGCTTCAGATGGTATCTCTGCATGAGAAGCATGGAGTCTCGGAGCTCCGGGTCCTCGACAAATGTCGGGAGATCATAGTAAACTCAGAGAATTCCCCGATTTAGCCAACATTCCCTCGGGACGTGGTCGCGAAGTAAGGTCACCGATAATAGATGTAGGGGATAGGTCCAAGGCTCCAGCAATGCCCTGATAAGGCGATGAGGGTGGCGCCGTGGTCTCGGGCGGATGAATCCTCAGGGCTCAAGTCCGCCCTCTTGAGCGTGGGCCTCCGGTTTGCTCGGGATGCAACTGAGCAAAGTGAGTGGGCCAACACGTGGCATGGTATCTCCTCCGGCATGGATGTCGACCGACCAAAGACATGTACAAACTTATAACACTATTGCCAAAGACTATTGTCTAATCCTCGCAACGACGCCTACAAAACTTGGTCAACGCGATATGTCTTAACCATTTGATTAGTTCAAATGATTGGTTTCAATCGGAGTAAATTCGTTTGATCGGTGCGGTTTCGACCGCTATGCCGCGCGCAATGTGCCGAACAAGTAGTAAATCGATTTAAGTCTAGATATCGATCCCACAGAGATGTCTCAAAGAATCTCAGAATCAACTACCTCGACTACCCGCACCCACTATTCGGGACTCGGGAGTAGACAATCGAATTGAATACAACTTAAAATAATAAAACCTAAGAAAATCAATTAATAATAAATGAATTGAATATTGAAATACAAAAAATAACAAATTAAGATCTAATGAATTTCTCGCAAAAGACATTGAAAAGAATGCTACCGTGTGGAAACATCAATCCTAGCAGAATGCATCGATCTTTTGTTATCAACCACATTTAAAAACTAGTCCAAGGAAGAGACTAGTGTAGCCTGATCTCTCCCAAACCCCCACAATTCATTATCTAAACTCCACCGCTTTCTCTCAAGACAGAGTGTTAAATAACTACTTTAACTGTCGCCTCGTTTCCGGGTATTTTTCTTTCAATACTTCATACCCACAACATGGACTGTAAACTGAAATTTTAAGATAGTAGTCACTGCATGCATCTACACTATACCGGTTCCTCTTCCTCCAGATTAGAACAACTCATCCTTTCCTTGATTAGATCTCTCGCTAACACTGATCGATTTACTAATCGACCAGGAACTCTCTGCGGTACCTAAATTGATAATTGTTCCACTCGCTCGCCTGGGCGAGAAGAGATTTATCGACGACCATTATCAGAGCACATTAGATCACTCATTGTTAGGTTCTCATACCTTTCTTAAAATTGTTCATTACCTGCCAGAATTCATTCTCCGTGTCACCTGTAGGGCCTCCCGAAATCGTAGCTCGAGACAATTCTATTTACGTATGAGACACCGATACGGGATCAAGAATTAAAATACACAAGACTAAAGAAGTAGCTTTGCAACCGAGTTCAACAAAGATCGAATAAAATTTATGCAGAAAGATAATTTATGACGATAGCGCCAATTCAATGGAAGTCAGGGAATCTTAAATCACTAGATTACACCACATATCGTCATTGATCAAGAAAGCCAAATCGCAATCGGAACCCGACCTGTACTGTCTGAATTCAAACAACCAGATAGTAATTTGAAGAAATATGAATCTGCATTCAGCTTAAACTTTAACAATGAACGTTCAGATCCAAATTTGAATGAAATACAAACTAATCAAGAAATAAAAAAAACGAAGAAAAGAAAAGAAAAGAAAATTAAAATACAGGAGCCTTCAGCAACCCAGATCTCTCTTCCACGCTAAGAGTCGCCTGTTCTGCAGAGCAGCCAGATTTATAAGGTTCCGTCCTAATTTCGATGCACTTCTCGATCGCAGCCTTAAACGGGCCCAACATTGCTGATGTCGCGACATCACCCTTGTCGCCGACCGCTTTCTTCACCATGTCGCAGAGTGTTTTATCGGTCAGCGACGTGTCTGGTGTGGTACTGACGTCGCATTGTGCCTAAGGACGCCGCGACCTTAACTATGTATTGATGTCGCGACAACTAAATACCGCTACCTCCTTCTTCTCAGTTACGTCGCGACTGATGTCATCGCACTTCGTCTGCGGTCGATGCCGACATCTTCTTGATGTCGTGGACTCTGGCGTTTAATCATGTCGCCGCACAACCGTGCGTTGTCGCGACCTCTTTCCCACAATCGCTGCCGCAATCGCTGAATGATGTCGCCGACTTTCTTCGTAGTCGGCGTCGCGACCATCTCTCTTACCGCTGGTCGAGAATCGCTCGATTAAGGCCGATGTCGCGACTACATCCAAGATGTCGAGATACTTGTTCTCCATTGTTTATTTTCGTCGACTTCGCCGCGTCGCCACCTCATTATCCATCAGACGACCACTCGTCAGCGACTCTACATGTAGCACATCATGTCTTTCTTCATCAATTTCTCTCGTTGCATGCCTTTGAGTTTCTTTTCACGCCTGCTTTTCAATTACGCTTCATTTGCGATCGGAGCTTTGTAGTTGCAAACCCGAATATGCATTTTGACTTAAAGCTTCATGACATCAAATTCCTTAATCCTTGCGCTCCCGTCGCAACTTCCTTCGCACCACTATACTTCGCATCGTCACCCACATTCCTCGCTCCTTTACCGCAAATTCTCGCTTTCTTTTGAATTCCTTCACGTACGCTAGCTTTCAGGAAGTTTATTCCATATTCCTGCATATAAATAAGTCTTTTTATATAAAAATCAATCAGAAAAATGGACTGAAAATAGATGACTTTTAAGCTCATCAATGGACCATAGAGAAGGAGTTCGAGCATCACTACGGGCAAAGGCCCCCTGGATAGCAAACTGGGCAGGGATGCACGCACGAAGGGCACGCATGCGCACCGGGATCGGGCGGAGGCGCAGAACAAGGGAGGGCGCCCGCGCCTGAACGGAGGTGCCTGGGCAGGGAAGTGGGACTCGCGCACCCGCGGCCGGCCGAATTTAGCCCCGCAAGTCTTTTCCATTGTCGGTCTTGAAGGAGATCAAATTTGAGAGGGAGATGGGAGTTTCAAAAATTGGGAGGTTGAAACATGAAATGAAAAATGAAAGAAAACAAGGGTTTATATAGGAAGGAGTGTAGGCGCAGAACTGATCAATTAACGGCATTTAGTGACCATTAATTAAATGGCTCAAAAAATTATAAAATTAACTCAAGTAGGAGCGTGAAACTAAAGTCATAGTAAAATGACGATGAACAATCCCAGAACCATTTCGCAGTTGCGAAATTTGCACTTCGCGAAATTCAAGGGTCAAGGAACCAGAACCTCGCAAATTTTGCAAGTTGCACGCTACCTGAAATTCAGAAAAATTTTGTTCTTCCCCCCAGCATTGGAACACCTACAACAACACAAGACCAAAAATTATGAGAAGATAAGCTTGAAAATAAGGAAATTTACAAATTTTGAAAATTAAAGGATATTAATGAAAATCCTAATTTAAAACTTGAAATAATATAAAGTAAAAATCCAATCACAATTTGGAGTGGTTTCAAGTTCCCGCAGTGGAACCACTTATTGCACACCCAAGAGATTTCATGGCGGGTCTAGGAGGACAGTTCCTCCTTGTCATAGAAGTGTGGCTCGCCGCATCAGTTCAGCTTCGCCTCGTGTTAAGCATCCCGCTCTCTAGTGGTGTCAGGATGACAAGATGCGAAGTGGTGACTGATGCAAGAGGATCCTTCATTAATCGGCTTGACTTTTTTTGCACTTTTCCCCGCAGCTTTTGAGCACTGTGCTTTCCCTTCACCAGGCCACTCAAAGTGACTTTCCCTCTCGCTTCGCTCCTCATCCTCCGCTGCTTATCCTTATTGGGTTCAAGTGAAAATGTCGAGCTCTAATGTCATGTTGCCGGCTGCGAGTCGATGACCCCATTCCTGAATGACATGCAGATTAGACGGGCCAAAACGGCCTCCCAAGTATGATGGGCACTTGGTTAGTGCTCTCTGCCATGGGCTCAGATCAAGAACCACGAAATCCACAAGATAGTAGAATTTGTCTACCTTCACTAAGACATCCTCAACTATCCCCTTTAGTATTTTCTCACTTATCGTATCCGCTAAGGATAGGTGATGTCAGACTTGAAGCTCCCCAAACCTAATCGCCAGGATATCGAGTATGGCAAAGTAGTCGACACTGGTCCCGCATCCAAAGAAGGCCTTGTCTATACAAGTCCCTCCAATGTCGATCGAGATGGTGGAGATCCCGATCATTGTATTTCACTAAGGTTTCAGATCGGATTTACGGAGTCGACTTGTTCACGTGAAGGCCTTTCAGCATCGCCCAACCCTTCGACCGCAAGCATGTGTCCTTCGGGAATTTAGCATAGGTCGGAACCTCGTTTTGATCAGCGTCAAGCAATGGGATGTTCACCTTTACCGCCTTTAGCACTTCCAGGATGCTCGCTTAGAGGCCTCTTTCGCCTCCCTGTTTGTGGAAACGGAGTGAGGCATTTTGCTTTTCTTCATCGAATCCTCTTTAATGAATATGTGTTCTGGCTCCACTTCCTCTTGTTCTCTGGTCTTTCCCGCAGGTTTGGGAACCAGTTACTCGATTTCCTTACCACTCCTCAAAGTGATAATGACCTAGACTTCATCCATTTCAAAGTGTGCTCACCCAAGATAGTTTAGTTCACGACTCCCCTAGATCGCAAAGAGTCCGGGAAGGGAACTCCCTTCTCCCCGCACTCGTTGCCGATTAATCGTGCTACCGATGGATGATCGCTGTGGCATAATTTTCGATTAAGGCTTTATGGAGCCCATCAATTCTTTTGTCCATGGAGCTTTCTACATTTTCTATTCTTTAGTTTAACTGAGCATTGATAGTTTTCTGCTCCTCTACAAAATTCCCCACCACCTTGGTCAAATTCATGATAGCTTAATCAACAGGTGATGAGGTTGGTGGCTGATTTTGCTGAGAGGTGGACCCATACTATTGTTGCTGATGTGCCCCTAGGGAACATACATATACCGAGGTTTGAAGCCTGTGCGAGGTCAGTGATCTCTTCCACTGGGATTATAGGTGTCACATATCAAGATCGGCCGCGGCCTATTTCGGGGCCCAGCCAACATTTGTACTTTCAACCATTAAATTCTTACCGAGGGAGAAATTGACAATGTTCTCCTTGATGACCGGTGATTGACAATTGAAAAACATGGTCGCCGTGCATAGATGTATCGCCACGCCCGTACTCCGCTTGTTTCATTCAGTTCTTCCATCATTTTGTTCGGGGTGGTGGACAACTTAGCCTTTAGTTCCACATCCTCCGTCTGAATAAATGCCTCCTGCTTCATCAGGTGCTTCATCTCTACCTCCTCGTCTCTGGCCATCCCATCCTCGAGGTTTCCAAACACATAGTTACGGGCGGGAAGTCCATAGATTCATCAGATTTGTTTCAGGAAGTCCCTCCACACATGGTCTCCAAGAGTCGTTTCATGGCAGGGGACATTCCATCGTAGAAGTGGTTTACTAGCATCCATGTGTCAAAGCCACTGGAGGGTACGTGACCGATAGTTTCAAGATACCTTTCCTGGAAGATCGATAAAATCTCTATCACATGAGCTACAAAGGTATAAATTTTCCTCTTCAAATTGTCGGGGTCTCATGGGCATTGGAAGCACCTCTTCGTAAATTCTCCTTCACTTTGCCTGGGGCCTCGATGGTCCTTGGCCTTAATGAATTGGGCCAAATTTTGGCTTTGTCTCGAGGGTCAATGGAAGGCTTAGCTTTAGCAAGTCCATATCAAATGCTCCCTCCTTGAAAGTTGTGCAAACTTCCTCAAAATCCCGGATGTGTGTGTATGAATTTTCGTTTTCCATACCATGAAAAGTCGGGAGCAAGGGAACAAGATAAGGACTCACTGCCACATCTTCAGCATGGGGTATAATGCATGAGGGTGAACTCACCTCAGGGTGTGGTTGGATCCCTCATTGACTTGTAGGCGTGCGATCCCTTTGAACCCCACGGTAGCTCTCTTTTGCTCTTGGGCAGGTCTCGTCTGATTGTTAATGCAAGCGATTTCACACCCTTGTTTAAGTAGAGCACTTAGCCTTTCCAATACTGCGGTGTTTACATCACTTGCATAAGTTGCTATGGGCACAGCAAGCAAGAAATAACTTTCATAAGACTACCAGGTTGATGTGGCCAAAATCAGCAGAAGCTGGAGTACGGGTAAGTTTTCAGCTCTCCCTGGTGAGTGCTGACTCTGCAGTGACCGCAGTGGAAATAGTAAAATAAAGAAATGAGATTCACCAACACTTGTGATGTGGATCTGAAGTTCCTACTTCTCTTTCCTTTGGGAACCATCATAAGCTGATAGCGCCATTTGATTCGTTTAGGCGAGTAGGTGTTCGAATCAACAAAATTTATATCCTGGTTCTTTACTGCGCGTAGCAAAGCTCTTGCTTGATATAGTGGCTCTGGAATTCGTTTCTGAGGATGGGTTTTCTTCGTGAGAAGAAGGATGGTGCGTGAAAATGGTGTTTTCTCGTTGGATTTTTAGGGTTTGTTAAAAGCGATTGTGGGTGGTGTTGAAAAGCGGAAATGAGTTGAAGTAAAAAGTTAAGAGAGAAAATTCCTTGAAGTCTCAGACCCCTTTGGGCTTAGGGTTACAGGTTAGGCATGTCCTCGGGTCTTTTCCCTCGCGTTGGGGAGCATGACATATAGTTATTTCCCGAACCGGATCTTCATTTAGCTTTTAAAACCTAAACCCTAAAAGTTTTCCTCTTGAAAGATGGCATTTAATTAGGCATAAATGGCCCACTACTTGGTGAAACATATCTCAAAACCTGCCTACGATAACTAATAGGAAGCATTAGCTGGGCATCAATGGATCACGAGAGTGGCAGTATCCAGACGAAAAGCTTGCCAAATACAAGTTAGAAGAGCATGAAACTGGGTAAAGCGAGAACACAATACCTTAAATGCAAACATGAAAGCATGAGAACATATGCGGCTGCCTCAAGCTTGACACCGATAGCCTTCACTTTTGAGGATGAGGTTTTAGTAGAGAATCTCTTGATTTGTATCAACAAGGGGTGTTTGGATACCAAAATTGCAAGAAAGTGAGAGGAAGGGAAAATCAGAGCCCGAGTGGGGAGGAAGCTTGCGAATTTTCCTTGATTGATTGATGGATTGAATGTTGATTGATTTACAAGCAAGACTGAGCTTATATTGGAGCTTAGTATAAGGAAATTACAAAAGTGTGCTAATGAACCAAAATTACATGAAGGGCAAACTTGTATAAAGCCACAAAGATTGGGTGCAGTCCAACAATTGGGACGGTGTTGAAATTTATGACACACTAAATTTACGAGGTGCGAATTTTATGTCTCTCTGAAATTTCTCCTGCCTTCTTTCTCTTCAACATTTTTGCTCCAAATTTCCTCTGGTTCTATTATGAATCTTCGAATTTGGCTCAGGTTCATCGTGTTTGAATCGAATTGAAGATAATGAGGTATTTGCCCTGGAAATCTACAATAATAGAGCTCACAGCTTGATCGTGCGTAATGGGACCTCGATGTATCAATTGAGGTTATCAAAGTCGATTAATTGCAAAAAGTGCTTAAAACACCATGATAAACGAGAACCAGTAGTGCTTATTTGGGTACTAATCAGTTGGGGAGGATGACATATAGTCATTTCCCGAACCGAATCTTCATTTAGCTTTAAAACCTAAACCATAAAAGTTTTCATCTTGAAAGATGGCATTTAATTAGGCATAAATGTCCCTAACGGTGAGAACATATCTCAAAAACCTACCCTATAGTAACTATTAGGAACATATATTGGGCATCGTGGATCTAGTGAAAGTATCCATTGAACCCAAAAGGCACTAAACATAGTTAGAGAGAATGCCTAAGAGATTTAACTGGGTGAGACGGGAACCTGAAATGCCAGCAAGTAGAGCATGAAAAGCATGAGAGACATGCGGCCTTTCAAAAACCAACACCCGGTGGCCTTCCTTTAAGGATGAGGGTTTCTTGAGCATCCATGATCTATCATCATCGAGGGTGTTTGGCTAGTGAAAATGCAGAAAGTGAAGGAAAGGGAGAAAATCACAAACCCAGCCCAGATGGAGAGGAAGCCGTACTTGATTTTTTGATTGATTGATGGGCAGAAAGATTGATTGAAATGACAAGCAGTTAGGCTTATATATGAGGTGCTCATTAACAGGAAATTACAATAATGTCTAAGGAAACCAAAATTACATCAAAGGCAATTTCAATACAAAAAGCCCGAACAAAGCGGGTCAAAAAAGCGATCGATGGCAGTGGGAGGCGGTGTTGCGAAATTTAGCAACTTGTGAAAATTCGTAGGTTGTGAAATTTAGCAACCTGCGAAAATTCGCAACCCTGCAAACTTTTCATTGAATTTTCCTTCTCGCCGATTTTTGTGCTCCAATTTTCTCTGGTTAGATCATGCATCTTGGTCGGCTTGGAGTTTAAATCGTGTTTGAATGGTTAGAATAATGAGGCATTTGGCACACAAAACTACTAAAAATAAATTTACAAAATGTGATCGGTAGTAAATTCGGGACCTCAATCATCAATTGGGATATTTAAGGCGATTAGTACACAAAAACGGCTTAAAACCTGCGATAACCGGGGCTTTCCGAAAATAGCCTTGTTGGAGTCTTGTCGAGTTCCATCCGCGCATTAACAACAAGCTCGTCCCGATGCACCACATGGAGTCGGATCTGGGTGTAGCTGGACAACAATGGCATAGATATATTTGGTTGTTTTCAAATGTTTGAGTATGTGGGCATCAAATTGAAATTTTCGTAAATAGCTGGAAATATAGAGATTTATAAACCGGAGAATTGACCGAGTTATAAAAGCCCAGCGTAGTTTTGTCCAAAAGGCATCAGACATGGATTATGAAATTAGAGGCCAAAAGTATAAATAATAAGACTTGTAATGTAATTAATGGAAGTTGGGGATTAAGCTAAATAATCAAAACTTTTTATTATAAATAGATGTGGGAGACTAAAAATGCATTAATTTTGGTCTCAGACAAGAAAGATACGAGAGGAGAAAGGAGGAGGATAAAGCCAAGGTATGGATGCTTGACTTTGGTATGAATTTTGTATGGAATTCTCAGGATTTTATGTGAAGGTCCATGCACTTGTATGGCTAGGAGCTTGCCCCCAGACCTATGGTTGTTAAGTTTACACATCCTATTGAAGTTTTTTCTTGAAAGTAAGTTCTTTAAAATTCTAAATGGCATGAGGTGGTATGAAATCCTCATTTTGAGGAGGATTCATAGTAATTGTGTTAGGGTTTACAACAAACCTAAGTAACCTTTATAATTGGTTTATGTAGTTATAACCCATAATATAGTTGTTTTGGGAGGAATTCACGATAGGTTTTGATACATGGATGAAAGTGTATGAAAAAAGGGAGAAAATACACATTACAGGGCATTTCGGGTGAGATCTTAGGGTACACCTTGAGGTATCTTAGGTACACATTGGGTTCTGGTCATTTTGGCCAGTAATGCCGGTACACGTTAGGGAATCTTGGTACACCACATTCTAGTTTTCTGTTTCAACTAGTTTCGTATTTTGGCAAAACTTACTCATTTCTTATCAGATTGAGTGATTCAAGTGGCCAATTAAATAAACTTCAAGGATAATCAAACATAAGAAATAGGCATGTCAGTTCCTGATTCTAGAGTAGCTAAAATTCACTTTCAAAATGGGGCAATATACAAGCAATTCTGCATCGATCTTAGACATAGAGAGTAGTCAGGGTTGTTTGGACGTGGCAGTTTACGGTGCTCGAATTAGGTGATTCAGTTGGAATAGAACCCTTAGCACCTTAGATTTAAATGAGTAGAAAGAGATAGTGCCAAATATGATTAAGATCCCGGAAAAGTGAGTATTTCAAACTGTCCCTCAGGGTAAAATCCCGTCATGACTAAGTTCGCGCTGAAAATTCAGCGTTTGGACGATCAGTTGGATGATTCAGATTCTGGGTGGGGACGTTCTTGGAAAGACCAAGATAGCGATAAGGTGATTATCATCATGTTGTATGTGAATCAGATGCGTGCGGTGTGACGCTCATGTTTGATCATCTGTAAGATGACCAGTCGAATATTGTTATAGATGCAGACGATTTTATTGATAAGCCACGGCCTTCTGACGATTAGTACTTGATTACTCTGAGTGCTCGACGCCGATTAAATGCCAAATTCCTCTGTTAGTGCTCGGCCTCCTCATCGTCGCCGGTACTCCCGATTGAATTACTCCGCACTCTTATTAGACATTATTGCCCGGTACCTCTGTTAAGTGCTCAGCTACGTGGAGTTAAGTGCTCACGGCACTCTGTCCCAGGAGTTAAGTGCTCTGGCACTCTGTCTGATTAGTGCTACGACCCTCGTTCGATGTCACAGCGATCCTATTAGTGCTACGGCTCTGTCTGATTAGTGCTATGGCACTCTGATTACAATACATTAAATCTGCTTTGTGCTACGACACTTCCGTACTGTATAGTATCTTTGGATACTTATTGTGTTGTGTCTTACAATTTTATTAATCTTGAGTACTTGGGTATTCCCATAATTATAATAATAATCGAATAATGAATAAGAGAAATAGAGTGTATCATTCGATCACAGTAATACCTACGGGTATTTACGAATATGAGTAGCTACGCGCTCCTACGGGACACGAATAAATATAAGTCACATGTCTGATATAAGTCCGTTAGTACATACGGGTGCCGTCTGATAGACTTTGTCTTGATACCTATGGGTACTTTTATATAGAATAAAAGCACTTCATGATTACTTGTATAAATCATGAGATGAATGCATGTAATTTAGATATGGTGTTATTATATGCTTATTATAAGCGTACATGCATATTATATATGTTTCCCTTTCGCGTGGCTTAGCACGGGTTCAATCATGTCGATTACGGGAGAGGCGTGAGAACTTCCGCGTTCTTCGGGACTGACACGAGTAGGGGTTCATCCTTGCTGTAGGTTCCGCACTCACACGATAAAGTAATTGTAAATGTATAGTTTTTGAATATGTAATGGGACTTAGTGCGCCATATGTGTGATACTTGTAAAACACCACTACGATTAGTAGTTTTATTTTGAACTTTGTATATGATGTTGATATATTATAAGACTTGGATACGATGTCTAATTAAGCGAGTAAAGTCAGTATATGTTCTCGCGTCCGGAAGCCGGTTCGGATCAACTTGATCGGGTCGGGGCGGGAATCGGGCGTGTGAGTTGAGTATCGAACCCCAGGTTTAGGCGTTTGGAAAAGTCTAAGATTTCGATGCACACATAGAGATGTGTTGGCTCATCTGCGGATGTCTTTGTTACGACTATTATGCAGAATCGGATCCGCCTTAAGAAGTTGTTGATGCAAACGGTGAAACGTAGATCCTTTGGATCCATCGCTTCCAGGTCCATCAGAGTCAACGATGGTGAAAATGCTTGGTGAAGCATTGAGTAAAATCTACCGGGATGGCGAGGGTCTTAGATGGAGCTCAACGCGCGAGCTCAAGGTGATGTCACAGCTTGTAAATTGGAAGAATTCCATGAATATGATATGGAAGAATCGGAGTAAAGGCGGGATTTTGGCTTGAAAAACTGAAAGGGTTTTAGATGAAATGAAGTATCCGGTGGACCCAGGTCACATGTGCGGTTTCATTGCTCTGAGTGCGACTTATCAGTTGGTGGGTGGTTTGAAATCCACTAATCCCGGATCCGGTTACATGGGACTGCTTAGTCCAGGAGTTTAATACGAGTATGTCAATGATGATTACAAGGAATCGAAATGGAAGAATTCTTGACTCTAAGACGAGGGAAAATGTGGTGGCTAGAATATGAGAAAGAATTCAGTAGCCTCGATGTAAATATCTGCTTTGGAATCAGTTCTTATTGAAAAATTCGGATGTGGACCGGTTTAAGGAGGGCCTACATGAGTCTATCAAAGGTACCTCCACGGGCATTGCCAGCACAATCTGTCAATTTTTATCGAATTTGGTGCCAATGGCTATAAAGTGAGAAATCTAAAATGAGTCAAGAAAGAAAGAAGAAAAAGTTCTCGGGGTTCCTCTTCGGAAAGACCTAGAGTCCTGATTGATTCGTCTGAGGTCCGACTACAAGGGGTAGGAGACAAGGACTACCATGACCTGAGAGATTCCGTCGAGGCATCTGTTGGGCTGAGAGGAAAAGCATGTATGCCCACATTTGCCACAATTATCATGAGTGGTATTTGCGGTGGTGGCGGGGTTGTTTTGGAGTGTGGGAGCACGGATCATGTCATAGCCCGGTTGTCCGCGAGAGTTGGGAAGTTCTGAAATCCTCGAGGAGTGGTAGAGGGGATCAAATGTACCTCCACGAGGCTCGAGTCGGGGTAGAGGGCGAAGTGGCTCATGAGTAGAGTAATGCTTCCGAGAGACGGTGAGATCGATCACCTTCTCTGATGACACGACTTATGCGATGAGGCTCGTGAAGATCCGGACATCTTAGGGGTTATTGCGGGTATTCACTCTCTTTGATATTGATTTGTATGCTTTAATTGATCAAGACTCTACGCATTCCTTATATATGCATGGAACGAATGGCGATAAACTACTGCTTGATAGAGTTGTTAGATTATGACACCTTGGTACCAGTCCTGCGGGGCACGGTGTTAGGAATCAGCGGAGTGTGTATAAGAACTGTCCTTTAGGTCCGTGATAGGGAATTTCTAGTTGATCTGATTGCTTTGCCTTTTCATGAGTTGTCCCGATCTTGGGAATGGATTGGTTATCAGACATCGGGCCATGGATTAGTATGATAAGAAAATAGTCTTGCTTAAAATGTCACGACTGTCGAGTAACCATCACAAATTATCGTCTGAATCGATCTTGAAAGAAAATTTTGTCAAATATGAAGAAAACTGGCGTTTTAAGAAAGAGTTGTGAATCCTTTTTGGCTTTGATTCTTGACTCAAACGACCAGTAAATTTAGAAAATATATTCCTATGATTAGGGAGTTTGATGTGTTTCAGAAAGAGTTAAGGTACCACGAGCAGTAGACCTCTTTGTTGAGTTATCGGGGAACGACTCATTTAAAGGGACACCTTACCAAATGGCTCAGGCTGAGGCGAAAGTTGAAGACTCAACTACGAGGAACTGTGGATAAGGGTTTCATCGGAGCCCTAGTGTTTCACCTTGGGGTCTTGTAGGTTTTATTTGTTAAGAAAGAAAGATGGCACTCTTCGGATGTGCATTGACTATCGTAATAAACAAAGTATGATTAAGAATAAATTGCAGATTCTTCAGAATGAAGATTTGTTTGATCAATTGAGAGGAGCAAGTGTCTTCTCGAAGATAGACTTGCGATCGGGATATTATCAACTCCGGGTAAAAGAGGTTGATGTCCAATAGCTTCGGGCAGTTATGGCCACTATGAGTTTTTGGTCATATTACCATTTAGGTTGACTAATGCTCCATTTGCATTTATGGACTTGATGAATAGGGTTTTAAAGCCCTATGGATCAATTTGTTGTGGTATTTATTGATGACATCTACGGTGTATTCTAAAGATACCACGGGAACATGAACACCATTTGAGGATAGTATTGCAAACTTTGAGAAAAGAATCGGTTGTTTGCGAGTTAAGTAAATATGATTTTGGTTTAGGCCCATCATTCCTAGGCCGTATTGTATGCGAGAGGTATTAGGAGTGGACCAGTGAAAATTGGAAGTAATTGTGAATTGAAACCTCCTCGAAATGTAGGTGAAGTTTCTTGACAGCGAGTTATTATCGGAGAGATTTGTACAAGTTTTTAGGTCCTCAGCATCCTCACTTGCAAGTTACTCGGAAGGGAGTGAAGTTTGAGTGGGATGATAAGTATCGATCGATTTTGAAGATTAAAGGAAATATTGATTGAAACGCGGTGTTGATTGACTACGCCGGGTAGGGATTACCACGGTATACAATGATGCTTGAGGATAGGTTTAGGATGCGTGTTGTGCGGGATGGGAAAGTGAGAATTTGGCTTATGCTTAGGGCGATTAGACGCATGGCCGAAACTATCCCACACACGATTTGGAGTTAGAAGCTGTAGTGTTCGCTTTAAAAATTTGGCGACACTATTTATATGGAGAAAAATGTAGAATTTTTACCGATCATAAGAGTCTGAAATATTTGCTAACTCAAAAAGATTTGAACTTAAGGCAACGTCGGTGGTTGGAATTATTGAAAGACTATTACTGTATAATTGATTACCACCACTGGAAAGTAAATGTAGTGGCAGATGCCTTGAGTAGGAAAATGATTTCTGCTCTGACCTTGAAAGATTATGATTGGAGACTTGCACCTGATGGAGCCTTGTTGGCTCGACTGAATGTAATACCGGATTTAAGACAAATGATAGTGAATGCTCAGAAAAATGATGCCAAGTTACAAGAATTGGCTCAGTTGGTCAGTGCGGGAGGCAGGCGATTTTGCCATAGATGGAAGTGGAGGTTTGTTATGCAGAGCAGTTAGTAATGCCAAGATATATGGAATTGAAAAGAAAATATTAGATGAAAGCCAATCTTTGTTTTCACCGTGCATCCTGGAAGTAATAAAAATGTACGGGATATGAAAACCGATTACCTCTTGGTGACGAGGATGAAAAAATATTTGAATCGTAGGCTAAGTGTGCGACATCGATAAGTAAAAGCTGAACACCAAGTGCCATCCGGTTTATTGAATCCCCTTCTCATTCCCTAATGGAAGTGGGATAACATAACTATGGATTTCGTATCCGGTTTTCCCCTCACCCAAAAGAAACATGATGCAATCTGGGTAATTGTGGACAAACTGACCAAGTCTGCTCACTTCCTACCGATCCGACTTGACTACTCTATGGGTCATTTAGCGGACCTTTATGTGACTGAAATTGTCAGATTACATGGCATTCCTGTATCGATAGTGTCAGTAGTGATCCTCGGTTTACGTCGAGGTTACGGGAAAGAGTTAAATCAGCTTTTGGTATGATTGAATTTACATGCTTGCTTTTCCCTCCACAAACGGATGGACGGTCACGAAAGAGTGATTCGAATTGATAGAAGATATGCTTCGGGGTTGTATTAGATTTTAGGAAATTGGGATAGATTACGTTCAACTTATGGAATTTTCTATAACAACGGTTATCAATCCGAGTATTGGTATGGCCGTGTGACTACGTATGGAAGGCGATGTAGAACTCTATGTGTTGGACCAGAGATGAGCGAGCATAAGATTGTGGTCTGAATTAGTAAAAGACACGGAAGAAAAGGTTGAATTATTGACAAAGATTAAAAAAATGCTGTGATAGGCAAGGTCTTATGCTAAATTTGAAGAAAAGATATAGAGTATGAGTTGGAGATAAAGTGTTTTTAAAGTATCTCCGGAGTGGAAAAAGATGCTTCGTTTTGGAAGGAAGGCGAGTCCACGATTCATTGGCCCTTACGAGATTTTGGAAAGAGTTGGACCAGTGGCGTGGGTTTGGCACTCCTGGAGTTATCAGTACATGATGTATTCCGTAATACATGCTTTGTAGATATCGTTCGACCCATCGCACATATTACAGTTCAAGATATACAATCCTGAGAATTTCATCGCCGATGAGAAGGTAAGCTATTCTAGATCGTGAAATAAGATGATTCACGAAACAAGCAAGTTCCCTTTAGTAAAGTGCTTTGGCGGCTAAATCACGGTATGGGAACCCGAATCGACAATGAGGGTACAATACCCTCAACTCTTAGGTTAAGACATTTGAGGGAATGAAATTTATTTTAAGGGGGGGAGAATTGTAACACCTCGAAATATACCCTAGTTGTTTTCAACATGTTAGGGTATTATGTCGGCATAAATTGAAATTTTCGTAAAGTAACTGCGGAAATATAGAGATTTATAAAACCCGGAAATTTGACCAGTTATAAAAGCAAAACTGTAATTTGTCCAAAAAGGGGCATCAAAGACATGGATTATGAAATTAGAGTCCAAAGTATAAATAATAAGACTTGTAATGTAATTAATGGAATTTAGAGTTAAAAGCTAAATAATCAAAACTTTATTATAAATAGATGTTGGGAGACGAAAATGCATTAATTTTGGTCTCCAAACAAAGAGGTACGAGAAGGAAGGGAAGGAAGGAGATCGACGGGTATGGATGCTTGACCGGTATGAATTTTTGTATGGAATTCTCAAGTTTTATGTGAATGTCCATGCACTTGTATGGCTAGGGCTTGAGCCTATGGTTGTTAGGATTACATCCTAACCCGAGGATTTTTCACTCTTGAAAAGTAGGGTTGCTAAAATTCTAAATGGCACAAGGTGGTATGAAATCCTCATTTTGAGGAGGATTCATGAAGTAATTGTGTTAGGGTTTACAACAAACCTAATTAACCTTTATAATTGGTTTATGTATGGGTGCAACCCATAATATAGTTGTTTGGGAGGAATTCATGATAGGTTTTGATCTATGGATGAGAATTAAATGAAAGGAAAATACACGTGCGGGCATTTTTCGGATTGAAGTGTACGGTACCTTGGCTAATAGGTACACTTTTTGGGTTAAAGTGAATTTTAGCTTGATGTGTGCCATTGCACGTTGGGGTGTCTCAGTGCCTGACTCCCAGTTTTCTATTTCGACCGGGTTTTGGTATTTTGGCATAAGCTTAGTCGTTTAACTATCCGATTTGAGTGATTCAAGTGGCCAATTAAAATAAACTTCAAGTATAATCAAACATCAAGAAATAGGCATCGTCAAATTCTGATTCTAGGTAGCCTAAAAATTCACTCAAAGTGGGGCCATATGCAAGCCAATTCCTGCATTAGTCTTGAACATAGAGTAATTAGGGTTGTTTGGACGTAACTTGGATTCGGTGCTTCGAATTGGGTGATTCCGAGTTGAATAGAACCCTTAGCACCTTAGATTTAAATGAGTAGAAAGAGATAGTGCCAAATATGAAGTTAAAGATCCAGGAAAGTGATATTTAAAGCTGTCCCTGGGTAAAATGGTAAAAATGACTAGTTGGCATGAAAATGCCATAACTTTAGTTGGATGATCAGATTGGATTGATTCCAATTCTGAGTAAAGTAGATTCATAGAAGAATAAGAATACATGAATGGTGTGATTACATATCATCATACTTTACCGGTATATAAATCTGATCTGTGTAGAAAGCATGTAATGGGTAGAATGCGCTAACACTAAAATAGTAAGTTCTTGAACATTACTAATTATAAAATGCTAAGACTAGTTATTAAATGACACAGCACTCCTGTTATGATTAGTAATTCGATTACTCACAGTTAGTGCTCGTGACTTGATTAATCTTACGATGCTACATTGAGTACTCGGCACTCCTCATTAATGCCAGTACTCTGATTAGTGCTCACGCACTCTTGTTACGATTAGTACTTAGGTACTCTGGTAAGTGCTCACGGAACTCTGTCCCGGGTTAAGTGCTACGACACTCTGTCACGATTAGTACTCGACACTCTGTTCGATGTCGGCAATCTACCATTCAGTCTTCTGGCACTCACTGATTAGTCTTATGGCACTCTGATACAGCCATTGGAAATCCTGCTGTCTTTGACACTTAGGTACTATATAGTATCTTTGGATACTTATTATGCTGTGTCTTACAAATTTTATTAGTCTTGATCACAGGTATTCCCATAATTATATAATAATAACTTTGAATAATGAATAAGAGGAAATGAAGGTGTATGGGTTAAATCTGTAATACCCTACGGGTATTTGAATATGAGTAAGCTTCTGTAACTCTACGGGGGACTGAATAAACATAAGTCACATGTCTGATTATAAGTCCAGGTAGTACGTACGGGTACTTAGTCTGATGAACTTTGTGTGTACTACGGGTACTTTTATATAAGAATAAGCATAAGTAATTGTATAAATCCGTGAGATGAATGCATGTAATTTCAGGAAATATCAGATTATTGTTATATGCTTATTATAATTGTGTACGCCATATTATATATGTTTCCCACTAAGCGTAAAGCTTAGCACGGGTTTAATCAGGTGTAGGTGAAGACGTCGAGAACTGCATTCTTGGGGGCGACACGGTTCATCCTTTGTGGGATTAAGCGCTCACGATCGGTAATTGTAAATGTATAGTTTTGAATATGTAATGGGACTTTCGATGCGTATATGTGTGACTTGTAAACACCACTACGGTGGTAGTTTTATTTTGAACTTTTGTATATGATATATTATAAGACTTGGATATACCAATGTCTAATTAAAGCAGTAAAGAGTCGAGTATATGTTCTCGCGTCCGGAAGCCGTTTGGGATCATGTCGAATACGGCACGGAATCGGGCGTGACAATAAAGACATGGAATCTGCATGAACGCAGATAAGTTTAAGCGATGCCTTGATCGGTGGCATTCGTGCCTACCTCTCGAGTACCTCGGAAGGCTCGATAAATCTCGGTAATAGCTTTCTCTGCTTGCCGAACCTGACATCTCCTCTCTTAGGCTTCACCTTCAAGAAGACATGATCACCCACCTCAAACTCTAGAGGTCACTACAGTCTGGTGGCGTAGATCTTCTACCGGCTCTATGCCGTGTCAATACGTTTTGTATCAATTCCACCTTCTCTTATGTGTCCTTAACCAAATCTGGATCTATAGAGGTTCTCTCTCCCACCTCCATCCAACAAATCGGGGATCGACAAGGCCTCCCATATAGTGCCTCATAGGGTGCCATCTATATGCTGGCATGATAACTATTGTTGTAAGCGAATTCCACTAAGTGTAAATGCTATTCTCAACTACCCTTGAGATCAAGGACGCATGCCCGTAGCATGTCCTCTAAAGTCTAGATGGTTCTCTCCGACTGACCGTCCGTCTGGGGATGAAAAGCAGTGCTCATCATCAACTGTGTCCCAATGACTCGCTAGAATCTCTTCTAAAACTGAGCCATAAACTTGGGATCCCAATCCGTTTTTATAGATGCGGTACTCCATGCTGTAGGACGCTCTCTCGTATGCTTCTGACACAAGAATTCCTCGAGAGTGAAGAGGTCGTCGCCTGACCCGGAAAGTGTGTCAACTTAGTAAGTCGATTCACTATCACCCACACCGCGTCATGCCCTCACAATGTTCATGGCAAGTGAGTCAAAAAATCCATTGTGATATGCTCCTCTTTCCACTCAGCTAACTCAAAGGGTTGGAGTAATCCCGTTAGCCTTTGGTGCTCAGTCTTTACTCATTGACACGTGAGACAATGACGATCAAACTCCTTAATGTGTTTCTTCATCCCATTCGGTATCTGTGAAGATCATGGCATTTCGTGCCCACTGGATGCCTGACAAAGCAGAAGCGATGGAACTCCACGAGGATCTCTCTCTCGAGATCCTCTAAATAGGGAACCCTGACCCTTACTTTATCACGAGAGACTACCAATAAAAATGAAATGGCTGTAGCCGTCACGTATCGTAGTGCAGTCCACAGTGGACAATATTTCTGTGTCCTATCCTTAGGACTCGATCACTCTACTCAACAGGGAAGGTGTATCCACTAAACTCCCTAGAGTACCTTGAGCCTGACCCTTGTAGTGCAGCCCGAACTATCCCACAGCTTCGAGCATTTGTTACTCTCGGGAAGCCACATAAGCCAACACTCCCCATGGCTTTCGGCTGAGTGCATCAGCCACTACATTTGCCTTATTAAGATGGTAATGTAAAGTGAAGTCATTGTCTTCTAGATACTCCATCCACATGCATTGCCTCATATTGAGGTCCCACGGTGTAAAAATGTACTTCAAACTCTTGTGGTTTGTAGCTTTCGGGTGTTCTGTATAAATAGTAGCGCCAAACCTTCAAAGCAAAGACAATAGCCTTGACTCATATCATATGTGGGGTAACTTTGCTCGTGGTTCTTTAAGCGGCGAGAGCGAAGTAAGCCCACAGACCCTTTGATTTGCATCAAAACACATCAGTTCGTCGTAGGCGTATGATACACGTGTACCTTTATCCCCTCTCAGGAACTATCAGAATAAGGGCTGAAGTAAGCCTCCTCTTCAACTCCTAGAATGCCTTCTTACATGAGTCATTCCACTCAAACTTAACCTCCTTTTTAGTCAATCTCGTCATAGGTGCAGCTAATCGGGAGAAGTCCTCAATGAACCTCATAATACGCCACCCGATCTCGAAGCTGCGTATCACTTGAATTGACCGGTCTCTCCCAATTCCATAACTACCTCAACCTTTTCGGGTCCATAGATATGCGGCGGAGCACCACATGTCTAGAATTTCACCTTAGTAAGCCAAAATTCACACTTTCTAAATTTGGCATACAACTGATGGTCTCTCAAGCATTGGAGAAAAATCCTCAAGTGACCACATGCTCCTCCTTAGACTTGGAGTATATCAAGATGTCATCAACGAAGACCACAACGAACTGATCTAGGTAGGGTTAAAACACCTTATGCGTGAGATCCATGAATGTTGCTGGAGCATTCATTAATCCGAATGGCATCACTGTGAACTCAAAATGCCCATATCGCATCCTAAACGCCGTCTTAGGGATATGCCTCCACAATCCTCAGGCGTGGTATAGGTGTGAGTCTATCTTGGAATAAACCTACACCCCTCTTAGCTTATCAAATAAATCATCAATCCTCGGCAAAGTGTACCTATTCTTGATCCCTATTCAACTGCTTGTAGTCTATGCATAGCCGAAGGGTCTTATCCTTCTTCTTGGAAAACAACACCGGTGCTCTCTAAGGTGAAGTGCTCGGTCTAATAAAACCCTTGTCAACCAGTTCACAATAATTGGACTTTGAGAGCTCTTGACTTAGCATCGTCATCTTATCTGATCATAGAAACAAGCAATGTATTGAGTGCGACTCAATAATTGATCTACATCCCTGTCACGGGTAATCCGGTCTTTCATGCGGAAAAACATCTTCATGCCTAAGCCTTAAAGTGGGCCCGACTCTGTCTTCGTCCTCGCGGTAAGGCTTGTTGCGACCCACCGACTACAATGCCTTCCCAAGTTGTACATGGCTTGGTTTAAAGCATCGTGCTTATCCACCTAAAATACAAAACAAATACCATTTGGTATGTAGGCAGTAACCCTCTTACGATCACAATCAATGATGACTTGGTGTCTTTGTGGAACTGATCCCATCCTAAGGATGATGACATCGAACTCAAGAGATGTCCATGACCACAAAGTCGGGATGAGTAGAATCCCGAGATCTCTAACTCCTGACCTCGACATATCGATCAACGTTCACCACTGAACTCTGAGGAGAACTTCGCATGTGATGCTTCTGAGTTTCAACCTCACAAGCGAAACTCTTTCACACATGATGTAGCGATAAAAGTAGAATGCACAGTGAATAATACTCTTGCCCGTAGCGAGAGGTAGAGAAATGTACCACTGAATGGCTGGAGTTGGTCTGAAGCTCGGCTGAGGTGTGATGGGCGTAAAGTCGCCCCCGATCCACGAGTCTCGGCTTGTGAGCCCTATCCTCGGCATTGACCCATGCCCTGGCCCATCTGGCCTAATTGTAAAGTAGTAGGGGCCTATGTAGTGCCTTGGGACTGATACTGGCTCCCCTGGCCCATGGTGGGGTAGGGGAGGGGTGGCAGGAGTGCATGTGGCGTCCCACTTGATGTTTGGGGCTAGGGTGACCCATGCTCTTGGATCATATCTGAAATCTTGTCACATTGTCACATTTGAGTAAGCCAGTATAAACATGTCCTTTGCCGCAGTTGGCTAGGAGCCAAAGTCCTCTCCACTGGGATGATTGACCATGGCCTTGGCCTTGATAGCTGCGGCCTTAACCCTGAAACCCTTGCGGAGTAGAAGTCCTCTGCTTCTTCCCTGAGCTAGAATAAGAAGGTTGGCTCTTCCTCCTCTTATCTTTCACACCCGCATCTCGGATGCTCCGTGCATCGTCCACTTCCTTCTCAATGGCCATAGTTGTCTTGACCATCAAGTCCATGTCTTGCAGGAGGAGTCCCATAATTTTACCCGGATGGAAAATTTCAAACCATCCTCAAACTTTCTAAGCTTTGTGGCCGTATCAATTGTACCATGGCATATCGTAAAATGATTCAATGAACTTAGCCACGTATTCGAGCACAGTCATCATCCCTTGTTTCAGTTATAGGAACTCTTGAGCTTTTTCTTGTTGAGTAGACACCGAGAAGTACTTGCCCATGAAGATCTCACGAAACTCTTCCCATGTCGTTGCCTCCAAGTTCCTTGAGTCTTTGACCCGATCCGAAATGCAGGATTCGCGCCTAGTTGGAATGCGGCTAGTTTTATCACAGTGGCATGGAGGTGATCTCCATAGTCTCAGATCTTGTTGACTTATCGGAACCAATTATATACGACACCATCGGGTCCTCGTCCACCCAAAGTTAGAGGATGGCATCCTTCGCGCTGGAGGTTACTTGGCCCTCCTTGGCCCCATGGATTACCTTAGCCTATGCGTGGTGGAAGCCGCGGTGCTTTCGCTGTCTGCGATGGTAGCCAATCGCGATTACCCGATAGCCTCTGCGAAGACACATTTGGTCAAGGCGTGGTAGTGGGTTGTTGGCCGCTGACCACTTCGGCGTCCTCTTCACGATTAGTACCCAGTCTTTATTTTGAACCACTATATTAGATAGGTTTTGAGTGCTTTAACGCGCAATCATGTCATTTATGCCAATTAGTGTTCAAGTCTTCTTAGTATCACTTATGCGGTTAAGAGGTTATTTTGGTTGTTTGCAGGTTTTGCGCACTTTGGGAGTTGATATCGAGTCAAATGATGAATCACGAAGATTGATCCCGATTGTTAGCCATCGTCGGACCAAAAAATCAAAGAATGAAGGCAAAGTGATGGAAATCGATACGATGGGGACGGAAAAGCAATCTGATGAAGATCGGCAAATCGGGAATTTCGCTAAGATTACGAAATTTCATTTGGGATTCGCATTCTCAACCTTCGCGAAAATTTCGCAGCCTTAAGCGAAGTACGATTTTTCGCTGGCCGCCAGGGTTTCGTGAAGCCTTTGTTCTAGCGAAATTTCATGTTTCTTCTCACATAAATTTAAATCAGCTGTGAAATTTCGCTAACTAGAGGAAATCACCCTTTGCTAGCGAAATTTTGCATTTCCCGACTATCTCTTGGTGATTTCGCTAGCTAAGCGAAGAATTTTAGTTAACTAAGCGAAATTTTAATTGCTAGCGAAATTGTTACTGTAGCGGAAATTCAACTGCCTTATCATGCTTTTGTAATTAATGCAGCGAGCTTCAATTTTGGTGTATTCTCCTTTGTCCTAAATTTACTTGAATTATTGTTAGGCTTTATGGTATTTTCATACATTTGGTGGCTTTATATAAGCCACCTCCCATTTATAACCTAAGCGACAAATTGAGGAAGCAATTTTGGTAAGTTTAAATTTTGTAAATAAAAGTCTAGTAGTTTAGTTAGGGTTTTTGTTTTTCTCTCTTCTCTCTCCTCTTGCCCTTATTTTCTTGGTTTTGAACACCCTCTTGAGGTTAATAGTCGAGATGCTTGGCTAAGCCTCTTTTTCTTCGAAGAGGAAGAGGCCCAGCTTGGTGGTGGGGCATATGCATGTTGTCCTTTTGTATTAAAACTCACAGTGCTGTGTTTATGACCCTATCTTCCTCAAAATATGGTTGAATAGCATTGAATATTATTAATTTGGCGATACTTACCATGCTTGAGTCTGATTACATACTTATTGCTAGATGCACGGTTCATTAGATAGTCTTCTGAGCCTCTGAGATGATATTTAATGTTAGGGTTTCAAGGCCCGAAAAGAGGCCATAGATGCATATTACTGTGTTGGCTCAAATAGGAGTTGATTTTAGGGTGAGGTTTGCTAGTTAAATATGATCAGGTTATGCCTTGGGTATAGGTTGCTTGTCATGAGGATAAACAGGGACTTTTGTTTTTTGCCACAAGCTTACGAGTTAGTGACTAAATCTTCAAAGTTAACTTTTCACTTCATTTTCAGTTTTTACAATTAATCGGTTTTAAACTCATCCTGCTTGTTTTTGAAACAAAAATCCGAAAAGTCGAATAGAAAGTCTTGCCGTGCACTTATGCAAATCATTTTAGGATGAAAGCCATCCACGGTGTTAAACCTGGGCCACTATCTTTGCCGGTAGCTTGACTACGGCGATGGTAAAACAAGTGTATATAAATTTTGTTGATTTTAGCTCAGTCTACTATGGCACACGAATCAAATGGCGCGTTCTTGGATAGTGCGAACTACGAATGATAAGTTGAAGTGTACTTGTGATCAACATCACGAGTTAAGGTAACCTTTTACCTCTTTTTGTAACTTCGATTCTGAGAAGCGATTTCGGCGCTGCGATGCTTGCCTTTATTTGATTTTCATTCAATTAGTTTTAATTTTTGTTGGTTAATTTTAACCTTTTTGCAAGTTGGTTTGTCCTCTTTGTTGTGTCTCGATTTATTATTAACGAGTTATTGTATGCGATCTTTGGAGACGGAGGAACTTAGAAGCGCATAGAATCAATTTCTGACGACCAGTCTCGGTGAAGTCGGTCATACACAACGACCACATGGATCCTTGCGAAGAAACAATGAGTCGGCTGGAACCGATGAATCAACTGACTATAGAACCGTGAGGATCCCATCCACCCTCCCAGAAATTGAGTGCCCCATCTTTTGTATCGTTCCTCTGTGAAGGAACAGGTGAGGCCATGTTGTTACCCCTACTCCCCACATATCATGAGTATGGAAAACGAAAACCATACACTCATATTAGGGATTTTGGGGAGGTTTGCACTACCTTTAAGGAAGGTATGATGGACATGGATTTGCTAAAAGCGAAAGCATTTCCATTGACCACAAGAACCAGGCCAAAATTTGGCTAAACTCACTTGAGACTAGAACCATTAGAAGTGAGATTTGAAATGCCAGGCGGAATTCTGAAGAAGTTCTTCGTGCTCATAAGACCAACAATTTGAAGAGACAAATTTACCTTTGCGGCTCGGGATGGTGAGAGGGGTTTATCGGTGTTGGAGAGATTTATGGAACTATAGTGCATGCCCACATCATGGGTTTGATACTTGGATGTTGGTGAACCACTTCTATGGTGGTATGTCTCCTGCCATGAGGCAGCTTTTGGAAACCATGTGTGGAGGAGACTTTCTAAGTAAGCATCCGGACAAAGCCATGGATTTTTTAAATTACGTGGCTGAAGCTTCTAAGGGTTGGGATGAGCCTAACCCTAGAAAATTGGAAAGGATGAGACCCACGGTTAACTTGAGGGTGGGATGTAGTATGCCTTTGCCCGGAAGAAATAGAGATGAAGTAGGATTTCAACCTAGCAAAGGAAAGTGGAGGCGGAAAGAAGTGACGGCTCAAGAGAGGTGCCTGTGCGATGTTGAAAATCCTACCTGATCCGATCCTTGCACCAATTTCCAATCCCCTGTGCACCTAGTAGAACCATGTCCTATGGCCCCTGCAGTGAAGGATTTGATGTCGGAATGTGAAAACCTTTGTGGGACGATACAAGCCCACCTGACAATCCGATGCTCCATGGTAATACCTACAATTCCAATTGGAGAATCACCTAACCTCTCATGGAGACCCGGCCCCACTTTGTATGCCCCCGGGTGCCAAACCTCGGTTAGTTTCCCCTCATAGTCACAACAGCCATCATCACTCTTCTCCCGATTAGAAGACAAGCCATATTGAATTTGAGTAAGGTGGTAAGCTGACTTTGTTGAGGAGCAAGGAATCAATGTCTGGTAGCCTGAAAGTTGATGCTGACAGAAATCTGTTTGAATAAGAAGATAGATGGGCTTGGCAATCTCAACGAAAATTGACAACCCTCACAGTATTCAATCACCAAGATCAACAAGTTGCTAGAGAATTGCAAGAGAAAGGTTTCCATCACAAAACTTCCAAATCCCGAGAATTCATGAGGTGGGGTCATCAATGGTCGGGGAATGGATGAAGTTGGTTATAATTACCCGAGGAGTGGAAAGGAGTTGATCGACCCGTACGAAGCACAATTTGAAGAATCCGATCGAGGAGAAGAATTGCGATCGAGCATATTCTCTAAAGGAGGATTGATGAAATCACAGCATACCACCTCCATTTTCCACGAAGCACTTAGAGGTAAGAAGAAGGCATCTCAATGACAGGCATTTAGAAGTCTAAAGCTAGTGAAGGTTAACATACCTCTATTAGACATAATCAAACGAGTTCACAGCATGCAAATTTTTGAAGAATCTTTGCCTGATCAAGAGGGATTAGGCATTGAGAAGAAGGCATTTCTCCTTTGAACGAGTCGGTGCCATAATCAACAAATACTGTGAGCTCTGAGGATCCGGGGATCTCCCCCGCAATTTCGGTCCCGATATTGGTGGGAAGTGCATAGGCAAATCATTGCTTGATTTAGGGCCGGTGTGAACCTAATCGTGTGAGTATCTGACGATTAGGTTTGGTGACAAACCTACCAACATCCCTCATTGGTAGATAGATCATTGAAAATCCCACTGGGGATAGTTGAGGATGTCTTGGTGAAAATAAATGATTCCTCTTGCAGTAGATTTTGTAGTGCTTGACAAGCGAGGCGATTCTTAGTGAACCCGATCATGTACCCGATCATCTTAGGAAGACCATTTTGTACGGCCCGATGCAATCATAAATTCTTGAGATGAGTCATGCAACTTAGTTTTGTAACATGACCTTGGGGTTGAACATCTTTCATTTGAACCATGAACATGAGATTCTTTAGAAAATGAAAATCATATAAGCTGGTGAAGTTGTTTCAAATGGTCAATGTGCGGGGAAAACAAAGTGCTCGGGAGTGCGGGGAATCAACCCGGGAGATGAAGAAATTTTGAGGTCCTGTCAACCTCTTGCAAGCCAATTGGTGGTCGATTCAAAGGCCATCGCGAGGACCGGTCGGCCGATTGGGCGCAACACCGTGGTCGGCCCAGGCTCTTTGCGGGGGTTGAGGATATCATTCTCCTTGACCTCCTGAGTAATTTGGTTGGCCCGGTTCAGTGTTTTCAAAAACCGAATTGCAGTTCATAATTTTGCTTTTTGTCTTAAGTTAGTTAATTTTGATAATTTCAGTTATTGTTAGTAAGTTTCCTAAATTAGCAGTTTTTCTTTTTTTAGTAATTTTGTTTATATACTATAGTATTGTGTATTAAATTTTAATTATAGTTTTATACAATAATTGTCATTATAATTTTTATTTCTTATAATTTCAATATTTAACTAAAAATTTCGTGAGGTGGAATAATCGGTTTGGGCCCAATTAGTAAAATAGCGAAAAAGGCTGTTCGATGGACTCTTCGACTACCTTGAAGTCCTATAAGAGGAGGGAGGGTTTGGTTTTGCACACCTTTTTTATTTTCCCTCCCGACCTCTGCGTGATCAGAGCCTCCCTGTTGCCTTTTTGCACGCTAGCGCGCCTGATTGAGCCACACAGTCCTTCTTGCGCCATCACTGCCCCGCGGAGCGCCCCTCAGGCTCTGTAGTAGCCCTGCATTTCGGTCTCTGTTTGGTAGTAGCGGGCCGGCCCACACATTTCCCGGCCTGCTGTGCCTTGGTCCACAGTCCACTTTAGCCTTCTCTTAGTTTACTCGGTAGCGCCACACCTCACCTTCTTGGGTTCGGGACCCACCTCGGAGTCCTTGGTCCATGTTTTTGCCACCTCGGCGGTTGATCTCTCTTAGAGGCTTTATTTGGCTCTATTACGAGTAGGTGTGACTGCGTCGAGTGAGCTCTGGATTCATACTGGCCCAGTGATTGATGCCTCTGAGAGCCTCGGTTCGGTGTTCGATTACGTGGTTACATTTTCGGTGGCGACCCCTCTTCCCGAGTAGTATTCGGATTGGTATGGTTACCGTACTCGGGGTGGGTCCGCGATGTGCATGGAGTTAGGTTCATTGCAGAGGCCCACGGCCAGGTCCGACCGGTACCATCACGGTCCCAGAAGCGGTATCTGAAGGCCCGGATTTCGTCGATATGGGCGCGGATGGGACCTCTGGCCCTGCCTTTGTGCCCGGAGGAGGGTGGGAGGCTCGGCCTTCCAAGCGGGCCGCGCTCGAGGCCCGGAGAGTCATCTTCTTCTCGACCTCGGTGGAGTCACAGTCACATCGGTACAGGCGACTTCATCACCTGTTTGTTGCACGCCTCGAGGATTCGACGGCCCGTTGTTTATAGGGAACCCCATTCAGGGTGTGCGACTCCGTCGTGAGGCCCAGTTCCATCGGTCGGTACTCACGGGCGTCAACGGTGATCCCGGATCTTAGGGAGTCATGAGGTTGATCGAGGTATTCACTGTACCTTTCATGACTCAGAAGCGACATTACACCCACGAGTGGTGTTGCGGTTTACCGCTCATTGACCTACAGGGAGCGTAGGTCCACTTGAGCTTTAGTTCGGCATCGATGATCTCCGTGTACTGGAGCGGATATTACGGCGGCTTTGGGCTTAGCATGCGCCGTGCAATTGAGAGGGTTCTTAGGCGTGGGCTCACCCAGCCTCATAAGGAGATGGTCAGAACGCGGCGGGAACACCCTTCTTTGGTCCGGTATTTTTCACCGGAGCGGCCAGCCTCGGATCTTTGTGATCGACCATCTATTTAAATCTGAGCTTATTCCCTCTGCGGCATTATGTCTGCGAGAGGAGGGAGCCACGTCTTGGGGCTCTTTACCGAGATCTCGGGGGATTTTGGTTCAGTCCTGAAATTTGGTGATGCCTCTGTTCTGGTCGAGGAGGTCATCGGAAGGACTGGCACGGCGGAGAGCCTTCCATTACTTATCTTCGAGACTCCTGCCCGTGTTCTCGAGCATCCCAAGTTTCCAGCGGAGCCTAGGATCGAGATGAGGGTTCGATGCCCCCTGGTCATGTCAGTAGAGCGGGTGATGACTATGCCCGTCTCTTTTCACCTCAGACGGCAGGACTAGGAGGAGGTACTAGGTCAGGTGGTTGAGGACTCCCCACCGGGATGATATGCACGCTTTGGGCCGGAATACGGAGAGTCGACTACGGATGTCACCTCCATCTCTCCTTGACCCACCTTTACATCGATTCTGGTGATACACCGACCCATCCTATTCGGCTACACCATTCGTCGGAGTACATTCATGTACCGGCTCACAGAGATATGGGCGGTGTGATGGATGCCATACTTGCTCACTATGATGCATGGGCAGCCCGGGATCGGCGGCCCCTGATGTCACTCATAGCCCCGGCGGATCATGGCCTTGAACGGGCCTTCTGTGTCTGATCGGAGAGAGGAGCCCACCACGAGACCTTGACCTATTTATGGATGTTAAGCGACGGCTTGAGACCCATACCATACAATGGGTGAGGTGGTTAGGTTTCTTTATGATTTTGTATAGTTACCGGTTTTTATCAGCGCTACTAATTTTGATTAGGATTCATGTATTAGCCATAGTAGGCGTGATATTTTTGTATGTTTAGCTTTGATATGCATGTACTAGCCACTTTGGCTATAATGTCGAGTATATATATCGACTTTTGCATACCATGTTTTGCCTTTACCATGTATATTTGTTTTCTTTTCAATTGAACAATTGAATTGCTCTGATTGGACAATTGAATTGCCTTTATGTTGGAAAATTGAATCATTGTTTGTCACCTTTATGTTAAATGAATTCCATGCTTGAATCAGTTTTGAGTGGGTTGCGGTTCAGCATACTCGACTTGAAAATTTCCTTAAACAATTCACACCTTGCACATAGGATTGTTTCAATAGAGGTATGAGATTTGTTTGCTTCCTTTAAACTTTGCATAAGCAGGCCTTAGGTATGTTGGCAGCCTAGGATAGGTTTGTGTTACCCATACTTGAAGACAGTATTTGTCTTCGAAAGGAAAAGAAAAGAAAAAGAAAATAGGAAAAGAAAAAGAAAAGAAAGAAGAAAGAAAAATAAAGTCGTGAAGTTTTGCCTTGGAAACTAGAGCACGGTCAGGGTGTATGTGAAAACTGGCTTAGATGCCCTAAGCCTTAATTGGTTAAGTCATCGATTTAGTGTTCGTTACATGTGGGTGGATGGTAGAGTCCCTAGCAATTTTAGGTGCTTGATTTTCGAAGCCATTCGGAGTCCGGGGTGAAGCCTTTAGAGTTTGTGGTCAGTGATCCTTTTGGCTTGATGCCCTAAACCTTAATTGGTTGGGAGTCATCGGTGAATCCCCGTTACACGAACTTTGGTGAAGTCGAATTTTAAGCATTGCATCCTACAGTGTAGTTGAATAAAGAAAGAAGTGCGTAACTATCCTTATCTAGGTTGTTCAATAGCTTAAGGCCATGTCGGTGTAGGTTGGGAGGGACAAATTTTGCAATTTATTGAAACGTAATCTGGTTATATAAAGAACCATTAGACTTAGGTGGAAATTCAAATTGAGAATCATGGAACGATATTGACACAAATTGTTCTTGTATGGTTTTGGCTCTTTCATCAGGTTTCAAACTTGATGTCTATTTTTCAGTTTAAGGTACTGTTTATATGTACATAAACCCATAAACTTTTTGAAAATCACGCCATCTCCTTTTTGTTTTTGCATTGCTAAGGGACTAACAGCGTTTCGGTTGGGGTGTATTAGTACCCAGTCTTTATTTAGACCCTATATTAGATAGGTTTGAGTGCTTTTGCACTTTTAAATCATGTCATTTATGCCAATTAGAAATGTTCAAGTCTTCTTAGTATCTTATCTTAGGTTAGTATCACTTATGCCTGCTAGAAAATATTTTCGGGTTGAGCCGAAGTTTTGCGCACTTTGGGAGTTCAATATCGAGTCAAATGGACGAATCACGAAGATTGATCCTGAAATTGTTAGCCATCAATCGCACCAAAAATCAAAGAAAGAATGAAGGCAAAGTGATGGAAATCGATGCAAGAGAGGACGTGAAGCAATGCGAAATAAGATCAAAGAATCCTGTGAATCAAGATTATTTAAAATTTCACCGGGATTGCAAAATTTCTCAACTCCAGGCGAAAAATTCTCGCAACCCAATGGTTCACAATTTTCGCCGACACCGTGGCTCTCGCTAGGCAATCGCTCCTAGCGAATTTCATGTTTTCGTTATCATTATAATTTCGCTATTAGCGAATTGCTATTAGCGAAATCATTTCACCGCCAAATAAATTTTGCATTAAGTATCTCTGGTGATTTCAGCTACATGTAAATTTTCGCTTAGTTATTAAATTTTCTGGTCGCCAAATTAAAATCATGCTCTCGCTCTAGCGAAATTCACCGCCTTGTCATGCTTTTGTAATTAATGCAACCGACTTCAATTTTGGTGTATTACTCTTTGTCCCTAAATTTAGCCAAATTAGGCTTTATGGTATTTTCATACATTCGTGGCCTATATACACCTCCCATTTTGTAACCCTACAACAAATCGAGGAAGCAATTTTGCAGTTTTAAATTTTGTAAATAAAGTCTCGTGAGTTTAGTTAGGTTTTGCTTTTCTCTCTCTCTCCTCTTGCCCTTATTTTCGTCGCCAAACACCCCTCTCGAGATGACAACTCAAGCAGAGATGCTTGGCTAAGCCTCTTTTCTTCAAGAGTGAAGGAGCTAGCTTGGTGGGCGGGGCATATGCATGTTGTCCTTTTGTATTGTGCCAAGGTGTACCGTGTTTATGACCCCTACTTCTCAAAATATGGTTGAATAGCATTGAATATTATTAATTTGGCCAATACTTACCATGCTTTCCAGATTACAAGTAGTTACTTATTGCTAGGATGCACTGTGGTTCATTAGATGGTCTTTACGAAATTAGATGATATTTAATGTTAGGTTTCAAACTCGAAAAGAGCCATAGATGCATATTAATTGTGTTGACTCAAATAGGAGTTATTCAGGTGAGGTTTGCTATTAAATATAGATCCTAAGTATGCCTTGGACTATAGGTTGCTTGTCATAACGCGAGGATAAACCTCGAGGGACTTTGCTTGCCCTAACTTTTACCAAGTTAGTGACCTAAATCTTCAAAGTTAACTTTTCACACTTCATTTTCAGTTTTTTTTACAGTTAATCAGGTTTTAAACTCATCACACTGTTTTTGAAACAAAAATCCAAAAAGTCCAAATAGAAAGTCTTACCTTCGTGCACTTATGCAAATCATTTTTGGGGATGAAACCCATCCCCTGTTCGACCCTAGACCACTATACGCAAAGAGTTTGACTACTTCGTAGTAGTAGGAACTTAGGTGTATATAAATTTTGTTGATTTTAGCTCAGCCTACTGTGGCACGAATCACTTCCTCGATTAGTCATCTACATATGTCAGATAGCAATAGAGTCTTACATAGTATCCAAAAAAAAAAAAAAAAAATTGGGGATCAAGGTTAAACTTTAAGATTTCTCTCCTTACGCCAACTACTAACAGACCTTAACATCTCGAACCATTCCGTTCATTCTTTTTCCGAACCCCCAAGGTTATGTTTTCTAACCCTAGTGTTCCTTTTTTTCCATATACATTTTACCATGTATATAATTTACATAACACAAAGCACACAATCATGTAGCATATTAAGGCACAAAACATGAAATGCACAATTAATGCAATGGTCTAAACTCATGCCCATTAAGCCCTAGGTAATCACATACCAATGCTCTAATACCAAGCTATGACGCCCCAAAAATCCGAGGGTCCGTTGATCACCCATCAACCCGTAGAATGCTTGTGAATATCATATAACTCAATACTACATCGTTGTGTCCCATTTACCAGGATCCACAATTTAACAAAAATCGGACATAGTCTCCTTTGTACGGGGAGCTCTATCCAAAACCCTAGCTACACAATATACAACAACATGACCCATCCAAGGCCCAATATAACACAATGACCGCACCGGGTCCATTTATGAGTAAAAATTGACCACACCGAGCCCATTTATCCACATGCATATAAAAACATGTAAGACTATATTAAAAACAATCCATATGAGTTCAATTACAACTCTTTTACATAAAGGTACATGCCAAAACTAGTTTGTTCCAAAAATTTTACAAAAATAATTATAGGTGCTTCACAAGCTCCAGCTTTCTTTCAATCTCGTGTTCAATGAGCGCCCAATCGACGTATATCTGCACCCGAAATAAGCTTTTCCTATGCTGTAGATTTACACTCAGTAGAGTAATTCCTACAGAGGCTACTCCCCACCTTAAGTGCACATGCAATGCTCACATTTGACAATTCATATTCACATCAACAATTCCAAGTAAGAATATGCAATTTTAGGTTGGAATTCTACATGTCATGCTATGAAATGAGATGAGACTCACTCATGCACCATACCCCAAGTCTTTACCGACTCCCACCACACAATGCAATGCCAATATGTGATAAAATCCATCATTTATGAATTGTATCCAATGATCCTTTTTAACACAAAAGTCATATGTTTATAAACCAAAACTTGTTGACAAACTCAATGATCGCTTATATACAAAAACCTGGGCGTGTCTTTCGAGTAGTGGATTTTTGGAGTCTCACCGTAGGGCCCGCATGCCTTACTACACTTTTTGGACTTTCACCGTTGGAGTGTAGAACCAAGAACTAGGTCCCGAGGAGTGTCTAGCCCTCTCGCTATTAATACCCACAAGTTTTTCCATAGTCATGCAACCGTGCACTCTATCGATTTCAGCCCAACGGTACCGAGCCCACTCATCAATCACCAAATGTGGTGTTTGATCTCAACAATGCACTCACACCCATGAAATGCGATGTTTCTGCGCATATGCAATGTAATGCACTATTGCATGTCAATATAATGCACCATTGCATGTCAATGTCATGTCACTTATGTAATTAATGTCATATGGACATTTTAATTCATATAATTCATCATGCATCATAGACAATTATATCACATGCATATAATCTCCAACTAAACACTCACAACAATGTAAATACATCAAAACACATATATTAACATTTTATCAAATAACAACAACCAAGCATGTTATCACAAAATTGCTAATACGCACTTAACCCTCGAAGGGCAAAGTGTGACATGTAAATGTCACAAAATAGCCCAAACAACCCTTAACTAGGCATAAAACTTGCCAAATAGCCCTAAGTCGCCATAAACTAGACAAATAATTCATAGTCTCGGGTTTTTCTTCTCATTAAAACAAATTTCTAAAAACAATTTTTTTGGACATTCCACAAACAATCACAAACCAGCTCACAAAGCCAGCCATAAACAAGCCATAAAAACGGCCATAAATCTTTTTTAAACAATCCAAACAACCCCTTAACAGCCATAAACCATATTTTTAATCCAAATGTCTCAAAATGCCTTAAACATGCCATAAACACTACAATTCAACCACAAACCTGCCAAACAAGCCATAAAAACGGCCATAAACCATTTTAAAACAATCCAAAAATCAGCCAAACAGGCCCTTAGGACATCTACACAACATTCTCCCTTAAAACAGTCCAAATGATGAAATTAATACCAAAGTAGGAAGAATTCTACTGCTGCAGAACGAAGGTCCAAGAATGTCTTCCTTAACCTCGGAAACTTTGATTTCCTCAAATCTCCTCATTTGGATCTTTGATGAAATCTCTCATTTTTGGTACACATGAATAGCTCTCGTCGAGATGATGAACTTTTAGTTCTTAACCCTACGAATTTTGACCGATGAAACTCCAAGGATTGAAGAAAGAAGTCTTGAACAATTTCTTTCTCTCCCTCTTGCTCTCCCACGGTCCCAACCAGAAAATGAGCTCCTTTCCTCCCAAAATCTAATTTTTTTACTAACCTTATCCATAACTTAAGGACTTGGCCCACGTCCCACCACGTGTCCATGGCTTGTTCGAGTCCGTTTTTGTCTCGAAACGATTTATTTCATTCCAGCTTGATTTCAAATTATTTTACAAGAACTTTATTTAAATTATTTTCCACTTTCAAGATTTTTCTTAAAATCCCGCTTTCCGGTCCACCCACTTATTGCTCCCTTTAAAACTCCCATGGAAACTAACTATCTCATAATTCAACTAAATTGCATGAGTAACTAGATTTCGTGAAGACGAATCAACATAAAGTCTATTTCACATCCGAGATCTACAAAACTCTCAAAGTCATATTTCCATACTATAAATCGATAATTTATCGCTTTTACCATTTTTCAAAAATTTAAATTTTCCTGGTTTTACAATTATTAGTTAGTATTATATAGTAGTATAATTATTATTAGTATTATTATTATTAATATTATTAGTATTAATAATAATAATAATAATAATACATATATTTCATCACCTTTTTTAGTTTATAATGTTTCTAGTTTTTTTTTTTCTTAAATTATCCCACGTCCAATTTTCATCAATTTTGTTTTACCTTATTCATTTATTTTATCGCTATCATTATTATTATTTTACTGTTTTCCAAAGTTGAGGTTTTCATCTCTTTGGAAAAATAAAGTTTTATATGCAAAATAAGAGCTTTAACCCTTTAACCTTAATCTCAAAGTACAATTAGCCTAATCACTTGACTGAATGTCTTGTTATGTTAATTTTTTCCCCTTTCAAAATAATATTTTTAACTACATGATTTTGTCCATTAAAATTAGTTTTGCTTTCACTAACTTTCAAATAAGTTTTCATTATTATTTTTTCCTAAATCTTTTCTTTTAAATTTTTCTAACTTGTTTTTCTTGTATTATAATTAGAACTAATTTTTCAAACCCCTTTTTATACTTTCTTTTTTTTTTTCCTAAGCTTTCTTTACTTGTTTTTAAAACTTTTTATTCATGAATAAATAAATGGGCTTTTGTTGGGGCCTGAAATTCCTAATTCTTTTACCCTTGATCTTTGACCCTTGATTGCTGTTGTGGATAACATGGCCTTTGACCCAACACCCTTATTCAAAAGGCCTAGACATATCAGAGCCCACAGGCCAGGCCCAAGCTTCATGCCCAAATATCCTTACACGAACATAGATTTGAACCATGGCCCGAATCCCGGCTCATGGACTATCCGATCACAGCGAAGGCCTGCGAGATTTATTGCCCGGACACATCTTCTCCTAGCCGGCTGCCGTCTCTAAGAAGATGGCCAACCAATAATTTCTCGGCTGATCTCTCGTAGCTCGAAAACACATCCTCCCATGAATCACATACGTAACCGCCCTTAGGATGATCAAACAATTCTTGAGGTGGAAGATTCGGATAACTTGGCTATCCAAAAGGAAGAACAGCCCCTGACGCGCACAAGCCCCTTTCCATTTCAAGAAACCAATCACCCACTTTCCATAAAAAGTGGATCATCCCCATCCTTCATAAATAAGGAAGGAATCGCCATAGAGGTGAGGGGAGCCTACTGAAAAACTAATGTATTTACTCTCATATTTCTTTGTCTGACTTAAGCATCGGAGAGGCGGTTGGCACACCACCACCGGTGCCTTGTTTTTTTTGTAGGTCCTTGCCGCTAGGTTAATGCCCTGACGATTCGTTAACTCTAAGAATCTAAGAAATAACAATCGCGCCCGCTTATGGGAAACGGCACTACAAAAAATCTTATCGGCGGCGCATGGGCTTGCTACGTCGGGGCTATCGCGATCCCCACACCCCAGTAAGCTTCATAGGTTCCAATTACTCATCCCAGGCTCGCTCTGGATCCTATCGCTCTTATAAGCAACTCAAAGAATCTCGCCCCGACCACTTTCTACTGTGTCGTGGATATGGAAACGGCAAGAAGAGCAGTGCTAGATGTGATGGTCAATTGCGTAACTGTGGCACCGCCTGTATAAGAGAATTATCGCCTGTGGGCTCATTTGGAAGAGGATCGGGGTGAAAATGCAGGAAGGAGCAGCCATCCTGCACCTCCAAAAGAAATGTAATAGAGGCAAGGAGCCCATCCCCGCAAGGCTACGCTGGATGCAAAGAGCGACGATGAGTTATCATCTAGTAGTCACACCTAATTCGAACAAAGAACAACGTTGAGGCTGAATCAAGAAAGAGGCCCCCGCGTTGTTCTAACCGTTCTGTCAGTGGCATGCATCGTCGAGTATGAAGAGAAATCAGTAGAGAGTGGCGACAGTCAGAGCAGGCCCCCGAAAATGTGCCCACATGGCACAAGGGCATAGCACCGCCACTTCCGTTCATGTATCCTATCTTTGGGGCTACTGGTTAGTGCCCAAATCGTGCTATTTTGAGCCCTGTGTATTACAGGTTTTGAGTACTTTTTGTGTACTAATCAACCTAGTTAACCCAATTGGCACACTAAGGTCCCGGCTTTACTACTTATCACATTTTGTGGCTATTTTAGTTATAATAAGCTTAAATAGGCCAACGCCTTCTCGAAACACTCAAACACGGCAAGAATCAAAGCCAAATGAGATGCGCGTTAGAAGTCTGGCGGAAAACCGGAGCCACAAACTGAAGGAATTTGGACCACTGTAGAAATTTTGAAGGGTTGCTAATTTTCAGAACTTGCAAAATTTCGCAACCTGTGAAATTTCGCAGGTTGCGAATTTTCGTAGGTTGCAAATTTCAGAACCCGCCTGGGCTTCACTCACTTCCATTTGACCACTTTTTTTTTAATTTTTCTAAACTGCCTTATGTATTAATGTAAATTCTGCATATTTTTAAATTTCCCTGACTCAAGATATAAACCAGCCAAAGCTCTCAGATGTGCATTGATCATCTGATGTATTAAAATTTAGCAAAGCTTCATTTCCGCCTAGGTGATTTTTCTTCATTTCCCTTTCTCTTACTCAACAGCCAAACACTTTCGAGGATGACAAACTTATGGGATGCTTGATAATCATCTTGAAGAGGAAGGCCACGGGCCAAGGTTTTGAGGCAAACTATTGTCCTCTGCTTCCAACGCATGCGCTATTATCATTTATGTCTCTCAGATTCACCTCGTGTTTAAACTTTTGATGCACTTCGATTGTTACGCATTGCAGTTTTAAGGGCTCAGTGGATGCTTACTACTAGATCCACTGAGGCTCACTTAGTTGCCATTTATTTACCTCTGCAGGTTAGGTCAAAGAATTAGTCTTTACTGCTTTAAGACATGAATAATCAATAAAGGCTGTATCTCAAGAGAAAAACTTTTAGGGTTTAGTTTTCATAGATAAACGAAGATCCACTAAAATGACTATAGTCATCCTTCCAACGCGAGGAAAAAGGACCCGGCACTCTGGGCCGCTTGAGAACTGCCTAGTGGCTTGAGACTTGTGCAGCTCTTACATTTATATTTCTCATTTGTTTAGTTTTCAAACCACACTAATCACAATTATTTTTACAAAACCCCAAATCCAAATTGAAATCACCATTTTTATTAACCAAATCATTTTGCTTAAGAAAATCCATCCTCAGTTTAACTCAGAGCCACTATATTAGTTAGGCTACAATAAGAGAAGGTATAGGTTTATAAATTTTGTTGGTTCTAGCTACTAGCCACACGTTTTAATATGAATCAAATGGCTTCAAGTATGGGATGGTGCCTTAGAAAGTGAGAAATCAAGAACTTGTGATCCACCACAGCATAGTAATTCTAATTCCTTTTTGTCTTTACTTTAATCTCCCTTAGCAGTTCACTATTGGGTGGATTTAATATTTATACTGTCCATACATAGAATTTTTTATTTATTTATTTTAATATTTAAGCTAACCTTAACCTTTTTGAAGCCCGCCTTCTTTATAGTTGTTTGTCTGTGTGGCCTGCGAAGAATATGTTAAATTAATAGAACACTAATGGGCAAGATTGAGGGCGGCCTGGCTCCACGGAACAGTAAGCCATATGAGCCCGAACACTCGACTCGATGGATCATCCAATTCAGGAACAAGAGAGCCAACAGGGGTTCAGGAACCCTACGTAATAATGAGGGACCATATACACTCCACCAAGGGTGAGTGCACCTCATGTATTGTAAATTCTACGTAAGGATGTGGAATGTCGCCTTATCTCGGTGCCCTCACCCTAACTTTCCATGGTATGGAAAAAATGAAAATACATACACACGCATTCAAGAGTTGAGGAAAACAGATGATCTTCAAGTAGGCGTGAATCAAAATGGAATTGCTGAAATTGAAAGCCTTCAACCTTGAAAGACAACAGATTTTGGCCTAACTCTGGCACTGAAACTATACACTGGGAGATATGTAAAAGTAATTTTTCTGCACTCTTTCAAGACCATAAAACCAATAGTCATAGAAATTTACACCCTTTCATGCTCTGGAAAATGAGAAATTCTACCAAAGGCTAGAAAGGCACCGAAGATCATTGCCTCGCTTCTCACCATGGCTTTGATACTGACGTTAATCACTTAGAATGAATGTCCCCTATGAAGCCGCATTGGAAACTATGAGGAGGGGACCTCTATGAGCAAACATCTGTGAGGGGCCATGGATCTCTTGAATCATGGTTTGAGACATCCAAAGCATGGGATGAATCCAACTCAGAGAGTATAGAGGATGAGACATGTAAAAGAATTATGAGGCATGTATCAATCACTGAGGACATGGAGATGAAGGCAAAGCTATCCACCTTGAATTAAGGTTAGAGGAGTTTGAAAATGCAAATCACATGAGGGGGTGCGAGCAGTGACTGGAGGCACCATGCTAACCATCCTTGTTTCACTTATCAACTACCGAGCACCAAGAGAGCACTCGCCTAACTGCTCCTTCAAAAGAAGGGGATATGATGGCCGAGTATTAAATGTCAGGCCTGACAAAGTGTCAACCAATGCCCCATGGTTTCTATAACCCTAATCAAGAACCATCCTAACCTCTCCCGAGCCAAAGCTCTCCACCATAGGCCTCATTGCAAGTGTGTTAATAAATAGGGTTTCTTCATTCTGAACTATTAGCACCACCCATCCTCATCCCCAGTTGAATAAGCTATCATGAATTTGAGAAAAGTGGTAGGAAATTTTGTGGAGGAACAAAAGGCAGTGAATGCCTAGGCTAATCAGAGAATCAACACGGGCCCACACTCAACAAAGATGGATAAATCCACAATCGAGGATCTCCCCAAAATATGATAACTGGTGCAATTCACCTCTAAGGTTGACCAACCAAAGAAAAGGTGAAAAGGAAATTTCCATCCTTGGTTACACAACCAATCCTCATGGAGTGTATGAGCGGAGGCTCTTCCAAAGGACAACTTATATGACGTGAAGCTGTGCCAACAGTCACATGGGAGAAGTGGTAAAAGAGCTTTTTGAAAAACAACCAGCACCTAAACCAACCCAAGAAGGGGAGGTTAAAGAGGTCAACTGCATAGAGGTGGGTACTTAAAAGAGCACAACAAAATAGCAACACCCCACCCAAGCTTCCCACTCAAGCCAAGAAAATACTCAACCAAAGCTAAAATACTTAGAAGTGTTGAGTACATGGAAACAACATCCCCTGTTTGATATAGGATTAAACAAAGTCCACATGCCAAATTTAAAAGATTGCACAAAGAAGAAGGCTAAATAAGGACAAGAAGGATTCTCGACCCAACAAGTTTCAAAAGGCTCATCCAAGAAGTACAAAAGACTCGGTTAGTTCCAACATCTCGGTTAACATTAGAGGCACTTAGTAGAGCAACACCACAATCTATGCCAAGATAAACCGCCTTATTCAATGCAAGCACAGTTTGTTGGGAATTGAAGCCCACTTCCATCACATTGTCTCTGTAGATATCCATAATTTTAATGTACTGTATGGATGCAATGGTAGATGTTCTTCAATGCATAATGACAAATTTATTATCCAAAGAGGATTTGTTGTACTTGGATACGTAATCACCAGTAAATAACTGCCATGGTCAATGACAATAAATCGCGTAAAAAATGTACACCATAAAGCGCAAGGTACGCCGCCTCAAGTAATATAGCACTGTGGTACAAACATTCCATCCACAGGATAAAAAATAGACTCATGTAAGGGTTCAATAGATAATATCCAATGATATTCTTAGGAGAGAATTTAAGTATGCAAATGACTGCTTTATGAGCTCAATAATTTCATTAGTATTGAGATTAGGTTATATCTCCCCTTGTCACTTTTAATGGATTATTTAAGATATTATTTATTCAATGTATTTTATAATTTGTCGACGGCAAAGATTCACTTACTAGATATCCTCTTCGAGGTATATCCGCCTATCTCACAATATCAGGCTCAGCAAGTATCTTTATCTCAACTCGCATTCCCGGATGCTTAAAACGTTTCTAACCCCAAATGCCACCTTCAGATCGGAATATCTCTATTTACCGAATCAATCAAAGTCGCTTCACCCTATCCTCGACAAACCCCATCTCTCGAATCTCGATCTCCGGGCAGTGACTATGCCAATGTTGGCCAGACATTATCATATCATTGAAATACAGGTATAGAGCGTATGTAACAAATGATAAAACAACTGATAACAAAAATATCAAACTTTAATCCAACAACATATGACGTGGTTCAATATAACCCTGAAATGATCTAGAACATAATCGAATGAAAGATAAAATGCTTAGTATTAAAACATCATTCTAATGATCCAGAGGCAAATAAGAAATAAAGATAAATTTTCTGCACTTCTTCGTTCGTCGTGTCGCCTTCGCCTCGAATTCGCGGCCTTCGCTCAGGTGACGCCTCCCGATCCCCCAATTTCTCGAGCCATTCGCATCTTTAAATGACGAGGTGCATCTCGAAGTTAACGCCGCTGATAGCGCGCCAACGTCGCAATGTTGAGACGTCAGCGACGCTGGGGACGCCACGACGCTTCCAATTATTGACCAGATTGTTGACCGCAACACCGTGATTGACTGGGGCGTCGCGACGCTGGGACGCCGCGGATGTGCTGGGACGTCGCGACGTGATGTCACTTCCTCTTGCTGCCCCTATTGCTCCAAAACTCGCCTAACCGGCCGGTCTTTCGCTCCCACACTCATCAAACCAGACACCAAATCGTAGTTCAGCCACAAAAACTATAAAATTACTATAAATAAACGTGAAAATGAAAGACCGACGCGAGTATATTATGAGTGTTTTAGGCACTATCACACCCCCAACTTAGTTTCGCTTGTCCTCAAGCAAGAACTCACTCACAAAGATATGGTCACACCATATAATGCCACTAATATCAAGACAGAGCGGTAATATGTCGAAAAACAGGGATCACTTGACCACTGTTAATCGCCGCCAGGTTGCTCGAAGTTTACAAAATGCATACAGATATTTGACTCCAAAAATCTGTTTAAATAGGTAGGAAGTGACTAGTGCATCAAATCCCATGATATTCAATAGCCTTCCCCAAAGCCCCTATGTGCTTATAATGAATGACCTCCAAGATATTTGAACTGGATGACCCACCACTGTCTATCATCACCTAGTCGGAAATGTGCGAACTAGAAAAGAATAGAAACACACCCATTTATTCATGTCCAAATACCTAGAAACTTCCTATCGCACTCCAAAATCAAACGTGAAGAAGACCTAGTGCTAAAGTTTTAGTTTAGTGTTCCTGAAGGGATCCACTGGTGACTCCCCACCACTTGGTTAAGAGCACTAGCATTAAATTCTTCAACCACTCCCGAACACTAACCAAACCTGAGGCCCAGAGGTCATAGAATGATCCACTTCATTCCATGCAAGTACAATGACTCCCCGCCAGCTTGGCCTGTGGCATTAGGCTTTGACAGGCCCCTCAGACTGTGCCCAGGATTCCGATTGGATAATCCCGCTTTATTCTATGCAAGATATTCATTTTGTAGTCATTTTTCCTTCTTTTTCACTTTTCTATTGCTTCTGGTGGCTTTGTCTGGGGGCCTAATGGCAATCCTCTTTTGATTGGGTGTCCCATCACTTAAATGGTTCGAATCTCCCTAGGTTAGTCGAACTTTAGTAGTTGGTTTCGGCACCTATGCATACTCTGAAAGTCATTAGTGTGTAGAGTATTGTGGTTCTTGAGAACCGGCTTCACTACCCGGATCATCTACTCAACCTTTCAATTCCATTCCACCACTCAATGAAAGCATCAAATATTATATGCATTTGAACATTCATGTCAATAGTGAATTTAATCAAAACAAGTCTTCATCAACATGGAACACATACACTAATTACTACATATATGACTGTCTAATACACACTAAACAAATCCACACATATTCATCAAAATAAAGGAAAGAAATAAACTGGAAACTAAACCTCCAAACACAAATCTTAATATAGAACAAAATAAAAACACTACACACCTTACTAAAATAAAACATCAATAAACAAACAAAACCTGATCACTCCCTCCCCCAAACAAAATATCCAATGTCCCCACCGGCAAGAATAAACAATAGAGCTGAAGGGGACTTCCTGGTGATCACTTCGCGGTATGGTGTATTGAAAGCCGAGTCGCAATCTCAGGCTCGCAAAGACTGGGCCACAAGAATGATGGCCTGATTGCCAGGACTGCCCGTGCATATCAACACGTAGAGCCTCTATATTTCAGCCCGGTGACGAGGGACTCCCAGGCTCCCGGGTCTCATCCCGCAATGCGTCGAAGCGCCGCTGAGTGAGGAGCACCGGTCCTCAAGACGTGGGGTGAAGGATCTGAGGAGCCGCCGCTAGAGGCCGCCGATGGTGGTGGGAGGTGGGTGGGACGACCGCCAATGTCTCCCTGGATCGCCTGCAGCCATAACGAGCCCGATACTCATGAAGCTCGTCCGCCCGAGGGCTCATGACCGAAATCATAGTACCTCAGGTCGCGGACACCAAATTCCGCTTTACAGATATGGCCTTTATAGGATGGAGTCAGGCCTCATTGTCGTCCAGGGGCACCCCGGCTCTTTTGCACAAGCCAAAGATAAGGAAAGGGTGCCCCAAGTTCATCTTCGTTGTCCCAAGCATGAGGATGGCACGTCCTATAACCTGCCCAAGATTCTCCAAAAAGGCAGAGACTTGTATGATGGCGAAGTTGAGCAGGCGTAGTTTGGCAAGCTTCACTTCACACACGTCTGGCGGGCCAAGACGCTGACGTGATGAAGTGATGCCAGACCTTAGGTATGAAGGCCAAATGCTTGGCCTTGAAGTGGACCACATGGCCCGCGCTATTGATTTTCCATTCACCCCGGCCATTGGTCAAGACCCGAATGACCAGGTGGTGTTCAGTGCCGATTGAACTAGCCGTAGGGGACATGATCTAGACTATAAAAACCATTGATTGACCCGTGACTAAGCCCACCAATATGCCCCGCACCCCGACTTTCTTCAAGACACGTGGAGGCGAGATTGGCAGAACTCTCGCACCACACCCATCGTCGCTTCGATGAGGTGGTTGCACAAAGCACGCCCATCCCTTAGCCGCAATGGTCTTGCGGAAAAATCATCTGGTGGTGAAACTCCCTTCCTTTCGAAGGAACGAACGTTTTTGCAAATGGTTCCAAACCGATCGGCGGCACTCGCATTTACAAACCGCGGACATCGTAGCGGGCTCAGTCCTCACCGACCGGACTCGCCATGGCAATTTCGCCTTGCCGACATTAGTCTGTGGTTTAGAATGTAGTGTGTGAAAAACCCACCTAGACAAAACACAAACACCTAGTGGGCACTAAAAGAAATCGAAACTAACTAATTGCCTAATGACTCTAACACCCTAAATGAGACTCAACTACCCTACAGTAAACCTAGTTTGAACTGAAATGGGCACCTACCAGACCCCTAGACCAACCGTGAAAGCAGAGGTACCCTAGAAGACTACACCCAAGCTAGAATCGAGCACAGTGTGGTGTAAATGCCACAATGACCCGTAACTAACAAGAAGACTGTAGGGTGCACAATGGTGGTCGGAGAACAGTGTAAGGGCCTCCGACCAGTGTGAAAGAGGGCTCCGGTAGGGTTGGGGATGACAGGTGCGCAAGAGGGATAGGGCTTCGGGTAGAGGTGTGTATAAGGTGAAGGGCAAAATGAACCATTCTTGACCTTAAAATAGAGCAACGTCGCGAGGTTCGGGGCAACGTCGCGACGTGACAGAGAGTGGAATTAACAACGTCACGACGTTGAGGGGCAATCGCGGCCACGACGCTCTAGAGGCTCGGCCAAACCACCGTCGACGCCCGCAGGGTCATGAAAACCACCGCCGCGACGCTGGAGATCTACGTGACGTAGACATACAAAATCGACGCCGACGTTGATATCCACGTCGCGACGTGACAGAGAGCTCCACAATTGACATCGCGACGTTGGAAATCCACGTCGCTACGTGACAGAGAGGGGTCAAATAAACGTCGCGACGTTACAGAGAAGGTTCCCAAAAAATTTTTACACATTAAGCAACCCTGTTTTGCGAGCAACTCTCCACTTGTAAATTGTACTCTGGAAATGTAATGCTCAAAGACTCGAACTCCGTGGGCTTCTTGGTCCCTAAAATAAACAACTAGGGCGTATAAATCCGATTACTACAAGACCAGCAACCGAATATTACAGAAAACAATCACTAAACACAAGGAAAGAAATTGTCACTCATAAAAGAGAAAAGTGTAAGGAAACTTGGGTTGCCTCCCAAGAAGCGCTATGTTTAATGTCGTTAGCCCGACCGGTCAATCTCACTTCATGATTAGAAGGAACCGGGAAATGCTTATGCATCCCCTTATAATGCTCACACCCCATGTTCAAGGTGGATGAAATATTCTTCTGTTCACGCCCTTGCCCTTTCTGTCTTTCTTCGTGCGCCAAGCCACCTCGAAGTTTTTCGCAGATCTTCGCAACATCTCTGTACTGAGGTTTCGAGATATCTTCATTTGGGTCATTATCTGGATGCTTCATAGGCTGAAATACATGGAAAGTGATATCGTCTCCTTGTACTCTCAATTTGAGTTCACCTTCTTGCACATTGATTTGAGCTTTTCCTGTGGCTAGGAAGGGTCTACCCAGTATGATGGGAACGGAGTCGTCTTCCTTCATGTCCAGAATGACGAAGTCTGCTGGAAGGACAAATTTACCAACTTTTAATAAGACATTTTCGATTATACCCCGAGGATGTTGGTATGACCTGTCTGCAAGTTGCAAGCTGATTGTAGTTGATTTTGGTTCCCCCAACTTTAGCCTTTTAAACATCGAAAGTGGCATCAAGTTGATGCTGGCTCCCAAGTCACACAGGGCTTTTCCAGATACCCGATTCCCTATAGAAAACGGTATAGAAAGCCACTCAGATCTTGGAAGTTTTGGATAGCTTTTTGCGTGATTGGCACTCAGATTCTCTGCCACGGCGATAGTCCATTCTCCAACTTTCTTACTCGCCAAGATCTTTTCATGAATTTCCTTAATGTAATTCAGCATGTTTTCTAAAGGCCTCCAAAAAGGGTATATTAATATGTAGCTTCAAGATGTCAAGAAACTTTGCAAACCGCTTCTCCAACTTACCTTCTTCAACCTCCGAGGATACTGGATTGGTACATAAGTCATCCATGCTTTTATCTATTGCCCGCTCTTCCCCTCGCGATTATCCTTAGTCGCTTCCTATAACTCGAGGTTGCTCACAGATCCGTCCTTCTCGGAATGCTTGAGTCTGGGCTTCCTTAATTTTCAGTTCTCTACCACTAACTTCGACCGGATTTCCAACTCTTTTTCCACTCCCTGTAGTGATAGCTTGCGTGACTCTTCCTTCTCCTCTAGGGTTTCACTCAATTGCTTCGGGTAGTAAACCTTGCTTGCCTTTTTTGTCAATAGATTGCCATTCACCCATATGTACCTCCAAATTTCTCAACTGTGCTGCTTGATTGTTCAATTGAGTTGCCCGCGCGCATATTCGCCTTGGTCTCATTCATGAAGGCAAGGTGTGAGGTGAGCACCGGGCAAGGGCTTGTTCTAAGTCCACTTTTTCTCGTGTGGTGGCTCACTAACTGGGATTAGATGGCATATTGTTCTGATTGTTCCTCCATTCATAAATTTCGATTGTTCGAATGCTCTGATTCTCGATTAGTACGCCACCCGCCTTGATTTTGATTCCGATAATCAAGCTTCCATACCGCCCTTGCCCTGTTTCACTGATTGAACTCTTGACACGTATTGAGTCATTTACCGAAGCTTGTCTCGACCGATATTCCAGGCCGGGTTGTGTCGCCTTCCACAGAGTTCACAACTCCTATGGTCAGTATGGGCGGCATTCGGCAAGATCTTGCCGTCTAGTTAATCGCTTAAATAATCGTACATGATTCACCGTGATTGTTGAGGACCTCATTATCCGTACACCCATGGCTCTTACCGCAGTTTTCTCTAGCCACCGATTCCGTGTTGGTCGCAAAGATTCTCCGTGACTTACAGTTTCGGCTCGTGGTTTTCTTCACGCGGTTCTCCGGGGCTTGAAGCATCAATCATTGTTCTAGTTGCATTTCTCGTGCCATTATAGAAGGTGGACTTGCATCCATCCCGTTAGCCTGGGCCAGTGGGCACTTCCGCACACCCGCGGAAACTGTCCCATGCCTCCGCCAAATTCTCCCCAATCATTCCAAAAGTATTGACTTCGCACCGCTTGTGCAATTTTCGAATGGGAAGAACTTGGTCGTAAATTTCAGACCAAATCGTTCCATATAGTAATGGAATCCGTGGCCGATCGGGGTTAGCTGCTGCTTGGCCTCTATCACCAAGAGAAAGTGGAACAACTGTAACCTCGAGAGCTTCTTCTGTTAAGAACCCCATTGTATTTTGATAGTATCGTAAACTTCAAGGAAGTTAGTCAAATGCATGTTCGGGTTCTCATGGGGTAGTCCATGGAACAAGATATACTAAAGCATCTGTACTGGGACTGACTTCAATTCGAAATTGTTTGCTTGAATAGGTGGTCATCTGATAGCCGTCTGAACAATAGTTGGTGGCAAAACGAACTCATCTAGTAGCATGAAAGGATCATCTGGCTGTATAAACGGCCCGGGTGCTTGATTCCATTATTCATCTTCAATTTCTGCGGCTCGCCCGCTTCAATGCCCAGGGCAGCTCTTCATTGTTTTCCATGGTCGCCTGCTTTCTAATATGTTCTCGTCGTCAGGCAACGGCGTAAAAGTCTTTCTCGCCCGGGATCAAATGTGTGTCAAGGTTAGCTCGATCTAGATGTCGAATGTACTTACCGAAGCTACACCGTAATAACACACGAACCAACAAACCAAATTTCACTAAAGACTTGTAAAATAAACAAAAGTAAATTCCAGAATACTATCTAATTGCTTAATTCTATATCAACCTAAACTCCAACACTGCAAGAACTACCATAAAACTTGACAGCCGAAAACACTGTAAATGTACGCCTATGTATGCAAGTGCACGTTGCCGCTCAAGTAATATAGTGTACTCGTGGGTACGTATATCGCATCTACAGGATGTGTGTATTGACTACAAAGGTTCTGCTTTTTTAGATAATATCTGAATAGATGATTCTAGGAGAGAATTTAAGTATGTGAAATTTGACTAAGCTATTGATTCTAATGAATTACTGGTATTGAAGACTAGGGTTATATCTCCCCCTGTCACTTTTAATGGATTATTTCTTCAAGATATTATTATTCAATGTATTTATAATTTGTCGATGGCGAGGTGATCTTACTTACGAGATATCCTCTCTCGAGGTATATCCGCCTATCTCATGAATAAGGTTGAGTATATCTCTATCTCAACTCAGTATTCCTGGATGCTTAAACGCTCTAACCCCAAATGCCACCTTCAGGATCGGAATATCTCTATTTACCGAATCAACTGAAAGTTGCTCTACCCAGATCCCTGGACAACCTCATCTCTCGAATCTCTGGATCTCCAAAGGTGATTATGCCAATGCTGGCCACATTATCATATCATTGAAATACGTATATGTAGTAGATGCAATAAATTGATAAACAATCGAATAATATAAAATATCAAACTTAATCCATCAACATATGACAGTGGTTCAATATAACCTAGCAATAGATCTAGAAACATACCAATGAAAAGATAAAAACAGCGTAGTATTAAAAACATCATTCTAATATCCAAAAAATAAGAAACAAAGATGAAATCTCTCCCGCACTTCTTCAAGTCCGTGGCCACCGCCCGGGACTCGTGCCTCTGCCTCGTACGCTCCCGATCCCCCACTTCGAGCCATTCGCATTTTAAATGATGAGGTGCAGATTCGAAATGACAACGCAACGCTGGAGATCGCCACGACGCTGGGACGTCACAAAGTTTCCACTATCACTTCCGCATTGGCCGACCCAACGCCGTGATTTGGGCGCCGCACCGCTGGGACGCCGCGACGCTTGGACGCCGTGACGCATAACCACTTCCTTTGCTTTGCTCCCCATTGCTCCAAAACTTGCTTCCAATAGCTGCTCTTTTCGCTCCAATGTACCTGCATCCAAACCAGACAACAAATCAGGAGTCTAGCCACAAAAACTATAAAATTACTATAAAATAAACGTGAAAATGAAAGACCGACGCGAGTATAATATGAGTGTTTTAGGCACTCATCACCTATCATCCTAGGTAGACCATTCTGGCTTAATTTCTAATTGCTATTATCAATCAATAAATGGGGCTATGCAGCTCACATTCGAAACATGACCTGTAACTTAACATCTTCCACTTCAGTAAAAGCACATGCAACCTGTGGAAGATGTCCAAGAAGAAGTCTCGCACACTGATACAACTCGAAGAACAAAGGTCCAAAGAAGAAATGCGTGGATGCCTTAACCGAGAAACTTAGTTGATCGGCCCCAAGAGCAAAGATAGCCCAAGACATGAATATTGTGCAGGGGCACTAGAGAAAAAAACAAGAAATTTTGCCTTTACTGACTAAGGAAGGAACCGGTGAACCACAAAATCTAGACCTTAAACCCTTGCCTGTGGAATTGAAATATGTTTACTTAGAAGAACAAGAGCAGTGCCCAATGGTCATATCCTCCTTGCTTAGTGTTTCATTAATAGAAGGATAGTCTGGCATCCTCGTGGTTAACAAGGTGCTACGTGGAAAATCACTAATCTGAAAGGTATTAGACCAACAGTTTGCACCCATCACATCTACTTGGAGGAGGAAGAAAAATCAGTAAGGCAGCCACAGAGGAGACTAAATCCTCATATGCAGGAAGTGGTTTGAGCAGAAGTCCTAAAGTTGCTACAAGCTGGTATTATTTAATTCCATATCCGATAGTACTGCAGTCCAGTCCCCAGTCAGGCTCAAGAAATCGTGGAACCACCGTGCATAATGAAAAAGGAGAGGAGATGCCCACCCGTCTCACCACAAGCTAGAGGGTGTATGTTAACTATAGAAGATTAAATGAGGTGACAAGAAAGGATCACTTCCCTCTACTCTTCATGGACCAGCTTCTCGAAAGAATTTTCGACCACCCCTTCTACTGCTTCTTGGATGGTTATTCAGGCTATTTTCAAATTTAAATTGCTACAGGAGACTAGGACAAAACCAACTTTACCTCCCATTGGCACATATGCTCACACTAATGCCTGCCTGTAATGCCCCCGCTACATTCCAAATGATGCATGATCGGCATTTCAAGATTTGGTGGAGCGCATTATGGAGGCTTCATACTGGGATGATATTACAAATTATGGAAGGAGTCAAGAATGTCCGATCAACTTAGAAACTATCATATAGGTCTATGAAAAACTTGAGTATGACGGGAAAAGTGTCATTTTATGGTCAACTAGGGGATAGTACTAGGACATATTATTTCCAAGAAGGGAATTGAAGTTGACAAGGCAAAAATTGAGATGATTTCCAAACTGCCCTCCCCCACAAATGTGAAGACTGTGAGGCAATTCTTAGGGCATGTAGGCTTTTACAGGAGATTCATTATGGACTTCTCAAAAATTGCCAAGCCTCTCTATAAGCTATTAGAGAAAGATGCAAAATTTTTGTGTGGGACGAAGGCGCGAAAGGAGTTTTGAGAGCTGAGGCTCACCTGACCATGCATTAATAGGTAGGAGCCCCCAACGAGGCGGAGTTAGCACAAAGGTAATGTGCGTGCAAGCAACCTACATGGTGGAGTAGTTCTTGGGCAGAGGGAAGAAGGAAAGCCTTATGTGGTCTACTATGCAAGCAAGACGTTGAATGAGGCATAGAGGAATTACACTACCATAGAAAAGGAGCGGCTGGCAGTGGTCTATGCTTTGGACAAGGATTCAGGAGCCTGTTGGTTGGAGTCGGACATAATCATATTCACGGATCATTGAGCTTTGGAAGTACACGCTCATAAGCAGACTTCTAAGGCTGGAAGCATTAGATGGGTCTCTGTTCTTGAGTTTAACACAATCCAAGATAAAGAGGTGTTGAGAATGTTGTTGCGAGATCATCTCTAAAGACTAACCATAACACACAACACTCACAACCCCCAATCAGTGAGTTTCACGAGGAGTCCATGCTCCTAGTTGAAAACACACCTAGTATACCCACATTGCCAATTACTTAGCCTTGGTGAAATGCAATGATTGGAAAACCTGAACTGTGAGTTTTTCTTTGCAAAAATACACTCATATTATTGGGAAGAACCCTTCTTGTGGCCCAAATCTTGTCTTTGATCAAATAATCGAAAAATGTGTGCATAGACGAACAACGAGGATACTCACTTGTTTGCCGCGAGAATGCATGTGGAGGCCATTTGTCCGAGAAGCGCGGGGAAGGTATTCTCATCGGACCACTATTGGCCTTCCCTTTTCAGGGATGCTCGTACATGTGCGGAGAATCGACAAATGCGAAGATTGGGGAGAAAATCTCTCGTCGATCACCGATGCCTTTGAACCGTTTTGGTAGTTGACTGTTCGATGTTTGGGGGCATCGATTTCATGGGACCATTCCCTTCACTCCTTTGGATACATCTACATTTGGTGGGAGTTGACTATGTGTCAAAATGGGTTTGAAATGGTAACTGCGAGCGAATGAGACCACGGTGGTATTGAAATTCTAAGGAGGCTGTTTCTCGGTTGGGGATCCCCCGAGGCATAATCAATGATGAGTTCACATTTGCGCAACAAGCCTTTTGAGAACCTCTATCTAATATGGTGTCAAGCATAGTGACCACCCATACCATCCTTAGACCGGTGGTCAGGATTGGAGTTAACTTGATAGGGAAATCAAGATATCTTGGTAAAGTGGTGAACTCTGGCAAAGAAGGATTGGTCTCTCAACCTGTTGGACTCCTTATGGGCATATAAGAAAGGCATCACAAAGCCATCCTTAGCATGTCCCTTGCTCGCTAGTTTGCTTGGCAAGGCATGTCTTGCTGTGTAAATTGAGTATAAAGCATGGTGGGTAGTGAAGAAGATGAACTTGGAAATGGGCAGAGCTGGCCTTAAAGGGCTCCTTGATATCGATGAAATTTGGAAGAGGCGAGGAATGATGCCTCGCATTTCGAGAATTGCAAAGAAAAGGGTTAAAAAAGTGACATGATCAACTAATGGCTCATAAGAATTTCAAACAAGGAGACAGAGTGTTGCTTTACGACTCAGCTCTACTCTTTTCGAGGGCGGCAAGTCGAGATGGACTAGGCCGTTCCGTCGTGGAGTCTATCAGTTAGTGCCCCGAAAAGTGCTATTTTGAACCCTATTTATTATAGGTTTTGAGTGCTTTTGTGTACTAATCATTCTAATCAACAATTTGCACATTAAGTCCCTATTATTCTGATCACATTTGTAGCTAATTTTGGATTTTATGACTATTTATGCCGACATTGTTGATCGGATTAAGCACGAGAAGAATTCGAGTCAAACTCGGCGTGCGGTCAGGAGACCCGGAAGGAAAGAAGAGAAGAAAATACAAAGGCCCCAGGTACCTATGAAATTTGGTTCTGCGAGCATTCATCATGCGGCGTATTCGATTTAGCCCCTTTGTTAAAATCATGCTATTATTTACTGCTTTTGGCGCTTTGATGTTTTATTTACAATTTTTTGTTTCTTCAAATTTGTCCTTGTAATAGCTTTTAGTTTTGGGTTTTTTTGTAATTTCCCTTGTTCTAAGCATATATAAGCCTCAATGATGATCCATCGATCGATAAAAATTGACGGGGAAGCTTTTCCCCGGTAGCTCTGGCCTTTTTCTCTTATGCTCCAGTTTCTCTCATTTTCTCTCATTTTCTCGGCTGCCAAACACACCTCTGAGGATGGTTGGCTAGATCGCTTTTCTCCTTGAAGAGGAGGGCTGCTGGCTAGGGTTTGGAGGTAACTAATGGTCCTTTGTTTTTTTTAACGCACGCATTTATGGGTATTTATGTTTTGTTTCTCTCAATTTAGGTTTAAATGTCTTAAATGTACCTTGATTAACCTGTATTTGGCAAGCTTTTAGGGTTCAGTGGATGCTTATTGCTAGATTCACTGAGATTCATTAGTTGCCTCTTATTAGTTACTATAGGGTAGATTTATGAGGTATGTGCTCACTGTCGGGGAGCATTCATGCTCTGTAAATGCTGTTTTTCAAAGGGGGAAATTATAGGGTTTAGTTTTAAAAGCTAAATGAAGATCTGGTTTGGGAAATGACTATGGAGTCCTCCTCCTGACAGCGATGAACCCGAGGACCTCCCGGTTGCGCGGGACCTCAAACCCAGGTAGCTGATAAATGAAGAGGAGTTCTTTCTTATTTTCTTCATTTAATTTCAATGCACACCATTAACCTCCTTTGTTTTTACCAAATCCTTATTTTACCACCACCTTAAAATCCAAAGTGACATTCACCATTTTCAATTTAGTACAAGTCATTTGTACGAAGAAAACTCATCCTTGTGTTCGGCCATTTGGCAGCTATACATAAATAACTTCACTCTGGCGTGGAGAATTTTAGGATATAAATATTGTTGGTTCCAGTACAATCAAATGGCGCCATTGCCAGGGATGTTGCCTAAGTGTATTTGACGAGCTGTGGAACACTTGTGATCCTCATCACAAGTACTGGTGAATTCCTTTTATATTTTACTGTTAGTTTTTTTTAGTTTCATTTCAGAAAAAAAAAAAAAAAACGTTGTTGTAGGATTGTTTTTTTTTTTTTTTTTTGTGTTGTCTTGTGTGCCATATTTATACAACAGGATTGCATGTCCAGTGGGTTTGAATTGTGACCAAATGGAAGAGGGAGAACAATACGGTGGTATTCGAGTGGAGAACTCGAGCATTCATGTCAATGAGGGTATAGAAACTATTCCATAGCGAATCGCTGACCCTTGGGGAGGAATCCAAACCCATCTAGGTCCATGAGGATTTCTCAGAAACCAATGGATGAGTGCACCCTTTGCGATGTTTCCCCAACTAATGCCATTTGACAATACTTACAACCCTAGTTGGGGGAACTAGACAAGCCCTCATGGGGCTTAAAGCCTCCACCAGGTTGCACTCACCTTCTCCATCTTATGCCTCGACTCATCAGCCGCCCCCAACCACCACGGGTTGACATCTTCGGTTGAAGCGGGGCGATGCTGAGACTTAGAGCAAGCTAGTGGATAATTTCAAAGGACGAGGCGGGTGAATGTCACAGGCCAATCGGAAATTAACATAGTGGAGAGCTCCTTGAACAAGGAATTGGATGGAGACCAAAGCGGTGAGTCAAAATTTGACATCCTGCAGGAATCCATCTCAAAGCTCACTAATTAGCTTGTTCATAAAGAGGAGGAGAATCCAAAAAAAGAGTGCCTGATTGACACCACAATGGAGGAGGAATATAAACTACAAGATGAAGCAATTTCCCATTGGTAGGGAGGGACGGTGGGGAAAGAAACTTGAGTCAGGAAGGACCCGAAAGCCTATCGGCCAACTAATCCCATAAATTTGGATCCTAATGCCCTTTGCCGACAAAAAAACAGCCCGCTCACGGTGCACATCCTGCCTTCACACCGCATCCGCAATCCCAGCCCCGAACTCTGCTTCTGGCTAAGGTCATCCACGCTGCTGCTACTCGATATTTTTAAGTTAGTGGCCATTGCTAAGATTTTTTCCACTACATCGAAGAAATTGGCAGTTGCTCACACTGCATGGCATAATGGATGGTTCGGGTGCTTGTTCAAACATGGAGCACCTGGACCTTAGCATATCTACAAGCTCCGCGATTCAACGGCCTCCTGAAGCCCGGCAGGTTTAGAATCTCAGTCTCCCCGTTTTTGTTTCGATTTTTCTTATTTTATTTATTTTATTTTCATTTCTTTAATTTTCTTATTAGATTTTCTCTAATTTTTTAGTTAATCTTTGTTTTTAGATTAATTTTCATTTTCTGCATTTTTAAATTTCTTCACAATATTAATTTTATAGGTTTTGCCTAAATTTTTGCCGGCGGAGGTGCGGATGGTGACCCGAGAAAATTTTGCAGCCGTGCGAGAATTTGCGGGTGCGAAATTTTACTGACTGCTAAATTTAATTTGCCTTGTTCTCATTCTGACACTATTCGAGGTTCACGAAATTTTGCTCTTTTTGTCTGTGATCGGTATTTTGTCTTTTTATGATATATATATATATATATATATATATATATATATATATATATATATATATATATATATATATATATATTAAAAAAAATTTGGTCTTCAAAAATATAAAAAATAAAAAAATTGTTTTTATTGTTTTATTATTAAAAAAAAAAAATTGGCGATCTGAAATTACGCCTTTTTGCTCAATTTATTGACCCCGATTTTGTTTATTGTCGCTTTCATCAGAACTCATAGTTTGGAGTAATTTTGGTACCGTTGGAAAGCTTAGATATTTTAGAATCCAAATATAGCCAGAAAGAATACTTTTAAATTATGGCCGATTATAATTTTCAAATGCTCTAAGCGGTCACATTTTTCCTCTCTTTTCTTCTCTTGTTTATTTGAAGCCCCGAATGGGTGAATAAGGTCTCGATGGAAAGCTTGTGAAGTCTCCTATCCAAAAACGAGTACATTTCATCAAGGAGGTAGCACTTCCTTCTCTAACTTTCCAATCCAAGCCCCATTGCGGACATTGTGACATTTGGTTGGGGGGAGAGTTAGTGAAGGAAGTGGTATTTATTCATGTTTTTGTTATTATTTTGAGCAAGCCATTTTTGTGATGTTCAGTGGCTTGCTGGTTTTCCTTTTAGTGAAGTTGTTATACTATACAACTTACTTTTTCAAAAATAGCACCCTTTTTTTTTGTGTTTTGCCTAGCCTGTGGTTTGAAAAATTGAAACATTGTCCAATTTTATTTATGTTAGATTGGTTCCATGCCCAATTGAGTGGATGATTAGTTGAATCCTTGTTGCTTTCGACCTTTTTCTTCCACCTTTAGCTAACCACACATTGTGCACATCAGGTTTCAACAATAGGCTGAAAAACTGCCTAACCTCCTAAACTTTGTGAAACCTATCCTAGTTTCGTTGATCATAGTAATAGGTTGGGATCCCCATGAATAGAAGGCGATGTGTTTTCCAAAATAAAAAGAAGTGAAAAGAAAAAGAAAAAGAAGAGAAAATTTGCAACGCTTTGTGAAACGAAGGCACGGTCAGGGTATATGGCAGCCTTTAAAGCCAGTGCCCCTAAGCCAGGCGGTTGGGAGCCACCGACTTAGTGCTCACTACATGGGTGGATGGGTGAGGTTTAGCGAGTTGTAGGTGCTGGAGTTTCGAAATCATTCGAAGTCCGGGGTAAAACCTGAAGAGTTAGTGGTCGAAAGATCCTTATGACTTGGTGCCTTAAGCCTTAATTGGTTGCAGAGTCGTGGTGAATCCTGTTATGGACTTTGGGTGAGTCGATTCCTCGGCATTGCACCACCACAACAAAAGAGTTGTGGAATAAGTGGGTCTGATCCTTTTAGGTTGGTTAGTGGGCTAGGTGGAGCGGTAAGCTTGGTTGGGGAAGAGTGCGGGTTTGGCGGTTTATTGTTAGTGATCAAACAAACACTTAGGTTTCGGTGGAAGTCTCTGGTTGAGTCATCGAGAAGGAAACTCTTTTGATATTCAACTCTGTATGGCGTTCATTCTCTCGAGATAGTTATTGGGCTAAGTTTCGGTGATTCTCATCGAGGGTTAGGCATTACTCATTCACAACCTTTTTGAAATATAATAATTTTCGTGAACATCATTTTGTTATCATTTTGTATGCTCTCTCTTTCTTTCTTTCTTTCTTTTATTGCTGAGTTCTTGATGTGTAGGTTGGGGGGTGTGATTAGTGCCAAAAAGTGCTTTATGCAGGGCTTGCATTTATTATAGGTTTTGGTGCTTTTTGTGTCTTAATCATTCTAATTAACTTGATTTGCACATTAAGGTCAACGCTGTTCTCACGATCACATTTTGGCCAGTAATTTGTAGTTTTGCAAGAATTTATTTATGCCGAAATTATTGAGTCGATCCAAGCATGAAGAATTTGAGTCAAACTCAGCATTGCAGATCAGAGACCAAAAGGAAAGAAGAGAAGAAAATACAAGGAAAATTAAGACACACAGAAATTTAGTTCCTACGAGCACTTTGTTCATCTGCGACACTATTCACGAATTCAACCCTTTGTTCCATCCTTAAACCCTTTGTTCCTAGCTTTTTGGCCTTTGATGTTTTTGTTACAATTTTTTGTTTCTTCAAAATTTGTCCTTGTAATAGCTTTTAGTTTTTTTTTTGTAATTTTCCTTGTTTTGAGCATATATAAGCCTCAGTCAAGAAAATCAATCCATCAATCAATAAAAAATTGATGGGGAAGCTTTCAGCGCTCCCGCCTTTTTCTCTTATGCTCCAGTTTCTCTCATTTTCTCTCCTTTCCTCGGCTGCAAACACTACCTCTCGAGGATGTGCTGGGAGGATGGTTTGGCACTAGATACTTTTCTCCTTGAAGAGGAGAGACTCTTGACTAAGTTTGGAGGTAACTTCGTGGTCCCTCCATTTTCACTTTGTTGTAAGACAATTTATGTTCACCATATTTCTCATAATCAGTTTAATCTCTTAAATGTACCTTGATTAACTTGTATTTGGCAAGCTTTTGGGGTTCGTGGATGCTTGTTGCTAGATCCGAGATTCGTCCTCTGTTGAATTCTGATAGGGTAGATTTATGAGGTATGTACTCAGCGTAGAGCATTCATGCTCTGTAAATATTGTTTTTCAAGGGAAAATTATGAGGTTTAGTTTCGTGAAGTGATCCGGTTCGGGAAATGACCATGGTGTCTCTGACACGAGGAAATGAACCCGAGAGGACCTCTCGGAGTTCTTGCCGGACTCAGGCGCTGATGCTTGAGGAGTTCTTTTGCTTATTTTCTTCATTTAATTTCAATCACCCACTTTCATCTGACCTCCTTATTTTACCAAAATCCTTTGTTTTTTACCACCACCTTAAAATCCAAAGTGACATTCACCATTTTTAATTCACCTGATCATTTATCTGAAGAAAACCCATCTACATAAGTATTCGACCACAGAACGTATACCATGATAACTTTGCTCTGATAGTAGGAGGAATTTTAGGATATAAATATTGTTGGTTCTAGTACACTACTATCAACTCTAAATCAATTCCACGGCCAACCCTTTGTTCATCCTGCTGACCCTTTTAATTACCTCTGCTGACTTTGATATTTTGTTGCAATTTTTGTTTCTTCCAAATTTGTCCTTGTAATAGCTTTAAGTTTTGGTTTTTTTTGTAGTTTCCCTTGTTCTGAGCATCATAGCCTGGTCGGGAAATCCAATCCATCAATCAATAAAAATTGACGGGGAAGCTTTCAGCGCTCCCGCCTTTTTCTCTTATGCTCCAGTTTCTCTCATTTTCTCTCTTTTTCTTGGCTGCCAAACAAACCTCTGAGGATGACAACTCAGAGGATGGTTGGCTAGATCGCTTTTCTCCTTGAAGAGGAGGGCTGCTAGCTAGGGTTTTGAGGTAACTAACGGTCCTCTATTTTTAGCACTTGTGCATTTATGAGTTGTGTTACGTTTCTCTACCAATCTAGGTTTAAATCTCTTTATTACCCTTGAAGTTAACCTGTATTTGCCAAGCTTTTAGTTAAGTGATCTTGTGCTTCAGATCAGAGATTCGTGGTTGCCTCTATTAGTTCTTGTGAGATAAATTTATGAGGTATGTACTCACTGTCGAGGAGCATTCATGCTCTGTAAATGCTGATTTTCAAAGGGGAAAATTATAGGGTTTAGTTTTATAAGTCATTGGTACCTGTGGGTATGGCCCACATCTTATAACAGAATCAAAACATCATATAAATGATGAAACTTACCAGGAGTGGTGTCCATCAAAATCTAGCACATATAAGCGGGTCCATTTACAAATACAAAAGCTGTACTTTCACATTTTACAAATCGAGCAGACCTACATGTAGTGAACCCTTACAAGTGTGTTGACCCAGCTGTATGCGGATGTTTGCTGATGTCCTCCACTGTGCCTACCACCGGATTAAAGCCAGGCACTTTAAGCTTTACGCTTAATTGGGGAAACATTCTTATCTGAAACATAAATACTGGAATATCGATGCCAATTATTAGATATTCGAACTACATAAGCCAGACATACAGTGCCAAACCTCTGGACTTATGCTTATTAGGTTCTTATCACGTGAGCTTATACTTGCAAATTACACTTATAGTAGGACTTATCCTTGTTTGGATCTTATTCTCATAGCACTCATTCTTATCCGGGTCTTATACTTATAACCGATGATCACGCATATAAGCGAGGACTTATTCTTATTCGAGATCTTATACTTATTAGTCTCCTAGACATATCGCCCGAACACTGTCGGTGATGCTATCTCCGTAGAGATTACATATTGCTCTTATGTTTTGTGCATCGGACATATACTTATTTAGGTCTCTGAATGACGTATGTCGAGACTTATACGTCTTGTCTTCGGACTTATACTTATTTGATCTCCTGGGAGTCCCTGGGGAGACCTGTCTTATCACGGTGCCAATCGGGTATAAGGTATTTATGTCTGTCTCGGATCTCCGTAGGAGTTTAGAGACTTATACTTTGTTCTCTGAGGTTTACACTTGTTCGGAGGTGCAGAGATATCAAGTTCTGGGGCGTATCTTTGGTTCTGGGACATAATCTTATGCAAGGTAGGTAAGTACTACTTGATCAATTATGCGCTGTGATACCCGACTTGTTTTTGAAGTATCCATGTCTATTCAACCGCCAGTTTAAAGTGTCCCTGCTATCACGAAGTACGTAGATCTTACGGAGTTGTCTTGCTCAAGAACATCAGGGCGCATTAAGTGCCCTACGAGAATTAATCTGATCTGGGGTACGTAGGTGCCAGAACTTATATTTATCTGAGAGATACTTGGTATCTTGTACTTGTACTCTGAGCTATCATATCTTAGGATATTCTTGTACTAGTTATTACAGTACTCTATGGATCATATCTACCAGTGATACAGGGCATATACATGTATCTCGGATTTTATACATATGTGGTCTCTATACATATCTTGAGGTATATGCTTGTCTTTACGGATACCTCTTTGGTCTTCTTGAACTTATTCTTATGCGAATTTGCTCGTAGGTACAATAAGTCGAACAGTCCAGAATCATATTATCTGAGTGAATCGGGCGTATGTAGATACATACGGATATGGACATTAGTCCATAAGCGATCTGAGATCACAACATATACACCTCTGAGTAATAGTGATTCTGTTGGACTTACTTATTTTGAGGAACTTGTACTTATTTTACCGTCTGAGTACCGTAGGTACTCACAGAGCCTCACTTATTTTGCGTGCGAGAGTACCTTTAGGTACTCTTGGACTTATACTTTGTTTTCTGAATGCGGGAGTAAGTAGGTACCCCTCTTTGGACTTATACTTGTTCGGACCTCCGTCTAGAGATTCTGAGTTTCTTCTTATACGGATATGGGGCTTATTATCATTGGGACTCCATTAGGAATTCTGAGGCTGTCGGATCTGAAGTACCGTAGGTACTACAGAACTTAATCGAATACAGGAGTACCCGTAAGGTACTCACGGAACTTAGCAGTCTGGGAGTACCCCTAAGTACTACGGGACTGAGTGAGATGCGGGAGTGCAGTAGGTACCCGCGAGAACTTAATGAATCACAGAGTCTGCGGTAGGTACACGGAAACGGATCTGAGAGGTACATTCGGATCTTTACACTTATTCTTTGTTGTTGTCTTATCCATATGTCTATCGACTACCTAGACGATTATAAGAAATGGGCAAGACCTTGATTACAATAAGTACCGAAGGTCGCGATCTGATGTTGGGGTGTCGTAGCGCCATACAAGGCGATACGCCCACGCGCGGGAGTTTTGTAGCGGGGAGTCTTTTGGGCAGCGCAATCAAAGCGTGGCTAACCACTTGTGAGTCGCGAAGCACCATCGAGAGTCATAGGAAGCACCAGCGAGTCTTAGGGCACCAACCCGGGACCGTCCACTCATTCGTTCTTGGTCCTAGGTAGTGATTTTCATATATGCTGCCAACTTATAACCTTTCTTAATCACATTCTATGATCACGACATTTTATCATTCATAATCATGTTGATTCATATTTCGATTCGTTTTCATAATTTTCCTTATCTATACGGGTTTCATGCCTATTCATATTGCATTTCGGATACTTATACGGGAATACTGATGTATTCACATCATTCATGTATTCTTGTTCCTCGATGAATCAAATTTACTTAGAAATATGAATTATTCAATCGGATCATCAAACTCAGGATTATGGCATTTTCATACTTGACTAGTCGATTTCAGGTTATCAGAGGACAATTGCAATATTCATTTCCAGTGCCTTGTATCCATATTTGGCTGGTTCTTTCTATACTCCTTAAAATTTAAGGTGCTAAGGATTCTCCTCAATTGGAATCACCTAAATCGGGCAGAAACTCAAGATACGTCAGCTTGACTCGGACTACTCTATGAAACGATGCGGATGCGGGGAATTGACTTGCACATGACCCCACTTTGAGTGAATTGTTGGGCCACTTAGAGTCAGCATTTGACGATGTCTATTTCTATATGGATGGTTTTCCTTGAAGTCTATTTTAATTGGCCACTTGAATCACTCAAATCGGATAAGAAATGAGCGAGATTATGGCGGAAAATACAAAAGCGGTCGAGCAGGAAAAGCGAGCCGGGGTGTCTTAGGTACACCTCTAACGTGTACCGGTACACTTTGGGTTCTAGAAGGGTGTACCGATACACTTTCAAGGTGTACCGGTACACATGACCCGAAAATGTTCAGAATGTGCATTTTCTCCCATATTTCTATAGTTTTGATACTCAAATCAATTTTATACTTCAAACACACATCTAAACTATTTCCAATTCACCTTGGAATCTCTTTTCTATTCAATTCCTCTTTCGTTACATATCTTTCTTCAAAATTCATATCAAGAATCCTTCCAAAAAAATTCTAATATGGGTTAAGACCCACACAAACCAAACATGATGTTTAGTTAGGGTTTATTCTAAACCCTAACTCAAAGACTCTCAATTAACCATGAATCCATCCTAGGAAGATTCTATGATTATCTTATACCACTATGGGGTTTACCAACCCTAATTTCAAGAAATCCAAGGTTAGAATGAATTCTAACAAAACCTTAGATTTGAAGACAAGTCATTAACCATACAATTGCATGAACCTTCACATAAACTTGAGAATTCCATTTAAACATTCATAGTTCCATACCAAAATCAAGCATCCATACCTTGTTGAAGCGATCTTAGCTCCTCCATCTTTATTCCTCTTCCACTCTTCTCTTCTCCTCCTCCTTCACGTTTTTCTCCTCCCCAAATGTGACCAACTTTGGTCTTTTAAAACCATGTTTGCTAAGGCCATGTTTGGCCTCAAATAAAGTATTTGGGTTCACTTTCTTTATTTGCAAAAAGGTCCCTCCATGTTTGACTATTTGTATTCCAAGTTCCCAAATTGTATTTTGGCCCCCAATGTTCTTAATCCATGTCTTTTAGGCCCCTTTTTGGACAATTTACAATTTTGTCCTTAAGTTTTGCCAACTTTCTAGATCTCTCGTTTCCATGTTCGCATTTAACTTACGAAACATTCAAATTAAACTTACAAAATACACTAACATGTCGAAAGCGACTAGGGTATATTTCGAGTGTTACAATTCTCCCCTTATAAAATTTCGTCCTCGAAATTATACTCCTAACATAGCCATGTTCTGTCGGATCCTTTCTTTCATGTCTTTACGAAGCTAAAGCGTGACTTTCCTTAAGCCATCAAAAGCTCCATTAGAACTATCTCTGTCTTAATCTCAGCGAGTTGTACTTATTCATTCTAGTCGATATACGAGGACGGGACATCCGCGTGGCTCAACACTTTACTATGTAGGCACATCATGTCGAAAGACTCTTCGAAGCGCGCTAAACCTAGGCTCGATGCCAACTTGTCACGCCGATTCGGTCCAGGCCGTTAGGCGGATCCGGCAGAGTTCAAGTGCGAGACTCAAGACTGGGACTCTTTACCTGATTTTTTTTTTAAAGTCGATCTGGTACCTGTGGGTATGACCCACATCTTATAACAGAATCAAAACATCATATACATATTAAAGAGCTACCACCGGAGTGGTGTCCATCAAAATCTAGACACATATAACTGAGTCCCATTTACAAATACAAAACTGTACTTTCACATTCGTCGAGCATGAGACTTCTACATGTAGTGAACCCTTACCTGAGTATTTGACCAATTGTATGCGGATGTTTCTTGATATCTTCTCCTGTACCTGGTTAAAACCCCGTGCTGGCTTGCAGCTTAGTGGGAAACATTGCCCATATAAAACATAAATACAGGATAACGATGATGTTCGAATATTTCGGGCATTCACATAATGAACTTATACAATTACTTAGGCTTATACAGACTTATGCTTATTCAGACTAATACTTATCACATTCTGATCTTATACTTACTCAGGAATTACACTTATGGCAGACTTATCCTTATTTGGATCTTATACTCATAGCACTCATTCTTAGCCTGGTCTTATACTTATAGCAGACTTATTCTTATTCAGATCTTATACTTATTCAGATCTCCCAAAGGACATATACTTGAACCTGTCGGGGCCCGATACTTATCTCCGTAGGATACATATTTATACTTATGTTTGTATCGGACATATACTTATTAGGTCTCCCCGAATGACATACATACTCGGAACTTATCGCGATACTTGTCTCGGACTTATACTTATTTTGATCTCCCATAGGAGTTACAGGAACCTATGTTTATCTGGTACTTAATCGGGTATGGGTGTTTATATCATCTCGGATCTCCGTAGGAGTTTACAGAACTTATACTTATTCTCACGGAGTTTACACTTGTTGGTACCGAAGGTATCATAGAGATTCTGGAGCATTATCTTTGGTTCACGGAACTTAATCTTATACAGGAGTACCAGTAAGTACTACTTGATCAATTGTCTGCTCTGATACCAACTTGTTTTGGTATCATATCCCAACAAGCCCTAGGTTAAAGTATACCTATACTCATACGGGAGTACCCGTAGGTACTACATAGTTTATCCTTATCCGAAACTTATACGGAGATACCCGTAGGTACTCTGAGTGTGTCTCTTCCATTTTTTTTTTTTTTTTTTTCAGGTACTAGTAGTGACTTCAAAACTTATATTTATACTGAGATACTTGGTATCTTGTACTTGTACTACAGAGCCTATCCTTGTCTTACGAATCTTCTGCATACTCACGAGTTTATTAGTATATCGGATCTTATCACGGTGATGCAGACTATACATGTATCTCAGTTTTATACATGTATTACAGATCTTATACATGTCTTACAGAGTATATACTTGTCTTTGGATCTTATCTTTGGTCTTGCGAAGACTTATTCTTATGCGAAGGTACGAAGTAGATACGATAAGTCGAACGGTCGAGTCATAATACATACAAGGTCGGATCGGGCGTATGTAGATACACTTTGAGATGGACATTAGTCCATAGCGGTCTAGATCTATGAGATACATATACGGAAATGTGTAGTAATTCTGGCCCCGGACTTATACTTATTTCTGAGCATGCATTTTACCGTCTGAGAGTACGTGGGGTACTCACCAGGAGCTTATACTTATTTCTTGTCAGAGTACCTTTGGGTACTCACGGGCTTACTTTGTTTTACCGATCTGGGAGTACCGTAGGTGCCCTCTTTGGACTTATACTTATACGGACTCGTAGGAGTGCGAGTTTCTTCTTATACGGGACTTACAGGGCTTATTATCATTCGGAGACTCAGAAGTAGGAATTCTGAGCTTGTCGGATCGGGGCGTAGGTACTACGGGGAGCTATTGAGATCTGGGGGTACGTGGGTACTCACAGACTTAAGCGGAATCTGGGAGTACCTAAGTCTTGCAAGACATTCGGTGCGGGAGTACCGTGGGTACACGGATCTTAATCGGATCTGAGGTACGTGGGTACCCTGGAACGGAATCTGAGTGGTGGATCTTTACACTTATTCTTTATTCGGTGTCTTATCATATGTGTCTATCTGACTACTAGACCAATTATAAGAAATGAGTGGGACGGTACAACTGAGAATTACTGAAGGTACGATCTGATCTTGAGATGTAGTAGCACCATCTGGGACGTGCGCCGCGCTGGCAAGGGTGTCATTGCACCGGCGGGAAGTGGAGCACCAATCAAAGCGTGGCTAACCCACGGCGGGAGTCTGTGCGCACCAGCAAAGAGTGCCCGAAGCACCATAAGTCTTGAAAAGCTTTACCAGCGAGTGGGCACCAACGGGACGTCCACTCATTCATTCTTGGTCTAGGTAGTCGATTTTTATATATCTTTGGAACTTATAACGCTTTCTTAATCAAATTCTATTATCCGCGACATTTTATCATTCATAATCGTATTTGATTCATATTTCGATTCGTTTTTCATGTTCGCATACTATTCCAGGTTTCATGCCTATTCCATATAGCATTTTGAAATACTCTGGGAATACTGATGTATTCACACATACGTTCATATATTCACTTGTTTGTTCACCCTGATAGATAAACTTTACTTAGAAATATGAATTATTCCAATCGGATCATCCAAACTCAAGTTATGGCATTTCATGCCAACTAGTTAGTTCTGGAATTTATCAGAACAGTTTTGCAATATTCATTTCCGATTACTTGTATCCATATTTGGCACTGGTTCTTTGGCATACTCCTTAAAATTTAAGGTGCTAAGGATTCTCCTCAATTGTGATCACCTAAATCGAACAGAAACTCAAGATAAATCGGCTCTTCCGGACTCCTCTATGAACGATAATGATGCAGGAATTGACTTGCACATGACCCCACTTTGAGTGAATTTTTGGGCCACTTAGAGTCAGAATTTGACGATGTCTATTTCTATGTGGATGGTTTTTATTGAAGTCTATTTTAATTGGCCATGGCTCACTCCGTCGGATAAGAAATGAGCAAGTTTATGGTCAAAATGCAGCGGTTAGAAACGGGAAGCGAACGGTGTGCCAGAGTGCACCCCTAATTATCTTAGGTACACTTTGGGATCTGGAAGAGGTGTACCGATGCACTTTCAAGGTGTCTTAGGTACCCTTAGCAAAAAATGTCCAAAATGTGCATTTTCTCCCATATTTCCATAGTTTTGATACTCAAATCAATTCTATACTTCAAACACACATCTAAACCATTTCCAATTCACCTTGGAATCTCTTTTCTATTCAATTCTGTTTAGATTTACATATCTTTCTTCAAAATTCATATCAAGAATCCTTCGAAAAAATTCTAATATGAGTTTAAGACCCACATACACAAACCAAACATGATGTTTTGTTAGGGTTTATTCTAAACTCTAACTCAAAGACTCTCAATTAACCATGATTCCATCCTAAGGGAGAGGATTCTATGATTATCTTGTACCATATGGGGTTTTACCAACCCTAATTTCAAGAAATCCAAGGTTAGAATGAATTCTAACAAAACCCTAGATTTGAAGACAAGTCATTAACCATACAATTGCATGAACCTTCACATAAACTTGAGATTTCCATTTAAACATTCATAGTTCCATACCAAAATCAAGCATCCATACCTTGTTGGCGAAGCGATCTTAGCCCTCCCGTCTTCTTCCTCTTTCTCTTCTCTTACCATCATCGCTGCGTTTTTCTCCTCCCCAAATGAGACCAACTTTGGTCTTTTTTAAAACCAAGTGTTTGCTAAAGGCCATGTTTGGCCTTCAAATAAAACCCATTTTGGGTTCACTTTCTTTATTTACCAAGGTCCCTCCATGTTTGATATTTGTATTCCAAGTTCCCAAACATTATATTTTATTTGATGTTCTTAATCCCATGTCTTTTAGGCCCCTTTTGGATAATTTACAATTTGTCCTTGGTTTTGTAACTTTCCGGTCTCGTTTCCATGTTTAGCATTTAACTTGAAACATTCAAATTAGAGCTTACAAAATACCTAAACATGTAAAGCTTTGACTAGGATATATTTAAGGTGTTCACGGGTCCATCCTCCCCAACGCGAGGAAATGAACCCGAGGACCTCTCAGTTGCCTTAGGACCTCAAACCGGTAGCCTAATGCTTCAAGGAGTTCTTTTTCTTATTTTTCTTCATTTTAATTTCAATCTACACACCATCAACCTCCACTGTTTTTACCACCACCTTAAAATCCAAAGTGACATTCACCATTTTCAATTCACTATAAGTCATTTGTACGAAGAAAACCCATCCTTGTGTTTGACCCTAGAACCGCTATACTGCAGTAGCTTTGCTACGACGGTAGGAGGAATTTTAGGATATAAATATTTTGGTTCGGTACTATTGGCACGAATCATCGATGGATCGGTAGACACCTTTCGACTCCCGAGCGATGGTTGTTGTGTTCAATGGGTAAGGCTGAAACCTATGCGGCCTAACACTCAGCGGACAAGGAGGAGATTCCCTCCTTGACCCCCCTCCCCCTTGAATTCAAAGACTACTGTGAGTGGGAGTGGCTTACGCGAGTATCTCGAAGTCCGTAAAATTTTGTTAAATTTTGTGTGCTTTATTTTAAGTTTTAGTTGTGATTTTCTTAATTTCTTTGTTTAGTTTTGTTTTCCTTTGCAAATTTCTCACATTTATAAATTTGTGTTTTCTATCATAATTTTTGGTTCTCTGTTTTGCAGGTGTTGGCGGGCGGTGAGCTTTTGAGGCGAGTATAGAAATTTAGGTTTGCGTAATTCATATTGTAATTAACAATTATTCTTCAAATTTACTTGTACGATTGCAGGCTTCTCCTCGTCTCATTGTTCATCTCCCTCTTGCCCTTTCACTTCCTTGCAACCTCCCGTTTCCAGCTCATTAATTTTTAGTTTTCCCAGCCTTGACCACTAACCTTTTATGTTATGGATTTTAATTGGGATTAACTCTTCGATTGCCCTAAACCATCTATTTAAACACCCATATACCATTTTCATTTCAAAATCATTTAAAAACCTCTCTTCCTCCCATCCTCTCCATCTACTCCTTCTCCAACCTACCCATGGTGAGATCACGTGGAGGACACAACTTCTAGCCCAGTGAGCCTCTTCTCCTCCCTGCCGGCGGCTCAACCTTGGCCTTGCTTTCTTGCAGCTTAGTTATCTGCGATACTGCTGGGTACCTGCAAGCCACCATTGCCTTCTGCATGCCATGGGCATCACACCATGGGTTATAACCTGTGCCATGCCCTGCCAGTACTATACCGGGGTTAGCCCCGTTCACTCCTCTCAAGTATCCTAGGCCATCCAGAATCCATGACTCAGGAAACTGGGACCTCTAGCCTAGGGAGTTTTCACAACTCAAGCCTCTCGGGACCCAGTCACCACGGTAATCAGATACTGTGGATCTCCCTCCGGACCTGTCCCCAGCCTCGATCATCGAGGTGACCATACTTCGTACACCCCTGATACAGGAATCTTGATTCGCGATGAAGGATGTGCACAGATTTATTATTATCTCAGGCCTTTGCCGAAGATCCCGGCTGGTCGGTACAGGTGGTGCGAGATACTCCCCTAGAAGCCATTTATGACCCCACACCAGTTTTTCTACCCTTGGGTGGTCATCGAGTTCTACCACGTGATGACTTGGCGAAACCCAATCAGATGGCCATTCGTTTCTCACATTGATGGCCCGGCCTGGATGCCGGGCCTGGATATAGCGGCTACTTTCCATATTCCGGTGGTCCTTTCCAGCTTTCTGGCTGATTGCAAGGCAATGGCCCCACGTCCCTGCGTAGGGAGATGGTTGATCACTATCCGGGACATAAGTAGACTATCTTGTTCAGGAGGCAGCTTCCTCCGGACATGCTCCTCATAGACCATATCCTGCGGTCTAATATTTTTCCGCTCCAACACACATATCTGAGAGGTGAGCCATTTGGAGGCTCTTCCCATATTCGAGGGTTAGTTTCAGCCCCGGCCAGGCCCCGATCATGACCCTTGTTCCACTTGAGGATAGGTCCATTACAGGAGGGGGAGGGGGGGAGGGGGGAGAGGGGGGGAGAGGGGGGAGGGGGAGAGGAGGGGGGGGGGAGAGGGGGAGGGAGGAGATTTACCCACACACACGACCGCGTGGTCTCTCCCTCTGTTCCCGGGAGACTCCTATGCCGGGTATTCGGCACTCGGCTACAGCCGGCCTAGGCTGATGTCGTTATGATTGCGGGCTATCCTTACAGGTTGACCGGTGCTGACCCAGGCCGCATGCTGCCTCCCACCTTCGGGCAATAGGAGCCGGCCGTGATTGACCTTCTGCGAGGGCCTTCCTCAGCCGGTGCATGCGGGAGCGTCGGGTCTCGGCATCCTCGGGTTCTAGCTCTGGCACCACCCTTGCTCCTGCGTCCTCTGGCCTCGAGCCCGGCCCCGGTACCACAAATCTTGCGGATGTTATTGGCTCAAGGCGCCGACACCTCGCGACATATCAGTATTTCCACCGGGGTTCCACGGTTATCATGGATGCGATGCAGCACATTCTCGCCACGTGCGCATCATTTGCATTGCCAGTACAGCTCTGGCCCGAGAGGATGACTCACATTGGGGCTGCCGTAGCTCGAATCGAGGTCATCCTGCTGTGATTCGAGTCACCTAGGCCTACCTTCAATTTCCCCATCAATGCCTAGCCAGGCCTCTTCAGCTCCCCCTCTATAAGAGCCAGCCCCTGCAGCCTCTCTTGACTTGCTAGCCGTAAATTCTTGGTAGCAACCATCCTGATAGCAACCACTCCGCGATGGTACCTCAGCACTGGATGAGGATGACCTTCTTATTTACACATTGAGGAGGTAGCACTTTGTTGATAGACCAAAGACACATACAAATTTATGACGTTATTACAAAGGACTATTAGCTAATCCCCGACAACGGCGCCATAAAACTTGTTGATCGAACCAAAACACATGTAAATTTATGACACTATTACCCAAGGACTATTGTCTAATCCACTAATATTGGTACCGATAGCTTGGTGCGTGAGACCAAATAACATTTGCGATTTATAACAAAATTACCAAGGACTATTATCTAATCCCCGGCAAACTTGCCATAAACTAGTTGACATTATACTATATAAACCAAATATACTCCTAGAGTAAATCATTTTCAAAGTTTGGTTTGGTACGATGTCTGCGAGTGCAGTGGAGCAAAGTAATAAAATGGATTTAAGTCAGAATGTCGATCCTGAGATCTCAGAATTTTCGTCAACTACCACGACTTCTCAATTTCCTTACTATTTGGACCACTAAATGATAGTAAGATCCGGCATTAAGGTCTTGGAAAATTAACGAATCAAAGGAAATAAATGGAATGAACAATAACTTGAATATAAAGAATAAGAATAATTAATAGTTAGGAAAATGAATAGAAATTGAATAATTATTGTTTGGAGGAAGCGCGTATTAGATCAATGCTATTGTGAAGTATCAGTTCACATTGTCCCAGCTTGTAAATTTTGCTTGTGAATTTGGTTCAAAATCGTCCAAGGCGTTAATAGTTCGAAATTGGATCTCTCCACACTTTGCATTTCATTATCTAATTTTGACCTGATTCTCTCGAATACGGGGAATTAGATAACTACTTTTGAATAGGGACTTCCTAGTCTGGGTATTTTCTTTGCAATACTTCATACCCATTTTAAGATTTGTACACTGGCTCCACGTTATCGGTCAAGCAAGGTTATACAACTTCCAGGTTACTCTTCCTCCAAATTAAAATAGATCACCCTCTCCTTGATTAGATCTCAGCTAACACGGGATTGGCTACACTATTCGAATTGAGGTGAACTCTCTACTTGTTTAACTTGATAACTCATTCAACTCATTCTTGATTTCAAGTGAGAAGAGGATTTATCAAGTAAACTCACAAAGCTCAATAGATCTCCCCTTCATGAGGTTAATACCTTCAAAGAAATATTCATAACTCCCGAGGATTGTCTTCTACATTTCACTCGGAGGACCTCCTTGAAATAGGAAATATAAACAACTACGAAAATGGGTATAGGCGGTATTCGGATAAATCTATACCCATAACCAGTAAATTCATAGCGATGTCGCAATTTCTTGGAAATAACAATAGGAAAGATAATTTACGACAATAGCACATTCATTTAATGGAAGAATTTGGGTTCCTCAGTGCCCAGATTACACTCTGAGCATTCCTCGATCCTTAAGAATCATTCAGTTTCCAGCAGCTTGAGGCAATTCAGAGAAATTTGTCACGAACTAACATTCCAGGTAGTAATTTGAAAGAATTGAATTACGCATTCGGCTTTGGCTCAAAGCGATAACAACCAATTCCGGGAAAAGAAAACTAGAACCATAAATTTATCCCAATCTATCCATATTAAAAGAAAAGAAAAAGAAAAGAAAGAAAAGAAAAATAAAAAAATGAGCCTTAATTATCTGAACCTCTCGTCTGTAGCCGTAAGCTTCTTTCACATACGGATAGCTGCGCATTTGGTTTTCAGTTGGGCCTAATCGATGTAACTCTTTGCGGATTTTGAGTATCAGGCCCGAGTCAACATTCAGTCGCGACCTCAATTCCTTGCCGCCCAGCATCATCCATGTCGCGACCTCGAATCTGCGTCGCGACCTTAGCTTCTCTTGTCTATACATTCTTAACTGTTCATTGATATGCGTTGCATCATTCTCTTATCCACAGACATAAAACACGCCACGTGACTTCACATATTTACTCACGATGTCAGCGGCGTCATTCTCTGTCGCGACATCAACTAAATGAAATGCATCTTTCAACTGATATCTTCTGATGTCCGCGACAGCCGATCTCTTATCCACGAAAGCATTACTTTATGGGCTTCATCCTTGACTAAACAGGTCGTGTCGCGACTTGATACATGGTCGCGACATCAACTAATGGGGTGCGATCTTCGCCGATTGCTTTTGGTGTCGCTGGCTTGACCTAACGTTGTGACGCTCGGCTAAATAAAACTTCGGCTTTCATGGAATCTTACGATGTACGGCGACATCGATCTCTTATCGTGACAGCGAGTTCATTCACCCCGACTTTCATCACGAAGGTTCGATGTCGCGACATCGATCTGCCGACGCCGACTTAGTTCTGCAGGGCCTTCAATGGATTTGTTAACGGTGTCACGGCGAGCAATGTCTCTTGTCGTGACATCTGAATCACGCCCTTTATTGTATATTTCAGCCCGAGTGGCGCTCTTGGCGTGGTGACCCCTCGATCTCCGCGTCGCGGCGTGTCTCTGATATTCTGCGACGTTAACTTGTCTTCAGATGTGGCGACATCAATCTCTTTACGTGACATCAGCTAAAGGATCTGCGGAGTTTCTTTGTTTCCTCATGATGTCGCGACATCAATATGGTCTTGCATTAGCCCCGATCTTGCCATACTTAGCGTATCTTTCCTTTGATTGCTCTTTGGCATCTCGACGCCGATCCCGCGCCGGCGACATCATCCCGTGCCTCCACTTGAGTCTTATTTGTTGCGATCGCGCGACATCGGTATCTTGTCAGCGACGATTCGTGACTACGTAGCTTTGGTATGGTTCTTAATGTCACGACCGGTGATCTCACGTATTCGCGACTTGACTCATGCTGCGGCTTTCCATCATGGCGATCTCAGTCGTGACCTCGATATCTTATTATCCATGTCGCGACGCAAACCAGACCTTCAATTTCGATATCAGCGACCTCATGGCTGGGCTGTGTAACCCCAGCGCAACGTAAGTTAGCGATTTAGCCATTTACGCCTGCTATTTTCTGCATTTTTACTGCGCGATTCTTGCATTTTTCCACTTTGCATTTTCTTTTTCTTTTATCTTCTGCAAATACCAAATTTGGTGAGTTTCTTCATATCTCTGCGTCTGAATTATTCCTTTTTACATTAAAATCAATCAGAAAAATGGACTAAAAATAGATGACTTTTAAGCTCATCACACTTCTTTCTCTAACTTTTCCGTCAGGAGCCACGGTGCGAGACTGATGTGATATTTGGTTGGGGAGAGTTAGCGAAAAGTGACTTTTACACACGATTTCTTGTCCTTTTAACCAAAGCCCATTTTGTATGTTTAGTGGCTTGCTTTTTGTTCTGTTTTGTGAAGCTGCTTGTTTGTTTTTGTAAAGCTGAAAACATAGTTATATATTCTTATACATACCATACAACTTATTTTCTCAATTCAAAAATTCCACCCTTTTTTTTTTGTGGTTTTGCCTAACCTACAAGTTAGAAAATTGAAACATTGCCCAATGCTATTGATGTTAGACTAGTTCCATACATGATTAAGTAGATGATCAGTGAAGTCTCATGGTTTTCAGCCTTCTTCTTCCACCTTTAGCTAGCCACACATGGTGCACATCAGTTTTCTTCAATAAAGGCGGCTGCTAGCCCTCACTTTGCAAAACCTACCTAGTCTGGGTTGACTACAATGATGAGATGGACCCACACAGAAAAGAAGACCCAGTGAAGTCTTCCAAAATAAAGAAGTGAAAACGAAAAGAAAAGAAAAGAAAGCCAGTGCATGACAAGCGAGCACGGTTTGAGGGGCATATGACAAAAGTCTTTAAAGCCTGGTGCCCTAAACCAACTGGTTGGGAGCCACCGACTTAGTGCTCGCTACATGGGTGGATAGGTGCGGTTTAGCAAGTTGTAGGTGCTGAAGTTTTGAAATCATTCGGAGTCTGGGGTAAAACTTGAAGAGTTAGTGGTCGAAAGATCCTTATGACTTGATTCCACTGGCCTTAATTGGTTGAGTCATGGTGATTTGGATTACGGACTTTGGTGAGTCGATTCTCAACATTGCACCATACAACCTGAAGAAGTGTGAAATAAGAGTGGAGCCAAGATTTATTTAGGTTGGGTCAATGTTCTGGAGTCTTAGCGATGGCAGCTTGGTTTCGGGGGGAAGTGCGGTTTGGCGGCTTATTGTTAAAGCGAGTCATAAACACTTAGATTTTGGTGGAAGTTTTAGGTCGATTCCCTTGAGTTGGATACTCTTCTAAAACTTGATCTTGTATGGCATTCATTCTCCCAAGATGGTTATGGTGCAGGGTCTTGGTGATTCATACTAAGGGTTAGTGATTCGTGCCACAGTAGGATGATCCGGAATCAACAAAATTTTGCATACATATTCCTCTGCTGCCGTGGTCATTCACTGCGATGCATGCGATCTAGAAGATTAGAACTAGGGATGGGTTTTCTTCGTACAAATGATTTAAGTGAAGTCAAAAATGGTGAATTTGGTTTGAATTTTTAAGGTGGTGATAAAAGCGGGGGGGTTGGTGGTTTGCAAATTGAAAATAAATGAAATAAAATATAAAAGAACTCCTTGAAGCATTGGGCTCTTTTGGGTTTAAGGTCTAGGCTAGCGAGAGGTCCACACAGGTTCATTTCCTCGCGTTGGGGAGGATGACATATAGTCATCTCCCAAACCGGATCTTCATTTAACTTTAAAAACTAAACCACAATAATTTTCCTTTTGATAGAAAGTATTTGTTAACATTTATGGTTCATTAGTGAATCTATCTTGACTCATCCTCTGATTAGTAAAAAACCTTCTTGAATCTCGATGGATCAAAGAAATAAGCACCAGACCTAAAGATTACCAAGTAGTGACCAAGAGGATGCACTTACGGTGAAAATATAACCCCTTAACCTACCTCAGGTGGCTAGTAAGAGTAACTAATGAATGTAGGTGTATCTAAAAGCTAGAATCTGAACCTAAACTTTAATCTTGAAAAGTACATCAAAAGCTTTATTCAAGTTGAAAATTGGGAACAAAAATGTCAAAACCTATTTGCGTGAAAACGGGGAACCACCAACAACCTTCAGGTCTGCCCCAGCTGCCTACTTCAAGGAGGAAGAGTTTTGCTTGCACATCCTCAGTTCATCATCATGGAGGGTGTTGCTGACAAGTAGAGAAAAGAGGAGAGAAGAAAATGAGGGCCTAAAGCGGGGGCGTGTGTTTCATCCAAAAACTAAAACTTGAGTCAACGGTGTGTTATAATGGCTTATATGGCCTTACAAACATGTGAAATGCAAAATAAGCAAACTAGAATAATTCTGATGGTGAAATGAAAACAAAGCGGTGGTTTGGATCACAAAAAACAAAGCGAAATTTTGGCACACGGTGATTTTGCTATCATAGCGGTCACTGTGATAACGAATTAGCTATCATAGCGAAAAAATCTGAGCACTGAGTGAATTTTAGCTGCCATGATCTTTAGTTATCATAGCAAAATTATCATCGTGCTTGAATTTTGTGTTAAAACTCTTTGTTCAATTCACTTCTACGTGACTCTTATTCATTCACTATTCCATTTCTTCAAACTTTGATATTCTTCATTCGACTTCTTTGAAGTGATGAAAACCATATGAAAAATTAGTAAATCAACGACTTTAGTTATGATTGGATTGACCACGATGGTGCAGCTTCCCAATTCACCCAAAAACTACAAAAACCTTTCGAATCTCACAATCATAAGTGCAGCAATAAGGACCGAACATGTGATGGGTTGTATAACAGTGTTACACAAGCGCTCAAAACCTATTAAAAATAGGGTTCAAAGTAGCACTTTTTGGGCACTAATCACACCCCAACCTACGTGCTAGTCCTTAGTAATGCAGAAGAAAATAATTAAGAAATCTTAAACTATAACAAAAATAGATTCACAAAATGGTATTTCCAAAGGGTGTGAATGAGTAATGCTACAACTTAAGTAAAAATCATCAAAGCCTTGTCCAATAATTATTATGAGAGAATGAATGCCATACAAAATTGAGTATTAAAAGAGCCTCCTTCTTGGTGAATCAACCAGAAACTTCCACCAAAATCTAAGTGTTTGTTTGATCAGCTCTCAACAATGGCTTACTAAATGAACTCTCTGACCACAACTACTACCACGACTATGCTAACCAACTAAATGAATCGGAGCCCACCTCTTATTCCACAATTCTTTGCGTTATGGGGTGCAATGCTGAGGAATCGACCTCACAAAAAGTCAACAACGAGGGGATCTACCCGATGACTCCCAGCCAATTAAGGCTTAGGGCATCAGTCGCAGGATCTTTAGAGCCACAAACTCTTCGGTTTCACAGGACCCGAATGATTGAGACTCTAGCACCTATAACTTTGCTAAAATCACCCATCCACCCATGTGAACACTAAGTGGTGGCTCCCAACAGTGAGTTTAGAGACGCAGAAGAGCTTCAAACTTTACGCCATATGCCCTCGGACATTCTTCAGTTTCAAGACAAGCGTTAACGATTTTCCTTCTTTTCTTTTCTTTTCTTTTATTTATTTTTCTTTTGGAAGACACATTAGCCTTCTGTCCACAAGGTCCTTAACAATGTAAAGGTGGTCAACGAAACTAGGGTGGGTTGATAAAGTAAGGAGGTTCTTGGAGTTTCGACCTATCGTGAAGCCTAATGTGCCGGTGTGTGGTTAGATAAAGTTGGAAGAGAAAAAGGTTGAAAGACAAGAATTCAACTAATCATCCACTCAATTAGGGTGGAGCCAATCTAACATCAATAGGTGGACAAGTTTCAATTTTCAAACTATGAAGGCTGAGCAAAACACACAAAATTTTGGTTGCAAAATGGGTCAAATTTTAAAAAGTAAGTTGTAATATTATAACATCTTTATAGAAATGGAACCCCGGCAAACCACTGGTTTTATCACAAAATGGGCTTGCTCAAAATAGTAACAAAATATAAGTACAAAGATCCCTTCAACCGTAACTCTCCCCCGACTCAAACATCTTGGTGTGATGGAACCGGTGGAAATTTGGGAAGTGTTACCTTCTTGATGAGATGTGATCATTGATGAATAGGAACTTATGAAGCTTTCCATTAACACCTCCTTCATGTTTGGCTTTAAACAAGCAAGTTAGGAGAAAAGAAGAGGAAAAAGGTGACAGGTTGGGCATTTGAAAATTACACCTTCATGCAGGATATCAAAATGTTATTTCTGGCCATATTTGGATTCTACACTCTCTAAGCTTTCCACGTTATCAAAAATGCCTAAAAAGCAGGAGTTAGGATGAAAAGTTATGAATGAAACAAAGTGAGTAACAGTGGGACCATAGCAAAAAGAAATTTTAGCTATCATAGCGAATCATAGTGAAAATAAAAAAAAAAAATTTTGAAAAATAAAATAATTAATAAATAATAATAAATAATAAAAAGCGATTTTTTTTAGAGACAAATTTATATATATATATATATATATATATATATATATATATATATATATATATATATATATATATATATATATAATAAAATAAAAATAAACTAAAAATAAATAATTATCATCATAACTAAAAATACAAAATAAAATAAATAAGAAAAAACACTGTTACATGTTTTGTCTATTATGGAAAGCCATACCTTCTGATTTTAAGCTATCATAGCGAAATTTAGCTATCATAAGCGAAAATTCATTTAACTAGTGCGAAAGTCATTTATTAGAATTATGAAAATTTAGCAATATTCATTTTTGTACTTCTCTTGTAATTTCTTCAATCAGACCAAATTTTCACCTAAACTATAAATTATTACAAGAAAAATTAAGAAAAAAATTCTTGAAAAGTAAAAATTAAATCTAGAAAACAAAAATTAACTAAAGTGAAATATAAGAAGAAAAATTAACGAAATAAAAATGATAAAATAAAAATAAAGCGAGGAAAATTAAACAAAAGTAGAAGCTTAGAAATGCAGGGTTCGGATGCTCCAAATCGACCAAACACCAGAACCATCCGCTATGTCATGCGATGTTGCTTGTGTCTTTGATGTAGTGCGAGAAGCTCGAAACGTGTACATTAATTTCTTGAGGCTTTTCAAGGCGAGGCGGTCTGGGAGCGGCCTTAGTGGTGGGTCTTGAGGGTTGGTTATGGTGCAGGTGAAGGTAGAATATACGCACTTGGTGGTGGAGGGAGGGAGTTCTGCCGCGTGGGCATTTGAGTGGCTTAGGCAATGGCACTGGGATTGATTTCATAGAGATTGGTTGAAGGGTAAGCTTTGTGGTTCTTTCACTGATTCTATTATTTGCCTTCCTCGAGCAAACCTTAGCAATGATTTCTTCTTCTTTTTTCCATGGCAGCGACCTTGATTTGGGGCATCTGCGTTCTCGGGAGCTTACTAATTCCACTTTCAATTCTCAGAGTTTGCGATTGAGCTGCTCACGAAATTGTTTAGTCAAGCACTCTTCTCGAATTCTCTCCTCCTCTTAACGAACAAGCTCTTTGGCGAGACCTTGAAATCGCAGGTATCTGGGTTATCAATTTCTTATCCATTTCACTTGGGCCCATATAATCTTTGGTCCACGGAGTTCCTCACAATGTCTGATTGGCTCGATTGGGCATTGAATTTCTTTTGTTCCTCATGACATCACCCGCCCCGGTTTAGTGGAGTCTAGAATTGCCTTCGATTGGGGAGATTGGTACGTGGTGGTTGGCCCGAGACGAATGAGCATGCGTGGTTGGAGGAGGTGCATAAGTTGGGGTAACACTATAGGAGGGTGTACTCGTCCATTGGTCTCTATATTCCCTCATAGACCTAGGGTTTTGATTTCTCTCTACAAGTTGTTGCCCTTTTGTGGAAGGTTCTGTAATCCCCTCGATGACATGTATGATCTGGGTTCTTTCTACTAAATATTCCATAATTGTTCTCTTTTCCGTTTGATCTTGAAGTCAAATTTTCCATAACACATCTTTGGATTAGCCTTGATTTGATCACTTGAAAATGGATTTACCAGCATTAAAAGCAGAGCAACTAAAACGATCTGCAACAACTTTTTTATTTTTTTATATATGAAATGAAAAATGACAGTAAAATAAAAGCAATTCTGATCTTGTGATGAGGATCTACAAGTGTTCTGGCTTCGTCAAATGCGCTTTGGCAACATCTGAACAACGAGCCATTTGATTAGATGCCACAGATGAGGTGATTGATCAACAAATTTTTATCCTATATTCCTCTGCTACTGTAGTCAAGCTACGCAGTATGGCAGTCTAAATTCGAACATAGGGATGGGTTTGCCGTACAAATGATTTAGGTGAGTCAAAAATGGTGAAATTGGTTTGGATTTTAAGGTGGTGATAAAGCAGAGTTGGTGGTTTGCAGAATTAAATAGGCCAAATAAAATATAAAGAACTCCTTGAAGCATTGGGCCCATGAATTTATAAGGTCTAAGCTGCAGGGGTCCAGGTTCATTCTATTGTTGAGGAGGAGATGACCTTATAGTCATCCTCAGGCGAATCTTCATTAACTTTAAAAACTAAGCCTAATTTTCCTTTTGATGAAAGCATTTATTTAGCATTTATGGTTTTTTTAGTGAAAATCTATCTTGACTCATCTGTTGATTAATAAAAGAATGACTAATGAATGTGATAGGATCTAAAAATAAGCATCCTGAACCTAAAGATTACCAAGTGATCAAAGAGAGGATGCACTTCGGTGAAAATACGCCCCTTAACCTACCTCCGGTGGCTGCGTAAAAACAACTAATGGATATCGGTGTATCTAAAAGCTAAGAGAATACAACAGACCCCAGAAAGCTTGCAAGTATTGGCGAAAGTACATCAGCTTTAAACCTAGGTTGAAATTTGAACCAAAATCAAAACTGTGCGTGAAACAGGGGAACCACCGGCGACGTCGGATCCTACCAGCGACCTTCTACTTCAAGGAGGAAGGAGTTTGGCAGCATCCTTTGAGGTTGTCCATCCTTGGAGGTGTTTGGAAACGAAGAAAGTGAGAGAAGAGGAGAAGAGAGAAAATGAGGGCCTAAGCGGGGGTGGTGTTTCCTTCAAAACTAAAACCAGTCAACAGTATGTTACAATGGCTATATGGCCTTACAAACATGTGAATACCGGAAAATAACCAAACTAGAATAATTCGGTGAGGGTAGAAATGAAAACAAAAAGCGAAATTAGTTGGATGAAAAAAACAAAAGCGAAATTTTTACTGCGGTGATTTTCGCTATCATAGCGAAAAATCGTTGCTAAACGAAATTAATTTTCTTTATGCACGGTGTTTTTCGTATGATGATGGCGAAATTGCTATCATAGAGAAATTATCATCGTGGCAATTTTAGTATTTGTTCTGCTCTTTGTTCCATTAGCTACTATGACTGTATTCCTTTACTTTTATTCATTTTCTTCAAGCATTGTTATTCTTCATTCGAAACTGTGAAATTGATAGAAACCATGAAATTGATGAAATCAACTTGGGCAGTTATGATTGGATTGACACGATAATTTAGCTTCCACTTCTGCGGAAACTCTGAAAACAACCTGGGAATGCAATGAGAGGAGTGCAATAAGGACCGAACTTTGTGTCAAATTGGGTTAATTATAACAAATGAGCTCTGGCGGCTCAAAACCTGACAAAAATAGGGTTTAAAATAGCACTTTTTGGGCACTAATCAGTTAGACATTATTCATCCACATACTTTTTGAGATACTAGTTTTGTGTGAATATATTTGGTCTGCTCTCTCTTTCTTTCTGTCATTGCTAGGAGTATGATGTATGTTGGGAAATTGATTAGTGCCCAAATAGTGCTATTTTGAAGGCTTAATGTGTCTGGAGTTTAATTTTTATGTGCTAATCAACCTAGTTAACCCAGTGGCACACTAAGGTCTGCGACTTTACTACTTGTCGCATTTTGTGGCTATTTTGTAGTTATACAACTAAGCAGACGACGTCTTGAGCGACTCAAGCACGAAGAATCAGACCGAACTCGGAATGCGCATCGAAGTCGGAAGAAGCTGAATAAAGCGAAGAAATTTGGACCGGATGGAAATTTTGTGGGGTTGAATTTTTGCAACACAATAAATTCCTTGACTTCTGAATTTTGCGGGGTTAATTCATAACCACTTTCACTCTCAGCTTTGACCAGTTTGACCACGCTTTTTGTGACTTTTCCTAAACCTTATGTATGTTGGTAGTTCAAACATTTTTTAATTTCCATGACTCTAAGTAGTATGTAAGCCTCGGTCCAGCTGTCTGACATCTGATCTTGGATGTAATAAATTTGGCAAAAAGCTTTCGAGCTTTCCACACAGGTGATTTTCTCTCATTTTCTCCCTTTCTCTCACTTTCTCTGTGAGCACTCCTTGAGGATGACAACTCAAGGGATGTAGCTAAATCAATCCATGAAGAGGAAGGCCACTGGCTGGTGGCTCAGGTAAACCCGCCGCCCAGCCTCCAACATGCCAGCACCTGGTTTGCGTTCTCGTATTCACCTCAAAGCCGAACCTTTCTGACAGATCTAATCGGGTCAATACTGGGCAAGCTTTAAGGGCTCAAAGGATGCTTACTACTGTGATCCACCGAGGCTCACCTACCGCCATTTATTCGCCTCAAGAGGTAGTGGTCACTAGCTTTTTACCTGTTTGACATGAACATCATTAATGCCGAACCCACAGAACTTTAGTTCAGTTTCATATAGCAAACAAAGAACCAGTTTCGGAAAATGACTATGCCATCCTCCTCCCAACACGAAGAAAAGGACCCGAGGATCTCCTGGGCCGTCTCTAGAACCTCAAGCCCAATGTTCAGACCCCTGCTGAGTTCTTTTATATCAGCTCTCATTTGTTTAGTTTTCTCAAACCTGCCAACGCGTTTTTCTTACAAAAACCCCAAATCCAAATTGAGAAATCGCCCATTTATACCAAACTCAAATCATTCTGATGAAGAAACCCATCCTCGAAGTCCATCCTGTATCTAATACAGAGTTCACAAAAGAGCTGAGCTAAGCAAAGAGTAGAAGATATAGGTTTATAAATTCCTAGCTGTCTATAGCCTAGTCCGTCTTTCACTTCATGCGAATCAAATAAATTTCACTGCCAATAATGTCTAGAAGGAAGTGAAACTTTAACTGTATCTCATCATATGTTTTGCAACTCAACTCCTTTTTGTCTTTGTTTTAATCTCCCCTAGCGCCTTCAATGGGTGGATTTTAATATTTATACCGTCCATGATAGAATTGTTTATTATTTATTTCAATATTTAGCTAGTCCTAACCTTTTCAGAAAGTCCTGCCTCTCTTGCTAAGTTGTCCGCCCGTGGCTTGTTTAGCAACAAAAACCATTGGGAGAGCAAGATCACTATAGTAATATTGAGTACCTGGGCACCCACTTGAACATGGTTGCTGTAAGTGAGCCTCTAACACCGACCAGACTATCCTCCACCCGAGGAACTCAGAGCCACTGGCAGTTCAAGGAACCCAATGCATACAGTCAACAGGCACCATATTCACCATACGAAAAACTCATGTTCACTCTCCTACTGAGATGTGACGCCACCATCCAAAGCCCCAGCCCCAACTTTCCATGGTATGGAAAACAAATCATACACACACATCCTGAGCTCATAAAGCCTGTATGACTTTCAGCAGGACGAATCGATATGGAACTGTTGAAATTGAAAGCCTTCCCCACCCTCGAAAAGACAAGGCTAAGATTTGGCCCAACTCTCGAGGCCAAGAACTATAAGGAATCGGGGAGATATGAAAAGTAAATTCAGCACTCATAAAAACCAATAGTTTATGAGAAATTTGCATCCTTCATGCTTCAGAAAATGAGGTGTAGTCTCCTACCAGTAAACAATATGCAGCACCCAGATCGTTTATGTCCTCTCAAATATGTTTCTGATAATTAACATGTCGGTTAATCACTTCTATAACTAAATGTCCCTACTATGTAGAAATCGTTGGAAACTATGTATGAGGGGACTTCAAATATCAAAACATCTGTGAGAGTTTCGCTTGACTTCCTTTAATCCATGCGGGCTGAGACATCTAAAGCATGATTTGAACCCCAACCCAGGAGAGGAAGAGGAGCAGACCCAACAAATTTAAGGGGAGGCATGTACTCAATCACCGAGGACATGGAGATGAACCATATGGCAACACCTATAACCCTTACTAGAGGAACCATCCTAACCTCCTCCTCGAGGCCAAAGCTTCCAATTATACGCGCTTCCTTACCGCAAGCAAAGAACAATGTGGTCTTTAATTTCAACTAATAACCACCACCATCCTCATCCCGAAAGGAACAAGCTTATGATGAATTTTGAGCAAAGGGTAGTAATTTTGTTTGAGGAAACGTATGGCACTAATGCTTAGGCTAATCACAAACTGAGTACATGGGAAACACCCCACAAAGATGATAACCGCGGCACTCAGATCTCCTAAAATATGATAACCTCGCAGATCTAATCTTCAAGGTCAATTAACCAACAATGGTGTCTGTGAAAAGGGGGAAATTTTCATCTCGCATAATAAACTAAATTCGCTGTGGGAGTGCTTGATTCGCATGCACAACAGGTGTTATGAATCAACAAAATTTATACCTAACTACCGATATCGCCGTAGCATGACTATCGCAAAGATGCTCTAGGATCTAATGCTGATGGTTTTCGCTTTACAAATGGTTCGTGATAATGGTTCAAAATGGTGAGGCTTTTTGTTTGATTTTGATTTGTACTAAAACAAAGGGTTTTTGGCTACTACGTTAACCTAAAGTAATTAAATAATATGTAAAAAGAAGACCTTGGAAGTCAGCCAATGAGTTTACAAGATATGTCGCAAATGGTATTCCTGTTATTTCGCATTGTAAGGGAACATATATAGTTTCAGTCTAAAACCGGATCTTTGTTTAACTTAAAAACCAACCCTTAGTAACATTCCTCTTGAAACATAGCATTTATCGAAAGCATTAAATGTTCCCATAGCTTGAAATCCGTGATTTAACCTACCTCGATGTGGTTCATAAATGACATCTAATGGATGTCAATGTATCTACCATTAAGAATACACTGAAACTAAAAGCATGCCAAGTATTAACCAAGGAAAATACATCAAATATCTTTTAAAACCTAGTTTGAAAGTTTGAACATAAATACGCAGCATTCGCTGGCCTTGAAAAACGTAGGAACACCAGCAAACCACATCAACCTAGCTAGCAACCCTCATCTTCAAGGTTTAGATATTCCACTAAACATCCTTCAAATGTCATCCCTGGGTGCAGTTCTAAGTACTCAAAAGAGAGAAAAAGTTGAGAGAGAGAATAGCAAAGAGAATGAGAATAAAAGGGGCCGTAATGAAATTAAAACAATAAAAGAAGGCAAAATGTTTATAAGATGGCTTATATAAATTAGCAAAAGAAACCTTAATCCATCTCTAGTGCCAGATCAACATAAATGAGTAAGAAAATGAAAAAACAAACTGAGTCATCCAAAAAAGAGTTATAATAATTTTCATATATATGAATTTTTCGTTATCATAGCTTAAATTTCGCTATGTAGCGAAATTACACTACATAGCGAAAATTTCGCTATAATAGCAAAAATTTCGCTATAATCGCGAAAATTTTGCTATAATTGTTAAAATTTCGCTATTTCGCTATGCAATGAAATTTTCTCTATGTAGCGAAATTACACAACATAGCGAAAATTTCGCTATAATAGCGAAAATTTCGCTATTCTAGAAATTCTTATCTCTCCCCGTTTGCTTCCTCGTATCATCCAAATTTCATCCAAATTTTGTTTCATCTTCAATTTCTTCATCCCTATTGATGTAATCGAATATAAATCATGTGAGCTCAAGAAATTAACCCCAACCCTGTTATGCCCACCATATGTGTGATAGGTTTATGAAACCTCGCAAAACTTACTGACCCTTAAATACAATCATTAGTACCAAAGGACCTACACACATCGATTCAAGGCCCAAAAAGCTATTTCAGCCCCATTCAAGACAGGTCATGTTTTTCACATCTAGATCATGTTTCAATACCACTGATATACAGTCCATCAGCACCACTCATATACTTTAGTTGTTTTGTAATTTTCATAGTTCAAATAAGGCATTCTCAACCATTTATTACGAAGACTATATGTTTTCAACCATCAAAAAATGAAGGAATTTGGCTGGATTAAGGAGTGGGAGTGCAGTAAGTAAAGGAAGACGCAAAGGGAGCGAGGAACAATACCAGTGACTTCACAGATTACAAAATTTTGCTTCGAATGTTAAAATTTCATATTCATAGCTTAAAATTTCGCAATTTAGCTAAATTTCATTGCCAATAAATTTGATTTTCCGTGTTTAGCTTTAAATTTGAACTTAATTTTCAAGCAGATTCACAGAGCCTTTCAAGAGTGATAATTTACTAGTCAGTCTATCATGATAGCTTAAATTTCTCACCGCTATCTCTATAGAATTTCACAGTTAGCGAAATTTCCCTAAAGCAGTTTAAATTCTTCGCTATGCTAGCGAACTCCCCGCATAGCGAAATCAAGCCCCGTGATTTCGTATTTCTTTTCGATTCTTAAACCCAATTAATGCTTTGATAAATTACCATTATTCCTTGATGTAATCTCATATTTTAGGCATTTTCGTTATTTCACACATCTGCTGGCTATATAAGCCACCTTGTAAGTTTAGTAACCCTAACTTTTAATCTACATATACGTAGCTTTTCATTTCGCTTCTTCTCTCTCCTCTTTCTCTTATTTTTCTGGGCCATTGAACACTCCTCCGAGGATGACAACTCAGAGGATGTTTGGCTGCACCCTTCCTCTTGAAGAGGAGGGCCACTGGGTGAATGCTCACAAAACATTGCCCCATGTTTTTCTACGCAAGCATTTGTTCTCTTTACTATTTCGTATCTCACTTTTTAGGGCTCAATCACCGTGATGTACCCCGGAAGTGGCCAATACTTGGCAGCCAAGGTTCAGTGGACGCCATCTAGACCACCGATGCCCATTTAGCTTCATTATGAAAGCCCTAGTGTTAGATCCAAGATTTGCATGAATCGCTTTGAAACATTAAGGGGTAACAAATGCTATATATTAGAAGAAATGATTTTAGGTTTAGTTTTAATGTCATATGAAGATCCGGTTCGAAATGACTATATGTCATGTTCCCAATGCGAGGAAAGACCCGAGGGACATGTTAGTTGCCTTAAACCCTAAACCGCTGGGCCTAAAACTTCAAGGGAGTTCTATTTTACATTTTATTTTATTTATTTCAGCTTGCAACCAACCACCCCCCTGTTTTTACCCAAACCTTAAAAATTCAAACCAAATTCACCACTCACTACCATCCACTCATCAAGAAACTCCATCCCCGTGAGCCCGACTTAGATTAATTATACTCGCAGTAGCTCGATCACTGCACAGAGGATAATCCAAGATGTACTTTTTGCTGGATTCGATCACCACCGTGGCACAAACCACAACATCAATTAGTTTAGCACAAGGATTAGTACACAAAAAGTACTGCAATCCATCTAAATAATCAAAGCTGCACTGGCAAACAACTCACTCCTCAGAACTGGCTTTTTACAGCTGATAATCCGTAGCAATGCCGTAAAATAAATAACAAGCAAGAATAAAATATGAGAGGTCAAAAAGGTTTGTGTCAAAGAATGCATAGCCTCATGATGACCACGAAACCTAAACTAATACCCATCTCGAAAGAATGAAAACTATATGATTCGTGCCACGGTAGGGTGATTCGAAATCAACAAAATTTGTAGTCCTAAGTTCCCAGAGTCGTTTTTCACGCAAAGATAATGCCTAGGGTCGAACACTGGGATGGGTTTTCATCCTATGAATGACTCCTCGCATTGGTGTTGGAAATGGTGTAGTGCTTTAATTGGATTTAAGTTAAAATAAGAGAGTCGCCACTCAAGATTAATTAAAACCTGAAAGTGAAGTGAGAAAAGGTAATTTGAAGGTTTAGGTCACTAGCTTGGACAACACTGGGGTAACAAGCCAGTCTCTGGTTTTATCCTGATTACATAAAGCAACCATGCATTCAAGCCATAATCGATCTTTACTTCAGCAAACCTAACCCTAATCACCCTATTCTGAGTCAGATACAACATGCATCTACAACCTTTATTTAAAACTCATATCCATTGTCAATTGATTTGAAGGTTCGTGGAAGGCCATCTAGAAACCACAAGATATTCATAATAAGTATACTGGGGATCCTAAAGCATGTAAGTATCGTCAAGGTAATGACATTAAATGATATTCAACCCTAGTTTGAGAAGATGGAGCCATAAATACAAAGACTGTAGTATTTAACACATGAGGACAACCCCAGAATCGCCCCACAACCAAGCTAGCTTACCTTCCTCTTCACAAAGCCAAGAGCTTGGCCGCTTAACTTTAGCTGTCTAGTCCTTCAAGAGGGTCGTTTGGTAGCCTGAAACAGAGAAGAGAGAGAGAAACAGAGAAAAGAAAAAAACCCTGAATCCAGTTTCATGAGATATTTACAAGAAAATGAAAATGCTAAAAGATTCCTTAGGTTACAAATATGAATGCAGAAGCCACCCAGTCATGAAAATACAAAGAAAGTTTCTAAGATTTTGGCTAATACAAGGGACAAGGAGGTAATACACCAAAATGTGTCATTGGCATTAATTACACAAAGATGATAAAGCAGGAGGTTTCACTATGCGTAATTCCTCACAGCTTAAAATTCTCGCTAGTTGGGGCCAGAACTCAAACAGATAAATAAACTAGGTCTCCATGAGAATGCACTTTACAGAAGCTAGCTTAAATTTCATTAGCTTAGCTTAAAATTCTTGTAAGAGATAGTTGATAGTGTATAATTTTGCTGTATTTGCAGAGAGTTTAAACTGAGTTCATTAGTCTTCAATTTCGCTTAGGATTTGCAAATTTCGCAAGGATTAATTTTTCTTGTCCCAGCCAACTTTTCAGAAAATAAATTTTCGCAATCTAATAATCTCCTGGCTCGCATATTCTTCACTGCTGCACACTGCATCCTCTACTGCATCATTTCTTCTCACTTTGCCTTCATTCCTTCATTGAATTTTGAGATGCTCAATATCATAGTTGAGTTCTGATCTATATTCAAGACATATCCGATATTGAACTCTCAAAGTATGCAAAACCTGCAAATAATCAAACAACTGAAACGCAGATAGAGACAGATAAAGAACTGTTTATTTTTGAATCAAGATATCTGACATGATTAGTGCGCAAAGCACTCAAAACCTATCTCGATATAGTCAGGGCCAGCACTCTTTTTGCAATTTTTAATCACACCCTCAACTGTAGTCCAAGTTTGTGGTCCTTAGCAGCTTCAAAAAGATTAATATGCAAAAGTGATTTTCAAAAAGTTTATGATTCAAAAGGTGTATAACAACAAACACTACCTTTAAACTCGAAAAATCGACACCAAGCTCAAACCACGTTAAAGAATCCAAACCAGCAGAACATCTCTTTAGGTCAATATTGGTTCCATGATTCTTTAACTTACTTCCACCAAAGCTAATGGTTCTTATGTAACCAGATCGAGCCAATAAAATTTAAAACGTCTCCCTCCAACCCATACACTGAATGTCTGTTATTACCTAGATAGATAGTTACACTCTCCTTTCTTTATTCACTGTCAGCAGCGTATCACAGTCCCATCACTCAAAGTCCGTGTAACTGGGTCCTCACCGATGACTCCCAACTCACCAAGGTTTGTAAGCATCAAGCCAAAAGCGATTATTGACCACAAAACTCTACGGTGCTTCACCTGATTCAGAATGATCGGCACCACACCACATTCATAAATTTACCTATCCACCCATGTAACGGTAACACTAAATCGATGACTGAACCAATATTTAGTGCATCGGGCTTCAGTTGCTTGCCATACACCCTGGACCAGAAACAGAAAGTCAAACAAAAACACTATCATTTTTCTTTCTTTCTTTCCTTTCTTTACTTTCTTTCTTTCCTTAAAGCACTACATTGGTCTTCAAATGTGGGTAAATACAAACTCACATCCCAGTTGCCATTGTCAGTGCTGCAGCAATTAAATATGCAACCACCTGACAAATTCTATTGAAACAACTGTGTGCGGTAAAGAATGAAGTTTGGTGAGAATGCTCAGCTGATACACACTCCAACCACTGACCAAACATTCAACATGTGAGTCTGTCTCAAATATGCTGCAACTTACAATGATTCAATTTTCCAACAAACGGCAATTCAATTTGTCTAATTAAAGCAATTCAATTGTTCACCAAGCAATTCAATTGTTCAATTGAAGACAAACAGTTTAACAAGTAAGATGAAAGTGATGGGCAAAAGAAAAGGAAACAAAATTTGAACAACCGCATATGGTAGGAGCATTTAGAAAATTACCTTTAACCTGGCTTTGTCATGAAAACGCAAAACCGGCGGAGCAGAACTGCATCCTCAAGCAGAGTGTCAGCTTCCAAAGGGCATTTTCATTTGTTGTTAACGCAATTTACAAATATAAACCACGCCTGCACGCATATTGTACCACAAATTTTGAACAAAATGAATTTTAATTAAACTAAACAAGGATAACAGTGGCTGCCGGGAACCAAGCAAAGAGCCACCCTTATCTCTATGGATCAGGACTTGGTGGAGGGTCCAAAGAAGAGAGGTCTCCTCCCTGAGATCCTTCATCATGTCAAATCTCGTCCATTGACTTTGAACACTCGTTATCATCCGACGATTTAGACTGATCTGAACCATCAGGCTACTTTCAGATAATGAATGTAATCGCCCATCAGACTTGAGTCACCTTAAATAGATGGAGTTTGAGTTTCTGATAAGACGATCCTCCTGTTAAAGCCCTTCCCCACACATGTCTGATCTGTTATCTTATTTTTTTTGCACTTCACCAGCAGTGCATCATTCCGTATTTCTTCCAACTCATCGAGATCCAAGAACCTTCGACCCTGGCTTCACTTAGTCCATGTTCAGCTTCATTGCCCACCATGCCTTGTACTATCCCCATCTGAAGGTGATATGCCTTACCAGGTGACTAACCGATAAGGGACATTCCTGTGATTGTCTCTCAGCCGTCCAGAGCTCCACAAAGAATCAAGCAAGCCATGGACCAATCTTTCCCGTTGGTATTTACCACCTCATTAGAATGGTCTTGATTTCTAAGTAAGTTCTACCCATAACATTCCGCTTGAGGATGGTAGGGGGTGGCTACTTTGTGTTTCACACCATATTTAGCCAAGGAGGCTTTCAAATTTGTTACAAAATGTGAACCTCCATCGTTAATAATGGCTTAGATCCGAACCTCGAAAATATGCTGGGTTTTCGTAAATTTAAGTACCACCCTATGGTCATCGGGTCTTGGCAGGATCGGGCTTCTACCCATTCGGGACACATAGTCCACTCCCCACCAATATGTACGTGTGACCATAGGACGGGGAAGCGGGTCCCATGAAATTGACGCCCAAACACCAAAAGTTCACTACTAAAATCGTCTAATGGCATCAAGTCCGACCTACAGACAATTTCGAAGCTTCGCACCTATCACACACACTCCGCATTATTTCCGTGAGCTTCCTTAATACAGCAAATGAGAGTCTGGCTCACATCCTCCACCACGTCTTCCGGGAAGCAAAATGACCTGTCAGCACTCTAACGGGCAGTTGACTCGATTCCCTCGGCCGCCTCCGCTTCAGCACACACTTCCCGATTATTTGATCTCGCACAAAGATTCAACAAGAATGGTTCTTCCTAATAATAGGAATGGATTCGCAAAGAAATACCTTCTATCCCTTGCTCTTTCCACTCGGTTTTGAATTTCTCCCTCATAGAAATTAAGTAATGTGGAGCATACCAGAGCTTTTTTCCAGTCGTATTAAGAATTCTTTCTGTGAGTCCCACTCACATTGAGTGTGGCTATGAGTGTCATGTGCTATTGTTAACCTGGAAAGATGATCCGCCACTACATTCTACTCCCTTCTTGTCTTTGAGACTCAAAGTTAACTCCTTAATGGTAGTTGAACCACTAATGAAATTTGTTCTTCCAGATTTGGCTTCACGAGATACTTCAAAGCCGAATGGTCCAAAAAGTAGTTCATAATCATCCCATCATATGCTCAAATTTGTCTAAAGCATAGACTACTGCTAACAATTCCTTCTCTGTAGTAGTATAATTCCTTTGTGCTTCATTCAAGGTTTTGCTTGCATAATAGATTACATGAGGTTTTCCATCTTCTCTTTGGCCGAGAACTGCACCTATAGCAAGATCACTGGCATCACACATCACTTCAAAAGGCAACCCGCGCTGGGTGCTCGTATCTATCGGCAAGAAATAAATGGGATTTCACTTCAAAGCCTCTCAGAATTCTTCATTCCAAATAAATTTAGATCTTCAGAGCTCAGATATCAATGGGCAATCAGAAGTCTTTAATGAACCTTCAGAGAAGCCTCGCATGACCAAGGAATTGCCTAATTATTTTACACTTCATTGAGATGTAATTTTTGGAAATAAGTTCAATTCGTTTATCAACTCTATTCCTTGTCGAAATAATGTGCTCCTAGAACAATTTCCTTGGTTAACCATAAAATGGCACTTCTCCAGTTTAGCACCAAAGCTCTTCCATGAATCTTTTCATGATTACTCGATTGTCGCTGATTCAAGAAAAACGCCCATATATACGGATGTTTATCCAGCGTAAAATCCCCATTTGTGTCATCACCGAGATTCGCTGAATACAGCAAGAAGGCTATTCCGTGCGGCAGTGGGCGCTGCAGCATCTAAAGGGCATCCTTCGTGTTTATTATACCAACTGACAAGTGAAAGTGGTCTTTCCCGATCCTTCCGGGGCAATCCTATCCGAAATACCCCGAATACCCATCCGTGCCAACACCAGTCCAACCTCTCAAAGGAACGACCATAAATGGCAACGGAAGTGATCTTTCGTTACCTCATCGAGCCTCCCATACACCGCGCACATCCAACCAGTAAAGCCCAGATAATTCTTCATCTTTCTATTTCGTTATTGTCACTGACTTGCAAAAATCACCTGTAGTCAGACCCACCCAAGCAATTATCTGAAATGGGTAAATGATACCCCAGCCAAGAGCACTCATGATCCTCAATGCGAACTACCCCGTTGTGTGGGGTTCAACCCCTCTGGTCGCTCTAGCGCCTCTGACCTCACATTCCAGTAAATGTGATAGGTGCAGATTGTCGGGCTGAGTGCTTTAACCAGGGAATTCTTCCAAACTCACGCTCATTGGTCTTCAGGTTGCAAGAGGTTATCTCGCAGAAAGTAGTCAACAAGTGATGAAATCATAACTGACACGCCCTGACAACAGTCTCCGTAAATGCATACATCAACTCAACTGAGAGGGGTTTGAGTTCTGGCGTCAGGGGTTCCCTGGTTCATCACCAAGCATGGAAGGTAGATTTCTGTTTTCTCCCTCCACACCCCTTGTAGCTCATGTCCGGAAACCCCATATCTCAAGACACTCGATTGTACTCAGTTAATATCTCGCACTGATGCTCATTGGCCTGCTCTTCAAGAATCGCATCTATTATACAAACTTCTTTCACAAGCCATCTTCTTCCGAGTGCATATGCCTTTGCATTTAAAATGAAAAATATTGAGTTCCAAAGTCATTCCCAAATGTGAGTTGCATAACCCCATTCCTGCAATCGACATGGTGATTAAGCCAAAAATGGCCTCCCTAAATGACGGCACATGATCGCTCCATCAATCGTCCAAAGCCAAAACAACAAACCATTCGTAATGGCAAACGTCCACCAGGTTTACATCTCAATGTGTTCCTTCGTATTTTAATGTAATTCCATCTACTTTGAAAGTAATATGTGATAGTGGTTTCAATTCTCCCAAACCTAATTGTATTTCAGACATAGAATATAACAATGTTATCCATGATTTAAGCTCCGTGAAGTTCTAATGGGTTTTCTTCATCGCCGATGCCTCCAATATTAACCGAGATTGTTGGACATCCTAGGTCTTTATATTTCACTGGAGTTTTCAGACTCAATGATATATCACTCACAAGTTTCAGAACAAAAGGCCTCTTGCTTCAGAGTTTGAAGATCTTTTTAACATAACCTCTCCAAAACTTCTCGTGAAAGGGACTCGTTTTGATCATATCATGAGAAGAATGTTAACTTTTACCCATTCTAACCTCTGTAGTCTCTGATTATACTTAATCTTCTTTTGCAGAGTCTTGAAATGCACAAACACTATTCTTCACCTCCTCTCTATTTTATCGACCGATCTTCACAAGGTCAATACTGTGGAGGTCGATTTCACAGGTTGGATTGGTGGTCTCAGCTTCTTACCACTTCTAAAGTCACCACCGTTTTTGTCCATCGCTCGTGATTTGGATCATTGGTCGCCTAATTCATCCACTCCCTTCTTACGTTGCTGCGGATCGGAAGGGAACCTTCCCTCTTCCGAACCCCCCGCAAATTTGCTGGATAGTCTTGAAATTTCGCACGTATATCATTCAGCTTCCCGCTTAGTGAGTTTCATCGCTTCAATTTTCGAATAGTTTGAACATTCAAAGACCTTCGCTCTTTCTACAAACGTGCCTACCACTTTACTTCTAAGCTTAGATTGCCTCGTTCAACAGAGAAGAAAGTGTAGGAGGCCAAGTTGTATCAAGGGAACCAAATCGGTCACGTACTCCTCGAGGTGTATGCAGTGGGGTTTTGGCTTCCATGACAGTTTGAAGATTTCTCCGCTTAGTTATAAGTGTTACCATACGAGCACTATGGGTGGCTTTATTTTGATTTAGACATGGGCAAACTTGCATAAAGGTTCTCGTGTGGTGATTATTCGACCGAAAATTGAAGCAAGAAAGCCGATGCATAACTCATTAACTGTTTGCATTTCATGCTGATTTTTCATTTCCAACTCATCCAATCTTCTAGTTAAAGTGGTCAGTTTTGCTTTCATCTCTCGTGGTCTTCGTAGCGCATGCCTCACTGTCTGGCCTTAATCTTTCTGGCTCTCGATCTCTTGCCTATCCCATGCCGTTGAAGTTTCAAACACATAGTTCAAAAAGTCCATGGCTTCATCCGGGTTTTTGCTCAAAAAGTTACCCCCACACATAGTCTCCAATAGTTGCTTAATGGTTGGAGACATACCATCATAAAAATGGTTTACAAGCATCCATGTATCAAAAACATGATGTGGACAAGCATTCATGGTCTCCATGAATCTATCCTAAAGATCGTAGAACCTCTCACCATCTCGAGCTTCAGTTGTAAATTTGTCTTTCAATTGTTGGTCTGCATGTTAATCGAAGAACTTCTTTAAGAATTCGCCATAGCCTCAGCCCAATTTCTACGGTTCTAGCTCTCAAGAGTCGAGCCAAATCTCGCCTCGTCTCTTGTGGTCAATGGAATGCTTTCTACCAAGAAATCCATGTCAATCATACCCTTCCTTAAAAGGTAGCAAACCTCAAAATCCTCTAAGAGTGGCATGGATTTTGTTTCATACCATATGTGGAGCAGGTACAATAGGGTCTGCCATCGCACATCTCTGAGAGGTGCATGATGTGAAGGGGCACTAACTCTAGGAGGGTGGATGTGGTCCCCATCGATCTATAGTCGTTGATTCATCGGGTACCCGGGCTGACTCACGTTTCGCCAGATCCGTTTTCACTATGTATAATGGGACCGTGTATCGATCCTTTTGTAATCTACTCAGACCTCCGTCTCCAAGACGCATACAAAATCATATAATAACCGTAGACACAACAAAGAGCGTAAACCAACTTGCAAAGGTTAGTGTTAATTCAAAAGAACCGACCGTATGAAACAAAACAAGGCGCCACTTAAAGTGATGAACACTCGCGCTATAGCTACGAGATTCAAAAGGGTTAAAAAGGGTCACCTTCACTCTGTGATGTTGATCACAAGTACACCTCAACTTATCAAACGTAGTTTGGCACCATCCTCAAGAACGGCGCCATTTGATTCAGGCTACCTGCAGGGTGATTCGAATCAACAAAATTTGTAGTCCTAAGTTCCCGAGTCGTTACCAGTGATAAATGCGGCCTAGTATTCGAACACTGGGACGGGTTTTCATCCCATGAATGACTCGCATCGTGTTGAAAATGGTGAGGCTTAATTTGGATTTTGGATTTTGTTTAAAATAAAGGTGAGTTGTTTGACCAAGATTAATTGTAAAACTAAAGTGAAGGTGAAAAGGTAACTTGGTTATTTAGTCACTAGCTTCGACAACATTTGGTAACAAGTGTCCTCAGTTTTATCCTCGCATTATGACAAGCAACCTATAGTCCAAGCCATAAACTTGATCTTTGTTTAACTAGCAAACCTAACTCCTAGAATCAATCTATTTGAGTCAAGACAAGCAACATGCATCTACAACCCTTTTAGTTTGAAACCCCAACATTCAAATACCAGTGGCCTCTAGCGTCATCTAAAGAACCACAAAGACATCTAGCAATAAGTATACCGTATCCTGAAAAGGCAAAGTGACAATAAGGTAATGACATTAAATGATATTCAACCCTAGTTTGAGAAGATGGAGCTATAAATACAAAGACTGTAGCATTTAACACATGAAGGACAAACTTAACCGCCTCTCACCAGTTTGATACCTTCAAAGTTTCAGAGGTTACAAGCACTTAGTCAGTCATCCTTCAGAGGTTGTTCGTGCCCAGAAAAACAGAGAAGATAGAAGAGAGAAAAGCAAAACCTCTAACTGAAATAAGGAGATATTTACATAAAAAGAAAATGTGCCAAAGATTCCTTAGGTTACAAATGGAGGGGGCTGAGAGAAACCAATGTAATAAAACATGTTGAGTTCAATATTTAATACAAGGACAAGGGAGGTAATACACCAAATGAAGCTCTGCTTGGCATTAATTACACAAAGATGATAGCAGGAGGTTTCACTATGCAATCACCCCATAGGTAGCTAAAATTTCGCTAGCTAGCGAAATTTACGCAGATAATAAATCGTGAGAATTTCGTCAGACCGGGCAATTTTGTTAGCTAGCTAAATTCGCTAGCTTAGCGAATTTTTAAGAGATAGCGAAGTGTATAATTCGCTAGGAACAAGGTGATAGCCAGTTCTTTAGCCTAGCGAATTTCTCACTTTCTAGATTGCGAAATTTTCGCTATGATTATGAATTCAGAATCCCAACGAAATTTTCAGCTCCTTGTAGCTAGTTCCTTCAGTTTGTGATGATTTAACCTCTGCTTATACCTGATCCTCACTGAGTCAGGCCTTTTCGCCTGCCTTTCATTCTCAACAGTCTCTCTATGTTCGTTGCTGATAAATGAACTGATCTCATGGTTCATCACATATCTCGATATTGAACCTCAAAGTATGCAAAACCTGCAAACAACCAAAATAACCTCTAAACGACATAAGTGATACTAAGAAGACCCGAACACTTTAATTGGTATTATTTCGACAACATTATGCCAAAGCACCTCAAAACCTATCCGACATGTGGCTCAAAATAGCACTCGTGGGCAATTAATCACTATACCGCAAGAACCCGACCAACAAGCCTCTCCTCGAGGCATGAACCGTGACCACAAAAGCCATCAGTTTGTTTGATTCAGGTCTCAATCATAAACTACGAAATTGTACATTCTCCCCCCAAACCAGTTCAACAGCAACTTTCAAAGCAACAACCTAAATAGATCGACTCGCCCATAATTTTTTGGCGTTATGGTGCAATGCTGAGGGTTCGACTTCACCAAAGTCCGTGGAATGGGGATTAACCGACGACTCCCAACCAATGAAGGTTTAGGGCATCAAGCCATGAGGGATCTCGACCACAAACTCTATAGGTTTCACCCTTCGAACTCAATGATTGAGCTCCAGACCTACAACCGAACCGCACCTGATTCACCGGCGAAGCGAACACTAAGCCAGCAATTCCAACACAGCACAGTGTTCAGCAGTGCCGCCATATAGCTCCTCGGACCGTGTCAAAGCATGATAAAAGCAGCGTTATCTATTTTACACGCTTCCGATGCATGGGGTCCATAATTCATTCATAGAAATAGATTGTTAGATTTGTAAACGTAGGGGGTTTTGTGCCGCTTCTTCATCATCATTAGATCTGAACGTACTCGCATATGCAGAGGTGTCAAAGAAGAGAATGTTAAATAATGCACCCAAGTTTCGACTAGTCATCCACTTAACCTTTCAAGATAGATTCTCTATCGCTGACACCATTAGGAAAGGCTTAAGTTCAACACACTGCAAGGCTAAACATTATGCATATACAAAAGTTAAGTAAAATAATAATAATAAAAAAAAATGTATGTGCAAAGAAAATACTGCTATAAAGCTTTTTATATAACCAAAGATAATAAGATAGTAAGTTTATCAAGCCGGAATTACTAGTATGTTCCAAGAGTTAAACAACCGCCTTACTATCAAGTTAATACATACATACAAAACAAATCTCTATACAAGACAAGTAGGCAATATAAAACTAAAGCAACAAGTATAAACAAAACAAATAAGATAAAAACACCCATTAATCCTCCCCAACTCAATGTATAACCGTGTCCTCACGTTAGGATAGGGAAAAGCGAGAAGGAAGTGTGACCTCACTCACTCCGACAAAGTGCTAGATGTCAGGATCCGGCGCCTACACAAGCTCTGAAGCACACCTCAATCAGGTCGCTAATCCCAACAGCCTTCACCCGCCATATGGGTCGAGGTGCTCAAGGCTGCGTGAATCGTGGGAGACAAGAGGTGGCTCAATCAAGAAGTATACCCGATTCTCACAGTGACCTCTAGCCTAGGCCATCCGCTAGGTCAATGTCGGTGACCCCATCCAAAAACACCAAGAAATCTCTGAAAATCGTGGATGCAGCACCATGGCTCCACTGGCAGACGGCCAACAAATTTCAGGAGGAGTCAGTGGCAAGAGGAAACAGAACTGGCGGAGCCTGGTCCAACTGTCCCCACCTCCACCATTGAACTCGGGGTCGTCACCCCTAGGTAGGTCCTCTACAAAATCATCCTCTACCTCCCGCGTGGTGTAAAAGAAACATAACAGATGTGGTCCGCTCAGTTCATGATCTGATACTCGACGCTCTATACGTGGCTCCTGGGAACTCCTGCATGCTCTAAGACCCGCATAGCAACCCTGAGACAACAGGAATAGCCTCGCCTGCCAGTCCCACGGTGGACCTTCTCCTCGGGCGGTTGCAGCTGGCCATGGACAAGCTTGCAGGTCGGGAACTAACCCCTCGGATATCCGGCACAGTGGCTCGGGTAATTAGGCTCCTTCACCTGTAAATAATGCCGTAGTGTCGCATTGGACCAAAGTACGTGGTCCGTGAGGAGTAATCATGGAGAAGCTATACTCCAAGAAAAAGTATCGATCCTGGCCGTGGTATCTCGAGAGAGAGCGAACCATTTCTCTGAAAGGAGCCGAGGCCACTCATTGATACTGCGGAGTTTTTTCCAGAACTACTAGCAGCCTAAAGGTACTCAGATATCTCGGCAGCCGCACCCGTAACGACCATCGATACCAACCTGATCCGCATTCGATCAAGCTCCCCCGTGATGTCATAAAGGTGATAAAACCTTCAAGTGCACTCCGGGATAAAGAACCGCCTTGGAGTCATGAACAAAGAATGAATACCTCCTGACCAACCGCATCGAATCTCCGAATCGCTGGTCCGTAGGCAGTCAGATATCATAGCATGATTCCCTCAGTCCCCGGCACCGACACCACGTTCCCCCCGGACGGATCACGCCCAAACACTCCACTGCAGATCCCGAACATGGGATAATCGCGATGAACTCGATCACCGGGCGAGGCTAAGGCCCTCAGTCGATGTCCGCAAACTGGCTTAGAGCGCTGACACCCTCCGGTGGTCGCGAACGAGACCGGGAGCAGGAGGGTGGTGGGATGCAGGTCCCACCCGGTCCGTATCGCCCGGGGGTGGGAGCTCCGTGAACCCCGAGGCACCTTTGGAATAGCAAGAAGGGCGTGACTCTCACCAGCCTCGCACGTGAGTCAATGCAAGCCTCCGTATCCCGAAGCTTCGAGAATGGCCTACGAAAGCCCTGGATGTGCCAGCGCCATCTCTGGCAGGGGAACGAGTCTAGACCCTGGGCTTGTAACGATGGCCTCCGCGGGTGCGAACCATGGCTGTAGACTCGGGTGCACAGCAGGAGCGGACGACAGTAGCGGCTCGTGCAGTTTGTGGTCAGTAAGGGATTCAAATGGGCTCGCCTCGCGCGGCTAGCGTGCGCGGGAGGGAGGCGCGCGGTTCTGGATCAAGCAAGGAGAAGAGTTTGGGCCTGCGGGGTGTAGGAGGCAGGGAGTGGGAAGCCGGGCGCTGGAAGCCGGTGGTGGGGCTTTTACTCTGGAAGCCATACTGAAGAGTCAAGGGCAAAAATTTCGCTATTATCACAAATTTATGCCCCCGCACTAACCTCGCAACATAAAAACAAAAATAAAATAATTAAAATAACATAAACTAAATAAAAATAAAATATAATATAATATAAAACTGAACATTTTAAAAAGGTTTTAATTAAAAACTAAAATACTAAAAATAAAATAAACTAAAAATTGACCAAAAAAGAAAACCAAATTTTTGAGCTGTAGTTTGGTCTCAGTGGAGACCAAACCAGCTCAATGGATGGGACTGTCGATCATGGAGGATCAAGGAGGAAAATCTTCTCTTCTCGCAGCTGTGTCAGGTATGAAAGATGCGGCTTTACTCTCGCCCATCACCTCGAACACTCTAGTATCCTTTTGATTGAGCAAATCTACCGAGCCATTGGGATATGCCTGATGAATAATAAATGGGCTCGTCCACCGCGATTTGAGCTTGCCCGGAAATAGATGGAGTTTGGAATCATACAGGAGGACTTGGTCCCCCATTTTGAAATTCTTGCAGGATATCATCTAATCATGCCATTTTTTCGATCTTTCCTTTGCAATCTTCGAGTTCAAGTAGGCATCATTTCATAGTTCCTCCAACTCATTGAGATCAAGGAATCTTTTGAGCCCGACCCTACTTAAATCCATGTTCAGCTTCTTGATTGCCCACCATGCTTTGTACTGATTTCCACCTGAAGATGGCATTACGCTCACATACACCAAACGACATAAGGACATTCTAAGAATCGCTTTCAAAGTCGTCTGCAGCCCACAAAGGAGTCAAGCACTACAGAGGGACCAATCTTTTCTGTTGCTGTTCACCACCTTCATTAGAATGGTCTTTATCTCCCTATTGGTAAGCTCTACTTGACCACTGGTTTGAGGATGGTAAAGGGTAGCCACTTTATGTTTAACACCATATTTAGCCATGAGGTTTTGGAAAGGTTTGTTACGGAAGTGTGAACCCCACTAATAATGGCTTTTTGTACCCCCAAACCCGAAAGATGTTTGCCTTCAAGAATTCGAGCACCACCCCGTGGTCATTGGTTTTGCAGGATTGCCTCAACCCATTTAGATATACTAATTCCCCCACCAATATGTATGCATGCCTATAAGATGTGGGGAAAGGTCCCATGAAATCGATGCCCCAAACATCAAATAGCTCAACTACTAAAATTGGGTTTAGGGGCATCATATGTCGGCGAGACAATTTCCCGAGCCTTTGGCATCTATCACATACTTACATTTGGTGAGCTTCTTTGAAAAGAGAAGGCCGCAGAAACTGCATCGCAAAGACTCATCATTGCCTTCCTCGGGAAAGAGCGACCACCACAGCATTCTCACGGCAAGGGCTTAGAATTACCGTTGTTCTTCTTCGTGCACACACTTCCTAATTATCCGACTCCGCACAGCATTTAAACAAGAAAGGTTCTTCCCAATAATAGGAAACGGATCTTCGCTAAGAAATACTTCCTATCTGTTTCTTCCAATCAATGAATTTCTCCCCGTTGCTGTTGCTAGGAAATTGGCAATGTGAGCATACCAGGGAGCATTCTCCAACTGCATTAGAGATTCTTCAGGAAATTCATCGTTGATGGGGGGGCTATGGTTAATCTCGAAAGATGGTCCGCTGCCAAATATTCTCTACCCTTGGCCCTTAATTTGCAAATTGAATTCTCGGGCGTAACAACCTATCTGATAAGTCTCGCTTTGGCATTTTGCTTGGTTAGAGATATTTCAAAGCTGAATGATCTCAGAAATAATTATATCATACCCAACCAAGTATGTTCGAAATTTTTCTAAGGCATAACACCGCTAACAATTCTTTTCTCTGTAGTGTTGTAGTTCCTTTGGTATTTCATTCAAGGTTTTGCTTCAGATAATAGACTGGCATAAGGTTTTCCACCTTCTCTTTGTCCAAGAACTGCTCCAATGGCAAGATCACTTGCATCACACATCACCTCAAAAGGCAACTGCCAATTAGGTGCCCTTACTATTAGTGCAGTGGTCAAATGGGACCTCAGCTCTTCAAAGCTCTTCTGACAGTCTCCATCCCAAGCATATTTAGCATCTTTTTCGAGCAGCTTATAGAGGGGCTTAGCAATCTTCGAAAATTCCTTGATAAATCTTTTGTAAAAGCCTACATGGCTAAGGAATTGCCCTGCTTGTTTTTTACATTGTTGAAGAGCGGTTTTGGAAATAAGTTGATTTTTGCCTTGTCGACTTCTATTCTGTTGGAGGCGTGTGCTGCTAGCACAATACATGGTTCACCACTTTCATTATTTGCCTAGTTAAGCACCGAGGTTCTTTTCAATGCACCACTCTGCGGGACGACTTCAAGATTAGTCGGACATTCTTCAAAATCACCTTAGGTATCTGGTAGTGATCCATGTAGACTTCCATTTATGGCTCACCATATCGTGAATATCTCTTAGCATACACCTCTGGAAGATTAGCGGGGGCGTGCGAACCAAAAAGGCATCCTCCTGTAAGCATAAGTTCCAAATGGACAAGTGAAGGTGGTCTTTTCTTAATCCTCTGGTACTATCACTATCTGAAAGTACCCTGAATACCCATCTAAAAAGCAATAGAATGGGTGCCCAGAAACTCTCAGCTTTGATCGATGAAGAGGCGTGGAAAGTGATCTTTTCTTGTTCTTGCGTGAGCCTCTGTAATCTATGCATGCCCTCCAGCCAGTGTTAAGGCGGGTAGACACATGTCACCCTTTTTCATTTTTAACGGTGGTCACCCATGACTTCTTGGGAACCACGGGTTGGGCTTACCGAGTGCTATCGGATATTGGGTAAATGATCTGGAAACTGCGGCGACCGGGACTTCAATTCGAGACTACCTCATGCGTGTGAGGATTCAACCTCTGCATTGGCGCCCTACTTGGCTTTAGACTCTTCTTCTAAATAAATGTGGTGGGTACAGATTGTTGGGTTGATGCCTTTTAAATCAGAAATTTTCCACCCCAAAGCTTGCTTGTTCATCTTAAGGAGGTGTAGCAGATTGTCCTCCTGTGGAGTAGTCAGCAGTGACGATATTACAACTGGACACTGCTTGTTTTCTTCCAAAAATGCATATTTTAATTCGCGAGCGGAGTTTGAGATCAGTGTTGAGACTCTTTTCCTCTTTCGATCCAATAAAGGTAGGATTTCCGCAGCCTTTTCTCCGGCACCCCTACCCAGCGAGCTCATCGTTGAGGTTCCTATTGCTCTTGAGAGCGAAATAACTCTGGAGTTAGCATCTTGCACTTCTTTGCTCGTGCTTTGTTCTTCAACAATTGTATCTACTATCTGAGACATCTTCCTGGTCGCATCCTCCATTGGTTGCGCTGTCTTTTACTCAAGTGGAAGATATTAAGTTCCAAAGTCATGTTCCCAATTGAGTTGCATAACCCCATTTCGACCGATTTATAATGGCATTCAGTGACCAAGAATGGCCTTCAATATGATGGTACATGGTTGGCCCCATTGCTTGAAGCTCTTGTTCAAGTGCTGAAAAAATCCCTTTGGGTAGTAGAATTTGTCCACTTGTATTAGAACATCCTCAATAGTCCCCTTTGGTATTTTAATAGACCTATCAGCTAGAGACATTGTGATGGAAGTGGGCTTCAGTTCTCCCAACCCAAGCTGCTTGTACATGGAATATGGTAGTGAGTTCATTAGCTCCAAGTCTAGTGGCTAGCACTTTACACAAGTGCCCCGATATTAACTAAGATTGTGGCAGGACATCCAGGGTCCTTAACATACTTCATAAGTCTTGAACTTCGATGATAGCACTCTTGCTCCGGTTAAAAAGGCCTTTTTATTCTGCATTAAAGCCTCTTTTCACTGTACATAAATCCTTCAAAAATTTTGCATGCGATGGGGACTTGGCAGTCATGTCAAGAAGAGGAATGTTAACCTTCACTTAGTAGTACCTCAAAATTTGGTTGGTTATTGGGTTTTATACTCGAAGTGCATGTGGGAAAGGAGGGGGTACACTATGTTTCACCTCTTCCCACAATTCTTTGGTTGTTCTTCCTACGGTGGATCACCTTTGTGCAGAGCTATCTTGGTTGGTCTTGGGGCTGGCGTGGTCTCAGTTCTTTACCACTTCTCAAAGTGTATTTGCTTTGACTTCATCAATTCTTGCATTTTGGATCCTTTGGCGGGCCTATCACCATTACATTCTCACGGTTTCTTTGTGTGCAGGAAGGAATTTCCCCTTTTTTAGGACCACTATTGTTGGACATTCAGCATGAAATCTCAGAATATCTTGCTCTGTTTCTTGTTGAGTGAGCACTTTCATTGCCTCAATTTTACGATTAGTTTGAACATTCAACACCTTTTGTTCCTCCGCAAGGTGCCTCTTACCTTGCTTAAATTCGAGTGCACGCTCGGGGAGAAGAAGGTGGAAATTTCACTGGCACATTTATTAACTCCCCAGGAGCGCATACGAGGGTTTTGGCTTCCATGATAGGTTCAGATGATTCCTCAATTGGATTATAAGTGTTGCCATAGGAGCATTTGTAGGTGTACATTTGAACATGGGCATGCTCTTGCATTAAGTCCCTTACTGAAGGAACTAATGGAAAGTGCTCTCCAGGATGTGTTATGATGACAATTAAGCAGTGCGGGTAAGAATCACGGAAAATTCATTCACTACTTGCACTTCATGCTGATTTCTCATTTCTAGCTCCTCCCGACCTTGAATTGAGTGGTGATTTTCTTTCATCTCCGTATCTTCGGAAAGTGCATAAATGCCTCCCCTTTGGTGGGTCGAAGGCCTCATTCTTTCTGCCTCCCTTGGATTCGATTCATCCCACGCCTTGGAGGTTTCAGCCACATAGTTCAAAAAGTCCATGGCCTCATCTGGGTGCTTACTCAAAAAGTCACCTCCACACATGGTTTCCAATAGTTGCTTCATGGCTGGAGACATACCATCATAGAAATGATTCACAAGCATCCATGTATCGAAACCTTGGTGTGGACATGCACTGATGGTCTCCATGAACCTCTCAACTGCGATAAAACTGCTTCATTCTATCATAGGCGAGTAAGTGTAGATTTGCCTCTTCAAACTGTTGGTCTTGGTTGTGCTAAAAAATTTCTTCAAACACTCAGCTTGAAGTTCGGCCCAATTTCTTATTGTTCTCAGCCTCAGTGAATTGAGTCATATTTTGGCCTTGTCCTTCAGTGTTAATGGAAATGCTTTCGACAAGCGAGGTCCCATGTGGAACTCCTTCTTTAAAAGTTATTTTGCTTCACTCAAACTCAGTTAACAGTATATGGATCTCATTCTCCAATTCGTAAATGTGGGAAGCGAGGGCACCGAATGGTCTCACTACCCATCACATGTTAAAGTCGTATGATGCGGGAAGGTGCACTCACTCTGAGAGGAACATATGTTGTCCCTCATTGACCTATATGTTGCTGGATTCATTTGAGGGCTCCTTCTTGGCTTTGTTTGCATTATAATTCCCTGGAGGATCCAGGGCTTGCTCCTTGTGTGCAGCACACAACCTTGTTCAGTTGGTGTACTAACTCTTTGCAGTTTTCCTGATATATCTCTATCCTAGTGATGCATAAACACCTGTGACACAAAAAGAGATAAAGCAAAGAACAACAACAGGGCTTGCCAAAAAGATCAGTGTTAGTTGATAAATAAAATGCACATTATTCAAAAAATAAACATTTCGGCGATAGCTGGCGAGAGAAAAAAACGAAATTCTATGATAGGAATTCAAAGGTTTAAAAGATGGTCACCAATACCTGCCTTAATGAGGATCACAAGTACCCATCAACTCATCATCTGTAGTTTGGCACCATCCCCGACAACGGCGCCATTTGATTCGCATGCACGATGGGTGATTTGAATGAGCAAATTTATACCTAAACTATTGATCTTTGCGGTAGCATGACTCTTGCGGTATGGTGGCCCTAGAGATCGAGCGGTGGGATGGGTTTTCGTTTTACAAATGGTTCGTATGTGGTTAAAATGGTGAAGACTTTTGTTTGGATTTCGGATTTGTACTAAAACAGTGGTTGTTGTCACTATGTTAACTGAAAGTAATTTGAAATAATATGTAAAAAGAAGACCTTGAAGTTTCGGGCCACTAGTTTGGTATGATAGGGTTGCAAAGGTGTCCTCGGGTTATTTCCTCGCATTAGGGCAAATGACATATAGTCATTTCCAAAACCGGATCTTTGTTTAACTTTAGAAACCAACCCTTAGTAACATTCCTCTTTGAAACATAGCATTTATTGAGCATTAAATGTTCTGAGTTGAAATCTGGTATTAATACACCAGTGGCTCATAAATGACATCCCAATGGATGTCGAATGTATCTACACCATTAATAGTACCTTCAGAACTAAAGCATATCTGAAAAGTAATGACCCCAAGGAAAATACATCAAATAGCTTTTAAAACCTAGTTTCTGAAAGTTGGAACATAAATACGCGTGCTGCGTCTTGAAAAAGCAGAAGACACCCGGCCGAGCCACATCACCTAAGCTAGCAACCCTCCTATTCAAGGTTTAGAGGCCTTAGCCAAACATCCTTTGAGTTGTCATCCTCCAAGGGGTGTTTGGCGACCTAAAAGTGAGAGAAAGGAAAGAAGAAGAAGAGCAAGTGAGGCTAGAAACGAGGGCCGTAATGTAGAAAAATGCATTTGAACAAAGTTAAGACCCTAAATGTTTATAAGATGGCTTATATGTACTACAAAGGTGAAAAACCCGATCTATCCTAAATAGTATCATTACAGTGAGGGTAGAAATGGAAAAAACCAAAACGAGAGATGGTTTGAACCCAAAACATGAAGCGAGAATAATTTCTCATGGCCAAATTTCTCTATAGCGAAATTTTTCGCTAGCATAGCGAGAAATTTCGCCTGTAGCTAATTACACTATACTTGAAAATTTATTTATATCGCTATAATAGCGAAAATTAGCGAAATTTTCGCTATATAGTGAAAATTCGCGAAATTTTCGCTATATAGTGAAATTTCGCTATCATAGCGAAATCTCGCTATGTAGCGAAATTACACTACATAGAAATTCGCTATAACTCAGCGGGCTAAGCTATAATAGCGAAAGAATTTTGCTATAGTGCGAAATTTGCGTATTATAGCGAAAATTTCATATGCGACAATTTCGTATATATAGCGAAATTTCGCTATGTAGCGAAATTACACAACATAGCAAAATTTCGCTATAATTGAGAAAATTTCACTATTCTAGCGAAAATTTCGCTATTCTAGAGAAAATTTCGCTATTCTAGCAAAATTTCTTATCTTCTCACCTTTAGCTTCTGCATCATCAGCACATCCAGCTTGTTTCATCTTCAATTTCTTCATCCCAGAAGCGATGTAATGGGTATAAATCATAGAGCTCAATGTAAATTCTTTCGACTTCGTATGCAACCGATATGTGTTGGGAATAGTTTTTATGGAAACTCTAAAAGAACTTCCTACAAAAACTCGAAATACAATCATTAGTACCAAAGGGACCTACCGTGTCAATTGGCTTAATAAATATGATTAGTACATAAAAAGCACTCAAAATCTATCTTAAATAGGATTCAAAATAGCACTTTTTGGGTACTAATCAAGTGCATGAAGTGAGCTCTTCTAGTGAGCCAAATCCCAAGATGGATGAAGTTAAAGAAATTATCACATTGAGAAGTGGTAAAGAGCTTAAACAGCCGGTACTGAGCAGAAGAAGGCTAGGAGGTTAAGAGGCTAAACCGGAGATGAAGTGGTGACTAAAGAACTTTGTGCGGCATAGCTGAATTTAGTTTCCCTGAGCACTGAAGCTAAGGGCCGTCAACTTGGTGGGGAAATACTAGAAGTACTAAGGCTAGTGAAAGTCAACATCCCCCTGCTTAATATGATTAAACAAGTCCCCACATATGCCAAATTTGTGAAGGACTTGTGCATAGTGAAGAGAGGGCTAAATGTTGAAAAGAAGGCCTTCTTTGTTGAACAAAGTTAGTGCTATCATCAGTCTGAAACTCCAGTGAAGTACAAAGTCAAAGTTGTCTACCACTCTCACCATTAATGTTCTGGAGGCACTGTGTAGAAAAGCAACTGTGGTTTGATTTTCCGATCGCCGCTCCTTGTCGATGTACAAGTAGCTCGAGGTTGGGAGAATTAAAGTCCACTTCCATCACATTGTCTCTTTACGAATAGATCCATAAAGAAACCAAAGGGGCAAGTGGAAAGATATTTCTAATAAGTGGATATTAAATTCTACTATTCAGTAGATTTTGTTGTACTTAATCTGAAACCAGATGCGATGAGGCTAACTATGTGCCTATCATCCTAGGGAGACCATTCTTAGCCACTTCTAATGCTATTATCAACTTTAGAAATGGGGTTATACGGCTGTTGACTATGAGCCATAAGAACTCAACATCTTCCATATAAGTAAAAAGCACGTACACTTTGTGGAAGATCCAAGAAGAAATACGCATAATTGATGCAATCACGGAAGAACGGGTTGTCGGCAGCAAATGCGAGGATGTGTTAGCAGAGGAACTAGTTGATTGTCTGAAGGCGGCGGGAAGCCCCGAACATGAATATTGTCTTCGGGGCCTTTGGAGAAAAAAAGCGAAATTTTGCCTTTCTTGTGAGGATGGAGCATTGAACCACAATCTGGACATGACCACTTGCCTATGGAATTGAAATATGTCTACTTAGAAGAACAGGAGCAATGCCGGTGGTCATATCCTCCTTGCTCGGTGCTTCACAGGAAGATAACTGTGGGCATCCTTAAGGAAGAAACAAAGCGATTTCAGGTCAGAAAAAATCACTTGCTCCCGAAGGGTATTAGCCCGATAGTTTGCGCCATCACATCTACTTGGAGGAGGAAGCAAAATCGATGGCGACACAGCGAGAGGAGACTAAATCTCATATCAGTGGTTCGATGCGAAGTCTAAAGAAGTTACTACAAGTGGTACATCATTTACCCGTATCGATAGAGCAGGTGAGTCAACCAGGTGTGAAATCAGAGGATCGCTGATATATAATGAGTGGACTCACCATGCATGTTTGGGGGATGATTCTAAGATAAATGGGAAGATCGCTTCCCTCTCTTACTTCGCGGACGAAACTATGAAAGAATTTCGGAGCCACCTTACAACTTCTTGGATGATTATTGGAGCTATTTCAAATTGAAATTGCTGCCGAGAGACCGCGAGGACCAACCACCTTACCTTCCCGACTGGCTGCCGCCTGAGGAGAATGCCCTTTAGCTTGTGTAATGCCCTTGCCACATTCCAGCGATGCATGCTCAGTATCTTCAGTGATTTGGTGCAGCGCATTATGAAGGTTTATATGGATGATATTAATATTACAGTCTATGGAGGGAGCTTTGAAGAATGCCTGATCAACTTAGAAACTATCCTGCATAGGTGCATAGAGAAGAACTTAGTACTAAACTAGGAAAAGTGTCATTTTATGGTCAACCAGGGGATGGGACATATTATTTCCAAGAAGGGAATTGAAGTTGACAAGGAAAAAGTTGAGATGATTTCCCAGCGCTCCCCACAAATGTGAAGGAATTTGTGAGGGAAATTCTTAGGGCATCTTGGGAGGCTTTACAAGAGATTCATTATGGACTTCTCGAAATTGCCAAGCCTCTCATAAACTATTAGAGAAAGATCGCGAAAATTTTGTGGGGCGGGCTGCCAAAGGAGTTTTTAGGAGCTCAAGGCTCACGACCCTTTACTTGATAGTGAAAGCCCCGGCGATTACCTTCGGTAATGTATGCGATGCAAAGGCTACCGCATAAGTTGGAACAGTCTGACGAGAGGAAGGAAAGCCTTATATGGTCTACTATGCAAGCAAGACGTTGAATGAGGCATAGATGAATTACACTACCACAGAGAAGGAGCTAAGCGATGGTCTATGCTGGACAAGTTAAACCTATTTGGTTAGATTAGGACATAATCATATTCCACGGATCATTCGGCTTTGAGTACGCCACTCACCAAACAGAATGCTAAGGCTAGGCTTATTAGATGGGTTTCTCTGCTGCAAGAGTTCAACCTGCAAATCAAGGATAAAAAGGGTGTTGAGAATGTTGTTGCAGATCATCTCTCGAGACTAACCATAGCACACAACACTCACAACCCCCCAATCAATGATGATTTTCTTGAGGAGTCTCTGCTCCTAGGTTAAAACACACCCTGGTATGCCCACATTGCCAATTACTTGGCAACGAGGTGAAATACCGGCCAGTTGGAGAAGGCCTGAAATAGGAATTTTTTCTTTTGTCCAATTTACTCCATATTATTATGGAAGAACCCTTCTTGTACAGAAATCTTTGTGTTGATCGAATAATCGAAAAATGTGTGCCTCTCTAGGGTTGGGTTCATCCCGTGCTTTGGTTATCTCGACCACATAGTTGAAGAAGTCCGTGGCTTATACGGATGTTTGCTAATGAGTCCCTCACATAGTTTTCCAACAACTGCTTCATAGTAGTTGACATTCCGTTATAGAAGTGATTAACCAACATCTAAGTATCAAAGCCATGGTAAGGGTAGTCACTGATGATCTAAGTATCAAATTAGGAAAGTTTTAAGAATAAATAAGTAATGATGATAGTCTCTTCCTTATTATTTTAGGAGAAATATTTCATTGAGGAAAATACACATTCTGATGTTTAAATTGACATGTACCGATACACCACGGTTTATGTGCAGGTCTGAGTTTGGGTTACGGTCATTTTTGGCCAACATGTATGCCGATGCAATTCGGACATGTACCGGTACACCTTATATTACGACCGGTATTAGTATTTTAGCCATAACTTGCTCATTTCTTATCACAGAATTGAGTGATTCAGTGGCTAATTAAACTGAACTTCAAGGAAAACCAAACATCAATGAGCCTCGCCAAATTCTGACTCCTAGTGGCCCGAACATTCACTCAAAGTGGGAGTGCATTATTCATTAAGTGCGCCGGAGTTTTGCTCATAGAGTAGTTCGGATTGTTTCGGACGTATCTTGAGTTTGGTGCTCTCCAGATTGGTGGTTCGATTGGAGGAGAACCTTTATCACCTGCTTTAAAGGGAGTATAAAGAACCAAGTGTGTCAAATATGGAGTCAAGGCACTGGAAAATGAGTATTTCAACTAATCCTCGGGTAAAATCGATAAATTGACTGGTTGGCATAAAATGGGCTGATTTGGATGATCAATTGGAATGAATTCTAATTTCTAAGTAAAATAGATTCAGAGGAAGGGACTATAATATATGAATGATGTGTGAATACATAGCATTATCTTTGTACAAATATGTGAAATGTATATGGTAACATGAAAATATATGAAATGCAAAATATATATTTGTGTTCATGAAACATAAATATGTTATGAAATATGAAAGCGGTAAGCGTGACCATGAGCGTTAAATCTGATATGTCTGTTTCACATAATGTTCCGAATGCCTACATTATAAGATAGTAAATTCTTGAACTCATATAATTAAAGAAATGCCTAAGGCGAGGTTATTGAATGACATGGCACTGGCAATGCGTAGGCGAACGCGTTTTAGTACTTCGGTACTCTCACGATTAGTGCGACGGCACTCGACATGTTTCGACACGTGATGGTAGCGGTACTCACGTTTAGTACGCGATTTACTCTACGATTAGTGCCGGTACTCTCGATTAGTGCCGGTACTCTTTGATTGATGTGGCGGCACTCTACGGCTCATGCTTGACACTCTGCGGTGCTCGACACTTGTCTCTTGTAAAGTATCTTCGATACTTATTGTCTTGTGTCTACTCAATGTATTCTTGGTCTAGGAAATCAAGCAGTTATATGATAAGGCTGAATAAAGAATAAGAGTAAAGATGCGAGATATGCATACGTATCGTGCGTAGTACCTACGGGTACTCCGTAATACGATTAAGTTACGAAGTACCTACGGGTACTCCCGAATCCCGATTAGGATACGTAGTACCCGCGGGTACTCTACGTATCCCGATAAAAATAAGTATAAGTTACGTAGTACCCAGATTTTCCTGCGTATGCGTAATATAAGTATAAGTCCGGTGGTACCTACGGGTACGCATAGAGACGATGTAACTACGAATATGACTCGATATAAGCCAGATAAATCCATTTGTTTTGGATATGTTCGAATATGTATGAATCCGTGCCTTTATGTCTTACCTGGCGTGATGCGTACACATATGGACTATTACTTTGTATACGGTATGTATCAACATAAGTCGTCTGTTCTAGACTTATTGTACCTCACGGTACCTTACGCACATGAATAAGATACGAAATATAAGAATCGGTTTTGTAACACGATTATAAGATCGAAGTAAGACAAGTATATGCTACGTAGGAACATGTATAGATCTACGAAATACATTATAAAAATTGTATAATACCGATATAAAATCCGTAAAGCGAAAGGATATGCTACGTAATGCAAATACAGAATACAAAATATACCATAACCATATACGGATTAGGCCTACGTGTATACATATTTGATTAATTCCATATTTCTGGGTATATTTGTGTCAGATTAATCTCTACGCCAGTACCTACGGGTATCTCCATATAAGCTCCGGATAAAGGATAAACTGAGTGGTACTTCACGGTACTCACATGTAGTATAAGATAAGTTTGATATAGCTTGCAGTGTGTCTTGGAACATTTATAAGTAGTATACTAGGGTATAGTATAAAATAGGATTCCTCCAATACCGTTATGCGTTAAAGTGATATCTGCATGGTACCTACGGGTACCTTCGAACAAGTGTAAACTCCGTAGTATAAGTATAAGTTTTATATAAGCATAAGTTAAGTAACTCATACTCTGAAGTCTAGAATAATTATAAGTGGTATAAGTATAAGCTACGTACATAAACATAGGATTACGTAACTCACGGGAGTCTAGAATAAACATGGAAAGTGCGTTATAAGTATAAGTTAAGACAAGGATGTGCAGTTGCACGTAACTCAGGGGTTAGAATAAACATAAGTGATATAAAATGTAAAGTTATGAATAAGGATAGCTCGTAACTCCCCTACGGGAGTCCCAGAATAAACATAAGTTTTGTTATAAGCATAATATGCATAATAATAGCTACGTAACTCTGGGAGATAAGACAAGCTTAAGCTTTGTTATAAGAAGAAGTACTTGTATAAGTTCATAATCATAAATGCATGAAAGTATATTATCGCCATTCATTGTTTTTATGCGTTAAAAGTGTGTATGCATAAGACATATGTTTCCCATAGCGTGCTGAAGCTCTTACGGGTTTTAATCGTGTAGTACGAGGAGAAGACACTTGAAGACTTCGCATCTTGCTGGGCGACACACTGTAGGGGTTCACTATGTAGATTCCGCTCTGATTTGTAATTGTAAAAGTACATTTTGTGTTGTAAATGGGACCTCGATATGTGGGTGTGAATTTTGATGGACACCACTCGGGTGACAGTTCCTTTGTTTATGTAGCATGAGATTTTGGTTACGTCATAGATATGGGCCATACCACGAGTCTGAGTTCAGGAAGCTTTAAAAAAAACGGGCGCCCAGGGCTGGTTGGATCATCGTCAGATTCGGTTGCGGAATAGAGTGTGACTTCTTTACTCCTACACAGCCGCTGGGGTGCATTTTGGACTCTTGACTCGGCCCCCTCCGCTTTCACCACTGGCACTCTGTGGCTGGCATCCATGTAGACTGCATCAGGCTTCGTGGCAGCGGCATCTCTCTGCCTTTCTGCTCGGGCCACCTTCTCGATGCCTTCTTTAGCCTCCTTACTCCCGGCGTAAGGTTTAGGCTCCGCTTCAACTAAAAAAACGCACTTAGCGCTACGTGTTAAGCAGTAGGCCGGAATTCGTCTTTGTGGGTCACTATTCGGATAGTCGTAATGGCCTGTAAAGAAGCATTAGAATAAAAGCGATCTTTCATAAATAATACTAGAAACGAGCATAGCGATTTGTAAGCTTATACCGGCTCTGGAATTGAGCGAGTTGGATCACGTATTAGCATTCCATCTTCAACCACCTACTTGAGTTGATCCCTTACAAGCATAGGCGGGGCGAGATAGCATATTAGCCGCTCCCCTCCCCTGCGGCATACTGTTCTACAGGGCATCAGTGTTGTTGGATAAAGTTGGTGCATATGGGCGTGGGGATTAGCCACTGATTTACCGCGGCCTCGGTGATTGATAATATCTTAGGCACCTTTTGGCCCAGGAATCGATACTTCCTCCATGGGGGGAGCCTGGGCATGTGGAGGAATATAAGAATTCAAAAACAGCCGATCGGGAAGCAACGACCTATTGCGCCCGGCTCTCGGTGGAATTTAACCTTATCGTAGGCGATGTCTGCTATGAGAAATGTCCTCTGAACCCTCGCATCAGGTTGGAGACCTCTCTAAATCACATGAGGACGTCTCGGTGGCCATGAAAGCCCATCTCGAGCCAGATGGCGACTATCCACGTACACACATTGAACTCGCCCGGACCAGTTTTACTTGCCTCACCCGATGCGCCTCGAGGGCGCACAGTTTGCGCTTAAAGTTGGCACCTCATTTCATGTTGTGAACAAGATTAATACATGTCCCTCTTCCTCATCTTCTTATTTCCGTGGGAGCGCTGGTGTGGGGAAACGAGGACCAGGCTCTTTCCACCCCCGCTCGGGCGTTTGGCGGATTCGAGCACAGCCTTCCTTCTTAGATGCTTGGGGCGGGCGAGAACCCTTTTACCCTTGAGGGGCGCTGAGACGGCTACCCTTTATCGTCCTTCTTAGATGCTTGGGAGACGAGGTCGGAATCCTTCCTGGCCAAAGAGGTTGCGGCTGGTACGTCACGATTCTTGACCCGACCTCCTCGGTCTCATAATTCTTGGCTAGAGACGAGCTGCTTGGGGCTAAATTTACAAGATAAGAAATAACGTAATGCTCTCCCTCCACTATTTCTGTGGGAAGAGGGTGTGGAATAACTGGAATGATGTAAGGAGATGGACTACGACTCAACTCATGAAGATTCTTCGCAGCTAAGAGACTTCATGATGTCGTTTCGCTTCGTAAATCTCAGCAACCTTTGAATTTTCAAAGCCAGTTTTCCACCCAAATTTTTACCAATTCATCCCTCCCATTTTCCTTGCACAAAAAAATATATAATAATAAAATACGCGAACGTAAAGGATAAACGCGTAAAAATACACCGACATACAGATCCCACAACTTGAACACACATGGGAATGACATTGATTGGTTCAAAACAAATGAGAGGTCAGGGGAGCCTAGGGTCTCATACCAAGGTCCTCTAACCAAGATCACGCCATTCGCCTCGGTCTTAAGCGAGTCGAGGAGTCTCGTAACAAATTACAGATGGGGACTCTGGACCAATATGGATATCCAGCCTCCGTGTCTAAGCTTCAAGGTATAAATAAAGCAAACCTCTACCAACGAAATGTCCAATTGGTAAAGGAGGTTCAACACGCTGCACCAGGTCAGGATCCGAATGACATTTGGATGGATAAGAGCAGGAGACGCTCTAGAGAAGTGTAGGAACTGCTTTCCTAGAGACAAAATGGGGAAGCGAACCCCAGCTACGAGTTGTTCCCGGGTGAAATACATTACACTGTCTTCCTCGTCAATAGTGGATTTGGTCGGACCGTCCGGTAACTCAAAATCGATATTGTTAGGAATTTGATTGTAAGACCTTAACTCCTCCATGGATAGAGAGGAGATGAGGCTGCTTGCAGAAGGCGTATCCTAGCTAGGCCCTCTTCTACACCCAGCCTGACTAGTGGAAGTCCTTTCTTGACCTCTCCCCATACTGCAAGCAAACAACAACAAAAGGGGAGAAGAAAGGGGAGTCAGTTCCATGCCATAATACCAAACTGGTAAAAGGGCAAGAACGCGCATGAACCTACCGCACTGAGAACCCCACCCCGTGATCTAAATAAGTGGCCCTAAAAACTCCTTTCTATGATCCCGCCGCGTAAACATGCCGACAACCTGAATCTGTAGCGCATCTGCAACAAAAAAACAAGGCTTACTTGGAAGATAGTGGAAAACAAATGCCTGGAAAGACAAATCGCAAAACATGTAACACTACACCGGAGTATCAACAGAAGCCCTTGAGCGAAAAGGAAACAAGATATCAGGCGTCTAGCGTCTGCAGGTGCATTAAATGCACCGCTGACTCATCACCCCTCCAAAAGATTTGAATCCCGGCGATGCTTTACTTACTAGGGCACAATAAACGAGTGTGGGCTAGGTTCGTGGGCTCCCAGGCTAAGGCCCTTGTGCCTCCCCAATGGACGAGCCTACGCCGCCGAACAACCGCTAAGTCCAACAGAATCATAAGGGTGATCCATTCTAGAATTCATCAAACACTACAACCTCGTCTCAAGGAGTTAGTCCCACGCGCTGACTGTTACTGAGAAAGAGAAAAATAAGGTGAGCAAAAACTCAAAAATTCAAAGAAACACAATTTCATTAATTACACCAAAAGGCATTCATAATTACATAGCAACGCTTACAACCAAGCAATCATACTTCAACAATTACATAACCCAACAAGGCTAAAAGAGACTGGAAAACATACCCTAAGAAAGAGGAAAAAGTGGAAGAAAAAAAAAGGAGATCCTAAAGAAGATATGAAAAAAGAAAAAGCCTCGACCATTGATAACCCTCTTTTTTTTTGGTAATATGATTACATCACCTTTCAACGGCTAAAGCGGCGGGCATATAAGGGGCATAAGGCCTTAAAGTATGCTCCAAAAGCAAATTAGCGTGTCTAAATGCGCTCCTTGTAGCCCCTACGACCTTGTCAACATCACATTCATCCTAGGAGCAATAGAAAAAGCACGGTACCGGTAACGTCTAGCCATTCGTACCCACCAAAAACTCAAAACCAACCAGTAGCACAAAAGAATTCATTACCCTACAGCCTTTTATAGGGGTTTCGAACCTGTGGGAAACCCAAAAAAGCCGCATTAACTGTGTTACCAAAAATAGAAAACCCCCCGGTAACGCGCACATTAGAACACACAAGCATTAACGATCCACCTTTCCCAACGACAAGCAGGTCATGAATACGGTATTTTTCTAACCAGGGAAGATTGATCTCCCCAGCCGGAAAAAGAGGGGAATTGTGGGTACCATGGTCTTTGGCCCAATGCCCCTATTCAAAAGGCCCAGACATATCAGAGCCCACAGGCCAGGCCCAAGATTAAGGCCTAAATATCCTCACACGAACACAGATTCGAACCAAGGCCCGAATCCCACTGTGATTGATCCTGATCACAAATAATGCCCGCGGGATTTATTGCCCTGACATTACCTTCTCCTAGCCTACCATTGCCCCCGAAGAAGTCAAGCGCCTAATAATTTCCCAACAGATCTCTCGTAGCTCGAAAACACATCCTCCATGAATCACGTACGTAACCGCCCTTAGGATGATCAAACGATTCTTGAGGCGAAAGATTTGGATAACTTGGCTATCCAAAAGTAAGAACAGGCCATGACACCCAAATAAAGTCCCGCCCCCCCTTTCCATTTCGCAAACCAATCACCCACTTTCCATAAAAAGTGGATCATTCTCCTCCTTCATAAACAAGGAAGGAATCACCACAGAGGTGAGGGGACCCTACTAAAAAATGGATGTATTTACTCTCATATTTCTCTGTCTGACTTAAGCATAGGAGAGGCAGCTGGCACACCACCGCCAGTGCCTTGTTTGTTTTGCAGGTCTTTGCCGCTAGGTTAATGCCCCGATGATCCAATGACTTTGAGAATCCAAGAAACAACAGCTGCTACTGTATTGCTAGGATATGAACATGAGAGCTCCTTATATCTTTATACTTGTCAATATACATCAATATTTATTTCATGAGATCACTTCCATTTATTCGCTCAGGTTTGCTTTCATCGTTCTATTTTTCACTCACTTCGCTTCTATCTATTTATTTCCTTTGCTCGGTACCTATTATATTAACTAATCAAAAACTATATTTACCTTAACTTAAGTATTAGATACCCAACCTTTAGGGGCTTAGAAGGGTGCTAAGGCTTATCACCGTAATTTTCTGATAAATAACTTAATCCCTAAACGTGGACTTAGTTTTTCTCATACCTGTTTTTTTCTATGATGAGTCACATTTAATATTTTTTTTCCTTTTTAAAATAAACTAAAATAAGTGGCAACTCAAAACTGTTTTTCTTAAATGGTTTTTTCGAAATATAAAAACAAGTTTCGTCTTTTAAATGGGAAACACATTATAACAAAAAATATGGGGTCCACACATATGTTAATTATATTAAAAATAACTTATTATACTAAAAAACAATTTTAACATGTACATTATTATATGTTTTATCATCTTTGAAGTCTCTCTTAGTATTTTTATAAAGTTTAAATCGGTCATAAACGTAATACGCTGCTTCATTGGTTTGTACTTTTTAAATAAAACGTTGTTTTCATTTTTTAAATAAACGAATAATAATATTATTAATTTATTTTTAATGAATGTTCCACTAATATATATTTAAATTTATTATTATAATTATTTTCATTCAATGATATAAAACATTATTTGCTTTTTTTAAATAAAATGTTAATAATAGAGCCGATAACATAGGTCGAGCCTACTGCTGTACTCTAATTTTAACTCGACAAGATCGAGATGCAAAATTGATGGCCCAAATAAAATTAGGCCAAATTGACCCATCCCATTTTGTCTCGTAACCCATTTAGGTTTGGCCTGATGGGCACGAAATTCTTTATTTATTTATTAAATAACTAGTTTAGTAATTGAGATTTTTTAATGATTTATCAACAAATAATCTATATTTTGGTCACCAACATCGAGTCAAATCTCTATTTTTATAAAACAAGGGTTTAATAATAATAATTATTATAATTTTCAATTAATATATTAAACTTTCTTATTTTTAAACTATTTTATTTTTAAAATTTTAAATATCTTTAATATAATTTATATTTTACTTAAATATTAAAAATATATTGTATGTTAAATTATGGAATAAATTTGAGTTAAATAACTTATAATTCTAATATTGAATAAATTTGCATTTATGTCATTAACTCTATTTTAAATAGTTACAATTTCTTTTTTTTTTTTTATATTTATCCTTTAAATTTTATATAATCATATATGTTTTTATTTTAAAATTAAAGATATGATTTAAAAAAATTAAATATAAAAATGAAATTGTACTAGTTTATAAATTAAATTAAATTTAATAACTCAACTATCAATATATTTTAAATATTTTCATTACTTAAAACTAGTGTTACTAGCAAAATATTTAATAGCAAAATATATATATATATATATATATATATATATATATATATATTACTTTATTTTTATTTTATTCTAGAAACCAAAAATACAATTTTTCTAAAAAATGACAAACAGTAATTTGCTGCTGTAGTATAGGGTTGAAACCTAAAAATTTGCAACCGATGACGAAACGAACTTCACCATTGGAATCGCTCTCACAAATCTGTTACCCGTACGTATTTTGTTGAATTCCGTGATAGCCTAATTTTTACGTTTCTGTGGTGACGTATCCGATGGAATAAAAAAAATCATATTTTTGAAGAAAATCTTGGAAGTTGTAAAATAATTTAAAGAAAGTTTGATAAAAGATAATTTAATTAACCGATTTAAATAAATTGCTTCTAGTTTCAAGAAAACAGACTCAAAGTTGTGCGTAACACGTGGCGACGTGAGCCAATGCATCCAAAGAGAAAAGGGAGAAAATATCTCATTTGGGAAATATTTCCTATTTCTGATTTTTTTTTTCAAACGTTCGAGAGAGAGAGAGAGGAGGAGAAAAGCCAAGAGTTCCTTCAGCGATTTCTCGGGGTTTCGTCGATCAGAATTCGTCGGGCCAAGAACTAAAGTTCATCACCTTGACGAGGGCTACGCGTAGACACAACAAATGAGATATTTCACCGAAGATTCAAAAGAGGAGATTTGGGGAAAATTAAACTTTTTGGGTTATGAGTTGTTTTGAAGCTTCCTAACGTTGTTTTCTACACTCCAAGAAGTAGAGATTCTTCCTATTTTGATTTTATTCCTACCTTTGAGCTGAATTGGGATTGTTTTGAAGCTGATTTTGGGCTGAGTTTGAGACGGTTTTTATGCCATGTTATGGCATGTTTTGTGGCTTTAATTCAGCCAGCTTTTGTGGCCTGCTTTTGTGGTTTTACTGGGACTGAGTTGGGGCATGCTTCTAAGGTGTTGTTTCGGGGTCACTCGTGTACAATAGCTAATTCCATAATGTCTCCCTGGGGATGCTATTGCATGGCTAGGCTTCAAAACTCGTTCTCAGTACGAAATCATGCGGGTTTTCGCGCACTCAGAGCTCTGCCAACCCTTTGGCCTCCAACTTTAAATGACCATATTTTTCTCGTTCGAACTCCGATTCGCACGTTCTTAGACTCTATGAAAAGATCTTTGAGTCTATAATCTGACCATATGTTGGTGAATGGCATTATGTGTTTACATCTTTATTGAAATTTTGATTGTTTCACCAAGTGTTATATTGTATTGACATGTGATGTGAAAATGACCCCACACGTTGTCTAGATTTTGGTACTGATTTCTGGGCCTAGAAAATGGGGAATCGACTAGTTTCCTTCATGGAAATTGTAGCTACACTGAACTTGATGTCAGGAGACACCTCTGAAAGGATTAAATGTGACACTATCTAACTATCTCAACTTATAAGTAAGTTGGTGATCGATTCGAGTAATCCTTCAAAGTTCATTAGTTCCATAAGATATTCCCACTCATACCCACAAAGAACTCGCTTCTCTTACACTCTCATTCTATTCTCCCATCTCTGTCACCTCGTAGGCCTCTCAAAATTAGGAGTGAGATACAAGACGTGACTGGGTACACGAGAGATACTAGTACTGAGAACAAGTAAATTTATAAACAATACGAATCAAATAAATTCAAGAATTCTAATTAAAGCTTTCTTCCAACTTATGCAACAAAATGACTAACATCAATGACCCATTTCCAGTGAGCTCAACTTTCCAAAATCAATTCACCTACACGCTGACTAACCTGATCAAGAAAATTCAACAAATCATGAACAAACTAAAAGAAATGAACTCCAAAATTTTTCCATCATTCATTTAAATCAACCAATAAGGGAAAAGACGAATTTATAAAGAAATACCAGCTCGAAGCTGCACTTCAGTACAATTCCCAAATCCATAAAAATTACAGGAAAACAAACAAAATAAAACTATACTGAGCTAAATCTACTAAAATGTTATATAAAATAAAAAATAAAAAATAAAAATAAAAATAAAAATGTACAAGAGTCTTCAACCACCTAGAAATCTCGAGTCACTTAAAGCCACGCACAAGACCCTAGATGCTGCCTATTTATGTACTTTCCAAATGTTAGGTCAGTGACTTCATTAATCGCATTGTGGATCCAAAAAATTGCCCAAAATGGTTCATTTCAGAGCTTAATATAAAAATTTATGTCACAAGATACCTTAAGTACTTTGCTGCTCTGCCTTTGTCGTAGCTTGTAATCTTCTGTCGCGACTTCACTTCTAAGCTTTCACTTGAGTTCTATAACGACAGACTTTGATATTGTCGCAACAAAATTGTGGTGTAGCAGTCTTAATTGTGTCGCAACATGATTGCTTGTGTCGCGGACACAAATTTGTTTCGCAGCCTAAATTCTTATGTCCTCAAATTTTCGATCCTCGTCACATAATTTTCCCTATCGCGACAAACATTTTCCTTTTAGCCCCTGCCTACTATAAAAACACATCGAAGTTTAAGTGTCGCGAAAAATATCTCTTGATTCCTTAGTAGATTTTTTCACGTAAAAACCTTATGATCAAGGATAGATTATTCTCTGTTTGGGCTGGCTGAAATAAGTAATTGCATAGAAATCCTTATCATGTATTACCTACCTTAGCCTACTTCAGCTCTTCTTCGCTTCACACGACCGACCCCATTCCTCGTCACATAATTTCATTCTTCCATAGTGTGACGCCCAAAACTGTGGTGTCCGCGATAACCTGGTCAACTCATTAATACTCAGAATGTTCCGTAACCTCGACACACCTTGGCCTCACTTAAAATCTGCAGCCCCTTTGTAATGGGAGCTCTACCTGCTGTACATAACATGTCCCAACAATCAAAATGACATCACCGAGTCCACATAAGCAGTTAACCGGCCACTTGGGCCCCGTGACAACACTCACAAAATATATCCCAACTATATACAATAGTTTCAAGAGTTAATAAATCACTCTTTCTAAACATATATCAAAAGTTTACAATTTTAATACATGTTATACAAAACGAATACCCAAAGTAACAATCTTGCTTTCTTCTAAAATGCCGCCTCTAGCGAGCGCCGTCCTCGTGCACACTCCCTGTACCTAAAATGGTGATCCCTCGACAGGGTGAGCAAAGCCCAGTAGAGATAATTTCCTACATGGGTTACTCCCACCTAAGTGCACATGCATGGCAAACAACACATCTGCCACTCTAATGAATCCCACTCGAATGTCGACATGACCATCCCATGTCTCGAGTCCTCACCGACTTCATACATATGCCTAAGCCACGCGAGTAAAATCACAATAAAACAAAACTCGTTTCAAAACACATTACCGAATTTCGGTAAAAGTACTGATCATCTCCGAGGCGAATGTGTTGGAGAACCTTCCTAAACAATTCATGGGCTCCTCCGACGTGTAATTGTTGGACCATCTCCCAACACAATTCTCCGGAAAATCATCCATTGAAATTCCTTTCGCAACCATGTTCGTTTTTCTTTCAATTTCATGTCATGCACTCACACCTAATATTCTAGGCTGCCCCAGTGCATATGGAATGCATGATGCCAATTCCAATACATTCATGCTAATATATTCACATGCATATATATTAACATAATTAAATCACATAAAACATGTTATGCAAATTCACAATCAATTACACCAAAATTAGCTCACATGGGCTAATTAACAAACACAAGCAATTCATTTTGAATCACTCAACATCATAAAAATTCACACAAAAATATTCATGTCACTATTCACATGAACAAAGGAAACCCCAAGTTACCTGCTCACTCTAGCCACACAAATAGGGGAATTTTCGTGACTCTAAGGCCTCAAAAGCTTTGAGACATAATTTCATAACCAAAACAAGTCTCGTAACACTCCAACCACTTACAAGGCTCTTAAACAAATATTAACACAAGTAGGAAAAGATCCCTACCGCTCGAGTTGTCGAACCCATCAAACGGGGCGCCCACGCGTAGTCCTCGGGCCGCGTCAACTTTCCTTCAGTCTGGTCGAAACCGATCATCCGACACTGAATCCCAGAGAGAAGCCACTCTCTAAAAATAAAAAACAAATGCACGTGATCCCATCCTCTCCACCTGCACGCTTTTGGCTTTTCAAATGTAGGAGATGACCACTATTCCAAATTTTGTCTTATTATCTCATTAAACATTTCCAAAATTCCCTATGTGTCCCTTCTCTTGGATTTTTGACACTTGGCACTATCTCGGCCGTCCATTTCCATCATCTCTCTACTCATGCAACATGTGTCACATGAGTACATGTAATGGGTGACTTTTTTCACATCACATGTCGTTTTATGGCACTCGACACATGGTGCCTTGAAAAACGTGCAAATTCGACATTAACTTTAATTCTGATGAAATTCAAGCAGATAGCTAAGATTCTGCAAGAGGATTCCAACGATGAAGTCTGTTTCGTCATTCGAGATCTAGAAAAATTTTGGATTTTTACCTAAATTACGATTTTACCCTTTTTCAGAAAATTAGAATTTTCTCAGGTCTTACACATAGCTTTTATTGTTGCGACATAAAATTTCTATGTCGCGACCGAAATTCTGCCTTCAATATTGTACACTCAGAATAAAAGAGAATGCGGATGGTTTTCTTCGTGTTGGGATAGAAAACCCTGAGTCGGGGGCTTGGTTTTGAGAACTTTGTCGCAACATAAAACACTCCTGTCTTAGCCGACTTCAGGTCAGCTTCTTGATATTTTCTGTCATGACAAAATTGTCTCTTGTTGGAGTAGAGTTCATCCATTAGTCTTCAGCTTTTATGTTGCGAGATAGGACATAATGTCGCAACACAATTCCTTCACCATTTACCTTAAGTATGTCGCGACAGATTTCAGGGTTGTCATGACGACTTTCTTTAAAATCTTCTTCAAGTTCTATTGTGATAGATAACTTTACGGTCGCGATCTAGAAACCTCTTTTCAGCCTTGAGTTCTGACTAGTCTTTGTTGTGACATAGTTTCTTTGGCTTGCTTGCATTTGTGTCGCGACCAAAACTATTGCTTTTTCATCTTTTTGCTTCTTTTCTGCTGGGATTCTCTCCTTTTTCAATAATGGCCTGCAAAACATAGAGTTGATGAATATTCCATATTTTGGCATAAAAATAGATCTTAAACTGTTAAAAACATGCCATAAAAATGGATGAGTTTTAGACTCATCAACTTCCCCAAAACTTAAAGTTTTGCTTGTCCCCAAGTAAAGAAAAAAAATTTTGTTTGTCCTCAAACAATATAACTTTTATTTTTAAGGACATTTTTCTATTCCAAAGCTTAGATAAGGTAGGAATAAAGGTCAGTTGTAAAATTATTCCTAAACATGTTTCCAGTCTATAATCAGGAAGATTTTCAATTAAGTTCATTGAATAAACAAATAATTCAATAGGTGTAAATAATTTAATTATTATCCTGATTTGTGAGTGTGTGTTGGTCTTCACTCTCTTCCTTGGTAGATCAGTTATAGCTTCTGGGATAATACTCAGTTGGCATTCTCTCTTTCATTCTTACAGTCCCATATACTTGTTTGTCATATTAATCTCCACTAATGTAATCATATTACCACCTTTAGGATAAAATAGGTCTTTCAGGCTTGTAATGTGTGGCTCGTAATTAGGGTAGATAATGGGACAATTTTAGGCTCACTTACCCAAATTCGATTAACTTACACTTCGCTTTTCGATATATCCTTGATTCTCTGATTGTGATTTACCAACCTTCCCACGTGTTTAGTGCATCTCTTTGCATATTCTTCAGTCTAATATCTTTTTTCTCTTTATTGTTCATGCCTAAGATAAATCCTCTTTTCCTCCTATTTTAGAAGCTTTTCACTTTTCATTTCATCAAGTTTCGAATAATGCAATGTCAGTCTTTTTGCTTTCTACTACCCTTAACGAACTTGGGTTAGTAACTCTATACCGCTTGGCATTAGGGTACTTTGAAAAGTTAACACCCTAAGAACTTAATTGTTCAAAGGAGAAAGGCTACAAGACCAACTCATTCCTCTCTATGTTTTCACAGCTTCTTTCATCGCTCTTTTTATCTCTTATTATCTCTATGCACTTTTCTTTCTCAACCCACTTTCTCATTTTCTATATCTCAAGATGATATTCCCCCAAACTTGTCCCTTTCTGTCATTGATGTCTTTTGTCTTGCAATCTGGGCAAATAAGGGTTCTTTATAGTAGGATTAGATGTGAGGAAGGATTCGCTTCTCCATCGTCTGTTGATAATGATATTCGATTTGTGCTCAAATAAGGAACTAGTGTATATGCTTATGCATATCATAGGGGTAGGATTAGAAAGGCTCAAACTTCCAAGGATGGCCTAAATCATTTCCTGTTAGTGGTATTGCCTAGGATTTTACCTTGACTAATAATCTAACAAGTTCTAAGACATTGGAGAGTCTACTGTGATGGATCCCAGAAGATGTTCCTAATCTTGGCACAATTCTTTCCAGAGTTACTACTCGACTACAAAGTGTTATTGTGGATCGGCGACCAAACTCGTTTACATCAAATAGAATTATAAGTTTTATCTGCCTCCATCAATTTAGTAAAACCTTCCTATTCTTGGAAAGTTCAACACATTTATTTAAAATCTTACAAATCATGCATTTCCATTAATTTCATCCTACCCCAATGCATCTTATCGCGGTTTGTTTCGCTGGCTTTGATATTTGTTGTTGTGTTGTTTTTAATCAAGTCAAGAAGTTCATTTTGATCATGCATCCAGCTCAAAACAATCCAACACAACCACAATTTCATCAATTCATTTCAACCAAACATGTTGCAGCAATTAGAAAATTTAATCTAGGTAGTTGGTTTCTCAATTATTCAACTAAGTAATTATCAATCATGAAACAAAGAAAATTAAGCAAAACAACACCAAACAATCAAAAACACAAATGAACACAGAATTTGCAAAGAATTCCTTATTTTATTGATTTTTTCAAGGATTTGGTATTGGTTACATAGAGGAAAAATATATGGAAGAGCAAGATGATTTTCATTTTTTATTCATTGCAGCTTCCATCCTTAAGTATTCTTCTACTTCCTCTACTGGGGTTAGTTCTTTCTTCTTTTTTACACTAGGGGTTTTATTTTTAGCTGGTTCATTACAGGGCTTAGAAGGTCCTTTTATATATGGGTTTGGGTTTAAGAAAGATAGTACTGGATTTGTTTCTCCTGGAGGGACTACTATGTATGGCACACAATCTGAGATCCTGATTTGTGGCAATGACACTTTCTTTTTGTTTGAGACTCTCTTCATAGCCCAGTCCAAAACTTTTGCATTGCTCTCTGTCAGTTATCTTTGCCTTTTAGTCAATGACTCAAGGAATGCTGTATTGTTTACTTGCTCATAAGTCATTAGTCGAAAACTCTGCTTCATGTCCCATACTATTCACCCAGTATTGGTCCCTCTTTTCTAATTCACCTCTCCTTTCTTCATCTTTTTTCTTAAAGCATCCTCCATATTATGGTCCCTTCTTCTGAGCTCTACCTCCATGTACTCATCCCTTAGTTGTAGTTGGAGCTTGAGCTGGTTGTCCCTTTCTTTCATCTCCTGTTCCATGGATTTTAGCACCTCCATCAATTCTTCATTGTTACACTGGTGCCTTGAACTTCCAATTTGTTCCCCGATGGATTGTTTCAGCTCCGGATGCAATCTGCACGGGCTTTGACTTCTAAGCTTCTCAAGGTATCGAGCTAGGCTTTCGCTAATCGTTCTACCTTTTAGTGTACCCTTCCTATATTATTTTTTCTTCTTCTACTTCTTTTTCCTATCTTCCCTCTCGTTTTGACCTTTAGTTACTCCTGTTAAAGCTGTGAAGGGAGGCCCTAGGTAGGCTTCAATCCCCATTCTTCCTCAACTTTCTCTTGAATGCGTAGTCCGGGTTCAGGGTCAGTGTGGAATCAACCCCTCCATTTGCTTCTTCGTGAGTGTTCTCAATATGGACTTTTCAAATTATTTTCCCACATTTATCTCAGAACCCTTCAGCAATGCATGAGGAGGATCAGCTCCTCCTCTCACCATGTCGAGATGTTTTGATGGCATAAGGATAAAACTGGTAAAGTAGAACCATACCTTGGCTTTTTCAGTCAGATCTCCTATGGCAATGGATTTAAAAGGAGTTTTCTTTGTCCCTTTCCAATCTCATTTTCCATACGTTAGTAGGTCTACTATTTTCTAGTGTTCTGGTTCCTTTAGTTGTTTCTTGAACTTTGAACCATCCTTTTGCACCCTCAGACTAAACAATTTGTTTATCTCTTCTTTGCTGAAGTCTACCCACTGTCCTCTGACATATGCTCTCTTTCCTTCTTTCTCCACCAGATTAGCAAAGAATTCCTTCACCAAAGCAGCACAACCAAGTTCTTTCAGGTTCACCCAATGACTACCATCCTCTCTTTTTCCAAAGATTTCAAAGAAAACCGGGAGATAAGCTTTTAAATCCCCTTTTATCAATGAAGTTTCGTCCTTCAAACTTTTCCATTAAAGTTGTCGGCTTTTGTCCGAAATAAAGTTTCTCGTCTATCTTTCCTTTGTTCCGTTTCACTTCAAATTTCTTCATCCTGCCTCCTTTCTTTTCTTAATTCATTCATCACTTCTGTCGATAAGCTTTGCATTTTCATCATCCCTTTCCTCAACTTGCTCAACTGCTGCTCGAGAAACTTGTTATGTTTGATTTTCCAACTCATTGTATTCTTCCATGATTTCATTGATGTTTGGAATCAAAAGGTAGGGCTCGACATGGTAGGTCGTGGTTTCTGGAACTTAGTGGTTTTAAGTGGGGTGAGGATTAGAGACTATAAAGAAACCGAGAAGGTTGAGATTTTATGAGAAAGGTGGATTTTTAGTTTTCAAAATTCATTTATAAGCCGCTGTTTCCATTAACCTTCATTAAATGTCACGACACAACAACCTACTCTATGATTTGTTCCTTCTTAATGCTTTGTCATACATACGTAAATAATTGTCGCGACGTAGTTTCATGTACTATTCGAGACATGGCCAACAAACAATGTGAACATAAAAGAAAATGTCATGACATTTCTTTTAACGCTTTGAATTTATGTCAGTCAGAATATTCGAAATATAAATTCTAGAAGTTTTCTGAATTTGTTTAGGTATATTAAGCTAAATTCAATTTTTCTGAATAAAACGATAGAATCGAAATTAATAAGAGAGAAAAAAAGGGTACTATGTAATTTACCACTTGAGGACCTAGTGGTCATAAATGGGAAAGACAAGGGTAAAGTGGTCTTTTACCACTTGACATAAAAGACATAAAACAATAAGTTATATGCAAATATGAAATTTGAGAAAATATGGAATATAAATTAGAAAGAATGGAAGGACCTAAATGCAAAAATGAGAAAAAAAATTGATAATGCAAAAGCCAAACATGGCCTTAACTTAAAGAAAATGAAAGAAGGCAATTGGCATATACAACATGGCCTTATTACTAAGGCCAAAATATCTTTTGGTCTACAAAACAAGAAGGGGAGAGCTCAAAAACGGATGGGGAGAAAAACGTAGAGAGGAGGAAAAGAGAGAAGAGGGAGGAAAAGGAAGAGAAGAACAAGAGAAGAGAAGAAGAAAGGAAGAGAAAAAAGGTATGGAACTATGACTACTAGTATGGATACATGTTTTGGGGTTGTGTGGAACAACCTTTGATACAAGGATTTCTTGTTGGCATTTGATTTCTCTAGGGTTTTGATAGGATTTCATCCTAACCCAAAATTTTTTGAGAAAGAAGGTGGGTAAAACCTCAAATGGTACAAGAAAACATGTGAATCTTCTTTCAGGTTGATTCATGGTTTAAATTGCAAGTAATCGAGTTAGGTTTAGAACAAACCTTAACTAATATTTATAATTGGTTTATGATGGTTATGACCCATTATAGATTTGTTTCTGGGGAGGAATTCATGATGGGTTTTGGGTAAGATAAGTATCAAAGATGATTTGAGTAAAATAGAGATTTCAAGATGAATTTGGAATGGTAGTTTTGATGTGTATATAGAGTATTGAGTTGGATTTTGCAGTAATATATGGAAAAGGGAAGAAACCCACATTCTAGGCAATTTGAATATTCTGGGTGACGGATCGTAGGCCGGTGATCAGACCGATCAGGTTATGTCCACTTCTCTCGTTTTGACCTCAAAGGTTCGTGATTCGCCATACTTATGATCCGATTTATGATTCAAGTTGCTAATTAAACTGTACGTGAAGGAAAACAACATCCTGAAATAGGTACCTTCCAATTCTGATTCTATGTGAACTGTAAAATCACCCAAATTCGGCTATGTTCAAGCCAAATTTGTCCCGTTTTGAACATAGAGTAGTCCCGAAGGTTGGGTTTAGGACATAACTTGAGTCTCTAAGTGTTCGATTTGGGTGGACTTAGTTGAGAAGAACCCTAGCACCTTAGATTAAAAGCAGTACAAAAGACCCGCGTGTCAAATGTGAAGTTAAGATCCCTAAAACATAAAAGATCTGCACTGTCATACTGCCATGTGTGTTGTGCTGTTGATTTTTCACTATGGCTTCAGAATTTGCATATCCTCCTTTGTTAGTACTCCATTATATATTCTCTTAGACTCTATGGAAAGCTCATTGAGTTCAGAATCTAAACACATATTTAATGTACTGTGCCTGCTATCTTGTCCGAAATTGAATGTCACTGGGCGCTAATCATTGCTGTTAATCGAATACATGGTAAGAAATGATGTAGATATGAACAAGAAATGCAACATGTGGAGACAAGTTTCATGAAACATGAAATGATATTAAATGAAAACGAACCGAAACATGAAATATGAAACATGAAAGGCAATTTGTCATGAACACATAATGTGGTTAAGTTATATATGATTATTATCACATATAACCAGAAAAAGATAACAAATGATAGGAAATATATATGAATGAGTATACATGAATGAGTATATGAATGAGTATACGTGAATGAGTATATGAAATGAGTATATGAAATGAGTACGTGAATGAGTATATGAATGGAGTATAAGAATGAGTATATGAATGAGTATATATATGAATGAGTATAGTTGAAATGAGCACATGAATGAGCAGAATATAAGATGAACTTGAGCATCTTAAAATGAGTACGTGAATGAGTATATGAATGAGTATACATGAATGAGTATATGAATGAGTATACGTGAATGCGTATATGAATGAGTATACGTGAATGCGTATATGAATGAGTATACGTGAATGAGTATATGAAATGAGCACATGAATGAGTATGTGAATGAGTATATGAATGAGTATATGAAATGAGTACGTGAATGAGTATATGAATGAGTATACGTGAATGAGTATATGAAATGATTACGTGAATGAGTATATGATATAAGTACATAGGATTGGAGCATATCTTGAAGATACGAAAGTGAATATGGAATTGAAATGTGATATTTTGAAAACCGAATGAATGTGAATGATGATAAAGACGGATTCATTAAACTAGAATCCGCCATAAATGTGAATTGAATGAGAGACGTCAATGAACCGCCCGACCAGATGCGCACCAATCCCAGATCCGCCATGAAGGCACCCCAATATCCAATCCCACTTGGCGTGGATGTAATTAATCGCATCCGCTGCGATGGCGATGGCAACAAAGAAATGTCCCACTTGGAGGGATGCACCAATCGTGCATCCGCCATGATGGCGGCGCATTTAATTGATACCACATGTCAGTGCACCAAACGGCATCCGCGACGGGAGACCGAACATAAAATGCAAGAGTACATTATCGAATGAGGCTAAGGACGGATTCATCAAACGGAATTGGCCGTAAAATGTGATTTTAAATAGTCAAAGAGAAATAACCAACATTGACGAAAGGGTAACGCTTTAAGTGATGTTTAAACTCATAAATTGAATTTAGACTAATCATTGCATTGAAAATGCATGTTGTGATATGATAAATGATTTGTAAAATAAAAGATGCTTAAAATGAATAGTAATATATATGGATATAAGAATATTTGTAAATGCATTTTGTTAATTGTAAATGTTTAAGGGCTTGCTCCATAACAAGCTCAAGAATTAAAAATCTAAATGAACACAAACAATATGTTTTGAGAAGATAATTTGAAAATGTCTGATTAAACTAAGTTCACTGGATTCGGGCCAACCTGTCAGCCTGGGTTCTGGTCGATACTTTTGAAAACGAAATTTGACAAACCAAAAAAAAAAAGTTTTTGAGAAGATAATGAAAATGCCTGAGTAAACCGGGCTCCGGTTTACCGCAACCGGTCGAAGCCTGTGGATTCGTGGTCGCTATTAATTTTTGAAAAACTAAAATTTAATAAAACCAAACAAAATGTTTTGAGGTGCTGATAACTGCAAATGTTTATAAACCCATACTCGACTTGGATTCGCCAAACTGTCGAGCCTGGGACTGGTCGCACACTTTTGGAAAACGAAAATTTATTAAAACTGATAACTAAATGAATTAAACTGCATCGTCTTAATCACCCCTCAGATATTTGATATGACTTGATATGTTCTGATTTAAGTTAACAGGATGTATAAGTTTGTTTCAATATGATCCGACATGTCACATGTAGAAGATATGAATTAAACTGTAAAAGACACACATTATGGAAGGATACACCGTGATAATGATATGGAACCTGAAAAGGATAAAACCTACATGTGTATTATGATATGAGCCTAAGTCACATACAACAGCTTCTATATGCATATGAAAATTAAATGTAAAAATATTGTGATTGCGATTATTGTTATTGGTCGTTATCATTTGCTATATGTTCCTACTAAGCTTAAATTTAGCACGTGTTCAACTGTAGGTAATCAAGAGGAGATAAAGAGGACAGATATTCCATACCAGAAGATTTTGCACATCTGCAGATAGGTGCTCACCAAAGACTGCTTTCCGATCTCTCGATGTTTGTATTGTATATAGTATATGTATAAGTGTTTGTATGGCAATTGACTTAGTATATGTGTAGGATTTGATGGATAATAATCTCTGGTAGTTCTTGTATATGTAAATGATTTTGGTTATTACAAAATTGTTTGTATAATCATAGGTAGGAAATCAAATTTCAAAAATGATATAGACAAAAAGGGTAAAGAGTCCACAGATATGGTTTCACGCCCTACTCGATCTGATTCACTGATCTGGTCTTACTCCTGGAAATCATGATTAACAAGAATATGATTAAAGAATTGTAATGCGACATAAACTTTCCTTTTCACCTGATTCCTAAATCAATTGTGTTGCTTACATAGAAAAGTTACGTTACACATTTTAAACTAAAATTTTTTGAATTGCATTTTTCTCTGCTTTTCTCTCATGAGATATTTAAGGCAAAGTGCATCCACTCATACTCATTTGAACATCCTTTGAAACTGATGCAACAATCAAAGAACCTCAATTCAAGTATGAACACTTGTTTCATTTCTTAATTCAATATGATTTGCCCTAGATATTTAGAATATATTTTTACTCAACAAAGCTAAAATTTCCTTTCTGCCTTTAAAATAAAATACATTCTCTCAATCTTCAATTATGCATTATCATTAAAAAAAAGTTGAGGGAATTAGAATTACTCCCTCAGAGTCATTTTCGTATATTTCTTTTGAAACAAGGTAGTTTCTTAATAAAATTCTTCTTGAATTTAGCTTCATTGTCCTGAAAAAATAACTACAACTGAAAATAAAACTACTTCAACATATTTAAACTAAAACATCAAATCTCAAGATTTAACCGAATTAATCAAACTATTAAAACTTAAAATTAAAAATCCCGGCTTGGCCGCCTCCCAAGAAGCCACTCACTTTAATGTCCTTAGTTGTGAGATATGTCGCTTGATGACTTCCTTTCAAGATCTCTTTGCTCGCTTCCTCTAGGCTGAGCTCATTCTTCCTTAATTCATTTGGCCACATACTTTGTCTCATATCTTCGTTTCTCGTAATTCAAGATTACTCTCAATGTAGTAGGTGTGAGATCTTTTGGATTTATCTCAGTACTACTAGGAAATGCATTTCTGGATTGGTTTTGCAAGGATAGGGCCAGTTGCCCTACTTGAGTCTCCATGTTCCTCAATGAAGCATTAGTATTTGTCTGAAACAAAGTTGTGTTTGCTTGTAAATTCTCAAGTTCGGAAAATCTCTTCTCATGCATATTCAAAATTCTTTTTTTCCCCCTATGAACTGCAACATCTAATCTTCAAAATATTGAGTCCTCTTCTGACCCTGATATTCTCCTCTATTGTCTCTATGTTGCTACTACTGTTGTTGCTGTTGGAACCCAGGCTGAGCATAAGCCTGATGATAATTCTGTCCAGGTCTAGGGCCATGTTGTGCTCCTCCACCATATGAAAAGCTTTCATGGTTCCTCGCTTGTCAGTTTATAAGGTGTCAGTCAAGCTAGGCTTAAAGGTAGCCCTGTTTGCATTGAGGACTGTGGCCTCCTCAACCCGAGCAGGGCTCTTCTTCTACATGTCCTCAAGACCATTTCTCATTCTTTCTTTTATCGCTCCCACTTCACAGGCAAGAGATGCATTCTTCCTTACTGCTCCCTAGTTTGTTCATAACTGCATCCAGCTTTTCTTCTATGGCATTCATTATATCTAGTCCAATAAGACCACTTCCCCTTAGTCTGCTGCTGCTCCTTGAAGCCTTGTAGTTGGAATTTGGCAAGGTCTTCAATCGCTTGCCTCGGGCTTCTCCTCTCGTATTTCTTTCTTCTTTAAAAGCTCCATTGTGCCAGATGCATCAATTATACCCTTGGAGGCATAATTCATAGCATGGTAGAAAATATCCATCTGAGTGGTCAGATCTATCCTATGCATAGGGCATCTTTTTAACAGTCTCTTGAATCTCACCCATGCATTGTAGAGACTCTCCTCCTCTCCTTGCTTGAAGACAATTATTTCTCCTATTCTCTCACGGCCAGATCGGAGGAAAAATATACCTCTACATGGGGCTCTCCACCAACTCTTTCCCTACAAGCTCATCGATCCTATTGGCAATGAATCAAACCATGTTGTCGCAACATCTCTCGAAAAGGGAAGAGCCGCATCCTGATTACTTCCGGGGTCTCACCCCCTTTCACTGACCGTGTCGCCATCCTCATGAATCTCCCATATGATCATCGGGATCTTCAAAGGATGACTGGTGGTCCAGTGTCAGCCGCACCATAGTAATCACGCCGCCTCAGCCAAATTGTTAGCTTAAATGCATTGTCTCAATCGAAGAGTGCTCCTCTTGAATAACAGGTCTCCAAAAGTCCTCCATAGTATTAGGCCTTTGAAGTCTCCCTGCTTCTTTTTCTTCTTCTGGAATAGACTGCAATCTTTCTCTTTGATTTGCCACATTTCTGGATTCTGCATTGGTGATCCTTCACAAATTCTTCAGTGTTCTCTCAATTTCAGTGTCTAGAGGCAAACAAGCCGTTCTGCTTCTGGTTTTCTATGCATTTAAAATCTTCCTGAAATAGAAACACACTAAGATCATATGAATTATGTGGGAGACAGCTTATCTCTATTTAAGCTCATAAAATTTTCAAGAGCTTTTAGCCATCGACATTAAAACTCCGTTATGCTTTTCCTCGAATTTTATCATACTAAAAAATATTATCCAAATTAGTAAATCCCTTTTTGGTTAGAATATAGATTTTTAAATTCATTAACTATCCCCTAAGAATGTATAAAAACTTGTTAAGATCTAAATGATATATATAAATTTATGACATCATGTACTAAAGGACTACTACCCGATCCCGACAACAAATGCTTTCTAAAACTTATAAAGACCATTTCTCATGTGTATAAAAAGATGGAATTGTTCTCTCTTTTGAAAATGACTCATTTAAAATTTGTGTTTGTGGTCTAGACCACTGCAAGTGCACAAGTCGTACAAGTAATAAAAGTGGATATTTAAAGTCCAGATATCGTTCCCACAAGGAAGGATGATAAATAAAAAACTAACTACTTCAACTACTCAAGATCATTACTAACTCCACTGTTATGATGATAATAGGACGGGAAATGTAGTCTTAAACTGAATTTCTGAATACAAAAAGTAAAGGTTGATAAAAACTGGGGTTGAGGATTCACTGAGTGAGACAAAACTGGACATGGATCAATTAGTAATAGTCACTTTATGCATCTTTTCTATTCATAGCTCAACCATCATTTGGAAAACTGAGTTTATCAAAGATGTAAGGTAGTATAGTTTGGATTTCTCCCTTAACCATACTTTTCACTGATTAAAGGTTCATATTCATTTCTGAGACATGATTATAATTAGTTACTTTTAATATATAACCCTCTTTCTAAGATTTTAAGTGTTTTTCCTTTTAAGTACTTCATACTCAGATCTTAGGACTAAAGAATTCTTGCCCCCATAGACAAGATATTACAAGCCTTCTCCAATTTGATTGACACCTCATCCTACACTTCTGATGTAAATTTTCATCTCCTTGATTAGATCTCAACTAACACGGGATCAAAATCAATTCATCAGAAAGATGAGAGACCTTTGAGTGATTAAACAAATACTTCATTCAACCTATCTCAACTTATAAGTAAGTTGGTGATCTATCTGAGTAATCCTTCAAAGTTCATTAGTTCCATAGTATTAGTCTACCATACCCACAAAGAACTACTCTACACTCTCAGGATTCTCCATCTCTGTGTCACTCAAAGGGCCTCCTGGAAATCAGAGTGAGACACAAGACTCAGAGACGTAAGATAATGATTCTGGGGATCGGTAACAAGTAAATTTATAAACAATACCAATCAAATAAATTCAAGAATTCTAAATAAAGCTTTCTTCCACCTTATGCAACAAAATGACTATCATCAATAACCCATTTCCAGTGAGCTCAACTTTCAAACTCGGGTTCACCTTGGCTATCGTTGACTAACTGATCAAGAAAATTCACTGAAATCATGAACAAACTAAAAGAAATGAACTCCAAAAAATTTCCATCATTCATTTAAATCAACCAATAAGGGAAAAGACGAATTTATAAAGAAATACCAAATGTAGTCGCAGACTGTACAATTCCCAAATCCATAAAATTGGCGGTGAAAACAAACAAAATAAAACTATAATCGAGCTAAATCTACTAAAATGTTATATAAAATAAAAAATAAAAATAAAAATAAAAATGTACAAGAGTCTTCAACCACCCAAAATTCAGAGCACCGAAGCTGCACAAGACCTTAGATGCCACTCATTTATAGATTCCTCTCCAATGTTGGGCCGCACTTCCACACTGCATTGTGGATCCTAAAATTTGGCCTAAATTGCCGCTTTCACGCTACATAAAAAATCTATGTCGCGACATAGTTTTTTTGGCATACTTGTCACCGCCTCTCGTCGTAGCTTGTCATCCATGTCGCGACTCTTTACTGAAGCCACTTCAGGCCCCGCTGATGTATTCTTTGATACCGGTCGCAACATAACTTTGGTGTAGCGGTCTTAATTGTGTCACAACATGATTGCTTTGTGTCGCGACACAAAATATATTTACGACCAGCTTCTTATGTCCTCCAGCTTCTGGATCCTGTCGCGACATAATTTTCCTTGTCGCAACAAACATTTTCCTCTTTTAGCCTGTCTACTTTGTCACGACCGAGTTTTATGTGTCGGGACAAATATCACCTTGATTCCTCAGTCGTTTATGTCACGGCAGAAAACCTTATGGTCTCGATAGAGATTGTTTTCTTGTTCTTAGTTGCTTGTTGAGTTGTTGGTTACGACATAGAAATCCTTGTTGCGACACAGTTGCCTTGGCTCATATCAATTCTTCTTCAGTTTTTGTTGCAACCGAATTTCATCCTTCCATAGCTTTTATTGTCGCGACATAAAATTTCTATGTCACGACTGAAATTCTGCCTTCAATGTTGTAAACTCAGAATGCTATGTCGCGACAAGGTTTTCGTGTCAGGATGTAAAACCCTTCGAAATGGGTTTGTCTCCGAACTTTGTCTAACATAAAAAACACTTATCTTAGTTGACTTGTGTTGCCTTCTTGATATTTTCTATTGCGACAGAATTGTCTCTTGTCGCGCAGAGTTCATCCATTAGTCTTCAGCTTTTATGTTACGACAAAGGACATAATGTCGTGACACAATTCCTTCACCATTTACCTTACATGTCACGACGTATTTCGTGGTTGTCGTGGATCGACTTCTTCAAAATCTTCTTCAAGTTCCTCGTCATGACAGAAAATCCATCACGCAAACTAGAAAGCTCTTTCAAATTCTCGAAGTTCGACTAGTCTTTGTCATGACATAGTTCTTTAGCCTGCTTATTTGTGTGTCGTGACATAGAAAATCAAGTCACCAAAATCCACTAAGCCATCTTTTGCTTTTTTCTCACGACATTCTATCCTTTTTCAATAATGGCTTGCAAAACACAAAGTTGATGAATATTCCATATTTTGGCATAAAAATAGATCTTAAACTATTAAAAACAAGCCAGAAAAATGGATTAAAATGAATGATTTTTAGACTCATCACATATGGACGTGAAACATCACATTTCATGGGTGTGAGTGCATGGTTGGTAAATCGACACTACGTTTGGTGTTTGATTAGGTGGGCTCAGTAAATGGGACAACGTCCAACAGAGTCGCATTATTGATTAAAATGGTAAAGAAAATATGTGCAGGATATCAGCAAGAAGGGATAGATCCTCCCTCGGGTGAAAAGCTCGCCAATTATGGTCAGACATAGTCCCCAATGGTGAAAGGCCATAAAAGTGTCAGGGTTTACGAAGCCTGCAGTGAGACACCAAAAATCCGCTATGCATAAAAAGGTGTATGATTTTGAGTATAAAATGATCAATGTGATGTATCATCAGAAAGATTTTTGTTTATAAACAAATGAAATTTTTTTTCAAAATAATCATTGGATGTCATCCATAATTACGGTTTTTCACACATGGGCTTAGGCGTTGGGTGAGGGAGTCGGTGAGGACTTAGGACATGGGGCATGGTGAGTCACATCTCATTTCATGGCATGTAGGATTCCATTTAGGAATCGACATTGTCTTCAACGGAATGTTGATGTGTGTATTATCAGATGAACATGGCATTGCATATGCACTTTCAGTGGGAGCAGCCTGTAGGAGCTATCCTTATCAAGCATTACTCACCCCATCGTGAGACCCCCTTTTAGGCATAGTCATATGCGTAGCCGACTCTCATCCGACCGTTGTAGGTAGAAGAAGGCCAACATGTGGCCTTGATAAATCCTTTTATGGAAAGTGCTTGGAACAACTTGTTCTAACACATAATTTTTTATAAAAGAATTGTGATTAAATTCTTTGGATTATTGTCAATATAGTCGGTTTTGTAAAAATGGTAAGAGAGCCGTGATTGGACTCTTACAGATTGTATTTAAGTGTATTATTCTCATATTTTTAACTTAAATATGGATAAATGGGTCCCATTAAACGGGATGCCAACCCAGATATCGAGCCATACGATATCCACTGTGTATTCCCGCAAGATGATATTTAATTAACGAACCTCAGATTTTAAAGGTCACTTTATTAGATTTTGATTGGATTTTCCTTTTTTTTTTTTTTTGGAAGGTAGATCATCCTTTTTTATTTGGGGTTTTAGGGTTAGGTTTTGGGGAATTCCTATATATTAGAAATAAGAGCAAGGAGAGAGGGGGGATAGATATTATAGACGAAGATGGGGGGGCTAGTGAGGAGATATTTTTTCGGGGGAGTTTATCGAGAGAAAGGGAGTCTAAGATTTAGGTGGCGTTTGTTTTGTTTTTACTTAATGCTAAATAGAACTTTTTTTTGAGCTTAATACTGAATAGTACTTAATAGTATTAAGTATTAAGTTGCTTGTTTTTTAACATTAGGTAGTGAGTAGGGATGGCAATGGGAGGATTATTTTGAAGCTTCACTATGCCCCATTCTAATGATAATGCTTGTTTAAATGTAACCCGTTTTAACCTGATTCAAGCTTATTTTCAACTGAGACAGTTCGAGACGCTGTCGTACTATTATTCCCACCCCGCCTGTCCCGATTATATTTTTAAAATATTTTATTATCAGATTTTATATCAGAATATAAATAATAATAATTATTATTATTATATAATGTTTTAATAAATAATTTATGTGTGACCATAATATTTTATTTTTATGAAATATATTAGTTTTAATATAATAAAAATTAAAAATTAAAAAAATATAAAATATAAAATAAAAACAAAAATCAAATGTAAATGGGGCAGGTTTGGGAATTTTCCCATCCTTGTCATGAGACGCCTCAAAATCCGGGGGTCCGTTGACCAATCGTCAACTTGCGGAAAACTTGTGGATTCAACCCGATACTACACCATTGCGGTCCCACTATTGTGTCCCCCTTTCTTGGGACCCGTAATTGTCGGTTGAGAGTCTCATTTGTAAAGGGCTACACCCGAAAATCCTGACATGTCTGTGAGATAATAGCATGGCCATCGGGACCAAATATCATATCATGACCTCTCTGGAGTCCATTTACGATAAAATGACCACATATGATCCATTTATCCATACTCAAACATAATGCACAAGTATAATGCCATAGTCCTTAGAGTTTGGTGTGATACTCTTTGCACAAAAACATATATCAAGCAGTTTGTTAATATATTTTTACAAAAGTAAGAACGAAAGCCCACAGTGAGGCTTTCTTCATAATGCGACCTGATGAGCGTGGTTTCCCTGCACACTCCCTGTGCACGAAAGGGAGTCCCAGATCAGGTGAACAATTCCCGATAAGTAAACTCTAAAAAGTACTCCTTTGGTGCACATGCATAGGTCATGTCACCAAAAAAACACATTCCAATCAAGATTATGCAAACCTAGAATGGAATTCTACAGGCCATGAACGAGATGAGACTCACTGATTAGTACCCAAATAGTGTTATCAGAGCCACATTTGTGCGGGTTTTAAGCCTTTTTGTGTACTAATCGAAACCCAAATAACCGATTGATACATTCAGGGGTCAGAAGCACTGGATCACATTTTGTAATTTATTTTTTATAGTTTTGCGGGTCAGATACCTCGGTATCTTCAATCACAGTTTAAACCTGACGAACCCAGTAGGAACGAAAGGTCGCAGTAGAACTAGAGAAAAGTTGGAGAAAAAATGCTGAAGAGAATGAGAACTCAGTGAAAATCTTGCAGGGTTCTGGTCGCAACACAATAAATTTCGCGGGCTCCTGTTTGTTGTTGCTTTTGACCAGCTTTTTTGTTTGGCTTTGTACAAAATTGCCCTTGATGTAATTTTGTTCCCTTAGACATTATTGTAATTTCCCTTGTTCTGCGAGCACCTATATAAGCTCGGTGAAGCTTCGTAATTTCAATCAATCTTTCGATCCATCAAATCAATCGATAAAATTGGGCACGAAGCTTCCTCTCCCTCGGCTAGTTTGTGATTTTCTCTCCCTTTCCTTCACTTTCTTGCATTTTCTCACTAGCCAAACACCCCTTGATGATGACAAATCAAGGGATGCTCGGCTAAAACCCTCTTATTCTTAATGGGGAAGGCCACTGGGTGTTAGTTTTGAGGCAAACTGCATGTTCTCATGATTTTCATGTATGCATTTAAGGGTATTTGCGTTCTTGCTTCTCACCTTAGGTTAAATCTCTTAGGCATGCTCTCTCTAACGTGTATTTGGCAAGCTTTGGAGTTCAATGGATACTTATCACTAGATCATTTGATACCAGGTTAGTTGTCTCTATTAGTTCTTGAAGGAGTAGGTTTAGGAGGTGTGTTCTCCTGGATTTAGAGACATTTATGCTCATTAAATGCCATTTTTTAAGAGGAAAACTTTTTGGGTTTAGGTTTTAAAGCTAAATGAAGATGGCTCAGTGACTATATCATCCTCCCCAGCGTGAGAAAAAAGACCCGAGACATGTCGGTTAACTTAGAACCACAAGCCCGGAGTGGCCGAGACGAGTTCTCTTTTAACTTTTAATTTCAATTTGTTTCTAGTTTTCAACCATTCACCCTGCCCTTTCACCTGAATCCTAAAATTCAGCGAGGAAACACCATTTTCAATGCACTGCAACTCTTCTCTCACGAAGAAAACCCATCCCCGTGTTCGACCACAGAGCCTTTATACTCACGATGGCTATACGGCAGTAGGAGTAATTTAGGGTTATAAATATTGTTGATTCCGGAACAACCTACTTGGCATAAACAAATCACTCACCATGTCCCATGTATCAACTCCATTAAACAGAGTCCCAATGAGCTCCTATCCTGCAAATCTTGAAACCCGTGTGTGATAAAATCCATCATTCTTGGATTACATCCAGTGATCATTTTATGAAACAAATTTCATTTATTTACAAACCAAAAGCTTTTTGGATGTTCACCTCAATGATCATTTGTTTTCACAAATCCATGTGTCTTTTATGGGTGGCGAATTTTCCGGGGTCCTATGTTGGACTAAACCAAAAGACATATACAAATTTATGATATTATTACCAAGGACTGTTATCCCGTCCACAGCTTTTAATAATGCCATAAAACTTTGTTTGTTATATTTCTTTGCGATTATCTTGATTGAAAATGGTTTCTTAAGACTAGATAAATTTCTTTCTGGTTTTGATCCATGATTACGCAAGTGTCACGGATCGAACAAGTAATAAAGTGGATTTAAGTCCGGATATCGATCCACAGAGATCTAATTTCTCGTCAACTACCACTGACTACTCGAAGCTATGCTATTTGGACTATGATTTGCAATTGATATATTCATGACGCGAAAATAATGAAAGAATAAAGATATATGTAAACTAGAACAAAATGAAATAATGCTTAAACTAAAATAAAAAAATTAAAGAAATAGACCAATCAGTTAGTTTTTAAAGGAGCATTGAAAAGCTGGCTTGTTGTGAAACATCAGTCCTGCCGGACTACTCACGTAGCTTTACTTCATGAACTTGATTTAGAATCGGAGTCGAGGGAAGAAGGTAATGCAGTGGATCTCTCATAATGACATATTTCATCATCTAATCTTCCTGTTTCTTTCGAATGCGGGGATTAGATAACTACTGTCTGAGTTGCCTTGTTAAGAACATTTTCTTTTCAATACTTCATACGGAACATGGGTTGTAAACCTTACCTCTTTAAGACATAGGCTAAGCATGTGTTTACACTATCTTGGTTTTCTCATCCTCAAATTGGAACGATTCATTCTTTCCTTGATTAGATCCTTGCTAACGGGATTAGACTTCTTGTTCGAATCGGCGAACTCTGCTTATTTTAATTGATAAGTCATTGACTCATTCTCGGTTTCAAGTGAGAAGAAGATTTATGATTAAATTTCTGAGAGCCATTAGATCCTGATATTGAGTTGCGCATACCCTTCGGATATTGTTGAAACTCTCGGGAATGCCTTCTCTGTGTCACTCAGAGAATCTTGGAAATCGAGCATGAAGCAATCCACATTACGGGTATAGGACACTAATATTTGGATCGGATAAAGCGATAAACAAAACCGACAAGCGATTCAAATCGAGTTCGTTGGGCTACATTAAATTTGGCCGAAAAGATAAATTCTTTCTTGATAAATTCGACGGAAGATGGGTTTCTAGAATTACTTGAATTACACTAACGGTAGCTCCTTGATCAGAAAAACTACGTAGATTAGAAAGCTGAGTTTGAATTCCAAAATTTGTTTGGACTTGAAACGAACCCGAGGCTGATAATTTGAAGAAAATGGCATTACGCATTGGCTTCAACTATGACTAACATTCGGATCCGAAATTCAAAAGAAATAACAATCTACTCTAATCTAATCTAAAAATAGCGACCAAAGCAAGAAAAAGAAAAAGAAAATTAAACTACGAGGCCTTCGGCTACCAGGACTTCTCTTTACGACGCGAGTTGCTTTCTTTTAGTAGCGGTGCGTATTTATAGGGTTTGGAAGTTAGACTCGGCTTGATGCACTGTTGTGGATTTCAAAATAAGCGGCCCATATGTTTGTTCATGTCATGACTCCATTTTGTTTGTCTGACCTTGGCTTGATGTCATGACCTCTCTTCCACGTCGCGACTTCAGCTGACTCACAATTTATGAGCTATTCGATGTTTAGACTTCTCTTTCATATGTCCCGAGCTTCAGCGTGCATTGTGATCTCTTTTGAGGTCGACTTCAATCATGCGTGCGACTTTGCGTTTTCTGACCGTGCATGCGAGCTTTTATCTAGTCGCGGCTGCCTTTAACACACCCCTTGGATCGTTGTTCGCGGCCGGTGACTGATGTCGTGACCTTCATTCCTTGCGGTGATGTCGCGACAGGCTGAATGGCGTCGCGACTTGCGCTAACATCCCTTTGGATATGATTTAGCGACGGTGCATGGCGTCATGACCATCTTTCTTTATAAGCGATGTAGCGACCACTAAAGGGCGTCGTGACCGTAATACCTTCGCAGTGATGCCGCGACCATTGGCCGATCGCCGCCGACCGCTGCGATTGATATCAGCGACCACAGTGATATCCGCGACATCGCCACAGTCGATTTGATATCTCTATCTGTTTTAACTATTCGCGACCTCTATGTTAGTCTCTACGAAAATCTTTTATCGCTGACTTCTGTCCAGTGTCGACCTCCATGTCTATTGCTAGCTTTCCAGTGCATCGGCGACCTCCAGTGGTGTCGCATCAATGTCTGCTTCATCATTGTTAATTCTTGGTCGTCGATGCGGGTTTACGATGCGATCTTGGTGTTATTCTTCATTTCTTGTCAAAGAATTCGCGACATCAGATCTTTGAAATTAGTTCGACTTCCATCTTTGAGAGGGCTGTTCTTGTGGCTTTGTAGTAGAAGCTCCTTGTGACCTGCATGGTAGTATCATGGCTTCATTTTATCTCAGTTTTGGTGTCGTGACGTGTAGTGATGTCGCGACATGAACCTCTCTTCATTTATTGCTATTTATTCTCGGCCAGGTATGTATTTTCCAACTTTATGCTTAGTCCGACTTCATATTCCGCTCTTAGTTTCTTCTTGAAGCCAAATTTGTTGGGAGTCGTGACTGGATTCTTGAAGCGCACTTCTTTGATCTTAAGTTCAGTTTGACTTGATTCTACTACGAGGTTGATTTCTTTTATGATTTTGCTAAAAATTTGATTTTAAGCTGTATTTTCTTGCCAGGTGGAATTTGGGTCAGTGCTTCCGATTTTACGCCAGACAATTCATCATTATTCTCATTGTTATAAACTTCGAGAAAAATGTTAAATATCTCCTTGAGTTTTGGACTCATCAAATTCCCCCGAACTTAAATTTTGCTTGTCCCAGCGAAAAGAAAAGTTGTTTGTCTCGAACAAATAAACTAGAAAATTTTTAAGGACATTTTCTGATTTATTCCACATTTCTTTTCATTCCACCCTTCGATGCGATTTATAGATATCACTATTATTTGAATTTCGGTTTGATGCGAAACGAGGCATAGTGTCATACATTACAAAATTTCTTGATAAACTAATGTAGGCTCAACATTTTATTTAACAAGTCTTGTTACGTGTGTGTAGGTCAATGGTCACTCCTTCATGTTGAATGTAGTTAATCTTCTTGCAGAGTTTTCTTAAATTTGTTTATCAAAGTCCCATATGCTTGTTTTTCTTATTAGTCTCCATAATGTAGGTAAATTCAACCTTGAGTATTAGGAGTCTTTTCGGGCTTGTAATGTTGGGCTTAGGTAATTGGGTAGATAATGGAAAAAATTTGGGGTTGTAAATTACCGGTTTCCATCTTATCTCTACATTGTTGCCTCTGACTTTTCTTCCTTTTCTTCTTTGTTCCTTTACGATTCCTCATAATGCAGCACAGTTCCTCTTTTTGAATTCGCTGTATGGAGTCTCCGCTCCATATGTAGCGGTCGACGATTCCTTTGTTCAGCACAACTCCTTTGCCTTTATTTCTCTAGGATTTGGGATAGTGCAGTAATTTTGTCTTCTTAGGCTTTATTACTCTTAGAGAACTTTTGGCTATGACTCCCGTACAGGTTAGCATGGGGTGCTAGGTGTTAAAACTCCCCTACGAGCTTAAATTATTCGAGAGAAATAGACCCTGAGACCAAAAATTATTCATATTTCACTAGCTACTCCTTAACACTTCTTATTTATACATCAAAATTTGGAAATATTATTCCCCCGAACTTGTTTCTTCACTTTATCACCCAAGCTTTTACAGGCCCCAGAAGCTGGATAATTTGGGTTATTTCTTTGGGGTTTATTACGAGAAGGGAATTTCGATATTCAATTGCTGTTTGTTGAAGAAATAAGACTATTTAGCTCAAATCACGAACTAGAGAATATGCTTAAGCATATTTTGAGGAGTGAAGCTTAAGGCTCAAAAATTTGCCAGAATAGCCTCTATCATTTCATTGGTTGTTTCACCTAGGATTTCGCCTCAATCCGATAATCAAACGAGTTACAGGGTGTGGATGCAAATCACGAATTCCTAGGAAGATGTTCTAATTCTGTCGAAGTTTCATAAGTTTTGTTGACAAATGTGTATTATTTCTTGAAGACTTGTACTTATTCCTTTGTATACTTACATTATTTTAACAAAGTATTTTGTTCTGCTCGGCAATAACCAATTTTCCAATTTTTATAACTAAAGCGAATCTAAACATAACTTGATAAATACTCCCACGATTCGGTTTCTTTATTCATGCCTGATTTTGCATATTTGTGTTCAAATTTTATCTCTAATTATTTACTTCAACTAGTTGATTATGACATTTCGACATTTTCATTCTTGAACTAAATCCGATGTCATTTTCTTGACAAGTCGGCTTAGTAAAAACAGGCTAGCTATGACAGCGAACATTTCCTTTTTCACAAATTTTATTGTTTTATTAATGATGTAATGCAACAGTTGAGAACAACAACAAGAAAGAGGATAAAAGAAGGATAAATCAATGGGAAAGTCTATTTTTTTCTTTTTGAGGAAGGAGCAAGAATGTTTGGGTGATCGGTCGAGGGTGGCAATTAGGTTGAATTTGTTTCATTCGGTTCTCTTCTTCTTGACATTCTCACTTTCGATCACCTTTCTTGAGGATCAATTCATTTTGTGAGATCAATCTTTTTATTCGAATCCCATCTTGTCCTGTTTTGATGTGTTCGTTGTGCATTCCATTTCAATCATGACTTCTAAAAATTTGGAAAGATTGTTGTTAATCAAATCCAAATTTTCAAGCTAGACTTTTCTTCTGTAGGCATCCTTATCATCAAGCTCTTGATCTCTGTCCTTCATCTTCTTTTCAAAATCCTTGAACATTGGGGGTGTATAGGAACTTGAATCCCTTAATACAACTCCTTAGTCTTTGCTTCTTGATCGTCCACGTCGCTATGAGTTTGAGAAGTTGAGAATCGCGATCATGCGATTGTTGTAGAATGATTTCATGGCTTAACTGCTTCTTGAGTAGATCTTGATCTTTTCTTCCATTTCCTTTTAAATTTCTCCTCTTAACTCCCGGGATCTTTTTATCGCTCCTCCTTTACGCTCGTCTCTTATCAGTTGTTGATATCTTCTTTTCATCCTCGGCTTCATGTACTTCTTCTCTTACATTCGTCTCTTCTTCCCAAATGTTGATCTCCTCTTGATTCTTTTTCATAAACCTCTTCTGCGAACTTTTGCTAGAGGTTCCATTTCTCCTCTTTCTTCCATGCTCTTGAATTGAGCCGAGCATTTCCATTGTCCAATTATTGCCTGGGCTCCTTAGAGCTCACGGGTTCTGCGAAACTCTTGTTCCTTGTTGGGGAGAGCTAGCCCGATTGGAGTTGAGAAATCATGGGGCTTCTATCTTCTTGCTCTACATCCTGCGGAAACATAAAAGTATTCCCTTATTGATGTGCTTCTAGGTTTCGCGTTCCTACTCTTGCCACGAGAAAGATTGTCTTCTTCTGAATTGCATTTTCATTTCATCACTTAGATCTGTTTCTCTTATGACCCCCTTTTTCTGTTGATTCTTTGGTCCCTTGCCTACTCGGAGTCAAGGTGGGTGGGTGAAGCCTTGAAGACACTCTTCTATTCTTCCTAAGTTCCCTTCACACCGGCCTAATACATAATCTTGTGATGGTTCTTTGGGTGAGGGATCAAACTCCCCCGTTATTACCTTCATGATACCTCATTTATAGAATTTTCAATACTTGTTCCAACATCAATCTTGCATCCTTATTATGCCATAGAGAAGGATTGCTTCTTGTTCTCTTAACGTGCTTGGACGTGCTTGGTAGGGACAAGAATAGAGGATAAGAAATAGAACCACACCTTTGCCTCCCTACGTAGTCTCCCTGCTTTCAGGGTCTTTTGCTCTCCCTTTTCCGCTTTCTTCAGCTTTCACCGCTACCCAGGTACATTGTAATTTTTCACCACTTAAACTACTCCCGCGATTAGGGTTGTTCATCAGCTTCTTGAATTTTGATCAGTTTTTCTGTCCTTCCATCCCATACATCTCATTAATAGTCTTTGCTCCATAAGGCACCCAGACTCCTTTGACATAAACAGAGTTCTCTTTCCTCCCAACTAGATTGGAGTAAAATTCTCGAGACGGCCCTGGCGCATACTTGAGCTTTTGATGTTTGCGAATTCTCCCCCACCCTCTTTGCTCTATCGATTCCTTGAACGGTGAGATGGGTTATTTGAAACCTCTTTCTCCTACAAATCCTTTTCCAGCATAGTGATTTTTCCAGACGGAGAAAGCCTCTTCGGAGACGAATTCGTCTTCCTCTTCTTCTCACTGCTTTTCCTTTCCCTTCTTCTCTACATTTGCTATGCTTGGTTGAACTTAAGTTTGTTCGGCGGCACATTTCTCCCTTTCGGGTTCGGATGAACTTCCCCGGTCCCGAGTATACTCCTCCATGATTTCGCTCGGGTTTGGGATGAGGGTTGAGTTCGGCCATTGGGAAATCGGAAGGTTTTTAGGAAGAAGTTCGGGTTTAGGGTTTGCGAGGTGAGAACTAGAGAATATGCCGAAGATGAAAGGTTGTATTTGCTTGAGGAAGGAGATGGTAGTGGAGGAGTTTCTCAACAGGTGCAAATTCAATTACCCATGTTGGGCTCTTTATTACTTCATTTATTTGTGTTTGTCGCGACTTTAATTTCATGCTGCGATTGTGTGCTGTCATTAAATTTAGGGCAAAATTAAAAGCTGCCCATCTGGCATACTTGTCTCTGATGTCGCGACTTATTCTTGTTTATCGCGACGCCATTAAGTAATGGGAGTTAAGTTATCATCCGGTACGCGACATCGGTGTTTGATAGTTGAGTTGTCACGACTGAACTTCTCTTTTGAAGGAATGGTTCTTGTCGCGACCTCGGAGTTCAATTACGACCTCAATTTATGTTGCAACCTCTATTTATGTCGCGACATAAATGTTGGTCGCTTCTGTGCCGCTGTTCTTCAGCCCAGTCTTGTTAAGTTGCGACCTCCAGCTTAAATGCTGACCTCGATTTAAATGCGACCGCAAATCACAGTTGCGACTTAGTACACTTTTTACCACTAAATTTGATGATGGAACATCTTTTCATTCCTTATTAATTTGCACATTCTTAGCATCCATTTAATCATTCCCACCGCAGATTGAAAAATGCATTACATTCAACTTTCCACATGGGTATGTAGGGAAAAGTACTCCTTTTTCGAGTTGCTCACGTCACATGAAGTCTTGAGTTGTCACGAGTTTTGTTCCTTGGCGCTTGACCCTTTTTGATTCTTCGTACATATTGTAACAATTCAAGGATTAAATTAATCTAGCAAGTACTAACCTAGCAATTTCCTAACGAATCATGACTAAACTAAAAAATTTTTAAAACACGTAATAATAAGAAAAAATTCGAAGTCTAAATAAAGAAACTAAAAATCTATATGGGTTGCCTCCCGTAGGCTGCTTTGTTTTGAGTCTTTAATTTGGACTAGGCTGTTCCAAGTTTCTCTCTTTGATTCACGGTTAGATTCCTGTTCTTTACTCTTGAGATAGTGTTTCGATCTTTGCCATTAACTTTGAATTCTTCCCCGACATGATCCACGAGTGTTCTTGCTCGAATAGTACTTGACACCCACTTTGGCCATATAGCCATCCATTTTGATTTTGACTTTCTGTGAAATAATCTTAATCTGGAGTTAAACAGCAAGACCTGATCCTGCTCAGAACTCTTTCCTCAGAATCCTTTGATCATGCCATTTCTTTGTCTTATCCTTGTATATTCTAGCATTGTCACTTAGGCTTCCGTTTCTCGGTCTTCCAGTTCATTTAGATTTAGGCTTGATCTCTCTTCCTTCTGATCTTGAAATCCAGTTCAATTGTTTGATGGCCCTTGGCTTTGTATTCCGGTTGAAGGGAGGTGACATGGTTTTCCAAAGACAAGTACGTGTGGGGACATTCCGATGGGATTTTTAAAAGCAGTTCTGTATGCCCGTAATGCATCGTCAAACGAGAACAATCTTTCTATAGAACTCCACAGTCTTTGAATTTTCTTTATTTCTACATTGGAAATTTCGGCTGCCCATTTGTTTGAGGATGATAAGCCAAACTCGTAATGTGTTTTGATACCATATCTGCTCATGAGTTTGTCAAACACCTTATTTTAAGTGGCTTCCTCATTACGGCTAATTATAGTTAAGTTGTCCCCAATCTTGCTAGAATATTTCTTTGTAAAACATGACTGTATTGGCATCATTCTTAGGACAAGTTGCTTCCCATTTTGATAATCCACGGTACAGGAGTATGTATATTTCCGTATGAAGCTGGAAAGACCCATCAAAATCTATTCCCATCCCATTGAACAATTTGCACCACCCGGGGATACCTTGCGGGGCATCTCATGCCTTTGTTGATATTTCCCATTCTTTGGCATTGATCACACAACTTTGCCATTCAAAGCGATTCAGCCAAAATTGTAGGCCCGTTAATCCTAGCTGGAGAATTTTGTGGGTTGTTTTATCTCTTCTGAAATTAATCCTCAGCCAAAGGTGATGCATGACATTCTTGTAAAATCTTGCTTTGCTCACTTTCAGTACACATCTCCGCATAATTCGATCAGCTCCTCTTTTAAACAAATATGGATCATCAGGATGTAATACCTGTTATCAGTCCTTAACCTTTTCTCGCTGGTAATTTAGTGCGGTGGCATAATTCCTGACTAAGAAATTCCTGATATCGACATACCGGGGTGATTGGGTGACCATTGAAATAATGCTCATCCCGGAAAATTTTTACGCTATTTCTCTTCCTTTTCTTATGCAGTGGGTTTCCTCTACTCTTATTAGTGATCGTATCACATTGCCACTACACTTCTTGTCTTTAATTTTCTAAAATCGTCTGCAAATATCCACGATCGGTCTTGGCTTTGCCTTCTTTGCCATTAAATATTTAATTCTTTATGTCCGGTGTGTATAACAACATAGGACCCAAAATATATGGCCTGAATTTTTCACATCACGAAACACTATTACTTGACATCTCCTTTTGTTAGTAAGTAATTTTCTTGTGCTTTATAAAGGTTTGCTAGCGTAGTAGATGGCCTTGAACACTTTTTCATCTTTACGTCCCAATCGACGTTGCAAAATCGCGGCATCACATGATCTCAAATTCTTTGTTCCAATTTGGTTTTGCCATGATGGGACTTGTAGTCACGGATTTGATTTCTTCAAATGCTTTACAGTGATTCATCGAAATAAAACTTACTATCTTTCTCGTGATGCATAGTGGTGCGATTTTGAGGAAATCTCGATAAATCTTCTATAAAATTAGCATGTCCTAAAGAAACCTGATTCCCTTGGTAGTAATTAGGGTGGCATTAAAGTCTCTTATAATTGAAACCTTCGCTGTCTACTTGAGAACCTATTGCGAAACCATGTGCGAAGACAATCCCATGCAGTAACCATAAAATGGCATTTTCCCGATTAAGCTAGATTTTTTGTCTTTGCACCTTTGAAGTCTTGTCCCCGAGTTATGGAGCATTGTTAGCTGGATCCATACCTTTGTAAAATCATCCATGAATCTCCATAACTTCTTCGTCAGAAAATATAGACATCATCGTCTTTGGAAGGTACCGGGAGCATTACCGGAGTCCGAATGGCATTCTTACAAGCAAAAGTACGAATGGGCATGTAAAAGTGGTTTCTCACGTCTTGGTGCAATAGCTATTTGGTGGTTATATCGGAATATCCATCGAAAACAAAAATGAGGGTGTCTGCTGACTTCCAGGCAGCTGTTCGATTAAGGTAGGAAGAAATGATCCTTTAAGTTTGCGATATTGATTTAAAGTAGTTGTCCTGAACCCTCCATCTGTCCACGGTTCTTGTAGGAATAAGTTCATTCTTTTCATTTACGATTACGATGAATCCACCTTTCTTCAGAACCACATGTCTTGGGCTTACGAAACATGCGATATATATATAAAACACACGCATTAACCATTTGAACTTCTTTTAAACTGACTTCTTCGTAGTGAGTTCGGCCTCCTTTGACCTGTGAAGTTTTGCATTATCTTTACCAGTGATATTTTGTGCATACAAATGAAGTGATACCTTTGGATCTTGATTGACAGCGATGGTTCCTTGTATTTTCGAAATTACCCGTGACCGTTCTTGACTTGATTATTACATCGATATGATAAATGGTTTTCTCTTACGGCTCTAAAAACTCATATTTCAAATGACTTAGCAGCTCCTTGATACTAACCCTTTTTACCTTTAGTTTCCACGCCCGTGAGTTTCTTTGTGTTTGGTACTCACTTCATCTTATTTATTTTCATTTATACTGAAATTGTTTCATTATTAAACAAATTTGAAGGCAAAACTTCACAATCAAAGCTCGAGTCACGAAATTCATCGATTCATTGATAGAGTTTTGAATGAATCTGATCGAGAATTCACTTCTCATCATTGAAATTTATTGCTTCTTCTGACCCATCTATTGTCTTCATACACATTAGGATGTTCAGGACTCTTATTAATATTAAAATGCCTTTGCTTGCATTCCCGACTACGGAGTGTCGGTTCACCTTTACGTACGTCGATCAGAGGCGACTCCTGTTCTTGAAAGGTCTTCCGATAGAAAGACTTGAGGATCTTATCCCGTGCATGATAACAAAATCTCACGGAAAATGAATTTCCCTGACCTTGGCCAGTACATCTTCGAATGCCCTCTGGTTTGTGCCATTGATCTATCGGTATCTGTAAAGTAATTCTTTGTGGGGTTGGATTCCCCAAGTCTCGCCTTGACGGCATCAAATTTGTATGCTTGCTCGAGTCACATCAAAGCTTTCTTGAACTCACATTTCCCTTTATATAACGAGAATAAGGTAAAAGCGCGAAGTCTTTCATCTTTCTTTAGGAGCTTGTTATATAATAGCCTTTATGACGGTCAGTTAACTATACCCTCCTCATTTATCTTTCTTTTTTCTTGCCTCATTTGCCTCCTTGAAATTTTGCATAAAGAGGGCATTTGGTGATCACCTGCAAATGGGATATTTATTTCTATTTTCTTGAAATATCGAAAATTTAAGCTGTCCTTCTCTTTTTGACTTACGAGAATCCTCTGTGGGAATGTAACTGCGGAAGCGTAAGCTAGCACTCCCTTCTTTTACAGTCATTTCCTTTCATACATTGTCCATTCTTCTCTTCTTTCTTTTCGATCTTTGCTTTCCTGCGCCTCGGTCTCTTCGTTTCCTATCACATGCTTTTCCGTTCTTCACTCAATCCTTCCCACTTCTCGATTGAATTGCCATGCGATCTTTAGGGTTCTTACGGGTGTCAACAGGAATGTTCCCTTGCGATTGGGCATATTAAAGGCGATTGCCACTTGTGTCTCTAGATTTTTCGGTGAAGCACTAGCATTATGAAACATCGGGTATCGAACGAAAGTTTCAAGTCGGATAGTTTTACGATCATGGAATTGTAATAGCCTCTTTGTATTTATCCCCACGTGGCTGTAGCATTTGCTCCCTCGAATGGTTGGGTTCTCCTACGACCACAGTATTCATTTACGCCCTCACCTCCTTCTTTGCTTCGCTGCTGGAACCTTGGTGGTCTCTTGATATCACCTTGAAGGATGTTGTCCACAACCTTGGAGCCATGTAATGGCCCTCCATACTCTGAAAATTTTCCTTGGTTCCTCGTCTTTGGGTGTAGTGTATGGGCAGGTTAGGATTTGGCTTGAAATGATAACTCCTTTGCTCGTTCACGGACTTAACCTCCTCAGCACCATAAGAATCTTCTTATGTTGGCACATCAGCACTTCTTCTCATCAATTCTCTTTCTACTGCTTCTATTTCATGAGCAGTGTGCATCTTCCTCTCTTGTTTGTCATCCTGTGCATTATGGCATCCAACTTAGCCTGTGTGGATCATCTTGCTCGACTCATGGCCCGCTTTCCTATAGCTGCACTGCCTCTTGAGAAACTTAGATGGAGCTTTCATGTTGCATTTTGCCGGGTCCTGCATCGGATCTTGCCTCTTGACCTTTTTCACTTGAATGCTCCACGACGCGAAGCATCGATAATACCCTTGGATGTATATTCAGCAATATACACCTATGTCTAGTCCCAAATCTATTCATTAGCTCGGCAATCTTTTGAATCTTTCCCAAGCGACATCTGAGGCCTCATCTTCCCCTTTGTTGGAATACAATTATCTCTGTACAAGTCTGAGTGAGAGATGGGAAAAGAATCTGCCTAAATAGCTTCTACCGACTCTTCCCAGTATCAACGGAACCATATGGTAATGATTCATACCATGTGTTGCTATAATCTCTCGAAAGAAAATGGGAAGAGATGTAGTTTACTATCACCTACAGTCTCCTGTAGATTCGGCTTCCTTTGTATTAGCCATCTTGAGAAATCTTCCCAGGTGCTCGTTTGGGTCTTCGGTGGGATGACCAGTAAACTGATGTTGCTGAACCATTGTAATTAAGGCTGGCTTTAGTTCAAAATTGTTTGCATCCACTGTAGGTTGTCTGATTGCAGAATACTCTTCTTGAATAATAGGCCTCCCGAGAAGTCTCCATTGTCTTGTCGATAATGGGGGTGCTTACAGGCTCTTGTCCTCTGTTCCTCTGTTTGGTCATGTCTCTCTACTGCCATAGCTTTGTTTTCTACTCTTTTGTCTTTCTTAAGCTCCTGAGCGTTTCTCTCGGTCGATTAATAACTGAAATCGAGGTCGGATCCACATTTCCTATGCATTAAAGGTTCTCCTGAAATAAAAAGCATACTCATATTAATAGGATTAAGTCAAACTGCCCAAATATGTTTTCCAACATGGCTTGTTAAAATTAGTGACTAATGTAGTCTTTGCTTGGAAAGCTATTTTTGTTCTTCTCTTAAAATTGTCGAGTGAAGTATTTCCTTTCTTTCCTTCGAATATTGATCTAAATTAATTCTTTCGATCCGACAATGGCAAAAAACTTGTTAGACTAAACGAAAGACATATACAAATTTATGACTATTACCCGAGGACTATTGTCTAATCCCACTATGATAAGGCCATAGAAACTTATTTGTTATATTTCTTTGCAATTATAATGTTAAAAATGGTTTCCTTAAGACTAAATAATTTCTTTACGGTTTTGATCCATGATTACGCAGAGTGTACGGGTCGAGCAGTAATAAAGTGGATTTAAGTCGGATATCGATCCAGCGAGAGATCTCGAAATTCTCGATCAACTACGATACTCAGCTACATCTTATTTAGACTATGATTTTGCAATTGATATATTCTAGCAACCTTGAAAATAATGAAAGAATAAAGATATGTAAACTAGAACAAAAATGAAATATACTTAAACTAAAATAATAAAAATTAAAGAAATAGATCAATCAGTTAGTTTTAAAGGGCATTGAAATATAAGCTGTGTGAAACATCAATTCTGAGACTTCTTTGTGCTTTCAACTATGAACCCAGTTTAATCAGTCGAGGAAGAAGGTAATGCCATGTGGATCTCTCATAATGACATATTTCATCATCTAATCTTCCACTGTTTCTTCCAGTCTGGAGGATTAGATAACTACTGTCCCGAGTTACCTTGTTCTAGGTATTTTTCTTTTTCAATACTTCCTTACCCCGAACATGGATGTAAACCTTAGCTCTGAACATAGGCTAAAGCATGTGTTTACATATTGATTTCTCATCCTCAAAATTGGAGCAGTTCATTCTTTCCTTGATTAGATCATGCTAACGGGATTAGACTACTTTGTTCGGAATCGGCGAACTCTATGTTTTAATTGATAAGTCATTCAACTCATTCTCGGTTTCAAGTGAGAAGAAGATTTATCGATTAAATTTACGAGCCCATTAGATCCCCAGGTTCGCATACCCTTCGAGATATTGTTTCAAAACTCTCGGGAATGCCTTCTGTGTCACTCGGAGAGGCCTCCACGGAAATGTATGAAACAATCCTATTACGAATATGGGACACTATGTTGGATCGAACTCTAACAATAAACAAAACCTGACAAGCGATTCAAATTACGAGTTCGGTAGACTTTGATAAATTTCGGCGAGAAAGATAAATTCTAACAACGAGTATTAAATTCAACGGGTGGGTTTCTAAATTACTTCATTACACTAACGTTGGCTCCTTGATAAAAGAACTCTTTGTAGATCGAAGCTTGGAAGTTTGAATTCCAAAATTGTTTGTTCAAATGAACGAGGCGGTAGCCCAGAAAATAACGTGCATTCAACCAGCTTCAACAGCTAACATCCGGATCCGGAAATTCCAAAAGAAATAACAATCTACTCTAATCTAATCTAAAAATAACGACAAAACAAGAAAAAGAAAAAGAAAATTAAAGCTACAGGCCTTGGTACACCTAGACTACTCTTCCCGAGCCGCCCGAGCTTCTTTCTTTCGATGGCAGTGCGTATTTATAGGGTTTGGAAGTTAGGCCTAACCCGGTACTTTTTGTTGTGGATTTCAAAATAAGCGGCCCATTTGTTTTGTTCATGTCGCGACTCCATTTGTTTGTCTGACCTCTCTTCCATGTCGCGACTTCAGCATTACGTTTATGAGCTATTCGAATTAATCGCGACTTCTGCTCCGTCGTGACTTCAGCGTTACGCATTGTAGTCTCTTTTGGTCGCGACTTCGAAATCATACGTCGCGGCCGTTTTAATTCGTCACGTAGCGAAGCTTTTATCTGATCGCGACTTGCCTTTGCTTACCCCTTGGATCTGTTGTCTCGGCGGTGACTAATCGTGATATGAACAGCGTAATTGATGTCGCGGCGGTGAATGTGCGTCGCGACTTGCCTTTAACATCCCTTGGATATGATGTCGCGACAGCTAAATGACGTCGCGACCATCTTTCTTTATAACTGATGTCGCGACCACTAAAGGACATCGCGACCATAATACCTTACAAGCGATGTCGACCAGCATTGTCTTCGACCATGATACTTCTCGGTGATGCCAGCGACCAGCGTGATGTCGCGACATCTTACGATGATATTTGATGTCTCCTATCACATTTTAGCGCTCGCCCAACCCTCTATGTTGATCCTCTCTGAAAATCTTTTATCATAACTTCTATTGATTATCCTGAACTCCATGTCTATTCTTAAGCTTTCAATTACATCACGACCTCGAAGTGGTGTCGCCACATCATAATACGCTTCTTTGTTAATTCTTGATACCGTCGATGCGTTTATTGGAGCCTTGGTATTTATTCTTCATTCGCATCAGTCAGCGTATCAAGTCCTTTCTTTCAAAATTGGTTCGACTTCCTTCACTTGAGAGGATGTTCTTGTGGCTTGTAGTAGCTCCTTTGTCGCGACCTCATGGTGGTATCATGACTACATTTATCTCCGTTTGGTGTCGGCGTCGCGTGATGTCGCGACATGAACTTCTTCGTTTATTTGCTTCTTTTATTTCTCGGCCCGAGTCATATTTTCAGCTGCTTCTTCCAAGTCCCGACTTCATATTCGCCTCTTCGAGTTTCTTCTTCAGCCAAATTTATTTGAAGTCTCGTGACTTGGAATTCTTCAGAAAGCGCACTTCTGTCGCGTCTTAAGTTCGATTTTGACTTGGTCTAACTGCGGGTTGATTTCTTATGATTTTTGCTAAAATTTGATTTTCTGCTGTATTTTCCTGCAAATTGGAATTTGGGTCAATTATCAGTTTTCTGCAGAAAATTCATCATTATTCTCATTATAAACTCATAAAAATGTATTAAATATCTCATGAGTTTTTGGACTCATCATCCTACCACAGGCTTAGCAAAGCTTCCCACACTTTTAGGGGCTTTCACCGATGGATCCATATGTGTAACTAAAAAGATAACGAAGCTTTCACCCGACACACAATTTCATTTTCCATTTTCAAACCGTGCGACTCTATTGGACGTTGTCCCACCGTCTTAGAAGGCCCGCGATCAAACACGAAGCGCAATGTTGATTATAATTATACTTTCCACGCCGTTTAAATGCGTGTCACCGTGCATATGAAATGCAATTATGTGGTTTCATGCTTATGCCATGTCACACATATATATATGGATGTTATATGGACAATTTCATTCATGCATTACACTCATGCATAATTTAAACAATTATATCAATCAACATAAAATTCCAAATAAATCACACAAATCATGTCAACTTTATATTCGCACACTGCATACATACTCTCCATGTGATGCATTAAGACACACATATTGACATCCAATCAATTACTACCAAACATGTCTTTTAAACTCAAGCAATGACAACCTCATCCTCAAGACCAATTGTTGGATAGAGATGCCCACAAAACATTCCACACAACAATCCATAACAAACCACAGAATATTTCTGAACTCGGTTCAAAGACTAGCCCCCTAACAGTCCCAAAATCTAGACACAAACCATTAAATAGCCTAAGCTATAGCAATCCCGAAAAATGGACCATAACTTAAGTTATAGAGGTTCGATATGGGTAATTTAAAAGCCTAACATCAATTTCTAAAATAGAGATACAATTTCCTTGAAGGATACTAGTCCAAATTCTTACTTTTACCCAACCGAAAATCAGTGCCAAAAATCTGGATAGTAGGTTTGGCCAAAACAGGGTAGCCTATGGCAGTCCCGAATATTAGACCATAACTTGAGTTATGAAGTCAGGTGGTGATTAAAATCCCTAACCTCAATTTCATAATTGGGTATTACAATTTGCATGAAGGACACTAGTCCAAGTTCCCACTTTTTTCCCAGTAATCGGTCCAAAGCACGAACACAAGCAGTTAATAGCCTAATTTGCGGCAATTAGGAACTTCAATGGACCATAAATTGAGCTATAGAGGTCCAATTTGAGTGATTCAAAATCCTAACATCAAGTTCACAACTTCAGCTACAATGTTCATGAAGGATACTAGTCTAAATTCTCCCTTTTGCTAACCGAAAACCAGCCCCAAAACTGGACATCATATAAGGTCAAAACAGGGCACTATTTCCATAACCCATTATTTTTCCAAACATCCCCTTAGGGAAAAAATGGCCAAACAACCCCTTAGGGCATTAAAACTCAACCAAACAGCCCCTAGAATGGAAAATAAACAAAGTAGAAATCCTACTTCTTGAATCAATAGAAAGAAACTTCTGAGATGTCCCATGGAGCCTTCTAACCGAAACCTTTGATTTCCTGAACTCCTTGCTTGAATCCTTGGAAAAATCCCATGTTTTCGGTACCCACACATAGCCCTCATCAAGTAGATGAACTTTCGTTCTTGGCCTGATGAATTCAACGCTGATCTTCGTAGATATTAGAAAAATTCTGATCTCCTTTCGTCTCTCCTCTCTCTCACGTCTTGCCCAATGGGTTCTTGTTTTCTTTTTCCCCTTCTCATTTTCTTTTAACTCCTTTTAATGTTCAAATTCTTCGCCCACGTCGCGCCATGTGTTGTGACTTGTCCGAGTCCGTTTCTACCCCAAAACAATTTATTTCGTCTTGATTCAAATTCAATTTATTTTAAATGAACTTTACTTGATTCATTATCAGCCCCAAAACTAGACATCATATAAGGTCAAAACATGACACTATTCCCATAATCCATTATTTTTCCAAACATCCCCTTAGGGAAAAAAATGGCCAAACAACTAACAGGGCATTAAAAACTCATTAAACGGCCCTAGAATGGAAAATAAACCAAAGTAGGAAGAATCCCTACTTCTTGGAGCGTAGAAGAAACTCTAGGATGTCCCGTTGACACTTCTTAAACCCGAAACCTTTGATTTCCTAAAATCCTTGCTTGAATCCTTGGCAAAATCCCATGTTTTCAGTACCCACACAACCCTCATCGAGTAGATGAACTTTCGTTCTTAACTGTGAATTTCGACCAACCAATGCCATTAGATCGTAGAGAGAAAAGTTAGTCTCTCTAAGTCTCTCCCCTCTCTCTCACATGCGCCCCAATGGGTTCTTATGTTTCTTTTCCCCCTCATTTCTTTTAACTCCTTTTAATGTTCAAATGCCATACGTCGGCGCCTTGTGTTGACTTGTCGTCTGTTCTTTCGAAACAATTTATTACGTCGGTTAGTTCAATTTATTTTCGTGACTTTACTTGATTCATTTTTCACTTTCGATATTTTTTTCTCAAAAATCCCATTTTTGGGTTCCATTAGACACCCAATGCCATGAGAATCGAAAAAATCTAAATATCCCAGAATTCGACGAAAATTATTTGGGTAACTAAATTTCTCGAGAAAAATCCAACGGTGAAGTCTATTTCGTCATCCGAGATCTATAAAAATTTCCAGGCTTCCCTGAACCATTTTGGCAATTTTACTGTTTTTGCCATTTTCCCTGGGTTTTACATTCTTCCCCCTTAACGGACTTTAGATCTGAAATTCACACACACTAACACACAATCACATGCATATGCTCTGAAATTGAACAATACTCTACCAGTAGGCGCAGTAGAAACATACTGAATAATGGCGATATGCGGCTCAATCGAGGTGTAATGGCGTAGACAAAGCCGCAGGTCCACTGAAGTCGGAACATGTGAGCGCATGCGAGCCTCGACCAGTACTGCTGGCCCCTCTCGCTGTCTGCGAAATAATCGGTGCACATGCCCACCCAGGATTGATCTTGGTTTCTCTTGGCCCGTCTTTAGGTGAAGAGACAAAGCTGTGCGTGCATGCCTCCTTTGATGATTGAGTTTAGGTGTCCCGTAACCACAGGATCCTGCCTGCGTAGGCGAGCCGTCTCATGTGTCCAGGCTGGTGGCAGCAATAGCATGTCATCTGCCCCGTCTGGCTAGATGCTCCGACTTGGCCTTGGCCCTGATAACCTTGGCCCTATCCCTGAAATCCTCATGAAGCAAAAGTCCTCTACTTCTTTCCCGAGGTAGAAGAAGACTTATTCTCCCTCTTTTTCTCACTAGCACCCACATCACGGATGCTCTGTACACCATCAATCTCTCTCTCTATGGCCATAGAGTCCATATCTTGCAGAATAAATCCCATAATCTTGCCCTGGATGGAGAACTTTAGACCAATCTCGAATTTCCTCACCTTGGCCATGTCGATGGCCACATAGTGATCAGCAAAACGGGCTAACTCGGTGAACTTAGCTACGTACTCTAACACGATCATCGTTCCTTGCTTTAGCTCTAGGAACTCCCAAGCCTTTGTATGTCTAACAGTTGCCAGAAAATATTTTCCCATGAAGAGCTCATGGAACTCTCCCCATGTCATTGCCTCTATGTCCCTCGAGGCCTTAACCCAATCCCACCATACTTGGGATTCACCTTCTAGTTGGAATGCTACTAGCCTTATCTTTGTGGCATCAAAGGTGATCTCCATGGCCTCCAATATTTTTTGATACATTGGAACAAATGGTGAAATACCTTCAGATCCTCACATCCTATGGATGTTGGAGGATGGTGTGTTAAACTGTGGAAGTTCTTTCGGCCCTCCCTGTCCCACCCAGTTGCACTAGTTTGTGCAAAGTGGCGTGCATTGCCCATGCCTCTATAAAGACACCGCTGGTAAAACGGGTGGTGGTTGGCTGTGCCCTAGTGGACGACCTTTACATCCTCCTCCTCGACTTGCCATCTACACATGTCAAATAGCAAATTGAGATCTCATTTTCTTATTTCGTTAGTGGTTCACATAATGCCAAACATTAGAAAACATCAGTTCCCGAACCATCATGTTCCTTTATTTCCCGAACCCCTAAGATTATGTTCTCTAACCTAGTGTTCACCTTTTCCTATATACACCATACCATGTATATATATTCCACGCAATTTATGACTTACCCCAATCATTCAATCACAACCATCGCAAGCGCCTTGAGCCTGACATGGAACACCTGATGCATCTGAGTGGTCTAAACGATCCCGTCTGACTCTAGCTAATCACTACCTAAACCACGATGCCAAGTTGTAGTGGCGGCATGAGATACGAACACTAGGTAATCATAAACCTAAGCCATAACACGGCTATACCAAGTTGTGATGCGCATCAAACATTGAGCTCCATGTGGTCGCATACCTTGGCTCACATGTCACGATCGCATATCCTAAACCCGTACGAGTAGGCCACTGGGTATCCAGTATGCCTATGTTACGATACCAAAATTTGAGGCGCCCCAAAACCCGGGGGTTCGTTGACTAACCGTCAACCCTTCAAAAAACTTGTGGATGTCTGGTAACTTGATACCACACTATTGTGTCCTTTACCGGGACCCATAATTTAACAGAAATCGAATAAAGTCTTCTTTTTATAAGGAGATCTACCCAAAAATACAACCGGTACAACAAATAATAGCATGACCCATCCGGGGCCAAATATCATATTATGACCTCTCTGGGTCCATCTACGAGTAAAAATCACCACATAGGGTCCATTTATCCTTACTCAAATATAATGCACAAGGATATAATACCATAGTCCTTAAAAGTTTAATTACGATACTCTTTACACAAAAACATATATCAAAACAATTTGTTCTAATATATTTTACAAAAATAAGAACCAAAGCCACAACCAACTTTCTTCACAATGGTGGCTGGTGGCCAGTCTCGGCTACACTCCTGTGCACGAAAGGGGGTCATTGGGAGTGAGCAATGCCCAATAGAGTAAACTCTTCACAAGGCTACTCCCCACTGAGAATTAATACATGCATAGGTGGCGTATCCTGCAAAAACACATTCAATCAAGATTATGCAAACATAGAATGGAGCCTCACGAGGCCATGAATGAGATAAGACTCACCATGTCCCATATGCGACTCCATCAAACGAATTTAACGAATCCTATCACACAATGCTGAAACCCATGCGTGATAAAATCCATCATTCTTGGATTACATCCAATGATCATTTTAAGAAAAAAATTTCATTTGTTTTCAAACCAAATGCTTTTTGGATGTTCACCATAGCAATCCTGGAAAACAGACCATAACTTGAGTTATAGAGGTCCGATTTGGGTGATTCAAAAGCCTAACATCAATTTATCAGATACAGATACAATTTCCTAGAAGAATACTAGTCCAAATTCTTACTTTTTCACAATCGAAAATCAGTCCCAAAAAAAAGTACAATACGTTCAGCCAAAATAGGGCAGCCTATGGCAGTCCCATAAAATGGACCATAATTCGAGTTATAAAGGTCCAATTTGGGTGATTCAAAATCCTAACCTCAATTTCACAATTGTAGCTACAATTTCCATGCAGGACAGTAGTCCAAGTTCCCTCTTTTCCTAATCAAAAATCAGTCCTAAAACCTAGACACAAACAGTTAACAACCTCAGCTGTGATAATTCCAGAAATTAAATGGACCATAACTTAAGCTATAGAGGTCCAATTTTAGTGATTAAAAATCCTAACATCAATTTCACAACTTCAGCTACATTTTTTATGAAGGATACTAGTCCAATTTCCCTCATTTTCCCAACCGAAAATCAGTCCCAAAACTTGGACACAAACAGTTAACAACCTAAGCTGTGATAATTCTGGAAATTAAAGGAACCATAACTTGAGCTATAGAGGTCCAATTTGAGTGATTCAAAATCCTAATATCATGTTCAAAACTTCAGCTACAATTGTCATGAAACATACTAGTCTAAATTCTCTCTTTTTCTAATCGAAAATCAGCCCCAAATACTGGACATCATATAGGGTCAAAATAGGACACTATTCCCTTAACTAGTATTTTCTTAAGCATTGTAGGAAAAAAGCAGTAAACGTAGCAGGGAGTATTAAAATCAACCAAACATCCCCTATAATGTTAAATAAATTAAAGTAGAAAGAATCCCTACCTTTTGGAGTGTAGAAGAAACTCTAGGAAGTCTCGTAGACACTTTCTAAACCCAAAACCTTTGATTTCCCGAACTCCTTTCTTGAATCCTCGGCGAAATCCTGTGTTTTTGGTACCCACACTTAGCCCTCGTCGAGTAGATAAACTTTCGTTCTTGGCCCGACGAATTCCGACCAACCGATCTCCGTAGATCATAGAGAGAAGTTAGAGTCTCTCTCTCCTCTCCCTCTCTCTCACGTACTTCCCAAAAATGGGCTCTTATGTTTTTTTTCCCTCTCTCATTTTCTTTTAACTCCTTTTAATGTTCAAATGCTTGGCCCACGTCGGGCCACGTGTCGCAACTTGTTCGAGTCCGTTTGTACCCCGTAACAATTTATTTCGTCCCTGTTCAAGTTCAATTTATTTTAAATGAACTTTACTTAATTCATTTTTCACTTTCAAAATTTTTTTCTCAAAAATCCCCTTTTTAGGGTCACATAACACTCGATGCCCCAAAAATTGAAAAAAATCCGACTGTCTAGGAATTCGACGAAAATTTCTGGGTAACTAGATTTTGCGAGACGAATCTAATAGTGAAGTCCGTTTCATCATCCGAGATCTAGAAAATTTTCCAGGTTTCCCTGAACCATTTCGGTAACTTTACTATTTTTTCCAATTTTCAAAAAAATTAAATTTTTCCCATTTTTTACATGTCAACCCGCCCCACCTGCCCATTAATTTTTTGTAGATGGGTTTAGGAAATGAAAAAATAAAGCGAGCCGAACGGGATGGGGCGCCCCATCCTAAACTCCTAGTTATCGTCACTGCAATAGTGAGTGTTCTTTATCCTCTCCTGTTGGCAATGATGGAGTTTTTCTTGTTTTGGTGGAAGATGACTTTTTCTGAATAGAAAAGACCAAATATTTTCACTTTTTCTATTCAGAACTTTTTTTAAAAAATTTCAACAATAAGTCATGAAAATTTGAAAAAATTTCAGCATTTAGCAAAAAAGAAACAACCCCTTACACTTTGAGACTGAAGATTGCTTGAGCTAAGGCTTTCAGGTATTTATTAAATTTTATGTCATACATAATACATTTGCATAATCAAAAGGTCTCCTTGATGGTTTTTCAAGCACTCAATTTTTTTAATTTCAAAACATGTTATGAATTTAATGTCATGTTCAATTAGGGCTGGCAAAATTTGACACAACACGTACACGATTTTTGTGGGTTTGGGTTGAATATAATCGTGTTTTGATCATATTTGTGTTGACCCACCTAACATGTTTAATAAATGGGTCATATTCGGTGTCTGACACCTTAACCACGAATTTGATCGAGCCAAACCATTTAATTATTATATTAATTAATTAACCTATTTAATAGTTATTTGTATTAAATGGATTGTAATTATAATTCTATTAATTTAAATAATAAAATTAATAAACATGTTAAATTTAATAGGTTATTTGTGTTAAACATGCATGGATGATTAATTATAATTCTTATAATTTTAAATATTCAAATTAAATTGGTCATATTCGTATTGACATACATAACACAAATAATAAATGAGTTGGGTTTGAGTTAACGAATGTTGATACGTTTATTATTCGTGTTGAGTTTGAGTTGTGTGAATATTGACCGCGATCAGGTACATTGACACGATATGAACGACTCATCGGCTGCAGTGCAGCCCCCATGCTCCATGACCCTAAGTTTGAAATTGAGGGATTTGTGTTTGTAATGATAAGATGTTGGGATTTGTGTTTATAATGATTAGAGTGCAATAACCATGGCTTTTGAGGTGTACTAGCTTATCCCTTGGAATTCGCGCTTATAGAAAGAACGGTTATATTATATATTTTCTAATTCTTTTTAACTTCATCTCCTAAATGTAGGGTTTTTTTTCCTCGGTTTTTTTTAAGAAGTCCTCTCTCCTGATTTTCCTGTTTTTTTTTCTATATTTTAATTTTATCGCTTAAATATTGAGTTTCATGTTTTCACCCTGATTTTCATGTTTTCATGTTTCTTTCTTCTAATATTCTCTCTTAAATGATTTTTATGTTTTCGTGTTTTTTTTCTGATATTCTCTTTTAAATATTTTATAGATTTTCATTTTTTTTTTCATATTTGATATTTTTAGTGTTTAATCTTATAATTAGTATGTATATGTATAAGTTGTATTTACTTCATTCTTTAATTATCATTATTAGGGTTCATCCTATTAGCTTGGAAGCTTCTCAATCTATTTAGGCATAGTTCACCTAAGGCCCATCACTCCAACCCAACCTATTAGGTCCAAATCAACTTCCTTAGACCCAACCCACTACCTTATGTTCAACATTAGTTATCCAACTCATTTACCTTAGATCCAATCTATTTGGTCCAACTCATCTACCTTAGGTCCAGCCCAATTCCTTAGGCCTAGCCCATCCTTAGGATCCATTGTCATGTCACTGCTGCCTTATTTAGGGCTCATTGCCACATCACTTAGGGCACACAACATGAGGAATTGAACCCTTGTCCTTTGTGTTGTAAATAAATACCTTAAACCACTAGTCTAAATCTCTTTTTGTGTCAAACTTTTATCGGTTTTAAATAATATTTATAACATCTTTCATTTTCATCAGTTTTCACTTTCCTTAATACCAACTTTCAAATAAATATTATTATTATTATTTTAACTTTCACCTTATTACTTTTGTCACCAAAAAAAAAAAAAAGAAATTCATTTTCTATAATTTCAAATTTTCAAAAATCACTTTATTTAATTTAGAAAATATAAATGTTATGATCTTTACGTTTAAAACAAAATTATTTAAAATTCAAAATTCACTTTCTTTAAATTTTACAAATCAAATATTTTTCCAAACATCAAAACTTCAAACCTCTACTTTTTCAAAGTGACATTTTTTTCCCTAATTAAATTTTCATTTTTCAAATTTCCCTTTTTTAACCTAAATTTCAAAACTCCAAATGCACAATCAATTCTATAATTCCAATAAAATGGAACTTTATGGAGTTGATTATGTGCTAAATAAATGGACCTTTATTAGAGAGACTGACATCATGTATGCTTTTCAACAAATAATTTGGCTCTTGGTTTGTAACCCGATTTTCTAATGTAATCATGAATGTTTCTTTATTTTTTATTGCAATAACCTTGTTTTCTATTGATAACATTTTCGATTCGCCACCAAGGTACATGCTCTTACCTCATTTGACTTTGATTTTTTTGCTCGTTTAATGTGCTCCCAAGTATTTATAATTGTTACTTGTTTCTGAACATCGTTGGATTGATTCATTAGTTGTCATGTTAACCTTAACTTGATTATTAGAGACCCAACTTTTAGGGGCTTAGAGTGGTGCTATAGATTTTCACGTGTCTTTTAATGATGGCATTTGAACCTAGACTTCGAGTTTTCTCGGACCAGCCTTTTCTATATTATGAGTCACATTTAAGGTTTTCTTTCTTATTTTTCTTTCCCTTAAAAAAAATAAAATAATTGGTGACTCCAAACTATTTTTTAAAATGGTTTTTCAAAAATACAAAAACGAGTCTCGCCTTTTTAGTGGGAAAGAAACGCATCATAGCCAAAAATGCAGTGTCCACAAAATGGTGACTCTGTTGGGGATCGTTTTAGAGGGTCAAGTTTGAACACTAATTGAGGCAAATATGGTGGTGGATTGGTCTTTTAGTGGGAATCGTTTGAGATTGTTACATATTCATCTTTTATCCTTACTTAGATTGTGTGTAGATTTGGATGATATGCATGTGCTTTGCATGACTGTTGGTTGCATGACTACTGGTTGCATGACTACTCTTTCTCTTGCTTGATTATATGTTGTTTGTTTATATAGGATACACATGTATCCCCTTTATCTCAAACTCGCTAGTCTTGGTCGACTCAATTTCCCTTGATTATGTGTTTGATAGGAGACTTATTACTCCTTGTGTGCTTGTCGACCAAGCTAGTGATTAGGAGTAAGGTTTAGTGATGGGCTATATCTATGTTTGGGAGCATTTTGGAGGTGGTCGATATATTAACGCTGATTGGAGTCCGATCTTTGAAGACATGTATAGGCCAGAGCTAGATTTCAGGATACTTGTGTGAACATTGTGCTTTCTTTGTGCATAGTTTATTAGGTTTTTCGGATGCACCCATATATTCACTATACACTTAGTTTTTTGGCTTAGAGTAGTGAGAGCCTTCAACATAGGAAACCCCCTTGGGATGTCGAGGTACTGCATGTGTGGAGGTGATGACCACTTTGCATGGAAGCACCCCTTCTCTACGGAGGCGTGTAAGAGGTTGTTGTTTGACCAAGTTAAGTATGATTGAATCATTTATTTTGTTTTATCTCTTAAATACCAGCAGTGAGTGCTGCCCTTAAATTTGTAAAGTGGTGGGGTAGGTATGCTGTGGTTTTTCTCTCTTTAAAACATGATAAAATGCAAATTGATCTAAATAAATCGTTGCATGTGCACAGGTCATACAAGTAATAAAGTGGACCTTTAAGTCCAGATATTGTACCCACGGAGATCGATAAGAGAAACTATGATCATTCATCTCTACTATAAATTAAATCTATTTGGAACTTCTAAGTTTCTAAGATGAAGCACAAAAATAACAAAATCTCAAAATACATAGAAAAATTGTAAAAATATACTGAAATGATAGAATTGTTGAGATGTAATCCAAACACTAGGAATTGGATTAGTGTTCTGATCATAAATCTGCAGCAGGTTCTTTTAAAACATATTTTTGTTATGGGTTTGAATTCTGAATTTGTTCAAGAGCAATGTAGTATAGCCTTGGATTCCTCCTTACACCGCGCTTTATCTGGTTTTCCGTTCTTATCTCTAGATAATGGAGTGAAAACTGTATAAGACCATGACCTCACCCAAGATTTGGTTGTTTTCTTACGTGCTTCATGCTGCATTTCTGAATGGGTCTGCAGCACTTTACGGATAGGATGACACAGGTCTCCTTCAATCTAGTGATACCACAATGCAGTTGGGAAAAATTCTCCACTGCTGGTTGAATCGCCCGCTAACGGGATAGGGTTGTGCAGCTCGGGCTAAACGACACCTCCCAAACATTAAGCGACAACTCGGTAAGTGGTCCTTATGCCTCGAACACACTTACACTATCACGAGAATGAAACCTTGAATGCGGTTAAGAACAATCACTATTAGTTTATGGAATGTGACCTAGAGTTTATTAGTTCTAAATATATCAACCCCGGTATATCCAAGTCACTGCTGGTATATAGGAATCTAAATCTCTATGTCATAGAGGGCCTCTTGGAAATCATTACAGTCTGACTCTATTAAGGTATAATACCCCAATATCAAAACTATTCTTCACATGAATAATCTTAGATTAAATCAATTCAGTTTTCAAGACCCAAAACAATCAATTAAATACTACAAATCATAACCAAGAAACCTAGCTATTCTGACCAAGAGCTTAGCCTTCCAGCATTGGTTCACAAACAACAACGACTAGTTGATTAGACAAATTCATTGATGTTGTAAACAAAACTGGAGAAAAATGATTCCAAAAAAATAATCCAGAAAATAATTCCAGAAATAATCCCAAAAAACCTTGAAGTTCAAATAGAAAATGGAACTAAATATTTATTGATCTCAGCTTAATATTACTACTCAGATCCTTTATTTCAGTTCCAGAAAACAAAAGAAAAATCCAAAGAAAATAAAAGGAAAAACTTATTGTACTACTTCCTGCTTCTTTCTGTCGTTCTCTACTTTCTCCCCACCTCTTGAGTTTTGCCCCTCATCTCTCTTATGGGCTCTATTAAATGGTGGGCGAGGTGGGTTGTGTTGTGGGTTTTTATGCGAACTGATGATTTTCTTCATCAGCGACATTGTTGGTCTATGTAACGACATATGATCTCTATCTTTGTGACTTTTGCTGCTAAATATCAGATGTTTTATTTTCTAAATTTGTAATCTTGTGCGACAAGGGATTGGATATCCAGTATATTATCTTAATATTTCAGTGTAAGTTAAATATATGCTGTTCGCCCTCTAAGCTGGCATGTGTGTGATATAGTTTTGAAGTGTTGCGACAAACTCTACTGCCTTCTTCTTTATACTTTGTCGCGACAGAGTTTTGATGTCGAGACAATTTTCACTTGCCATTCAAGCATCCTTCTCAATAAATGTTAAACTCTTTGATCTTGAGATAGTTCTCTCTGTTGTTTGCCCTTTCCATTTGTGACAGGTTCTATTATCGTGATAAACCTTCAGTTTTTCTCAACAAATGGCTTTTGTACGATTGTCATGACAAAGTTTCCATTGTCACGACAAAGCTCAGTAGAATTCCTAGGCAGTTTTCTTTAGTAGTTATTGTGACAAAGTTTCCATTGTCACGACAAGGTTCATTTGTCTTTACTAAATCTTATCCATGACAAGCGGTAAAATGTAAGACAAAGTTGTTTGTTTACAAGAAATTCTTGTAATTCTTTGTTCTGATGAAGTGAGTTATTAAATCCTCTGGCCCATTAATATTTTCTATTAATGAATTTTGGCTTTGTCAAGACAATGGTTGCTTTTTTCCATAGCCAAATATGTTGTTGCTCTCATTTTTAGCTGAATTTGTTTTTTTTTTTTAAAACACAAATTTAAGTGAAGGCTATATAATTATGCATTAAATTGAAGTTTCAAGCCTAAAATATTCATGAAATGAACCCAAAATTAAGATGATTTTTAGACTCCTGCGTCAAACTCCTCAGAACTTAAAGTTTTGCTTGTCCCCAAGCAAAGAAAAGAATAATTGTTTGTCCTCAAACAAGTCAAAAATAATTTTAAGGACATTTTTCCTTTTCTATCATATTTTCAAATAAAACAACAAATTGGCCTCAGTAGAATGTCAGTTGTGATATCAGTTTCAATTAAGCTTTAATTCAAGAAATAAGGCTGACGTGGGTTCTCTTATAAATTGATAATTCACCTTTGTGAAGCAGTTCTATTTTGAATCTGAACGCATGCGTACTCATGTAGCGCCGTTAAGTCTTTATAAACCAATATTTGGCTGACGATTGCGAAGCTAAAAAAGTATGGATCTAGTCAACCTCTTTTGATTCATGAAAGCACATTGTTATATCTCACTAATGCGATATTATGAATCAGTGAGTCTTTGGAACAAACCTCAGTTTAAACGATGGTGGATAAACTGATAACACCAGAATCAGTTTTGACTACATAAAATTTTCCCTGTTTGCCTTTAACAACTCTCCCTATCATTTCACTCAAAACTGACATTTTCAATATCTACTAACTTGGTTGGATTTTTTTCTTTCACATTTTCTCATCTATATGACTTTCTTTTCCTTTCATATTTTAATTTGTTTATCAAATCTTTCTTTTCATATTTATTCAAAGGTTTGACAATTGTGTTTTCTTGGCTTCACCACCCTTAACAAGCTTTGGTTAATAACTCCTTACAGGTTAAACATTAAATTGCTGATGAAACATTCTAAGGGTTTAATTGCTCAAGGGAGAGCGGCAAAAACGAAACTCCTTTCGCCCCTTGAAACTTTCATTCTTTTTCAACTTCTCAATTTTATGTTGTGCACATCCTTTTGTACATCTTGACTCAATTCCTCATCTTTTCACATCCCTAATTCTTATCCTTCTAAAAAAAATCTCCCCCAAACTTGTCTTCTTGATCATTTTTATGCATCTTCTTGCAGTTTGGGAAAACACGAGGTTAATAATATGCGATGGATAAGATTTAGAGGTTTATTTAAGGTTTTCATTTGGCTCTATGATGAGGTGGCATTAGGCTCAAACAATGTGCTAGAACATATATGTATATACCACATATCAGGGTAGGCTTTGAAAGGCAGCGGTAAGATGGCTAAATCATTTTTGTTGGTTTGTGATGCCTAGGATTTCACCTTGAATAATAATATATGAGTTCTATGACCTTCTTCCAGGGCGATTCGATGAATCCAATAAGGTGTTCCTATCCCAAGCATAAATAGTTTCAAAGGTACTAATGACCAATATTGCATAATTTTAGTCATCTTGGCTTGTATTGTGTTGTAGTGAATTATCGACAATCAGTAATTTCAATTTTCAAGATTCTGGAATTTCAACCTATTTTTCATTGGCATCACAACTTCCTAATCCCTTAAAGCTCATTTTGCCCACTTCATCGACAAGGAATTTTCTTTATTAAAGGAGAAACACTAAAATCACTAAAAACTGGGTATTGAAATTTCTGAACCTATTTGAAAACAGAAAAAAAATAACTCCTCCAAACTTAAAGCATGCATCATCTTGAAATCAGTAAATTAAGAACATAAAACTCCCTTGATTGATCATTCACGTCGTTGATTTTTTGGGTTGGGTTTATTCTTGATGAATCCCTCAATAGATTCTCTTCAACACCACTGAAAACATAATAAAAACTAAGCATATACACAAAACTAAAAGTATACTATTAAAACTGAAAATAAACTAAAAACAAAACATAATGAAAATCTTGTTCTCTTGATGTAGGTTTGCCTCCCAAGTAACTACTTCATTTTTAGAGTCCAGCTAGATTCATTGGAAAAGTACTAGATTTTCTTTGGCCCTTTATCTTTTGTGGCCAATGCTCCTTTTCCATCCTCATCCTTCATTAGGATGAGTTCCTCCATCTCAGGAATAGTCAATAAGGGCTCCAAACCCAACTCTTTGATGGGGAAAGAGTTGGTATTTAATTTATATCCTTCAAGGGTGACCCCTTGAAGGATTTTGGTTGCTTGCTCTTCAAAATACAACAGTGAACTCTTTATTCACCTCCATGCTTTTTTCTCCTCATCTGTAAGTTGTATGCTTTGGTTGAGGTTGAACTTCACTCTTTCCTTACCAACAAGTAAGGTCAACTCCCCATGTTTTACATCAATCCAAGCTTTACTTGTGGTAGTGGAAAGTGTTCGTCTAGATGACATTTGTTGTTTCTCTTCCATGCCCACAGTCACACAGTTTATGGGGAAATTATACTTATCAATCCTAACCAAAACATTTTCAATTATGATTCACGGATGGTGCTCTTCAGCTTGCCTCTTTTCAACTGACTACACTTCCTCATTAGTACATTCATTCTCTTTCTCCTCAACCAATGTAGATTCTTGGATTTTTTCTTTCAGATTCTGAAACACCAAGTTACATTCTCTTATGTCGTTTTCCAGCAAGGAGTAAATCCCTTCATTATCATTAAGTTGTTGGACTTGTTCCTTATAATTGTAACTGGAGTTTCCTTGACCTCTACTTTGGTTGACAGATTTAGGTGCTCTTTGAGTTTACTAATCAATGAGGCTGGCGAGAGCCTCAATCTTTTTCTCAAGTTTGGATAGGCGCACATCTACTGATAAATTGTTCATTGTTGCACAAGACCTTCTTCACAAAAAAAAAATTTAAAAGAAAAGTAAACAAAATTCAAATAAAACAAAAATTAAAATACAATGTTCAAATTAGCAGTTTCCTCTTTGGTTGGAATATGGATCTATAAACCTGTAGACCCTCAATTTGTCCCTCAACGCTTGCATTTATCCTATGGGTGTCACACTCACCCATCGTTCTCATATGGCACCGTTAGGGCCCTTTTAGGCTTAGTCGGTCTCCGAGCATCGAGGGGGCTTGTATGTGGTCCATTGAGTGCGTATGTAGTTCACTTCAAAGTGTCATCGTGGCTTCTTTTTTTTAGTTATTTGCATCGTTCCATAGGAAGCAAGTGGGGACCCTCGAGGTTTTAACTCGATCGAAGTTTATTGGAGTATGTCGAATTCGGAGCACTTAAGCTTGTTTCAATCATATCTCCCTCATCTGAACTCAAAATCATGCACCGTTTCTTTTGTTGGATTCCCTACTCATTGAAGAATTCTATGACAAAATTTGAGAATTTTTTTATCAACCAAATCAACCGGTTGGAAACCGGCTCAGCCAGTTCAACGGATTTCGATTGAAGTTCATTATTCGAGAAGATTCAAATTCAGAGCACCTGAGCTTGTTCTGGTCATATCTCCCTTATCCAAACTCAAAATCATACATTGTTTCTTTTTTTGGATTCCTTACTCTTCAAGGAACACTCTTTCAAATTTTCAGATTTTTTCTTAATCGGATTGACTAGTTGGGAACTATCACGGTAGGTTCGCCGGGCGACTTGCATGGAACTATTTTGTTGATTTTGAGGTCCAAATCACCTTGGATTCGGGCCCTAAACTGAATCAGTCCCTAAACATGGGTTTGGTCCATTTTTGGGCCATGTTATGGGTTTCTTACAACCCACCTTGGGTCCACTTGGACACTTGGTGGTTAAGGAAAGAAGTAAATGTGGTCAACTATGGACCTTGGGAATAGAGAAGTGTTTATGGAGCTGGGGAAGTCCGAGACTGATTGGGGGAGTTCCCGGGACTGAAGGTTCATAAAATGGAGTGAGTTTAAAGGGAAAAATAAGAAGAAAGAAGAAAAAAAAAGTGTGAAGGAGAAGAAAAAGAAAGGAAGGAAAAGAAAAGAGAAGAAAGAAAGAAAAGAAGAAGATTCTCTAGATGGGAATTGGGCGCTGGTCTCTCGTTTTGAAGACCTTACAAATTTAAAAGTGGATACCTGGTTTTGGAAGCAGAAAATAAAAAGGAAGGGGGGTGGGGGAGATAATACATGAATCCTTTAGGTAATAAAGTTGTGAATATTCTCCAGTTTTTCTTTTGCGCATATGCTGCCTTTGATGTTTGCAGCCTCATTTTAGAGCACTAGGCATTATTTGTGTCATTTCTCGGTCGATCAGTCGGTGTACTGTTTATTTTGGATTCTGAATCTGTGAGAGATTTTGAAAAATTTTGGTGTTCTCTACCGGTGGACCGATTAGGAAAGCTTAGGATCGCCGGTTCATTAAGTTCTATTTTCGGAACAATAGTTAGGGTACTAAAGGAATCATTTGTATCGATTCAGTCATTTGGAGTCAGAATTGTACTCCATTTGTTTTTTTGGATTCCATACTCTATGATAAATATTCTAAAAAATTTTGAGAACCGCTCTCAACCGGTTGAACCAGTTGGAAAACCGGATCAGCCGGTTCATTAAGCTCAATTTTCCAGAATAGCAGTTAAGGTACTAGGCATCATTTGTGTCAGTTCTTAGTCATTCGAAGTCGGAATTGTACTCCGTTTGTTTTGTTGGATTCCTAACTCCTGATGAAGATTCAAAAATTTTGAGAAGCTGCTCTCAACCGGATGTACGGTTGGGAAACCGAGATCATCAAATTCAATTAAGTTGATTTTGAACTTGATTAGGGCTTTCGGTATCGTTTGTATCAGTTCTCACTTGTTCGAAGTTAGAACTGTACACCCTTTGTTTTTGGGGATTCCTTACTATGTGAGGAAAGTTCTAAAAATTTTTGAGAACTACTCTCAATCGGCTGAACTAGTTGAGAACCGGATCAACTGGTTCATTAGGTTCTATTTTTCGGAACAATTGTTAGGGCACTTTGCTTTGTTTGGATCGGTTCTCACTTATCCGGAGTCAGAATCGTACATTGTTTCTTTTTTTGGGTTCCTTACTCTGTGAGGAATGTTCTGAAAAAATTTGAGATTTGTTCTCAAATGGATGATGGATTGAGAGGAACTTCAGTTTGGGCATCTTGGTTTGTTTGGTGGGATTCTCACTAATCAAGACTCAGATCATGGATTGTTTGTTTTTTAGATTCTTGTATTCATTAAGTCATTACAGTGAAGTGCAAGAATTTGTGTCTCATTGGTTGGACAGGTTGAGCAGTTAACTAATTGTACTGGATGGCTTATGGGCATCCTCCTGTACCGCACTTTCAAGCCCAGATCCTTGAGGCTCAAGCCCCGTTTCATATTCATTTGTGGGCCGTATTTGGGGTATAAAGCTGAACTAACTTGAATTAAAGTGGATTCCCTCTAGGTTGAACACTTGGGGTTAGGTGAGCTTGATTGTGAATTGGTGATTGTGATTAGTGAATTGTCATTTGGAGAGTGGAAAGAAAAAAACATATGAATCCCCTCATTTTCCATTCACTTCCATTTTGAACATGAACTTTCGTTACTTGATCATGGATGCATCTTTGTGTGCTTGTGTATTAACTAACCATATTTATGTGCATGGCTAAGGTCCACAAATTGTGTTTTGGGGATCAAGACCTAGAATCTGGTTTCAATAAGAGGGTCAAGCTTAAAATTGAGTTTGGTCACATTGGAGCCGCGTTCATTGACGATAGATATTAGGTTACAGATGACTGATCACTTACGGTTGGTATTTGGCATACACTTGTGGTTTGTTTGTGTGCTTGTGTGTTCATGTTAGATTATAGCATCTTGCTCATGGTTGAGGTGGTACCTAGCTATATGATTGATTGGCATAGATGGATTTAGATTGTGTGTATTTGTGGTAGGCTTGCTCTTTGCATTCTTGTTTCTTTGCATGACTACCCTCTCTCTTACATATTTGTGATTTGTTTGTGTTTGTGTTTGTAGAAGGCGCGAGCTTGTATCCACTTGTTTAAATCTAGATCTTAGTTGACTGGTATTCCTCATAGATTTCTTGAGTTGCTTAGGGTCATTCCCAATTGTTTGTCTTGACCAATTTGGGAGTTTGGGTAAGTCTAGCGTAGGGGCTATATAGATGTTTAGAGCCTTATAGGATGTGGATATTCAACCAATGAAGGCTTGTATATTTTGTTTGGATTTCATGGATACATGCGTGGCCAGTGTGTCATTTTGATTGTTGGTTAGGATCTTGGATTCGCCTCCCATTTGAGTACAATCATCTAGCTTTAGGACTCTGTTCGTTGTCAGCTTTTGAGGCTACGTACCCACAGGTATCACAATGTCAGAATCTCATTCCTGCCTATAAAGCCATATATCAGTTTAGCTGTTGACATCACATGTCAATTTATTCTCTCGGAGGATTTTAGTCATACATTGCTGGTTTGATTTCAGGATTGATAGTCACGGGGATTGACATACCCTTTTCCTTTTAAAGGATTATTGATTGAGACCAACCTGGTTCCCGAGCTTGGACTTGGATCGGAGGTAGATTTGTTAGAGGATCATATTCACACAGTCAGTTAGAGCAGATATCATATCATAGAGATATGGACCCCTAGTACCTTTGTTGTTGACCCGGTTCATTTGAGATTCTGGAAATACCATGGCATCTCTTTTTGGGATACATATTGGAAACTTAGGATATGATTGATGGGCATCAGCCCCAACCATTGCCGATTTCGGGGAGCACCCCGCATGACTCTACTACACCTCCACCACCACCACCACCACCATCTGGACTCACTGTACCACAAGACTATACAGTTCCACCTCCACCACCACCACTTGTTCATCCATTACAGTGCAGATATTCTCTTTGAGCAGTCGAGTGAGACTACCGCGACGATACGCCGTGGCCACGCACTGATTATTGATGACACATAGGCTCATATTGATAGGATTGAGCAGAGGATCAAGTCTCTGCATGTTTCTGATGGAGTTATAGGTTTTGACGTATATGATGACCTTCTAGTGGCAGCCTTACCCGTTAAGTTCCGCATGTCGGACATTGAGAGATACTGCAGAATATATGGTGCACTGTATTCTTGCAGTTATCTGTATTTGTTATCTTGCGGTCATAAATGGATGAGGCACAAATGATTATGATATTCCCTTTGTCATTGAGTAGTGCTGCTCCACGTTGGTTTGCCTCATTTGACCCTTCAAGACATAGGCATGGGCTGATTTGGGACAGGAGTTTATCAGACAGTATTCTTTTAATATTGTAGTGAACGTACCCAGAGGGAGTTGGAGGCCCTCAAGCAGAGGCTGGATGAGTCAGTCACTTCATTTATCTCCCGCTGAAGGGAGAAGATTGTAAGACCCGAGAAAATTCCAATTTTCGGAAAAAGGGTAAAATGTTCATTTCGGTAAAAATACGAAATATTTCTAGATCTCGGATGATGAAACGGACTTCACCGTTGGAATCGTCTAGCAAAATCTAGCTACCACGTCGAATTTTGAGACAGTCGAAATTTACACGTTTTTCGAAGGCACAGTATCGGTGAAATAAGCACATGTGATGTGACAAAAGTCACCTATAACATGTACTCTTGTGATACATGTTCCAAGATTAGAGAGATGATGGAAATGGACGGTCTAGATAGTGCCAAGTGTCAAAAATCTAGAAGAAGGGACACATAGGGAATTATGAGAATGTTTAATGAGGAAGAGACAAAAGATGAACAGTGTTCATCTCCTTCAAAAAGACCAAAAAACATGCAGTGCTGGAAATGGGGATGCAGTAGGCTGGAAAATCAGTTTTTAGAGAGAGGGAGTGGCTTCTCTCTAGGATTCGGTAGCGTCCAATTTGTCGGTTCTCGGCCAGACAAAGTAAAGTTGTTCCTACCTTGTAGAGACTGCGGCGTGGGCACCGATTTGGTGGAGTTTCGACAACTCCAAGAGGTAAGGATCTTTTCCTACTTGTGTTAATCTTTGGCTAAGAGTCATGTAAAAATGGATTTAGGAGATATTTACGAGGCTTGTTTTAGCCATAAATTCGGTCTCAAAAGCTTTGAACCGAGTGGAGAAAATTTCTATTTGTGTGGCCATGAACAGTGCCACCCGAGGGTTTCACTATTCACATGAATAGTAATGTGAATATTTTTGTGTGAATTTTATGGTGTTGAGTGATTCAAATGAATTGCTTGTGTTTGTTAATTAGCCATGTGAGCTAATTTTGGTGTAATTGATTGAGAATTTACATAACATGCTTTATGTGATTTAATTATGTTAATATATATACATGTGAATATATTAGCATGAATGTGTTGGAAATTGGCATCATGCATTCCATATGCACTACTGGGGCAGCCTAGAATATTAGGTGTGAGTACCGACGTAAAGGAATGAGCAAATGAAATAATTTGTGAAAGAGATTTTGGCGTAAAAGATTTTTAAGGAGAATTATGTGAGATATTGTATTGATGGGAGAGCCATAGTTGTTTGGTTATCTAAAGTTAAGCCTCAAAGGGGTTGTCAATATTTTACGAAACTTCATTTAATTGTGTTTTTCAAGAACAAATAGCTTTTGTTTTTAAAACCTGTATTTGCTGCATTCAGGCTTAGGCATATGTGAGGGGAGTCGAGTGAGGACTCGAGACATGGGTTGGTCATGTAGACATTCGAGTAGGTTCATGGAAATTGTGAATGTGATTGTTTGCCATGCATGTGCACTTAGGTGGGGGAGTAACCCAGGTGAAATTATCTCTTGGCTTTGCTCACCTGTCGAGAGATCACCATTTGGTACGGGGAGTGTGCGGGAGGGACGGCTCGCTAGAGGCCCGCGTTTTTAGAAAGAAAGCAGTTGTGGCTTGGTGTGAATTTTTGTATAACATGTATTAAAATTGTAAATTTTAATATATGTTAATTAAATGTAAAAACTCTTGGTCATGTAGTATATTTAGTTTGGGATATATTTTGTGAGTATTGATGCAAGGGCCCAGGTGCCCATTATTTACTCGCATGTGGACCTTATTGGTCATTGTAAACTTGTTGGGACAGGTTTGTACCTTGGGTAGAGCTCCCCGTACAAAGGAGACTCTGCCCGATTTTCACGAGTAGTGTTGGGTTACCCGACATTCACGAGTTTTCCGCGGGTTGACGGTTTGTCAAAGGACACCCCGGTTTTAGGGCGTCACAAAGATAGCACAAATTATAGATATACCCTCAGAGCACGATCAGATCAGCATGATTATGCGCAGTCTTCAGCCCTGATTTGCTAGGCATCTCATGGGCTTTCCATATACAGACTTTAAATCATTGGTTCAAGCCCTCTATGGCATTGAGGAAGGCATAGCTAGAGGATTATGGGCATACTCTTCCCCTTAACATTGAAAGAGGAAGAAGCCGAGGCCAGGCCCTAGATCATCAGATATTGGTGCGATTGGTACATCGAGCCACAGGTTTTCACGTCGTCCATAGACTAATAGACAGTCTGCAGATATTCCTTACCAGATGGTACAACAGGATCAGTATAGACCAGTTGCTCCTTATAGAACGATTGGGCCTACTTATCTACATCTCCCACCATAGCCAGTATTTGCTACACAGGTACCTCAGAGGCCACCTATACAGTACCATCAGCAGTATAGAGCACCACCTCCATCGAGGCTGACTAGGCAGTTTACACAGCTTGGGATGCCACTAAGCCGAGCATTTCAGAGATTAGTTGAAGGGGGTTTGATTTCTCCACTACCACCCAGACCACCACCATATCCTACCCCACTAAGATTCAGGACACATCTTCACTGTGCCTACCATCAAAGAGCGGGCCATGATATAGATAGTTGTGCGATGCTGAGACACGCCATTTAGGACTTGATTGATCATGGTTTAGTTGATTTGGGATGCCCTGCAATGACTATTGACCCGCTCCCCACTCATGACACTAGAGCTGTACCTCTACCCATGGGTAGTGTACATTCGATTGAGTTTTTTGAAGACGAGATATTCATGATGGGATGGGATGGAGAGGCTCCACAACCGATTAATTTATACACAAACTCAGATTTTAGTGGATACACCTCTGACCAACAAATCCTTAGGCCATTGAAACTTATCCCAAACAGACTTCAATTTCACCCGTATACTTGCAGCATGTTTCGCCCATGACACCCTTCATTCTATTCTCGAAAGAGTATGGTCCTATTCACAGGGATGTTCAGATTGTAACACGAAGTGGGAGGGTAGCTCAGCTTCCACCCATTGACAGGCCTTTTGCTGGCACATCAGCTATATAGGATGTTCAAAGAGAGGATGATGGGATTCTATGCCAACTGAGCACTACACAGGGTCGTATATCCATCTGGAGCCTATTAGCCTCATCCATTACTCATAGAGATGCATTGATCAGAGCACTTAGTCAAATCAAAGTTGACACTGCCACTACCCCTGAGGGGCTTATTCACTTTTTGACAGTCGATAGAGCTACATGCATTGCGTTTTCTGATGATTTACCGCTTGAGGGGTCAGATCATGTTCGACCCTTATTCATTGATGTTGCTTGTTCAGGCCGTCGGGTGCCGTCTGTCCTATTGGACAACGGCTCCACCCTGAACGTTTGTCCGTTAGTTACTACCATTGCACTTGGATTTTCGCCGACTGATTTTGGGCCTTCTTCACTGACCGTCAAAGCTTATGATGGGACTCATAAGACAGTTATGGGCACACTCAGTACATGTCGCTGATTGGGCGATCCAAATACTCATACTGTTCGAGGTTTTTGAGGATCGGTCATCCTTTAACCTGCTTCTTGGCCGCCCTTGGATTCATGAGGCGGAGTCTTTATACCATCTTCCTTCATCGAAGTTGAAGTTCATACCGAGGGGCGCATTATCACGTCTTGTCGGGCGGAGATGTTGACCTTGTGCTGAGTGCAGTATTACGCATATCGAAATACCGGTAGAGGATGATCTACTACATATTTGATGCGGGTTTTACTTTGATGAGGTTCAGGTTGTCAGTTTAGAGGATGACAGTAGGAGACCTGGTGCCTATGTCTTTCGATCAACACAATAGCACTTTGGTACTTAGTATGATGAGAGGCATGTCCTATATGCTTGGCTTGGGGTTGGGTCACCGCCAGCAGGGGTCGCGCGAGTTTACTTTTACAGTTGATCATGATATACCCTATATGTTAGGTTACACTCCTATAGAGGATGATGCATGTCATATGGAGTGGCTACGTTGGGACTAGGGTTCCATTTGATTATCCCCTCCACCCATATACCTTCTAGTTGGCTAACTACTTTATTAAGGATCAAGGCGTGCACCACTGAATAGGGTGCGATCATGCTTTAGAAACCGGAAATGGGATCGAGGCATGCAGCGGACCTACTAAGACGGATGTGTTTTTAGTTCTAAGGCTCTTGAGGCACTGGTGCCATGATAGTTACACCCGAAATCGCAGGGTCAGAGCTACAGTGTGTTCTGCATATTGTTCGAGGAGATTGTGGCCCATGACCTATGATTTGGGGATGATGCGATAGGCGACTCTTCCTAAGACTTACATAGACGAGATGGACATGATCGGCTTAGGTCGTATCCTTGATGTAGCCCCACACGAGCCCTATTATGCTTTTGACATGTTTGGAGTTTCTTCTATTGATTTTGAGAATGTGTGATTCGTGCCACAGTAGGGTGATCCGTGTCCAACCAAAAATTTATATCAGTTCCTCCCTATTTGCTAGTAGTCGAGCTCTTCTTGATATATAGTGATCTAAAGGTGGGAACACGAGGATGGGTTTCTTCGTGAATGATTTGAGTGAAGTGAGTTGTTGATTAAATTTGGATTTTTAAGAGTTTGAGTAAAAAGCGAGGGGAGGTGGTTGGTTCTGGCTGAAGATAAATAAAATAAAATGTAAAATAGAACTCCTTGAATCATTGGGCCACTGGTTTAGGGTTCTAAGGCATTCAACATGTCCTCGAGTCTTTTCCTCGCGTTGGGGAGGATGACATATAGTCATTTCTGACATTACTGTTCAAGCATTGAAACTATTCGTATTTCTTCTAATGTACATGGCATTGTTACCTTAAGTTTCAAAGCAGTTAAAACCATCCTTTGGATTTAACACGCGGGAGCTCGTAAATGTGGCCCAAATGGGCATCGGTGGATCTAACGATGGCATCCTTGAGACAGAAAGATTTCAGAAATGCGGCCACTCGGGGTACATCCATGATGATTCGAACCTAAAATGTGAGATACGAAAGCGAGAAAAAGGGAATAAATGCTTGCGTGAAAACATGAGTACAATGTTTTACCTTAAAACATTCACCAGTGGCCCTCCTCTCTTCCAAGGAGGAAGAGAGTGCAGCGAACATCATACGAGTTGTCATCCTCGGAGGAGTGTTTGGCTGTAGAAAAATGAGAGAAAGGAGAGAGAAGAGAGAAAGCGTGGCTAGACAAGGTACAGTGCGAGAAAGATTAAAGTTAGGAGTTCTGGTATAAGTTGGCTTATGTAGCCATACGAGAAGTGTGAAATACCAAAAATGCCTAAAATATGTAATTCTGATAGGAATGAGAAGCGTAAATTAATCAAAGCGAGGTCGTTTGGAATCAAAAAATATCGAAAACAGGCGACGATTTCGTATGCAAGGAATTTCGCTATCATAATGAAATGGTAAGCTAGAAATTTGGCTAGCTGCGAAAATTTTGCATAGCGAAAATTTATTAGGATTACGAGTACAAGCTATGCCTGTGAAGTCCATGTTCTCACTCTGTAATTTCTTGTTCCATTGGCTCCCTTTGCTTATAAATCCTGCGTCCTCTTTTTTCTTATTTCTTCTATTTTACGCTCTTCTTTCCTCTTGGTCTACGATGCATGATGTTGAGTTTGACTCGAATTCTTCATGTTTGGATCGACTGCCAGCCCGATGTTGGCACATGATTAGCTCGCAAAACTACAAAAATTGCCCTCAAAATGTGATCATTAATTACCATGGGATTTGAACATGTCAATTGGGTTAATTATAACAATTAGTACACAAAATGTGCTCAAAACCTATTAAAAATAGAGTTCAAAATAGCACTTTTTGGGCACTAATCAATGTGACACTTTATGATGCTTGCGTTGATGCAATGGACATGATCAGCCTTGCCATTCAAAGGATCACATTTACACAGGCACTTTACTACATTTTTTTATATGTTTGGGATTTCTATCTTTAGAAGATAGATGATGATGATGGATTTGTTGCTACGTGTGTATCTTTGTTTTACGTTGAGGAGTGTCTACTCATGGACCGCCTCTTTCTTTTGATCTTTATGTCAGGGTTTGTCACGCTTTGATGATATTTATTGTGATAATAATAGCGCGAGCAACATTTTTGTGATTACACCGCGTTACCTGACACATATATATTATGTTGATGATGTGGAGACACGGATGACCATTAGGTGGCGGTCAGTGTGATTACGATGAGACGGAAAGTTACACCCGTGCGGTAGCCTGAAGTTGATAGATTTTGGGACACGGTCGACTGGGGAAGTGGGATTGGCTCTTTCCCTATCTCGCTATGAAAGTAGATTGATTGACCTACTTAGAGTCATACTTGGATGTATTTGTGGTCATGAGGACATGTCGGGCCTTGACTCTTCATAGTGCGACATCCACGCGCCCATTCTACCACGTACTAAGGCAGTTAGCGAAATTGAGGAGACTACACTCGATGGGTTTGTAGGTTAAGGAAGAAATTGACGACTTAGTGTTGGCTTCTTGTCGATTGTTTGAGTATCACAGTGGTGGCTAATGTAGTCCACTATTCCCAAAGGATGGCAAGGTTAGCGTTTGTGTAAACTTCCGTGATGCGAGCAAGCCGGCCACAGGATTATTTCCCCTCATCATTGATATGTTGGTTGACAGCATTGCAGGACATTCGATGTTGTCCTTCATAGATGGATTTTCTAGGTATAATCAGATTATGATGGCTCTATAGGATACGGAGAAGACTTCTTTCATTACTAAGTGGGGTAGTTACTGCTACCGGGTTATGTCATTTGGATTGAAGAATTCAGGATCCGGCTTATCGGAAGGAAATTTGCTACTACTACGTTCCATGTGACATAATGCATGGAGATGTCGAGGTATATGTGGATGACATGATAGTGGAGATCTAAAACAATAGAGATAACAGCGACCTTATGGGGTTCAACTTTGAGAGGATCGAGCAGTTTCGTGCGAGTTAAACCCCAGAGGTGCACCTTTGGGGTAACCGAGAAAGTGCTGGGACACATTGTTAGTGAGCGGGGTATAGGCGATCTAAAATATTAGATCCTACTTGACATGCCTAGGAATTTAGAGAGAAATCATAGGCTTTAGGCGATTACGATATATTAGTCGTTTCATTCTGGCGACGGACATATGTGGTATCTTCATGATACGAGGAAGAACGACTACAGTTTGGAATGATGATTACGGCGTGCTTTTGAGAGATTAAGAGTGTCTCATTTCTCCTCGATTTTAGTGCCTCCTATATGGGGCACCACTTTTATGTATTTCTCGAGTTTCGAGACATTGCCTTAGGATGCATGCTAGCTCGACTTGATGATTCGGGAAAGGAGCGAGCCATCATTATCTTGGAAATAAGGATCTTTAGAAATATGAGTGCGAATACATTATGATTGAGCGCCTCTGTTTAGCATTGGTTTAGACCCTTCAGGGCGAGACATTATGTGATGAGTATTCCATACTTTTGGTCTCACGATTGGATCGGATTGAGGTATCTGATTTCGATGGGCGCGATTACAGCCGGTAGGCTCATGAGATGGTTGAATGCGCTAACGAGTTTGATATTCGATTATGTCATAGAAATCAGTAAAGGGAAGCGTTGTTGCAGATCATTTGGCTTCTTTGCCTGTATCCGATGACAAGTCGATTGATAATGATTCCCTTAATGAGCAATTTGTTTCCATGACCAATATCATAGAATGGTGGTTGTACTTTGATGGTGCTGCCAATCAGTCGGGGTTTGGTATTGGTATCCTATTGATATCACCTTAGGGTGATCATATTCTCATATCAGTCCGATTGACGTTCTCTTATCATCATCGATTGACAAATAATATAGTTGAGTATAAGGCTTGCATTACAGACCTAGAGAATGCACTTGATCTTAGAGTTAGACAGTTGGAGATCCACGGGGATTCCAACTTGGTTATTCAGCAGACTCAAGGTATTTGGAGGACTCGAGATGAGAAAATGAAGCCCTACCATACTTACTTGGATTTGTTGGTTGATAGGTTTGATGAGTTGAGATATATACATCTGCTAGTGAAATGATTTGCTAATCATTATGCAGCTTCTATAATTGAGATTCTGTGGAATGGCTGTGTGACCATTGTTGATGAGACTGATCACACCAGCTTATTATTGATTGGAAATATTGAGGATCGAAATGAGCTACCACGATACCCACACGATGTTATCGAGTTTAAATCATGCGGCGCTTACCCGAGTCGATAGTTAAGGATAAGAGAGCATTGAGACATTTGGCCGCCAGATTTGTTGTTTGTGGGGATGCACTGTATAGAAGATCACCCGATGGCATGTTGTTATTATGTCTAGACCTTGCCTCTATAGATCGAGTGATGAGAGAGGTTCATGCGAGAATTACATGGCCCTACGCTAGGAAGTCTCATGCTAACACGTAAAATCGCTGATAGCTACTTTTGGTTGACCATGGAGCCAGTTGTTTCGGTTGTACAATGATGTCGGGAGTGTCGGATCTGCGGAGGCTTGATACACGTGCCACCTTACGAGTTGCATGCACTCACCCTTGGCCATTTTTAGTATGGGGTATTGATATTATTGGGAAGATCTAAGCCCGAGTCTTCGATAGGCATGAGTGCGTTTTAGTGGCCATTGACTATTTCACCATGTGGGTGGAAGCTACTTCCTATGCTAGATTGACAACGGCCAGGGTGTGAATTCATCGAATCGCACATTATCTACAGATGGAGTCCTTTCGTGAGGCGATCTTTGATAGAAAGGTGCATTTCGGGCGGAGTGGACACGTTGATTCGAGGAGTATGGCATTGACATCATAGATCATCTGGCGTACGGGGCCCTGAGCTAATGGGGGCGGTTGAAGTAGTGAATAAGAATATAAAAGAGGATTTTGAGAAAAGATGATCCAAGACTTCGAAGTTGGTCGGGACTCCTTTTCGCATTGTGGACTTGTCGTACATCTTTTCATACCTCACACTCGAGATTGCCCGTATTCTCGGTGTATGGTATAGGCGATGCAGTTGAGATTGAGATGGGATCTTTGAGAGTGGCACTAGAGCAGCAGATATCCGAGGTCGAGTGGACCCAATCTCGTTGTGATCAGCTTAGCCTTTTAGATGAGAGGAGATTGAAGGCAGCAGATCATGTTTAGGCCTATCAGAGGAAGATGACCAGGTGCATTCGAGAAAAGGGTCGAAGCTAGGAGAGGTTTCAAGGCGACCTAGTCTTGAAAGTCTAGGGTGATCAATGACCACAGAGCCAAGTTGAGGCCAGACTTCAGAATTAGATTAGTATGTTATTCGAGATTTGACAGAGAGGGCGACTTGGTTAATGACCACTAGAAAGTGGGTTCTGGAGCAATTCGACATGGATCGTTGAAGAAGTTTATGTGTGAGATCATGGTTAGAGGATGGGTAGCCATCACTTTGAGTAGCCATATTCCCTATTGCACACCCATACATTAATACATCCTATTGCTAGCCCTTTGAGCCTCACGCGGTTTATTATGGCCTTTTTTTTCATTCAGCCTTGCATACCTTTTCTAACCTAGGTTAGGGGCCTACCCTTGTGTGCTTTTATTCTCCATTTTGCATCTTCACTTTGCTTGCCTTTGAGTTTTGTTTCTATCATCTTGTTTCTTTTCACTTTATTTTCCCATGTGATGATGACACGCTCATGTCCCGGAGCTATAGGTTAAGTGAGTCACGCCGTTCGACTAACAGGTTTGATCCGGGAGTCTTAGTTTGAGGGACCATTTGGGTTAGATTTGAGGTTCATTGGTTAGATTGTGCTGATGGCATTCATCTTAATTTGTTGATTTGTTCGTCGCAAAAAAATAAATAAATAAATAAACAAATAAAAAGGAAAAAAATAATGAAGAAAAATAAAAAGAAAAAAAAAGAAGAAAAGAGTTACGCTCATTCAATATTCACTTCATTGGTATCTGGGATTAGCGTGGTTTGCTGGAGGTATCTTGGCTTGATAATCAAAGGTCATTTTGGATTGAGGGATTTATTTTTCTTCTGAAAGGCGGGTAAGAGCATTGTATGATCCTTTTCTCTAGGGATTTAGGAGACACATTGGGAGTGAGGTTTGAGTTTTCCTTTGCTAAGGTCCTGGGTCATTATCCGTATCAGTTCCCGTGTTATGGTGACTTGCCTCGGTTAGCATCCTCGGGATGAGTGGTTCATCATCATCACACATTGCTACGAGTTGTATCCCACCTTCTTTCTTTACTTTCTTACTGCATCCCTTTTTATTTTCTTATCCTCTTGATAAATCGTCTTGCTTCATGAGCGATGTGTCTTTTAATTATCTGCTCGCCTTTTGCTTGGCATTATTCACTTATGTGTTGGTCGAGTCACTTTGCTCACATGATTTTCCGACATTTGGCATTGCGCACACAAAGGTTTGGAATTATCTATTGGGTATTTGGGCCTTTTCTTCCCATCATTTCATTCACCTTTCACCCCTGGCCTACATTACGGTTTGAGTCGTAAGACCACCTTGAGGCCATTGATGAGTCAAAAACTCATTGGATTTTTAATCCATTTTTCTAATTTATATTACAATATGAATTTTGATTAATATGCAGAAACATGGATATTTTACTCAAATTTAATTTTGCAGAGAATTACAACGAGAATTAATAGCCTGGCAAAGAACCTTGGAAAAAACCAATCTAATATGGGGTGAAGTCACAGCGAGAATTGAAGTGATCGCTGACGAACTCTTGATTCGGTTTTCCAATCACGACACCACAGGAACTAGATCTTGAGGGAGAAATGGAAAGCTGCATCAAGCCAAGTCGCGACAGGAAAGTGAGGTTGCGACTAGAAATACCAAAGCACCTAGCAATAGACGTTGCGACCAAGGAAGAGTTGCTGAGACAAAAGGAACATTCAAGAAAGAATCTGAGGCCGCGACACGATCACGAGGGGTGCTGACCTTGAATAGAACTGCTTGGCAGTGCGCAACATAAGCTCGAGGTCGCGACCAATCATTCAGGTCGCGACCAATCATTCAGGTCGCAACTACATTTAAACAACTGGGACAAAAACCTACCAGAAAAAGAGCAACCATAAAAGATTAGACGCCATTTTAATTCGCGTCGAATAGAAGAGCGGAAAGGAAAATGGTTGCAACGAACAAAAAAGTGGGATTGCGACCAGAAGGAAGACAAGGAATATCAATTGAGGACGCGACCCAGTTTTCCGATCGTGACTAAAAATTTGGTACTAATGAGGACAGAAGATCGAATGAAGAGGTCGCGGCCCGAGAAAAAAGAAGTGTAACTAGAACTAAAATTGTAGCAAATGAGATATGACCTGAAATTGAGGTCATGTGTGAATGCGTGAAGCAAAAAAGAGAGCAGAGGATCACGACATGGAGCTTGTGGTCGCGTCGACTCACGAAAACAATTAATTGAGTCCGCGACTCCATTTGGTCGCGACCACTAATCGGCGAGTCACGAGGAATCTAGTCTGGCCAGACATCAGTGTGGCCAGACAAGTGCAAATGGGAAATTGAGTCCGCGACTCCATCTTGAGGTCATGACACGAGAAAGCTTGACAAAGCGGGCCTTTCTTTTAGGAAATCCACACAGACTTAAATCGGGCCCAAATTTTGGGCTAATTATAAATAGCCTTTATAAGTTTTAGTAAAGTAGCTCCCGTCTTCAATACCCAGAACTAGGAAGAGGAGAAGGACTCACTGTATATTTTTAGAATATATATTTTTTATTTTATTTTCTTTTTCTGGATCTGAACCAATGACCTATGTAGAAACGTTGAATCTGGATTTAATTTCTAATTTTCTCTTACAATTACTGCCTAAAATTAATGGAGTCTTGACAAATTTCTGGAATTCGTTCTTTTCAGTTTATTACAATTACGATCGGTGTACTTGATCAATGATCCATTGTTCATTGTGTCTTGCCGCGATAATTAAACGCCACTTCACTAGATTGATTCACGGGTTCAGATTCTGATCTTTTACGTATAATTTAGAGAGAAATGTTTGGATTAAGATTTTATTTGATTGATGTTGTTCTTGAATCGTCGATTCCCAATATTAGTACATAATACCATTTGAGGATTGTTTCCTGCTCACGATTTCGGGAGGCCCTTTGCATGACACGAGATGGAGATTCACGAGCTTGAACATTCCACTTGTGGGTATGATAGACTATCATTGATGGTGCTAAGCTCACAAGTTCACCTCGATAAATTCCCTTTCACTCATAATTGATGTTGGAGGAGTATTTATCGTGTAAAATGTCGAGGAAGTTCCCCAACCACTGTGTTAGCATAAATCTAATCAAGGGAAGGGAAGAACCATTAGATTTAAAGGATGAGCCATCAATTGGGTTGTAGAAGTTTTGCAGTAACCCTGCGAAGGGAAGCAAGAGATCTGTGTTTGCCTTTTTCTATATAGACTAAAAACCCCTCAAATTCACATAGCTACAAGAGCCTTACACTTCTCTTGCACCCATGTCACTTTGGATAAATTTGCATGTTTAAATAACTCTGTCTTGATTGTTTAGGATTTTAAAATTGGGTTTAGTCTATGACACTGCAAGTGCATAGGTCATACAAGTAGTAAAATACGAATAGTCAATTATCATTCCATAGAGATTGTGAAATTAGAGATCAAGCTGCCCCGACTCTTTTGAGTTCTATACTATTTGGACTAAAAAGAATTTATAGTGAAAGTTTATCTAAAAGATAATAGATCATAGACTATTAACTAAAACTAGAAACTGAAATAATATGAAAACAACTAAAAATCTAAAGAACAAAATACTTGATCTAAATACGTTCACCTTGCAAGAAAGCGAAAACCTCGATGAATTACAATGAAACAGTCAATTCCTACACGAAAATAAATTGCTCTATTGTATTGATGGATCTGGATTTGTCCAAGATTGCCTAAATATTGCAGTTGGATTTCTCCACATTCACTGGGTAGAAGCTCTTGTTTCTCTCGAAATCAAGATCTAACGATTACCTTATTTACCTTTTCTTGAAGTCTGAAGGTATTTTTTCTTTCTCGATAATTCACACCCGTTTCTTGATGACTGCTGAATCCTTTTGCATTTCCTTCGGGATTTTTGCAAAGTTTCTACAACCCTGGTGGCTCATCCTCCGGACCTATTGGTTCGTCCCTTTCCCTTGATTAGATCTCAGCTAACACGGGGTTGGGAACTTCCTTTAGATTAAGGTGAACTCTCGATTGGCCCTATATATTCTTAAATACTCCCCTCCCGGCTTCAATTATGAGCGGAATGGGGATTTATCAAAATTAACTTTGAGCTCATTGATTCATCAATGGTAGTCTAGCATACCCAAAGAATGCTCTCGGCTCTCGAGGAATCTCCATCTACGTGTCACCTTGAGGGCATGCGACAGAGCAGACACATTCCCTCGAGATGGTATTCGGTACTGCAGTAGGAACTATCGATTCAAAAACAACACCAAGCAAGTAAATCACTACCCCGAATAACGTTCTCCAAATTTTTGCGAAAAGGCGTAACTAAGCATAATTCAAATCCATCAAAGCTACGTTCCAATTACTGCATTGCGATTAAATAAATGGAGCATCGATCACGTCTGACCATTGCTTATAATCGCAGTAGGCCCGAGAAAAAATGAACTCGAAATTTGTTTTTAGATTTCATAAATTTTAAGAATAATAACGAGAAATAAAATTTTAGCTACAATCGTTTACAGTGCGAGAATCGAGATCGAAAAAGAAAAATAAAAAATGACAAAGAAAATTTTACTCTAAACTATACCTTTGAGTTCTCTTCGTTCCTTTACAGGTAGTGAAGAGACGGAAACTACTATTCTAACATTGTCTATCTATGCTGTCCGAAAGAAATTAGGCCGGAGAAATCCCAAAAAGCTCAAGTGGAATTCCTAAGAAAAGCCCGGTTCTTGTTCTAGGTCGGAACCTCAAGCTGATGTCGCGGCACAGGATTTCCTGTTTGCTCTTGTTAGGTTGCGACCTGTTATTTACTGTTGCGACGGATTCCTTGTAACTCACTGGATTAATATTGAGACATCATTTGTAGTGCGACCTTGGTAACCGGTGTTTCTCAGAAATTGATATGCGACCCGCGGTTTCCGCGTTGCGACCTGCGTTGTCTTCCCTTCTTACGGTTTCTAAGTCACGACCTCGGTTAAAGTCGGGACTTCTCTTCTTGTTGAGGCTGCCGTGTGACTTGATTTAAGTGCGACCACATTTCTTTTCTCTTGCCTGACTTGGGTTGTAGGTTTCTTTTATTCGCGACCTTGTTGGTGGTCTTCTACCTTCACAGGTTTCAAATTTAAGTCGCGACCTCAAGGTGATGTCGCGACCTCATGTTGCTCTTTTTCTGGTCGCATGTAGTCTTAATTGCTCAAAAGTAGTTGCGACCTAGATTTCTTCTGCTCAGTTCTTCTTCAGGTCGCGACCTGAATGAGTGGTCCGACATCGTTTGTGGTCCTTGATTAATGAATTACGCCCAACTTCAGTTTCTTGGCAAGGACTTCTTTTGGCTTCGCTTTAGGTTGCGACCTCCCTTTTGTTCTTCAACTCTTAATATGGTTGTAACTTGAATTTTTCTGTGGAGACTCCAGTTCCCTTTTTTATGTCGTGATCTCAACGGCACGTCGTGACCTCAAATGGAGCCCTTCATTTAAAAACTAGTTGCAACTTTATTTACTTGCAGAGACCTCCTTCGGCAGCCGTTTGACATATCACGTCGCGACCTCAGTTGGCCGTCGCGACATCGAGGCGTAATTAATCGCGACCAAGAATTCCACCTTGAATAATTTCTTTGAATCTCAGCCGCTTTGCTTTATCGCAACCTCTTTCCGCGCATTGCCTTGGTCGTGCGGTCGCCCGACTCGACTTAGTCGACTTAAACGATAAGGTCGCTATTTCTTCCTGGCGATCTTTGTGATGTCGTGATGACTTATAAATATTGAACAAATCGGGTTTCTGTCGTGACTCCGATTTTTAGTGGCGACTTCCATTTTACCGCTTGTAAGGGTGATCTCTTAGTTTCTTTGGGATTTTGCTTCTTTGTACTTTTCTGCAAAATTAAATTGGAGTAAAATATTCACATTTCTGCATACGAATCAACATTTATCTTGTAATATGCTCAGAAAAATGGATTAAAAATCAAATGAGTTTTGAGACTCATCAATCTGCAGTCTCAAGAAATGGGTGTGAAGTATTGAGAAAGAAAAATACCCAGATCTTGCAAGAAAGTCAAAAATACAAGTAAAATTTTGGTTAGATCTTGTCTTTGAAAAGCGAGGCCCTCCCAACTCTTGATGAATATAGAAAATCAATTGCCATTGTAAGGCATCTTGGACAAATCCACATCCAGCAATAGAATAGAGTAATGCATATTAATTCAGGAATTGGTTGTTTCATAATACCTCCTTGATAGTGTTCATTTCTCATAGAAAACTGATTCAGTCCAGTATTTGATCTTTATTTTTAGTTGGTAACATTTAATTTCCTTTTACATTCCTATGTATCTTCTAGGACTATTATCTTCTAGATTAAACCATCACTATCCACTTGGAGTTCAAATAGTGTGGACCTTAAGTAGTTAGGGTAGTTGATTCCAAATTCTTGTCAATCTCTATGGGAATGATATATGGACTTACATCCAAATTTTTACTACTTGTATGACCTGTGCACTAGCAATGTCATAGACTAAACCCAATTCTAAGCCCTAAACATAACGCCAGTTTTACTCATTTGAAGCAATTTATCCAATTAAACATCGCTGCAAGGAAAGTGTAAGGCTCTTGTAGTAGTGTTAAATTGAGGGGTTTTAGTCTATATAATCAAAGGCAAACAAGTTTTATGGCGTTGTTGCCGGGGATTGAAAGAATTTGACAAATCAATATTTTGACCAAAAAGGGAAATGCTAATCTGGACATTTTCCTTTGAATTTTATAAAGGAAACACAAAAATAGTTTCACTGGAAGTGGTTGCACAAACCACTTATATTTTAGAAAGCTTAATTGAAAATTATTTTACTAATACCATTGACTACATGTAATCTTAGTGTATCTCCATTTCAGGAAGGTATCTCATGCACAGGAAGCCAGAGTCAGATCTGTCTACTCTTGTCACGGCTGGAAAGAACTTGAGGAATTTGAGGGAAAGTAAGGCGGGGAGAAGCAAGCGCATGGCAGATGAGAGAATTAATCGAGACGGAGTTGAGCGAGGCGATGGCAGAGAGACTTCAAAGGCAAGATACTATGGAGGACTACGGGACACATCATCAAGCGGAATACTTTCGCGGTTAAAACTGACTTCTTGTAGGAAGTATACAACCGAGTGAAACCGGCTTTGATCACGATGGTTCAGCGGCATGATTTGAGGCCACCTACGGAGGATTACTGTGGCGCTTAGGTAGATTACCCTCGGGATGGCGTGCGTAAGTTGAATGGTGTAAGACGAGAGAGTGATCAGGCTGCGGCCTCTTCCCCTTTTCCTTGAGAGACATTGCAGCCACCTGGTTTGATTCCCTACCATATGGCTCAGTGAATACTTGGGAAGAGTTGGTGGAAGCTTATCTTGGCAGATTCTTTCCCCCTCTTCTCACCTCTGAGAGAAGGAAGGAGATTAGTGTGTTCAATCAGGGGGGAGATGAAAGCCTATGTACGACAGGAAGGTTCAAAGGCTTGTTGAAGAAGGAGATGTCCTGTAAATGGCATAGATCTCGAACTATAGTGGACATCTTACATCCTTTCGATGAATGATACCTCGAGGAATTATTATTGATCTTCTTCTTTGTGGGGCATTGAGAAGATGCGAGATGAAGCGAGGACTTGATAGAGACTCCGCTGAGTGCAATATGAAGAATCCATACGAATCTTCGGGGGAGTAACACTTGAGTAAAAGGGAGTGGGGTCATTGAACTTAACAGGAAATGGCAGCCATGAGCCGAGTTAGATGCAATCATGCACGAGGATGGATAAACCGAGAGAAGAGGTTGCGAGTGCTCATGAGATGGGGCGATGAACAAGGAATGAGAAGTGCTAAGGGACTAGGTGAGAGGATCCACTACCGGGTTGAGGAGGCGGATACTTGAATGAGCAGAAAGGGCTATCATTTCAAGCCCTAACACCAGCTTACACACCTTATAATCCCGGCCACACGGGAACCATGATAACTTCTCATATTGCGGAGGAGCAACACAGGGCCTAAGACATGGGCAAAATTACCAACAAGAATTATCGGCCGACAAAGGTTCCGGCGAGCGGGAGAGAGCGAAATGAATATCAAGGTCAAGGGCCCCGATCTTTTTAAGAGCGAGATCTTTGCACCCAATTCATAGGGGATAACGAGGCGATAAACCTCCATGAGGCAGTTTGCGAGTTGGAAAATTTCAAATCAACATTCATATGTTTTCCAGCGAGCACGGGTGCATCGCTCAAGAACTTGGAAACCTGAAGTAGGGCGGCGGCCTTGAATATGCGGAGACGAGAACAAGGGTGCATTCCTAGTGACACTTTCGGAAAAACCCAGGATTTGCATGTGATTCGAGTTGAAATAGGAAAGGAAGTGAGCGACACCGGCGAGAAGAAAGAAAAGAAGGAAAAAGGCGATGAAGAAGAAGAAACAAGCTGGAAGAGAAGAAGAAGAATATGCTTGAGAAAAGACTACGGATGTAGAAGCGAAGCTAAGCGACGACTGAGAAGAGTTGTGAGCTTTGCGAGAAGGAAAGTCTGACTTACACCCGCCAACGATGCCATTTCCTCGGAGGCTTGGGAAAGTAAGGAGAAGAAGCGGAGTTTTCTAATTCTTGGAAATATTGAAAATAAAAATCAATATCCCCTTTGTAGGAGTAATCGATCAAATGCCGAATTATGCAAAATTTACGAAGGAATCTTGAGTAAGAAAAGAAGATTGGCGAGGAAGGAATAGTGAGAATTATTTGCCACTGCGTCTGATTATCAGAGAAGTCTTCCATAAAATGAAGGACCGGGTAAGCTTTACCATTCCTGCTCCATAGGAAATATGAATTCAGAAGGCCTTATGTGACTCTGGTGCCGGTGTGACAGTACCTTTGGTAGTAATGCGAGAGATTGAGTGCGGGGAACTCATCCCAGCGACGATTATTACGAGATGGGTGATAGATCCATGGCACGGTAGGAAGGTGCGGAAGATGTGCTTGTCGAGGTGGGGGAAATTTATCTTCGTTGTGGACTTTGTTATCATGAAGATGGAAGAGAGGATACGAGTTCCTTTATTCTTTAGGAAGATACTTCTTAGCGGCCAGGGCTATATGATAGATGTCTGGGTGAGGCGACCTTAAGGGTAGGAGATGAAGCAGTGCACTTCAACTTTAACAAGAGCTTGGAACAACCTAATGTTGATGCAGAGAATTGTATGGCTGTAGAAAACAGTAGTCCTATCAGTGTTGAACTGAATTCTGATTATAATCTTCACCATTTTATCAATGAAATTGAGATGAATTTCCATTATCTTGAGAGAATTGATTATGAATTATTGCCTTCCAGTTGGCAAAATAAAGAAGCAGTCTTGAGCTTGAATGAAAACAATCAAGAACATGTATGCGACAGGAGACGAAGGCGGTGAGCAAAGAGACGCTAGTCTGCGAAGGGTTAAAGATTAAAGAATTGCTCATTCATTTGAAATATCTTTCTTAGAACCGAGAAAAAGGAAAACCGGTAATCATGTCAGTGCATTATGGTAAAAATTGAAGAGCAAATGGCTGCAAATTACGAGGAAGTACAAGGAAGCTGTGCTTGAGTGGATTGAGGATCTAAAGGGTATCAATCCTCCATTTGCATGCCTGAATATTCTTGAATGATGATCTGAAGGACTTACATTGAACACGAAAATTTGGTCTGTGATGAAAGATGTTGTCGAAGAAGGTGCTTAAATGGTTGAATCACGGGTTTATATATGCAATATCGGGCCGGCTCTTGGTGAGCTTTAGTCCGTGTGGTTCCCAAAGGGTGGATTCTTGTGATCGAAATGAGGAGAATGAGTTAATTCCTACGGGCGACGGGATGGAGGTGTGCATAGATTACAGGCTGAATCTGCGGCCGAAAGGATCATTTTCCCCTGCCTTTCATTGATCAAAGGTTAGATAAGTTAGCAGGGACACGCCGTTTGTTTCTTGATGGATATTAGACTCTTATAATCAGTTTCCATTGCATGAGGACCGGAAAACCACTTTTACATGTCCATTTTGGTACCTTTTCTTTTAGAAAAATGTCATTTTGGTTTTGTGTAATGCTCTGCTACATTCCAAAGGTGCATAATGCCATATTCTCATATTTGACAGAGGAGATTATGGAGATCTTCATGGATGATTTTGGTGTCTGAGGATCCGATTTTGAAATTTGTTTATAATTTGGGAGCCCGATTACTTCACGAGTCATTAGAGACGAATCTACTGAATTAGGAAAAATGCCATTTTATGAGTAACGAAGGCATTGTCATGGACACATGATTTACGCGACCGAGAATTTGAAGTAGACCCAGCCAAGGTTTCAATTATAAAATCTTATGCCACCTTCTGATCGAGGACTAAGAAGTTTCTTGGGACGTCTTGGTTTTACTACGAGAACATTTATCGAGAGACTTCGCTAGAGTGCTGACCATTATGTAGATTCTTTGGAAAAGATGCCAGAGTTTAAGTTTGATGAGTCTGCGAGAGGTCTTTTAGAGAGATCAGATCAAAGTGGTTAAGCTCATCATGGCAAACCAGGGCCCAGAGCAAGGAATTTGAAATCATGTGTGATGCTAGTGACCATGCAATGGGATTTATGTGGAACGAAGAACTGACAAGATGTTTAAAGGCGTATATTATGCCCGACAAAACCTTTAATGAAGCTCAAAGAGAATTACTCAACTCTTTGAAGAGATGTTGCCCATAGTATTTGCATGTGAAAATTTTAGGCCATACATATTGGGGTCCCATGTCATTATCCATACTGATCATGCTGCAATTAAGTATCTGATGGCAAAGAAAGAAGCAAAGCCAAGACTTATCAAGTGGGTATTGTTATTACAGGAATTTGATCTGGAGATCAAAGACAAGAAAGGTTGTGAAAATGTGATAGCTGATCACTTGTCAAGAGTGGAAAAACCTCTTTATCGCAAAGAAAGAAAAAGAAATAGCATACTTATTTTCCAAATGGCCGGTTATTCCGATTGTCACTCTAATCACCTTGGTGTCTTGATATTGAACTATTAGCATTGGGTTCTTCACCACTAGAACTCGACTACCAACAAAGAAAAAAAATTAAGGGTGTGACGGTAGTTTTCATGCGGGATGTGTATTGTGTTTAAAGATGGTGATATGATGTCGGGAGGTGTGTACCAGAGAGTGAACAAGGCAGATCTTACATGAATCCATGCATCATCATATGGAGGACACTGGGAGACAAAAGGCCCACAGAATTCTCAATCAGGTTTTATTGGCCTACTATTTTCAAAGTTGTTTGAATGGGTGAAACTTTGTGATCGATACCCAAAGAATGAAATGTTAGCAAAGGCATGAAATGCATCTCGCAATTATCCTGATGCTGATTATTTGATGTTTAGGAATCGGCTTTATGGGTCCTTTCCACCTTCGGTTGAAATTTATACATACTCCTAGATGTGGATTATGTATCAAGAATGGGTTGAGACGTGACTTGCTCCAAAAATGATGCTAATACAATTGTGGGGTTTTACAAAGAAATATTTTGGCTTGGTTGGGACACCCGGAGACATCATCGGTGATAGAGGAAGCCACTTTGCAAATAAGGTGTTTGATAGACTCAGGCGGATATGGAATCCAGACACATTATGAGGCTTGGCTTATCATCCTCGAGAAGCAATTAAGGCCCGAGTGAGATTTCTAATAGGGAGATAAAGAAAATTCTCAAAAAAATTGTAAGCTCCAGTAGAAGAGATTGGTCTTTGTGAAACTTGATGATGCCTTGTGGGCATACATGGCCTTATAAAACTCCCATTGGGTCCCCATCTGGGTGTCTATGGTAAACCTTGTCACCTTATACAGAATTGGAATCTGAGGAGCTATGTGGGCTATCGAAGTGAACTTTGAATTCAAAGTACGCTAAAGAAGAATGACTACTCAGTCGAATGAATTGGAAGAGTGAGGAATGGAAACTTTATGATAATCACGGAATTTACAAAAGATAAAACAAAGAAATGGCATGATCGAAGGATTTCCCCGAGGAGAGAATTTAAAGCGGAGATCAAGCCACATTATTCAATTCAGGACTAAAACTCTTTCGGGAAGATGAGAGTAAAATGGAGTAGACCGTACCACGGTAGTATCAAGTACAAACTTTGGAGCAGTGACACTGAGAACCAGTAATGGAGAGGAATTCAAAGTCAATGGTCAGAGATTGAAGCACTACCTTGGAGAAATTCATATTGCAAAATGATTCTTAGTTTTGAGCAGCAAGTCCAGCTAAGGACTCAAAATTGAGCGAGTTTGTGGGAGACAACCCACACTACAGTTTGTTTTAAGTTTTGAGTTTTGTGCTTGAAATTTTGATTTTTTGAAAGTAGCTTGGTGTGATTTTATTATTCTTGCTTTTAATGTATGTATGTTCTTTGCGAGAATGATAAAAATGTATACAAGAAGGAATCTCGTATACAAACTTCTAGTACGCACACGAGACAAAAAGGCGAGTATACTCTTACGTGATTAATGTTATTTTGTTTCGGATAAAGCATGATTGAATTTTGGGGAAATTTTAATTTAGTTCAATTTTAAATGCAATTGCATTATAGGAGGTGCTTTGGTGAATGCGAATGCGAGGATGAATTGTACTTATTTTGATTGGATTTATTGAATTGAACACATTTGAAATGGAATTGCTAGAATTAGGATTAAGAGTTGGAGTCATAACATAAATTCTTCACATTGAGGCCACATCTCAAGTCATTACAAAGATGATTTAGTGCGACCGAGTAGTTCAACTCTAATGAATTTAGGTCTTAATTTCCTTGAATAGGGCGTAGCGACAGTTACGAGGAGAGTTAATGAAACGCATTAGTGTGGTGACTCTAAATTTAATGTTGCAACTTCCATTCGACCCAATCCATAACCCCTAAGCCCGAGTCTTGTGAGGTTACCCTCGAATTTTCATTCATGGATGCAAATCGGAATGATATTACGGATCTTAATGGAATGATCGAGAGATTACGCGTAGTATGTCGAGCGGAAGAAAGGTTCATTTGGAACTCGGCCAGAGACTTTTTATTAATCTTGAGAACCCGAGGAAACTTGGCCGGTGGAGGAACTAGTTTGAGTCGCGTATTTTCGAAAAATTCAAGATATTCAATACCTTTTAAGGAAAACGATCAAACTTCCTTAAAGCTTCCCCCCTTTCTTAAAAATCTCCTGTTGGAAATAGCCCAGAGCGCTTTGATCCGAACAATTTCACTTAAATCCTTCATTGGGAATATTAAGAGAGATTTAAGAGCTTCTTCATTCCCCTGAGAACCAAGGTCACTATAAAAGGATGGGAAAGCATAGACAGAATGAACAATGAAAATGAAGAAAAGAGTTGAGAAAAGATGAGTCAGTGCGAATGCAGAGCGTATGGAATGAATGGAGTCGGAAAACAAACCAATTCCAGTCATGATTCCAAAAGATGCTCTATCATTAAAAAAATGGATGATGGGAAGAGAAGTGGAAGAAGGATTAACCATAACTCCCATCATCTAGAAGAACTCAAACAGAGGAGGGAAGGAAAAAGCCCACCTTGATGGGTTTGCTCTTCTATCAACCCTTTTCTTCCTGCGCACATTCGTGATCAGGGGAACTGATAAAGCAAGAGCTACAGCCTTTAGAAGGAATGCATAGGGTGTTAGATCAAGGAATAGAGAATTTTCCCTCTGGATTAGATACAATACTAATTGTATTTTTGCATTAGTATTTGTATAGTTAGAGAATCGGATTATATAAGTATTGAGTGTTTGATATTTGAATTTATTGAATAAATGAAATTCCAGTTGCTTAATAAAGTGATTTGTTTTGGATTCATGAAATGATTAAGTGAATTGTGTTGTTTATTGTCATTCATTATTTGTTTGCGAAATGATCTATATCTTCGAGCTTTATTTGTGCAATGACACAATGATCAGTGAGATCGAGCAAACTAACGTAGAAAGGTTAGAGTAGGAACTATGGAACCTGATCAAGAGGTTGCAGTTTTAGTTGAACCAAGTTTAAATTGCAGAATCAGGAAAAATACACGATTGAAAGAACAAATAAAATGATTGAATTTTGAGTATAAACAACTAAGTCCACACAAATCTTGGAAAAACTATACCTGAGTGCGGAAAATCCTTAATACTTTAAGAGGTCGGAACATCTTCTAGGATGATCCAAACTCGAAAACATATGGTCCTAGGAACTTGTTAGATTATTTAGTTGAGTGAAATCACGGTCAGAAACAACTAACAAGAAATGATCAGAACATCCTTGGAAGTTTGAACCTCTTGAGCTACAATTATTATATCTGGCTTATACACTCTAGTTCCATGATTGAACTAAGCCTAATTTTTCAAATAGTAGCAATTGAAGACTTGAATTCCTTCTTAGAATTAATACCATAAGAACCCCCAAAAAATTACAGTTTTAGAAAGGAAAAGTTTACTATGCGAGAAAAGAACAAGTTTAGGGAAAATATTTGCTAGATTAAGAATGAAGGAGGAAAAATCAATTGGCATAAATAAAGAAAAATAAATTGAAAAGGAATAAGTTTTGTCTTGTGGCTATCTCTCTTGAACAATTAAGTTCGTAGGGGTGTTTATTTACCCTAGTACCTAATGCCAAGCGGTATGTAGAGTTCTTGCCAAAGTTCTCTAAGAGTGATAGAAAGCCTAAGAAGATAAAACATTGCACTATTCCAATTCTTTGAACTGAGTTCCAATGAAAAGGAACTAAGCTGATAAGTTGAAGGTAGGAGAGTTTACAAGAAGAGGAAAGAAAATGATGAAAGATGAAGGCCATTGTACAGAAAGAAAGAATGGAATCACGGGTAAATTGCATCTAAAAATTTTCCATATATCTACGATACCTAAAGCTAATATTACAAGCCCCGAAAGAACCCTTTTTGATTTTAGAAAGTTGAGTTTGCTTACATTAGTGGAGTCAATGAAAAACAAACCTATAGGACTGGAAGTAGTTTACAAAGATTGGAAAATTTAACTAATTTCACCCAAAAAGATGAATAGGAAGACCTCACTCCGCACGAGAGGCGAGATTTATTAATGTTTGGACATTAGAATTTCATAAACATTTGTGATGGAGGTTAAAACATTCCCTTTTCTCAATTGATAGTAATTTGAGAATATCTACATAACCTTCTTATTTGATCAAATGGTAATAAAGAAAAGCGTAGTTCATCGGAAAAATGTCCTTAAAAATAAGCTAAATTGTTAGAGAGACAAACAATTCTTTCTTTTCTTTGTAGGGACAAACGAATTTTATGTTTGGGGAATTTGATGAGTCAAAACTCATTGGATTTTTAATCCATTTTTAATTTATATTACAATATGAATGCTGATTAATATGCATGAACATGGATCATTTGCTGAGGTGCTTGGAGTTTGCATGGAAGAATTGCAGCAGATTAAAGAAACCACTGGCGGGCTTGGGAAGCGGATCTAGCGTGGGGGGTGAGTGTGGCGAGGATTGGTGCGACAGGAATCGCCGGTTCAGGTTTTCGGATCCGGATACCAGGCCAGTGGAGGAGGAGCGGAAGACGTATCAGGCCGGTCGTGTAGAAGATGAGATTGCGACGAAATACCAGCGCGGTATAATGAGCGTTGCGACCGGAAGAGGGATTCTTGAGACGAGGAAGGAACATTCAGGAAGAATCTGAGAGATGCCCTTCAAGTAGATCGCGGCGTAATGAGACTAACAGTTATATAAACTGGTGCGGTAATCATTGTCGCGGCACATTTAAACAAGCTGGGACAAAACCTACCAAAAAGAGTAACCATAGGTCGCGATGCCTTTTAGGTGTATTTGGAAATAGAGGAAGCGGAGAAAGGAAAATGGTTTACCTTATAAAAAAAAGGTGGGATTCTGACGGAGGAAGACAAGAATATCAATTGAGGTCATGACCAGTTTTCGATCAGCGACTAAAAATTGATCTTAATGAGGATAGAAGATCAAGTAAAGAGGTCACGGCCCGGAAAAGAAGTCATAACCTAGGGCGAGAAGGTGGCAAGCGGGAATGAGGTTGCAGCTGATGTGAGGTGATGTATGAGAATGTGAGGCCAAGAGCCGGTCACGACGTGGGCGTAGTGTAACGTTAACTCTAGAAGCAATTCAATTCAGCTGAGGTCACGACTCTGTTTGATTGTGACCACTAATCAAAGGCAGCTACACGGAATCTAGTCACAAGCTTTGAACATGTCGGGTCGCAGATTGAACAAGTGAAAATAGAGAGAGAAATTCGAATTAGCAACTCCATCTTGAGTCGTGACCTAAAGCGACAAAGCGGGCCTTTCTTTTAGGAAATCCGCTGGAAGCTTGGAATAAGGCCCGATTTGGGCAGTTATAATGGCCTTTATAAGTTTAGTAAGTAGCTCACAGTCTTCAATACCAGAAGCGGAAAGGAGAAGGACTCTATTTCATATATTTTTGAATATATTGCACTTTTTTAATTTTCTTTTAGATCTAAACGGTGACACATGTAGAAACGTTAGTGATTTAATTTGATTTTCTCTTTACGGTCTTGCACGAAATTAATGGAGTCTTGACAAGATTCAGATTCTTTCTTTTTTCATTTTATTAAATTACAATGGTGTACTTGATCAATGATCCATTATTTATTGATTCCAGTCTGATAATTAGAAACATACTTCACTAGATTGGATTCTGAATTGAATTCTGATCTTTTACGTATAATTTAGAAATCTTAGTTGAATTTATTTGATTGATGTGTTCTTAGATAGATCCATTCCAATAATAATTTTCATTACCATTTCAAGGTGGGCCTACGATTTCAAGAGGCCCTGCAACGTGACACGAGATGGAGATTCTGCGAGCTTAGAACATTCCACTTGTGGGTAGATAGTATCATTGATGAATTACTAAGCTCTACGAAAGTTGCCTAATCAAATTCACTTTTCACTCATAATTGATGTTGAGAGGAATATTATCAAATGTAAACAATGGAAGTTCCACCTTAATCACGAGGGAAGTTCTAACCCTATGTTAGCATAAATCTAACCAGGAAGGAAGAGACCATTATATTTAAAGGGGATGAGACACATCAAGTGGGTTGTAGAAGTTTTGCGGTAACCTGCGAGAGGCAAGAGATCTAGGTCTCAAGAAATGGGTGTGAAGTATTGAGAGAAAAAATGGGGTTGAGCTGTGAAAGGTCAAAAATACAAGTAATTTGGTTAGATCCTTGTCTTTGAGAAGCGGGGCCTCCCAACAGTGGAGAGTGTGGAGAAATCGATTGCATTGTAACACATCTTGGACAAATCCATCAATGATAGAATAGAGTAATGCATATTAATGCAGGAATTGGTTGTTTCACAATACCTCCTTGATAGTGTTCATTTCTCATAGAAGCTGATTCGATCGATGTTGATCTTTATTTTTAGTTTGGCAACATTCATTTCACTTTACATTCTATTAACATCATCTGGAGGTATACTATCTTCTAAGATTAAACAATAATATCACTGAATTAAATAAGTGTGGACCTTAAGTAGTTAGGGTAGTTGATTCCAAATTCTTGTCAAATCCCTACGTAGGAATGATAATACGGACTTACATCAATTTTTACTTACTTGTATGACTGTGCACTTACGGTGTCAACTATTGAAACGATTCAAGCCACTAAACATAAGCGATTTTACTCATTTTGAAGCAATTTATCGATTAAACATCATTTGCAAAGGAAAGTGTAAGGCTCTTGTAGCAGTGTTCAATTAAGGGGTTTTAGTCTATATAATCAAAGGCAAACAACCATGAGATCTCATGTTTTCTTCGACGCATTTTATATGGACAAGTTCCATCAACTGATTGAGTACAGAATGTCGACAGGTCTATGTTCTTAGGGAATATCGAGGGTCACATATTGCCTTTCCATTCAGTTAGCGCCTCGAGTGCATAATGGGATAAAGATGATCTGAAGTTTAGGACCGTTGATGACCTTAAGCAGTGCTTTGACACGTACGCCTTTGAGGCCACCCCGTCCTTTTAAATGCTTTGGCTTTACTCTTACATGTTCATGATATTCAGTTTCACCTAAAGACGTTTTGGGCATCAGAGTTTGAGTAAGCCCCATATTAGAGTTTAAGAGTTGACCGGGGATCAGATTCACGGTATTCATTGACCCAGCAGGGATGTGCATACTGGGGCATTCCCCCATTCATTGTCTTGTTCTCTCGCACAGACGATTGAGTTTTCAGTGATGTATTTCGGGATTTTCATCTAGATATTTGAGTTTTAGATATACATACAAGGGCATACCCCCTATTAGTTGTTGGTGGATATTGGATGTTATAGATTAGTGAGGAGGGCTTTTCCTCAAGAATGAATGTTTGCAATATTTCAAGCTTTGTGACTTTGGCTATATGTACCTTGGTGGGTTCGACGCCGGTATTGATGCCTTGCTCGGGGCATAGCCCATTCTTTGCACCTTTGGACGCGTTCGATCCCTTCTTTTGTTGGTTCTCGCGTCTTTGCGGTCGATCCGCTACTTTTGCCCGGTTCCGACGCCCTTTCGGGTCGATCGCGCCTTCTTTTGAGTTCTTGGCATCATGCCCGGATGTGATCTCTTCCTTTTGTTTCAGGTTCTCCGGCATCATGCTCGAATTCGATCCCTTCCTTTTGTTTCGCGTTCTCTGGCATCATGCCCGGATGCAATCCCTTCTTTTTGTTTCGGGTTCTCCGTCGCCGTGGTCGATCCCTTGGCCTTGTTTCGGTTCTCACGTCGTGCTTTCGGATTCGATCCATTCCTTTTGTTTCCGGTTCTTCGGCATTGTGCCCGGATTTGATCCCTTTTTTATTTCAGGTTCTCCGGCATTGTGCTTGGATTCAATAAAGCTTTCTTTAGCTGAGTTTCTCGGAGCGCCATTGCTAGAATTGATCCCATGCTTTTTGTTTACGGTTCGACATCATGCGGATTTAATCCTTCTTTTTGCTTGGGTTGTCAGGCATCATGCCTGATTACATTATCTTACCGGCATTGTGTCGGGATCACTCATGCTCCAGGCATTTGTGCTTGGGTTTCTCTTAATCCCTTGATGCGTGGCGACTCGGTTCCATTAGCCTTGATCTTGGGTAAAAGGGGACAAAATTGTTGGTCATCTGGGTTCTTCACTAAAGTTCATTTCACTCTTGCATCGCTTGCACTTCGCACCCACGATTCACTCATTCATTCACTCTACTAAAGAGGGGCATATTTGCAGACCCTCAATTTTGTCCCTCAATGCTTGCATTTATCCTATAGGTGTCACACTCACCCATCGTTCTCATATGGCACCGTTAGGGCCCTTTTAGGCTTAGTCGGTCTCCGAGCCTCGGGCGGGCATGTATGTGGTCCATTGAGTGTGTATGCAGTTCACTTCGAAGTATCATCATGGCTTCTTTTTTTTAGTTATTGGTATCATGCCATAGGAAGCAAGTGCCTCTCAGCTCCCCCCAGGGTTTAACTCGATAAGGAGTTTATTAGAGTAATGTCGGGTCGTGAGACACTTGGGCTTGTTTCGATCATATCTTCCTCATCTAAACTTGAAATCATGCACCGTTTCTTTTGTTGGATTCCCTACTCATTGAAGAATTCTCTAAAAAAAATTGAGAATTTCTTTATCATTGAATCAACCCAGATTGGAAAGCAGGCTCAGCGATTCGGCCAGTTTCGGTTGAAGTTCGTGTTGACGAGGTTCAAATTCGGAGCACCCGAGCTTGTTTTGATCATATCTCCCTCATCCGAACTCGAAATCATACACTGCTTCTTTTTTTGGATTCCTTACTCTTCAAGGAAAATTATTTAAAATTTTTAGATTTTTTCTCAATCGGATCGACCAGATGGGAACTTCTCTGATAGGTTCGTCGAGGCCGGCTGTATGGAAACCTTTGTTTTGTTGATTTTAGAATTTAAATCCTACTTGGTTCGGGCCCATAAGCCCCAGATCAGTCCTAGGCATGGGTTGGGTCTAGTTTTGGGACATGTTATGTATTTCTTGCAACCTACCTTGGCTCCACTTGGATACTTGGTCGTTAAGGAAAGAAGTAAATGTGGCCAGCTATGGACCTTGGGAATAGAGGAGTGTTTATGGAGCTGGGGAAGTCGAAGGCCCGATTGGGGAGTTCGAGGACAGAGTGCACAAATGGAGTGAGTTCAGAGAATAAGAAGAAAGAAGAAGAGCAAAGGTGAAGGAGAAGAAAAAAGAGAAAAGAAAGGAAAGAAGAGAAGAAAGAAACGAAAAGAAGAAATTCTCTATATACAGGTGGGCGTGGTCTCTCATTTTGAAGAGGACTTCTACATATTTGAAGGAGTGGATGCACGGTTTTGGAAGCGAGGAAAATAAAGAAGAAGGCGAGGGAGGGCGCGGCGGGGGCGGTGATAGCCATGAATCCTACATGTACGAAAGTTGTATGATTCTCCCATTTTCTTTTGCACTTGTCTTTGCGCTGATATTTCTGTCTGTTTTTAGAGAACTAAGCATCGTTTGTGTGTCGGATCTGATCATTCGAATTGAGTGTACTAGTTTGTTTTAGATTCTGATTGGAAGATTCGACAAATTTTGAGAACTTCTCTCAGCCCAGAATTTGAATCGGTTGGAAAGCGAATCATGGAATTCATTAAGTTACGTTTTCGAGACAACAATTAGGGTACTAGGTAGCGTTTGTGTCAATTCTCAATCATTCGAATTCGGAATTGTACTCCGTTTGTTTTTTTGGACTGGGTAAGGGTAAGAGGAAAAAATCGTTTATGTTAGTGCATCTAAGAGCCTTTAAGGCCACTTTAGTCACAATTGTGTCTATCGTTCTCTACTTTCTCCCCGCCTCTTGCATTTTGCCCTAAATATCTCTATTTATAGGCTTATTCAATGTTGGGCTGAAATTCCAGGCTGATGTCATGGGTTTCTGTGTAGGCCCAATGATTTTCTTTGTTGCGACATTGTTGGGCTATGTCTTGACCTAGTAGTCTCTATCTTTTGCTTCTGGTTTTGTTGTGTCAATGTCACGATATTTTTTATTTTTCTCTATTTCTGCCTTTGTCGTGACAAAGTTGGTCTATGTCGCGACATAGCTACACCTTCTGATGTCTTCATTCTCTATTGTAGCTTTATCGCAACATTTTTTCCTGGTATTCCTCTTGAGTTATGTCGTGACATACTTTGGAAATGTCACAACATAACTTAGCTGGCTACTTCTTATAAATGTTGCAACATAATTTTCTAATGTCGCAACATAAATTTTAAGCCTTGTAGTGTTAGCTTCTGAATTGTATGTCGCGACATAGTTTTGAAGTGTCGCGACAAACTCTACTACCTTCTTCTTTATACTTTATTGTGACAGAGTTTTAAATGTTGCGACAATTTTCACTTATCGTTCAGGCATCGTTCTCAATAAATGTCGCGACATAACTTTGAAATGTCGCAACAAAGTTCTCTTGCTGCTTCCTTTCCATTGTCGCAACACAGTTTCTATTGTCATGATAAACCTTCAGTTCTACTCAGCAAATGGCCTTTGTATGATTGTAAAGTTCAATAGAATTCCCAAGCAGTTTTCTTCAGTACAAACAGTAAAATGTCGTGACAAAATTCTTTTGTTTACAAAGGAATTCTGCTAATTCTTTGTCGCGATAGAATCTGTTGTTGCGACAATCTCCTGGCCTTTTGCTCATTTATTTGTTATGACAATTTTTTGCTTTGTCACGACAATGGCTGCTTCTTGCCATAGCCAAATCTGTTGTTGCTCTCATTTTTAGCCAAATTTGCTGTTTTTTCTTACTTTTCTGCTTCTTTTCACTAAATTGCTACAAAACAAAATTTTGGGTGAAGACTATATAATTATGCATTAAATTGAAGTTTTATGCCTAAAAAATTCATGAAAATTGGGCTTAAAAATTATATGAGTTTTAGACTCATTAGTTGTGTACCTTTGGAGGGTACGATTGCTCTTACTAGGGATCCCTTCGAAAACCTATCTTTTTTCTTTTAGAGTCACCTTGACCTTATAGGTGAGCTTAGATCTTTTATAGGATTCCTTTTCCTACACGTGGGTGCATCTAAGAGCCTTTAGGGCCACTTTAGTCACAATTGAGTTTATTGTTCTCTCTTTGGTCTACTCTTAGATATTTGATGTGAGTCTCCTAGTCATGTTTGTAGTTGGTTCATAGTGGATATTTTTGTGACTATGAAATTTCACATCATAAATCCAGATTTTGAGATTCCACATCAAGACCATGCATTTGTATCACATTTATTGCTTTATGAGTTTCTTTTTTGTCCATTATCGGTTGCATTTTCATTGTAGGAGTCACCTTAGAGGAGTTGTTTAAGTCTAGAGTTGCGTCCTTTGAGGAGAGTTGGGCGTCGTTTGATCAGATCAGATTCACACCATACTTCCAATAGATCTGTAGAAATATCATACGAGCTTGCTTCTACACTCACTTCCATGCAAGATCTCATGGTTGGGATGATTAGGCACCTAGACCAGTTAGAGAGCTCTTGCCATGAGCCTCCCTCGGGTGCAGCGGGCTGAGATGAGACAATTCCTCCTGCTCCACAAACAACACAGGTTCCTCCGGCTGGTGTGTCCTATGGGGCTCTATTTCAATTATCTGGCCAGTTGGAGAAAGCTCCACAACATGCTACTATGGTTCCTATTGCACCATCACCTACAATCCCTAACATTGACAATGTTAGATTGACTGAGCAGGAGGCTAGGATGGAGAGGCTTGAGGCTAGGATGAGACAGGTTATGATACATGAGGGGGGACTTACTTGGGATGGTAGAGATGGTATACCAAAGGCTAGCTTGTCGCCAAAGTTTCGTATGCCTGATATTAAGAGTTATAGCTAGGTGGGTGACCCTAAAGGTCACTTGAGACTCTATTGTCATCTCATGAGGGCACATAGATTGGATTATACACAATTGGTTGCTCTGCTTCCCATGTCACTCAATGAGGTAGCACAGAGATGGTTTGCATCAATTGAGCCTTCTAGTGCTAGTATTGTTGTATCTAGACGAGAGTTAAAGGCCACTAGATAGAGGCCTGATGAGACAGTTTCTTCATTTGTTAGCCACTGGAGAGCTAAGGGGGTTGATATGATAGATCGACCTAAGGAGTAGGAGCAGATAGATATGGTTCTTCTACACCTTCAGCCCAAATTTGCTAGATGTTTTGTTGGTGTCCATTTTTAAGATCTTATGAGCTTATTTCAGGAAGCATTCAGTGTTGAGGATGCCATTGCCCAGGGATTATGATCAAATGATACTTCCTCCCATGATGTCAAGGGAAAGAAGCCTGTGGGACCATTTAGTGGGAGATCTGGAGAGGTTAGCCCCATCGGTTATCATTAGAGGCCTTTTTACCAGTTACCTTATAAGCCTCCTATTTTCAGAGCTCGCTCACCCACTCCTCAGTATCAGCTTCAGCCAAACTATTCTCAACAACCAACCGATGTTCAGCAGCATTTGTAGCTCAAACTAGTATACAGTCTCGGCCATTATATCAGAAAGCCCTTATTCCATAACAGCCTCGGCCCTAAGCTCAAAGGACCATGAGACACTTCACCCCATTGGGCATGACCATAGTCCAGTCTTTTAAGAAGCTTAAGGGTGTTGGCTTGATTACTTCATTGTCACCACGCTCCCTACCACAGCATGTGCCTCCTCATTACCATCTACATGAGTTTTGTGCATATCACCAAGGTCAGGTGCATGATACCGAGCATTGTGCAGCACTCCGCCATACCATTTAGGATTTGATTAATTCTAGAGTAGTCGCCTTATCTAGCCCGAGTGTGACTACCAACCCTTTGCCTACTTATTCTACCCATGCAGTTCCCCCTCTGCCCATCCCATAGTAGAGCATTGATTAGTGAAGACAATATTTAGGCATCGATGCACACTTTGAGACTGTTTCAGTATCGAAGACAATTTTGCTTCATTGTTCCAGTCTTGTTTTACTTTTTTCATTGGTCTTGCATAGAGTCTTTTTGTTTAGAGTGTTGTTTCCCTTTTTAGTCTGATACTCTGTTTTTTAATATATGGTTTGTTTGAGGCTCGAGTGGTTATTAAGTCGTTTGTACTCATACATGATGTATTTACAGTTCCACTTAGTTATATTATATACATCATGCGATCTTATCCTTATGAGCATATGGTCTTTTTTCTATTGATATTGCTTTGTGCTTGTTATGCTAGTTCATAACATGTTTTCCTATGAGGTACTTTTGCTTACACATCATGATCACTTAGGCCCGACCTATCATGGAGGGTTTTAAGCTTATTAACCTTAGATTGGAGACTTGACTTGAGGAGTTGGGGATTAAGACTCATTCTACCACGAATCAGAGTAGCATCCCATTCACACTTGTATTCTTACCTTATCCATTTCGGACCCAATAACCTATTATCGCGAGCTTTGTATTGTCATTCTCGAGCACCACTACATTCTCATTCATTTCCCCACATATATACCCTAGCCTTTTATACCACTTCCTTGATTTAACCAGGTAGAGTTTGAGATGACTAGATTTGAGAAGAGTATTGCATCTTATGAGATGTGCCTTTTGATGAGAGGGCAATTTGATTACTTGATGAGATCATTCATCATTCTATGGCTGAGATGAGGAGATGATTTGTTACATGGTATTCAGTCCGAGCACTTACATATGATTCTAGGAGTTTGATTCAACTATGGGGGCTAGTTTACATGGGTTGACGATAAGTAGCTTGTATTGAGAGAGCAATTAGCTTATTTAATGAGATTATTATTACTATGTTATGATTGTGATGGTTTGGGGGGTTCTATAGAGCATATAGCATGAGTTTTCACATGCTTTTAGAGGATTTGACATTGTTACACTGGGTGAATCCTGGTCTTTAGTGTTGACCATGTGTAATCTCGAAAACATGATGTATGATGTTGTGGTCAAAGGATGGGTGGCCATCGTTTCATGAGTCTTTTTACCTTATCCCATACACATATAGAGTTATTTGTTGCTAGACCATTGAGCCTCACATTGATGTTATAGCCTTTTCTTTCATCACCTTATTTATCTTTACATTGGGTTGGGGGCTCTAAGATGTATAGATGCTTTGATTAGATATCTCATGAGCTTTGGACCTGACAGAATTGTGACTCACTTCATTCTTCGCTACTAGGATCTTCCCATTTTAACATCATTGATTCGTGCCACAGTGGGGTGATCCGGAATCAACAAAATTTATATCCTATATTCCTCCTACTGCTTGAAGTAGTGAGAGCTCTTCTGATCACAGTGGTCTAGAGATTCGAACAGGGATGGGTTTTCTTCGTGCGAATGATTTGAGTGAAGTAAAAAATGGTGAATTAAATTTGGATTTTAAGGGTTGTGTCCTTGATTGGTTAGTGGTTTGGACACTTTGAAAATAAATGAAATAAAATGTAAAATAATTCTCCTTGAAGCATTGGGCCACTTGGGTTTAAGATCCTAGGCTAACGAAAGATCTGGGTTAATTTCTCGCGTTGGGGAGGATGGCATATAGTCATCTCCCGAACCGGATCCATTTGACATTAAAACCACAAGCCACCCCAATAATTTTCCTTTTGATAGAAAGCGATTTATTTAACATTTATGGTTCCCTACGGTGAAAATCTATCTTGACTCATCCTCTGATGATTCGTAAGGGTAACTAATGGTCAGTGGATCCTAAAAATAAGAATCCTTGAACCTAAGATTACCAAGTATTTATCAAAGAGGATGCACTTACGATGAAAACATAACCCCTTAACCTACTTGAGTGGCTGCGTGGGGCAACTAATGGATATCAGTGTATCTAAAATTTAGAATACCACTGAACTACAAGCTTGCAGTATTGGCTGAAAAGTATCAAAAGCTTTACTATAGATTTAGAATTTGGGAACCAAAATGTAAAAACCTCTTTGCTGAAAAACGGGGCCACCGGCGGCTGCCGGATCCTTCCCTCGGTAGCCTTTTACTTCCAAGAAGGAAGTGGTTTGCCACTCATCCTCCAAGTTGTCATCCTTGGAGGGTGTTTGTAACCAAGAAAGGGAGAGAAGAGGAGAGAGAGAGGCGGAAGCAAAGGCTGCTGGCGTCTTGGAAAGATTAAAGTTAGGGTTACAAAATCTATAAGTTGGCTTTTATAGCCAACCAAAGTCTGCAAAGAAATGACAGACCTAAAATATGTAAAAATTACAATAGGAATAAGTGGTAATTATACAAAAGCGAGGTCGTTTGGAATCGAAAATATCAAAATCAGGCTGACCATTTTTCGTTGTACGAGGAATTTTCGCTAGCATAGCGAAAATTCAAATATGAAATTTCGCTAAACCTTAAAAATCTGAGATAGCGAAAATGGAAAATTTAAGCTACCGATAATTTTAAGCTAGCTAAAGCGAAATTTACGCTTAACTACTTGAAAAAACATTGTGCATAAGCGAAAATTTGCATTTCGCTGTACGATATTCGCTATCATAGCGAAAATTCGGTAAATGTAATTTTGGCTCTTTGTTCATCCAACTGTTCCATTGATTCACCGCTTCCTGGCGGCTGGCGCTCCCTTGCATCCGCAACTGTTTGCTTGCCATTTTCTTGATTTTTCTTCACTTGCTTTGAAATTCTTCATTCACAGCTTCTTTGAAATTGTTATGAGACCATATGAAATTGGTGAAAATCAACTTGGAGCTTTGGTTATGATTGGATTGACGCGATAATTTGGCATCAATTCGGTACGAAACTTCTAAAAGCGACCTCGGAATCACGTTAGAAGTGCAATAGGGACCGAACATGTCAATTGGGTTAGTTATAATAATTAGTACACAAAAGCTCAAACCTATTAAAAATAGGGTTCAAAATAGCACTTTTTGGACACTAATCACCCCCCAACCTACACATTGCTAGTCCCTTAGCAATGAAAGAAAAATAGTAAAATACATATAAAACTATAACAAATAAGTTCACAAAAAATGGCACTTCAAAAGGTTGTGAATGAGTAATGCCTAACCATAAGTAAAAATCATCAAGCGGTGTCCAATGACTATCATGAGAGAATGAATGCCATAAAAAAATTAGTATTAAAAGAGCCTCTTTCTTGGTGAATCAACGAAACTTCCACCAAAATCTAAGTGTTTGTTTGATCGGATCTCATGATAAGCTGTCCATGCCTCTCCCCAACCTAGCTACTACCACGACCTAGCATGCTAACCAGCCTAAATAGATCAGGACCCACCTCTTATTCCACAATTCTTTTTGCGTTGTAGGGTGCAATGCTGAGGAATCGACCTCACCAAAGTCCATGTAGCAGGATCTCATAGATGACTCCCGACAATTAAAACAGGGCACGAGTCATGAGGATCTTCGACCACTTAACTCTTCGAGTTTCACCAGAACCGAATGATTTCGAGACTCCAGCACCTACAACGCTCCTTCCACCTATCCACCCATGTAGCGAGCACTAAATCGCGTGACTCTGGCCGGTGAAGGTTTGGGGCCTTAGAACTAAGGCTTTTGCGCCATATACCCCTCAGACCGTGCTCGGGTTTCAAGGCAAAGCATTGCAATTTTTATTCTTTTTCTTTTATTTTTCTTTTCTTTTTCTCTTTTTTTTTTTCGAAGACGCATGGGCCTTCTTTCCACATGGGTCCTTAACCTATGAAAGGTGGTCAATGAAACTAGGGTAGGTTATGCAAAGTAAAGGAGGTTGCGTAGTTTTTCAGCCTATCATTGAAACCTAATGTGCTCTGTGTGTGGTTAGCTAAAGGTAGAAGAAAAATGTCGAAATCAATAAGAATTCAACTAATCATTCACTCAACTAAAAGCATGGAACCAATCTAGCATTAATAGAATTGGACAAAGTTTAAATTTTCCAACTTAGGGTTAGGCAAAACCCGCAAAAAAATTTTGATTTTAAAATGGGTCGATTTTGAAAAGTAAGATGTTTAGTATAGCTTTATAGAAGGGGACTGTAAATACTAAACATCACAAAATGGGCTTGAACAAAATAATAACAAAACATAAATGCAAAAATGGCTGTACCTTTCTCTGACAACGTCTCGGTGTTCGAAATGGGGCTCGGATTGGAAAATTAGAGAAGGAAGTGTTGCACTATGATGAGATGTGATCATTTCTGGATGAAACCGCCAAGCTTTGGAAGTGTGGCGCTTGTGTTCGGTTTGAGACCTTTGAATAAACAAGTTAGAAGAAGAAAAGAGAGGAAAAAAGTGACCAGTTAGAGCATTTTTAAAATTACACTTTCATAATAATCTAAAAAATGTTCTTTCTGGCCATATTTGGATTCTAGACTCTCTAAGCTTTCAAACGTTGAGAACGCCTAAAGCCGGAGTTTGGATGAAAAAGTTATAGGCGAAGCAAATTGGGTTCTCCAAAGCGCAGGAGCATAGCGAAAATTTTTCGCTATGAGCTTGATAATTTTCAGCCAAGCTAGGAAATTTCGCTAGCCTAGCGAAAATTTGTATCATGAAAATTTTTTGATTTGATTTTCAGATTTTTTGATTTTTTAATCAAATAAAATAATTAATAAATAAAAATAAAAATAAAAATAATAAAATAATAAAAATAAAAATAAAAACATTTTTTTTTTAGAGACAAAAAAATTTTTTTTTTAATATATAATAAAAAAAATTAAAGATAAAAATAAATTTTTTTTAAAATTTTTTAATTTTTATATGTAAAAAAGAAAACAACGTTTTTTTTAATAATATATATATATAATATAATATAAAAATAAAAATAAAATAAAATAAAACAATGTGCATGTTTTGTCCTGTAGTGGAAGCCATCACTGTTGATTTCGCTAGGCTGTGCATTTCGCTAAGCTAGCGAAATGTAGCCCATTCCCTAAGCGAAGTAATTTATTTGTCTCCATAAACTTTCGTTAAATTTGTGAAATTTCGTAGCTTAGCGAATTTCATCTATAGCGAAATTTTGGCATTTAGCTAGAATTGCGAAATTTTAAGCTGTAGTTGCGAAAACTTCACGCATTAACTGGCGATTTTGATCAGGCTTTAAAATTTGCACCCAAACAAGCGCAAAGTAATGCGAAAAATTAAGAAAAATTCTGCGAGAAAAGTGGAAATTAATTTAAAAACATAAATTAACTAAAAAATTAGAAATCTAAAAGAAAATTAAAGAAATCAAAATAAAATACGATAAAATAAAACAAAACAAGAAAAATTAAAACAAAAGTGGGGGAGCTTACAATCACTAGGGGTTGAAAGTGCTCCAAACTTTGAAGTAGATGCCGAGCTGTCTTGTGCCATCTGATAATGATGGTACTTGATTTTTCGATGTAGTGGCAATGCTGCATGAAGCGTGGCCACTGGCTTCTTGAGTTTTGTAGAATGGCGGAGTTATGGTTGTAGTATAGTGGTAAAGTATTCACTTTGTCACCTTGGGTGACGGTCGATCCGACAGCGGCGCTCATTTGGTCGTGCCCGCGGTAGGGTGATGCGGAATCAACAATATTTGTAGTCCTAAGTTCCTCCTACTTCCGTAGTCAAGCTACTGCAGCATAGCGGTCTAGGGTCGAACACAGGGATGGGTTTTCTTCGTACAAATGATTTGAGTGAAAACAAAACTGGTGAATTAAATTTGGATTTTAAGGTGGGTGCTTTAGGGATTTTGTGTTGGGATTGGGATACGACGGGACTCATACACTTGGTGGAGTGGAGGGCTGCTGGCGGTGGGTTTTGGTGGCTTAGATAGTGACAGATTGGGATTCAATTACGGTAGATTGGTTGAAGGACATTCTTTTTGGGCACTTCCTTGCTTTTGTTTCCTTGCCCTCCTCGATCCCGACAAAGGAAATGATTTCTTCTTGGTTACGCCTTGGAAAAACAACATCACATATCGAGTTGACGATCAGCGAGATAATTGATAAAATCCTCTACATAAGCTCCTCGTGTGGTGTTGACACTTTTCCTCTGTGGTGTCACTTTGGCACCGCACCTCACAGTGGACAACTAGCTGCGATTGATTAGGTCTTGATTGGAATCTTAAGGTTGTCCCATTTATGCTCATAGTCATTTTCCCAGCCCATCTATTTTCTTGTTCAAATTGTCTTCCCACAGTGACAATTTTAGTTCGAATGGGCATTAATCTCATATTCTCTTCCTGAAGTCATCCATATCGGGTGAGGTCAATGGCTTGTTCAAATGGAGAGGATTAATTTGTGGTAGCTGGGGTGACTGAGGTGGCGAGAGTCGAGGCATAAAATGGAGGTTCGTGAGGAGCATATTGTGGAGGTCTTGGTTCCCATGAGGAATTAGGTGTGATTCCCCAACTATGGTTGTAAAGCACTCTGTGCCAGTGAACTCATCCATTGGTTTCTATAGTCCCTATGGACCTATATTCACTTGGGTTCCTCCCGCGGGTTCTTGACTTTGCCGCAGCGGTTTATGTAATCCCTCATTGACATGTATCCTCTAGAGTTCCCCTCCATAGAGGTACTGACATTGTTCTCCCTCTAAGTGTTCCATTTGGTTCATTTGAGTTCAATCCAAGTTGTGAGGGAGATTAACTTTAAATGCTTTGCGCTTCTAGGTTTCTAATCCCAGGAATGGATTCACTGCGGCAAAAGGTAAACGAGGGCAACACAAAAGAAACAACAAAGATCCTGCTGACCTTGTTTATATATATATATATATATATATATATAATATATATATATATATATATATATATATATATATATATAGTGAAATGAACTAAAAAAAAACTGACAGTGAAACAATAAAAGGAAAAATTCACCAGAACTTGTGATGAGGATGACAGAAGTGTTCAGCAAGTCATCATATGCGCCCAGGCACCATCGACAGCGGCGCCGCATTTGATTCGTGCCACGAGTAGGGTGATCGGAATCAGCGCAAAATTTATATCCTATATTCCTCTATGCCAGTAGTCAGAAGCTCTTTAACGATGCGGTGAATCTAGGGTGGGAACACGGGGATGGGTTTTCTTCGTCTGAGAATGATTTGAGTGGTAAAATGGTGAATTAAATTTGGGATTTTAAGGTGAGTGATAAAAACAGTGGGTTGGTGGTTTGGACACTGAAAATAAATGAAATAAAATGTAAAATAGAACTCCTTGAAGCATTGGGCATACGGAGTTTAAGATCCCCAGGCTAAGAGGTCCCGGGTTAATTTCCTCAGCGTTGGGGAGGGATGACATATAGTCATCTCCCGAACCGGATCTTCATTGACATTAAAACCTAAACCACATAATTTTCCTTTTGATAGAGCATTTTATTTAACATTTATGGTTCCCTCGGTAATCTATTTTGACTCATCCTACGATGATTAGTAAGGGTAACTAATGAGTCTCGTGGATCTAAAAATAGAATCCACTAAATACAAAAAGATTACCAAGTATTTATCAAAAGAGGATGCACTTTACGGTGAAAACATAACCCCTTAACCTACTTCCGGTGGCTCGTAAAAGCGACTAATGGATATCAGGTATATCTAAAAATTAGAATACACGAACCTAAAAACTTGCCAAGTATTGGCCAAAGGAAGATACATCAAGAAAGCTTTACCTAGATTTAGAAATTTAGGGTAAAATGTAAAAACACACTGTAGCGAAAAGCGGAACCACCGGCGACACAACGAGATCCTTCCCCGGTAGCCTTTTACTTGAAGGAAGTGGTTTAGCCACTCATCCTCAGTTGTCCATCCTTGGAGGTGTTTGTAACCAAGAAAGGGAGAGAAGAGGAGAGAGAGAAGAGGGGAAACAAAAAGGCTGCTGCTTGTCTTGAAAGATTAAAGTTAGGGTTACAAAATCTATAAGTTGGCTTATAGCCAACTTAATGTGTGAAATAAGAAAAAAGACCTAAAATATGAAATTACAATAGGGACAAAGTGGTAATTATACAAAAGCGAGGTCGTTTGGAATCAAATATCAAATCACGGGGCAGCCATTTAACTATACGGGGAATTTTAAGCCAGCATAGAAACTTCGCAACTAGCGAATTTACCGCTAAGCTAGAAATCTGAATAATGGAAGGAATTTAAACATCTACGATAATTTTGCTAGCTAGCGAAATTTGCAGCCCAACTAGCAACTGCTTGTGCGCAACGAAAATTTGCATTTTTCGCTATGCACAGCTATTGCATATCATAGCGAAAATTCCGGTATTAGCGGTACAGCTTCTGTTCATCCTTTGTTCCATTGATTCCTTCTGCGGTAACAGCATCCTTTGCATCACGCGGCTTTACTTTGCTTATAATTTTCTTCGATTTTCTTCTGCTTTGAAATTCTTCATTCTGGCTTGCTGAAGTGATATGAGACCATATGAGAATTGGTGAAAATCAGCTTGGAGCTTTGGTTATGATTGGATTGACACGATAATTTGGCTTCCAATTCTGTAAAAACTACAAAAACAGCCTCGGAATGCAATTAGAAGTGCAATGAGGACCCAGGACATATCCAATTGGGTTAATTATAATAATTAGTACACAAAAAGCGCTCAAAACCTATTAAAAATAGGGTTCAAAATAGCACTTTTTGGACGCTAATCAATCATCATTACTCACTCATATCACATGTGACCATTAGTCTCCTACCCCCATTTCTTTCCTATATCATTTCACTTACGGCATTGCTTTTGCTTTCCCTTGAGTGGTAGTCTTCTACATGTCTTTGGCAAGCACATCCTTCCTTCATTCCACCCCTTGGATGGTGATCTAGATATCTTGGTTGTGAGAGATGATCTTGTTAGTGAGGATTCATGGCTACATCAGTGTGTGAGGTGATTTCATTCATGTGGTTGTATATTATATATCATTAATCGTTTATTCGAGTATATGTAAAAAAAAAATAAAGAGAAAAATAAATCATTTATATGTATCATTGTTCTTGGGGCATGTGTATGTATGTGACATCTTGTTACACTAAGTATATATGACGGTGAGAGTTCGTATGTGAGCTCTCCTCATAGTCAGATGGTGGGACATTTGAGAGAGACTCCATTTTAGGATATCTAAATCATTGTCTATCCATCACACCATCCATTTTAGATGTGACTTCCCTCCATGCTATGACGTGAGTTGTCTATCACCTACTCTTACCTTTGTACTTTTCTTGTTGACCTCCATTTCATTACATTTATCTATTTGATCTTACTTCGATTTCTTCTTTTCTCTTCCTATCTCACTTGACACCTGAGCGCAATCTTATTATTGAATTATCATGTCCGCTCATCCAATTGACAAGTGATACTTCTCTACCCACCACCTAGTGCTTTCACATGATGTACTCGGGTTCTTAATTCATGAGGTTTCTATACATTGCATTACGTACATTAGGGGTTTAGGGATCTTTCTCATTGGGATTATTGAGCCTAGTTTCCCTTCATTTCTTTTACCCTATTACCTGAGCCTACATTGCAGTCTGAGTCGTAAGACCACCCTGAGGCCATGATGCCACACATTATGTTGGATAGCTTACACATGGGCAATAGTTGAGACTAGTTAGAGATCTTTTGGACCATGTTGGATACGGAGCTTCGATGGTGATCATATATTTAGGGGTTATCCCTATTTTGATTGATGGATTATGAGACATTCTTACACTAGGACATGGCTTCTTTGGAGGTCATTTTTATCATATATGTAAGTACTCGATACTGGGGCATACTTATCCTATTGTTTACGGATCCTTAAGATGATCTATACTGGGGCATAGCCCTCTTTTCTTTGGATGATGGATCTTAAGACATACCTATATCGGAGTATAGTCACTTATGAGAGTGCACTTATCAGATATGTGCTGTTTTATTTGTTATTGGGCATAGCTACCTCATTGTTTTTATTCATTGATGTAGTGAGGGACTATTTGATGGAGGATCTTGATGCATTATGGATTTGATGTCACATGAGATTTAGTCTTTTCAACATACCTGGTCGATCTTAGATACTTACCTATCTTTCATCCCATACCTATATATTTTCTTCTTGATAGCCTCGTATCTATACCTATTTTACCAGACCTTATCATTTATCTTCTTTGACCTACACATTTCACTATGATTTATGATTTTCTTCTTTGATCTTGGAAGGATGTGGCTTAGTCTTTGAGTTTTACAGTCGAGCCTTCACCCTTATTAGTGTTTAGGTTCTACACCTTCCATGATGATAGGGCCTAATAGATCATTGACTCATTTGTGACGATGTCTCCATTTTGGCAGTTAGCATGTTGAGTGTTGGTTACTATGATTTTGATTGTTGGTCAGTTCTATTCTATTAGAATGCCTTGATGTACAGTTCTATGTGGCATCCTTAAGGTTATATTTTCACTTCACTACGTGATCGATAAGCATACTCTAGAGTATCAGTAGTTTTGGGAGACATTTCACTTATTCCTTTGAGTCGCCCATCACTAAGGCATACCCACGTCCACTTATGTTGTTAGAAATGCTCGGTTTCCACTTTGCCATCACATTGTCTTTATTGACCTTTTGAGGTGCTATTGGGGCATATCATACGAGATTACTTTTGGCTCTTTCCTTTTTGAGGCCCTGAGCCTTGTCGACCCTTGAGCTCTCAGTCATAAGCCATTTTATTTCCTTTTCAAGCTTGGAGCTCTCTTTTTCCTTTTTTTAGGCCCTAAGCCTTGTCATGCATTGAGCTCTCATCCATGTTTGTTTTATTTCTTTCGAGCGGCTTCCTTTTTCTGCATCTTTAGGCCGCCCGAGAGACTCGCCGAGGTATTTGGCTGCTTTCTTCCCTCCGTCATGTCTCTTGTTTTGTTTTGGTGTAGACGACACCCATACAATCCATCACATTCTTTCATTTTATCTTCCAGCATAGATGACACTTATACAATCCGTCATGTCTCTTTTTTTCTTTTTGGCATAGACGGCACCCATATGATCTGTCATGTTTTTTTTTTTTTTTTTTTTTTTTTTGTCCTCCAGCATAGACGACACTAATACAATCCATCATGTCTCTCTTTTTTTTTTGACGTCGACGGAACCTATACGATCCGTCATGTCCCATGTTTTGTTTTAACATAGACGGCACCCATGCGATCAATCATGTTCTTTCATTTTTGTCTTCCAGCATAGAAGGCACCTATACTATCCTTTATGTCTCTCATTTTGTTTTGAAATAAATGGCACTTATATGATCCGTTGCGTTCTTTCATTTTGTCTTTGAGAATAGGCGACACCTATAAGATCTGTCATGTCTCCTGTTCTATTTTGACGTAGATGGCACCTATACGATCCGTCATGTCTCGTGTTTTGTTTTGAAGTAGACGGCACCCATACGATCCGTCACGTTCTTTCAATTTGTCTTCCAACATAAACGACACCTATACAATCCGTCATGTCTCTCGTTTTGTTTTGACGTAGACAACACCTATACGATCCATCGTGTTCTTTCATTTTGTCTTCGAGCATAGACGACACCTGCCACGTCAACTCCATATCTCCCCATTTGTTTTGGCGGTAAGCGGCACCTATACGATTCGTTGCGTTTTTTTTTTTTTTTTTTTTTTTTTTGTCTTCCAGCATAGACGAGACATATACGACCCGTCTCATTTTTTTTGTTTTGTCTTCAAGCATAGCCTACACTTATATGATCCATCATGTCGCTTGTTTTGTTTTGATTTAGACGACACTTATGTGATCTCTCACGTTCTTTTGTTTTGTCTTCGAGCATAGACGGCACCTATACAATCCGTCATGTCTCTCGTTTTGTTTTGGCGTAGACGGCACGTATACGATCTGCCGCATTCTTTCATTTTTTTTCTTCGGGCATAGACCCCTATACGATCTGTCATGCCTCTTGTTTTGTTTTGACGTAAGAGGCACCTATATGATTCGTCATGTCTCTTATTTTGTTTGCCTTAGATAGCACCCATACGATCCGTCAAGTTCTTTTGTTTTGTCTTTGAGCATAGATGGTACCGATATGATCCGTCATGTCCCTAGTTTTATTTTGACGTAGACAATACCTATACGATCCATCGCGTTCTTTCGCTTTGACTTCGAGCATAAGCGGGATCTATACGATCTGTCATGTCTCTTGTTTTGTTTTGATGTAAACGACACCTATACGATCCTTCATGTCTCTTTTTTTGTTTTAGCGTAGATGACACCTATACGTTCCGTCGCGTCCTTTCGTTTTATCTTCCAGCATAAACGGCACCTATACGATCCATATATAAATGAAATCTATGTTGTTAACTTCTAAAATTTTAATTAATAAATGATGATGACTTAACCATCAAGGATATACATCTGTAGACAACAAATTTAGGGAGTTCCTATATATTAGAAATAAGACCAAGGAGGAAGGGGGATAGATATTACAGACGAAGAAGGGGGGCTACCGAGGAGATATTTTTTCGAGGGAGTTTATCGAGAGAAAGGGAGCCTAATACTTGCACTTTGAGATTGAAGATTGCTTGAGTTAAGGCTTTCAGGAATTTATTAAATTTTATGTCATACATAATACATTTTCATATTCAAAAGGTCTCCTTTATGGTTTTTCGAGCACCCGATTTTTTTTATTTTCAAAACATGTTATGAATTTAATGTCATGCTCAACAACCTAAGTTTGAAATTGAGGGATTTGTGTTTGTAATGATAAGATGTTGGGATTTGTGTTTATAATGATTAGAGTGCAAGAACCATGGCTTTTTTTAAGAAGTCCTCTCTCCTGATTTTTGTGTTTTCACTCTTGATTTTCATGTTTTTTTATTTATTTTCTTTTTTTTAATGTTCTCTCTTAAATATTGAGTTTCATGTTTTCACCCTGATTTTCATGTTTTCATGTTTCTTTCTTCTAATATTCTCTCTTAAATTATTTTTATTATTATGTTCATATTGTATATTTTTAGTGTTCAATCTTATAATTAGTATGTATATGTATAAGTTGTATTTACTTCATTCTTTCATTGTCATTATTAGGGCTCAACCTATTAGCTTGCAAGCTTCTTAATCTATTTAGGCATAGTCCACTCAAGGCCCATTCATTCCAGCCCAACCTATTAGGTCCGAATCGAGCAGCCCATTTCAGCCAGTGCCAGTGTAGCCATCTAGCTTACATGTTGAATAAATTCGTTCTCCAAGCCCGATTCGCCCAGATCTATGAATTAAAGTTATTCAAATCTAGTTTAGGTCCAGATTCCGCTTAAAGCGCAACTCATCCTTAGGACCCATTGCCATGTTACTGTTACCTTATTTAGGGCTCATTGCCACATCTCTTAGAGCACACAACATGAGGAATTGAACTCATGTCCTTTGTGTTGTAAATAAATACCTTAAACCACTAGTCTAAATCTCTTTTTGTGTCAAACTTTTATCAATTTTAAATAATATTTCTAACATCCTTCATTTTCATTAGTTTGCACTCTTAGCTACCAACTTTTCAAATAAATATTATTATTGTTTTAACTTTCACTTTATTACTTTTATTTGCCAAAATAAACAAAAAAAAATCATTTTCTTTCATTTAAAAAAAAAAAAATCATTCTTTAATTTCAACAAAATAAAAAAAAAACATTTTCTATAATTTCAATTTTCAAAAATCCTTTATTTAATTTAGAAAATATAATTGTTATGAGTCTTCGTTTAAGAACAAAATTCTTTAAAATTCAAAAATTCACTTTCTTTAAATTTTACAAATCTGAAATATTTTTCCAAACATCAAAACTCCAAACCTCTTCTTCTAGTTTTTTAATTTTCCCTTATTGGTTTTATTTTCAAATTTCCTTTTTTTAACCTAATTTTCAAAACTCCAAATGCACAATCAATTCTATAATTTCAATAAAATTGAACTTTATGGAGTTGATTATGTACTAAATAAATGAGCCTTTGTGAGAAACCAACATCTCATGTATGCTTTCAACAAATAATTTGACTCTTTGGGGACCCGTTTTTCAAAGACGTTACTAATTTGTTACTTTATTGTTTTCGTATTATTTAACTAGTTGGTTTGGTACTTTAGTCATAATAATAGTCTAGCATTATTTATTTATTTAAGTTTTTTTATTATTATTATATTGTTTAGACTCAATATTTTTTATATTAGTTATTTTTATTTGAAGAATGATAGAATTTGTTTAATTATTTTATTTAGCATTTTTTTTATTATATTCTTTAGACTCAATATTTTATATATTAGTTATTTTTATTTGAAAAATGATAGAATTTGTTTAATTATTTTATTTAGCATTTTTTAATGTTTTGGTCAATTTTAGCCTACAATCCGTATGGGTTGAGTTGGGTTGGCCGAAAGCTAGCTCGAATCAAAATAGGTCAAATTAGCCCAGTTCGCTTTGGTCTGTAGCCTGAATGGACTTGCTCGAAATTGGTTAGACTAACTCATTTACCAATTCTATTTTTATTAATACAAATGTTTATGTATGTTCATTTATTAATTGAAATCTTTTTGTAAATATTTTTATAATTTCTTATAATCATAAAAATAATTATTTTATGTTTATTAATAAAAATATTTGCGTATCTTTATTCATTAATTCACAAACATTTATAAATATTTTAATTTTATAATCGCAAATATTATTGTAGGTTTTATAATATAAACTTTTATATGTATTTTTATATTTTCTAATGAAAATTTTTATTTATTAGCTATACGGAAAAAAAAACACTAATAAAATAGCTTTTTCAAATTTCTATAAAAACGTTTATGAGAGAGACACTACTAAAGAAAATGTTTTGGCTAAAAACATTATTGCAAAAAGCAATGCTAAACTGACCATAAGAGATTAAAAATAAAGAATTTGGGCATGATATATAAATGTTAAAAAAATAAAATAAAAAATAGGACCTTCAAGCACATTCACTTTTCTTGAATTCCCTAAAAAGAAAATTTTATCTTTCATATTTTATATCCTTGCATCAATACAATGGCCCATTTCGAATCGGCTTCTTGTAAAAGTGTTTCCTAGTAAAAGTATTTCTAGGTAAATAGCTTTCCTAAGAGAGGCACTTTCTGTAAATGTTTTTATAGTAATTGTATAAAAATGATTCTATTTAATATATTTTTTATAAAATGTTGTACATGTATAAAAACACGCTTTATATTATTAAAATTATCAAAAATGATATTTAGAATTTAATTTCACAAATAGGATATCATAATAAATAGAAAATTTTATTACAAAAATATGTAACTACATATAGAATTTATATTAATAAAATCTAAACTAATTATTTAAATGATTATAATTTTTTTAAAGATTTGAATTAATAAATATAGTAAATATTTTAAGAAAAATAATTGAATAATTTAAGAATAAATAAATAAATAGGTATTTTATGAATTTCTAAAAACATTTACAGTGTGCTTCTAGAAAAGTGTTTTTAAAGTTTAAATATTATCAAAAAAAAAATTCATAGCACTTATAAAATTTTTTAGGCTAAAAATACTAGCCCTAGATATAGGAAAAAGTATTTATGATGCTATCAATTTGAAAATATTTGTATATACATCACCAAAAATTAGATTTACATGGTTAAGGCTACTCTCCAATAAAAATTAATTATGCTTCCCTACAAAGGTACACACTCAAAAGTAAAACCCGAAATTACCCCTCCTTCCATTATCTTTCCTTTCCTCCCTTCTTTCTTCTCCTTCCTAACCCTTCTCATTCCCAATCAAATCCATTTGAAGCCAAATATCACATATTCCCTTAAACTTGAAGGGCATGTACTTGAACAACAAACTCCTAAGATTCAAACCTAGAAACATAAATGATGTTCGATTGAACCAAGGAAAAAAAAAAAAAAGAAAACCCAATAACCCATGATAGAAAAATCCCTCAAAACCCCTAGAAAATAAACAAGAAAATCAACAACATCGTGGAGACTCAGACCTAGAAACACCACAAAAACCACAAAAAAAAAAAAAAAAAAAAACTCGATTTCATGAAATTGGTGATATACTTAACTAAGAAATTAACTACGAAATGTACTACTATAACTATTCAATGTAAAGTTAACATTAAAAGTGCTGCTAAAAAGTTAACACTCCATATCTATGCCATACAAGCCTCCACATTATATACTAATTTCGGGAGATACATCATGGACCACTATGAGTGGTCTGCAATTCATGGCGTAATGGCGTAATGCTCATCGTAGTGGAATAATGAGTTGTGGGTGACAGCGTTTGGGGACCCCATGATTGTCCATGTGTCCCACTCAGTTATGATTGCTTCTTGGATGCCCAAGGTGACTTAGTCCAAAGGTCCCGATCATGATCACATGACTTGGCCCAAGGGTCTCGATCATGATCGTTCGATGCGTCTTGATGCAAAATGGTAGTATGCGGGCCAACCGTGAGTCCGCGTTCCCAGCAACAATTTACATCATTGAATTCAGTTGCCATTCAGGTTGTATCCGAGTCTCCATTCTATTCAAGTCATTCGCGTGATAGTCATGTGAGGTACGACTTATCCCATTCCACTAGCCCCCTAGCGTCGTTGCAAGCCATTATGGTTAGAATGATGCTAAACTCTTTGATATTTGTGTGCCATATGAGCCATGATTACAGCGCCTCCGATCTGCTTTATATAGATAGGTTCACGTCTGACTTGCTGCGATAAGGTGTTTCCTCAATACAGGTAATGCATTTAATGCGGATTTTGAATGTCCCACCCGCCGTGTCGGTGAATTTGAGTTTAAATATCCCATAGGTTCTCCTTTGGGGGATTTTTGGTATGTGTTATTGAAGAGTTCTCATGTTATATCTTGAAATGTCCTTTACTCTACTTATTTCTCTTAGTTTGCTTTCTTCTATGCTAGTACTTTTTCTATGTAGTAGTGATCCTTGTTGCGCAATCCACTCTAGGTAAGGTGAACTTTAATCATTAAAACCGAAAATTTAAGAGATACATTATCGTATGCCTTTGGTGTCTAGGGACAAACCATTCGATGATCTCTGCATCTAGGTTTCTTTACATTTTATTTCTTTATATATATATATATATATATATATATTACCTCCTTGGTGCGAATGAGTGACCACAGTGGATTTCCAAACCGTATTAGTGATGGAGGCAATCAAAGGATGGCTAGAGGAGAGGACAATCGTGGGAGCCACATGGATGAGAACCTACTCCTCCTCTCTACAGGAGGATAAGTAACTGCGTGTTAATCTTGATAAGGTCATAGCATTGGCTCGGATCAGTTAAGGAACCGTACTTGCCTTTGGAAGAAATTTTTTTTCCCTATCAATGTCTAGGTTTTATTTCCTCCTCAGGGCCTCATTTTACGCCTGTTCGGAGGAAGATCGAGGGGGAATGAATTTCATGTATTAGCTGGAGGTTCACATAAGTGAAAGACTAAGGTGCCCCCTTCCTCCAGTTAGTTGCACCAATTTTCCACTTTACACAGCTCTATCACATCCATACCACGTGAACATCCTGATGTTTTGTTAGGAGTATACATACCCCTAAAAAAATTGCCAAGTATGAGGTGCGGCAGGCTTGGAGGTCCTTTATACATATTCCATAAAGCGACGTAAGCTTGGGAGGTATTACCTCATATAATACCAAATTGCTTGGTATATATGCAGAATAGTACAAGTTCGGTTATTAGGTTGGCTATACGGAGGTCGGCCAGTTTCAGTGGGGACGAACCTTCCCCTCGATTATTATTTATCGAGCCATCGACGCGGATATTGCTAAGCTAAGCAGTGAGGGGGAGGCGTGGGGCCGAAGAGAACATGTAGGGGAGGGGACGTCCGAACCTATGAAGGTGGCCAGCACAAAGCTCGACGTTATTATAGTGTAAGAGATCTTGGTTGATGTAGCTAGGCCATCAACACCTCCTCCTTAAAACTTAGTTTATGCACTTAACCAGCTATGGTGGTTTGTTACCGATATTATTTTTGGTATTTTGATTGAAAATATACTTTTCCATTTACTAAAAGTTTTGGTTATCAAACCTGTTCGTTCTAATACGAAGTAGCCTGTAAGGACTTATGCTGCCCGAGGCCTAGGGTCGTCGAAGGCTAGTCGCCAAAGGCGTAAAAGGGGCCTGTAGGGACTTATGCTAACCTAGGCCTAAGGCTACCAAAGCCATAAAGTAGCCTGTATGGACTTATGCTACCCTAGGCCTAGGGCCATCAAAGGCATAAAAGGAGCTTGTATGGACTTATGTTGCCCGAGGCCTAAGGCCGTCGAAAGCTAGCCACCAAAGGCATAAAGTAGCATGTAGGGACTCATGTTGCCCGAGGCCTAGGGTCGTTGAAGGTTAGCCGTCAAAGGCTTAAAGTAGCCTATAGGGACTTATGCTGCCCGAGGCCTAGGGCTATCGAAGGCTAGCCTCTGAAGGTGTAAATTAATTCACGAAGATGAAGAAATAATGCAACTTTTATTCATTCATCATAATAGGCATCTCATGGTAGTGGAGAATTACTGGAAGTATTTTTTCAAATAGGCCAAGTTCCAGGGTCGAGATTCTATCTTTCCACAAGGGGATTGTATTTTGTACGCACCTTTTAACCCATCTTCAACCACTATGAATGGACCATCCTAATTAGGTTTGAGTTTTCCCTCATCGAAAGTTCGTCAAAAGATGAAGTCACCTTTCCTGAAAATTTTGGGTTTGATGATTTTCTCCCTTGAGCGACGGGCTTGGCGGTGATACTCGGCCATTCTAACAGTTGTTCGATCTCTCTTTTCTTCGAGCTCATCTAGAGCATGAGATAGTTTAGAGGTGTCATTAGTGCGTAAGATTTCTAGTTCGGATTCGATGGGGATCAATGCTTCGGCTCCAAATGCAAGGGTGTATGGATGTTCATGGGTAGGCTACTTCGAAGTTGTACGATATACCTAGAGTACAATAGGGAGTTCATCTACCCACTTTCCTTTGGCCGATGTAAGCATCTTTTTCAAATAGTTGAGTAATGTTTTGTTGGTAACCTTGGCTTGGCCATTGGATTGGGGATACCGAGGGGTGGAGTAGACATTCTTTATTCCATATTCGGTACAGAATTGCTTAAACGATTTGCTGATAAACTATGGGTCATTGTCAGAAACAATGAAATGTGGAACCCCGAACCGACATATAATGTTTCGCTTAACAAACTTAGTCAGGTGGTTTGCCCTAATCTTTGCATTGGCCTCGGCTTCTTCTCATTTTGTGAAGCAATCGGTGGCTACCAAGATGAATTTCCTTTTACCAATGGCTTGAGGTGACAAACCCATGATATCAATGCCCCATTTGTAGAAAGGTCATGGAATTGACATGGAGTGGACCGTCGTGGCTAGAGTATGAATAATATTGTCAAACTTTCAGCAGGTGTCACAATTTCTAACGAACAACTCGGCTTCTTGTTTCATTGTAGGCCAATAGAAACCCTATGTCATAATCCTATGGCAGCGGTGGAATCTGGAAATATGTGTCTGAAGTAAATGCTGCGTGCACTTGTTCTATGATGTATTTTTAGCCTTATCGATAGAGCGCGCTGTCATGGCATACTAATTAAGGTGTCTCGTTGACAACCAATCAACTGCGGAATACCTGTGTCTCATATTATGAGACCTATACAGGAGTAAAAGTGGCCACTTAGGCCCATTACATGATACTCGCCAAAAATACATCAACTATATTCTGATACTTGAGAGTATTACATTACTCTTAGCAAAACATATCAAAATTTAAAGTGTTAATGTGTAATCTGAAAATGAAAACAAAAGTACAATCCGGCTTTCTTCTAAAAGCGCGGCCTCTAGTGAAGCGTGCGATCTCATATGCGCTCACTATCACGCTAAATAATGATCGCAGCAGAGTGAGCAAAGCCCAGTGAATAATAATCTCCTACATGGGTTACTCCCGCTAAGTGCACATGTCATGGCAACCCGAAACAATGAATCGCGAATCTGCCAGATATCCATGCCCAATCCATTGTCAGGAGTCCTCACCGACTCACGACACATGCCTAAGCCAAATGTGAGAAAAACATCGTTTTGAAACAAAAGATTTTTGTTCTTGAAAACACACTACGAGGATTTAGGTAAGTATATTGGACTACCCTCAGAAGCGAATTCTTTGGATCATTTTTCAGAAACAGGTCATGGGTCATGTGAGATAGGCCTTGCTCTCAGGCAGTGGTAGGAAAATCTTCCTTTAAATTCCTTTCACAACCATTTTAACTTTTCTTTAATTTTCTTTCATGTCATGCACTCACACCTACCATCTAGGGTGCCCTGGTGTATATGGAATGCATTATGCCAATTCCAAACAATTCATGTTAATATACTTACATGCATATATTAACAAAATCAACTCCACCAAATATTATTCAATTTTAACAATAACACCAAAATTAGCCTCACATGAACATTAACAGAATCATTCAATTCATTTTGAATCACCCAAAACAACATAAAATCACAACATATGCGTGAGCGGTGGGGAAACCACAGTCGGCAGCATTCCGCGGCTACAATGGGATTTCTTCACTTGGTTCAAAGATTTTGAGACAGAAAACACGGCCATTCAGGCCTCAACAAATCCTCATCCATTAAAATGGATCTTAGCCAAAGAATAAAGCAAGTAGGAAAAGATCCCTACCTCTTGGAGTTGTTGAAACTCCAAAAAAACCGGTGCCCACACGTAGCCCTTGCCGCGTAGATCAACTTGCTTCTTGCCAAGCGACAGCAAATTAGAAACTGTGAAATCTAAAGAGAAGTCCACACTTTCTCTCTCTAAAACCAATCTCCCTTTCTTGCGTTTAGCAGAATTGGAGAAGATGTCTTTTGTCTATATATTTAATCTTTTCATAATTCCCAGTGTCTTATTTAACTATTTGACTTAAAGGGCCTTTTTGACACTTGGCTTAATCTAAGCCATTCATCTTCATCCTCTCTCTAATCATGAAATATGTGTCACATGGTTACAAATAGTAGGTGACTTTTGTCACATCACATGTCTTTCTGGCCGTTTCTGACTGCAGGCACCCGATTGCCTCAAAGCCATGAAATTATTTGTCTCGGGTCGGCGGAAGTCGACGTGATGGCCAGATTTCGCGAGATGATTCAACCGTGAGATTTGTTTGTCATCCGAGATCCTAGAAAAATTTCGGACTTTGACCGAAATTACCATTTTACCCTTTTTCATAAAATTAGAATTTTCTCGGGTTTTACAACGCATCTCTGGTATGGTCCGGAAAATGTTCACCTATATAAAACATCATTAATTAAGGCAAACCTGGCCACCCGAGATTTTTATTTTAACAACTTCATTTCTGTCTTGACGAGTCCATTTTGAATAGGCGTGTCGGGGACATCTAGAATGTGTGATTGAAGGATGGGCCATAATGTTCAACTCCACATGGCAGGGATATAGCTCACTGGGCGCTAGGGTTGCTAGGGCATCAGCCATGTAGTTTTCTGATCTTGGAACTTGAGATACTGCGAAATTCGCGAATCTGGTAACTAGGGAATGTGCCTGTTTCATATACTGTTCCATTCGATCATTTTTAGCCTCATATTCTCCTTGTAACTGCGATGCTACCAACTGAAAATCACACCAGAGTTCTAGGTTCATGATTGATAGTTCCTTAGCCATTTGTAGTCCGAGTAACACATCTTTGTATTCGACTTCATTATTGGAGACATCAAATGCGAATTTGACAGCTTGAGCGATGGATAAGCCTTCTAAAGATTGTAAAATCATATCGACTCCTCCTCCTATTGCTTTAGACAAACCATCGATTTCCAGGATCCATGTCTTTTCACCGATGTCATGAGGCCGTACATTCGACATTTCAACCATGAAATCAGCGAGAACCTGACCTTTAATAGCAGATCTCGGGTGGTACACGATATCGAACTCACTCAATTCGTAGCCCATTTCAATAGGCGTCTCGAAGCATCTAGTTTGTGTAGTATAACTCTAATCAAATAGTCGGTGAGAACGATTATAGTGTGGGCTTAGAAGTAAGGGTGTAACTTCTTTGCAACCATTCTGAGGGCTAACGTGATTCGTTCGAAGTCAGTGTATCTAGTTTTAGCATTTGTTAACATCTTGCTCACGAAATAAGCGGCGCTATTTTTGGTCTTGATCTAATCTTCGAGTTGGCACTCTTGTTGTGGCGAGTTTATTCATCTGAATCGAGCTCCTCGCCTTCAATGGGTTGAAAAAGTTAGAGGGAGGAAGAGAATGTGCTGATGGCAATGAGGCTGTCAGACCCCCACGATGGAAACTCCTTTTAATCTTTGTGACGATCGAAGGCTTGTCGAGATAATAGAAATAAACTGTTTAATCTTGCCGACTTACGTGAAACTTGGATTTGCTTTTGGTTACAAGTGGTTGCATTTTTATGATGGCTTTGGCTTGGTCAAGGGTCGATTTGATTCCTCTTCACGCTAACCAGAACCCAGTAGATTTATTTCGACCCGAAGTATGCATTTATCGGATTAGGTCGCGGGTGGTCTGATCGCATCGACTGAAATGATTGTTGTAAGTGTGCCAAATGATCCTTGTGAGATTTTGATTTGACTAGCATGTCGTCGATATATGCTTCCATGGTTTTTCCCAGCATAGGTTCAAAAAATGTGAGACATCATGCATTGGTAAGTGGCTCCAGTGTTCTTAAGACCAAAAGGCATGACCTTGTAACAATACATCCCCATAGGTGTTATGAATGTTATGTTTACCAAATGGGGGGGAAACATCGGTATCTTATTGTAGCCTAAGTATGCATCTAGGAAGGATAAAAGTTTGTGTCCTATTATAGTGTCTACTATCCATTCAATGCGTGGAAGGAGAAATGTGTCTTTCGAGCAAACATCATTTAAATCAGAGTAGTCGACACACATATGCCATTTTCCATTCTTCTTGGGGACAACCACCACGTTGGCCAACCATTCAGGGTATTGAATTTATCTAATGAAACTGGCGGCAAGGAGTTTGCCAACTTCCTATTTTATGACTTCTCGTTGCACTGGATGGAATCGTCTTAATTTATGTCGTATCGGTTTACATTATTTCTGAAGGTTTAGATGGTGTTGCGCCATAGTGGGGGAAATTCCAATCATATTGGTGTGGGACCATGGAAAGATGTCTGAGAACTCACATGGCGATAGAAGAGTTAATTTCTTCTTGAGAAGAGATTCCCGGATTAACACTTCGGGCCGGTGCGGACCGGATGGGGATGTAGTTGTAGAGGCTCCGCAATTTTGGAACCGTCGTGCTGGAAAAGCGGGCCTCAAGCTATCTTTTCTATTTGGTCGACTATTTGACCTCATAATAGGTTTTGGTTGCTTTCTAGTCCCCTCTTATATCAACTTGGCCCAATGGGGTCCGAAAATTTAGCGTTTGGTGATAGGAGGATGGCAATGCCTTCATTGCATGAATCAAGTGTGTCCTAAAATGGTGTTGAAGAACAAAGGCTCGTCAATTATTATGAGTGGAACCAGGGTTGTAGCGCCCCTTCTCAAGTCAGGCAGTTGGCGGTCCAAGTAGAATCAGGATCACCACTAAATTATGATGCCCCAGGTTAGGGCTCGATACCACTAACTTGTAGCGCTGACTTGGCACCGCGATTGTCGACGAGGTGTCATTTTTCCATTTATAAACTTATAAACTTTAAGCTTGTTGAATTTCATATAATGTTAAACATTTCACTTGTAACATATTCGTAGCGATGGATTTACGAAATATATACAAGCTCCATATATGGAAGTGTTCAACATTTACCATATTTGACCTTCTGAAAGAAACAAAAAAGTATTACATATACAAAATATACGAAGTCTTCGATTGGTATTTCAGTATGTTAACCTTGGAGGCGATGTGGATTGTCTGTCCTCTGTTTCTTCTCTGTACCTACGGATGAAACACCCTTGCTAAACATAGCTTAGTGGGAATAACTTCGTAGACGATACTAATAAGAGTCATCTCACTTTACATTTACATATACTATAACATATCATATACTTATGTCATGTACACATGCTTATATATGTTCCTTCCATTTACACATGCTTATGCAATCTTACAATCTTATACTTTCTTATTATATCATGTTCATTTAATTCGTTTACATTTTCTTCTTGTTCTTGTCAACATGTACTTGTCCCACATTTATATCATCACATATGATGCTACCTTCTCCATATCATGTCATGTACTTTTATCATTTCGAATCATTTGCATATAATTGTCATTTGTTTCATGTTTCATGCGCATAAACCTTAGAAGTGGATAAAGAAACTATAAAGGGCCCGAAGTATTGTTATGACCATCTATAAGGGCGAAAGCTATTTATTATCATTGTATTTATGGAGCCAATGACCATCTATAAGGGCCCGAAAATACATAATGACCCAAATGGGCTTGTGATGATATCACTGCCAGACTTGTTTTCCTAATAGGCATGTCCATCTATCCCTCTACCGAGGTTAAGCGAGACAATTCATGTATTATTTTATGTTAGTAAGTATCTTATATTCAGAATAATTATTGTGTCATCCGGTAATCGTATGCGATATGTATGCAGTCATTTATTCGTATCTTTCACATTTTCATATCTCATTATATACATTAATAACGATGGTTACACCGAAATTATTCTCACCATTTTCTGAATTACCAGACTAATATGAGTTCCAATTTTATCATGCTATATATGGCTGGATTTTTTTTTTTTACTCAAAGGGCTTTCCATAAGAGTCAGCCTTTTGCACATCCAGCGGGTTTGGACGAAGAAGTTATGATAGTCAGAAGTTGGAAGGTCACCACATGACCCAACCAGCTACTTGGGCGGTGGCTAACAAAAACCTAGATTTAAGTAGGGTTATGTTCACCTACTGTCCTCCACAAGTATATGGTTGGAATCTTGGCTCAATGGGCTTTCTATAGAGTCTAAGAACACCCTAGCTTGAGTTTGGACGAAGAAGTTATGACCGTCAAAGTTGGAGGTTTGAAGGTGTGCGGGGGCTCTGCCGATTCACGTACTAGGATTGCAAAATTTGAGCCCGACTCACGCAATGAAGTCGCTTCCACGGCGTGCAGAGAGCTCCTTGTGGCTCCGATTTTGCATCAATTTTGACCCGAAACCATCCTGGAACAGCCCTTGTCCACCGGCCACAATATCCCACTCAAATTTAGAGAGACCTGAAAACATGTCCTGAAACACCACCGGCACCAAACAATGCCAAAAACACGACATAAACCATCCTACAATCAATCCCAAAATCATTAAAATTAGAATAAAACCAAAATTCAAAATCCCCATTCAAATTCTACACCAAGCATAGCCTCATACAGTTCTACACAAACATAGAATGGATTCCATACTAAAGTCTAACAAAGTCATACAAAATCTACATAATCCACCAAAACCCACATACTTCCATACTAAAATCTTAGTTTTTACCCGAAACCGTACTAATTCCATACTTTCCATACCTTTGATCTTCTTTGGTCCCTACTTCTATCTTCTCTTCTTCTTCTTCTTCTTCTTCTCTTCTTGCTTCTTTCTTTTTCTCCCTATCTGTTTTTAACTCCTCCACGAAGACCAAAGATATTTTGGCTTTGATCTCATCCTGTTATTGATTTTACTTTTCTTTATTGACACTTTGGTCCCATACGTGTTCATTTATTTGCGATTCTCTTATTCAAATTCTACTTTGGCCTATGAACTTCTTAAGTTATGACCATAGGTCCTAAATTAGTGAATGACAATTTACCCTTTGTCTTTAATATAAAAGTCGGGTTTTTCGAAAATTTCTTTTTTCTAGCATTATTTTATCAGAAAAAATATACATTTACTTTATTATGCCTAAAACATGTTATAAAGCTGTCAGGAATATTTGCATAGATTACAAGGCGGTGGATTTGGTCTGCCCGATACTAGTGAACTATCTCACCCAACGAATTGGTCCCTGAATCCTGTTGAAATTAGATAACCCTTCTGTGCGAGATTGTGGTTTGTAACCTAGAGTAAAGTGGGCGTTAGAGGGGTTGGCGACACGCGGGTTTACCAATATTTGTTTCATGATTCGTTCCCGCTTCTAGATCAAGCAAGTGCGTCATCGTGGAAGCATAGTTGTTGCTAAATGGGAACTCGAAGAAGGTAATGACCACTATTCGATGGGTCGGATGCTACTGGTGGCCCATAACTAACTCGACCATTTGGGATACGAGTCACGATTGACCTCGGATTTTGAGGTGACGTCGGGCCAGCGATGTATCGATCAACGATCAAGGTTGTAGTGCGATTAGTGGTGGTACCGCCTCCTTAATGTATTCTTATAGATGTCCTCCTTTGGCGAAATTAACAACACAGATTATGCATTCAGTGGTTCGATGCGACATGTGATCACCTCTCAATCTTGAGGATTTGTCTGCCTCCCGAGGATGCCTCACAGGTCTAGCCATTCAAACCCTGAGAAGAGGAGCTAGGAAACGATGGGAGGAGTAGGGAAGGTGGCAACGTGAATCATGTCTGTTATGTGCTGCTATCCCTCCTCAAATTCTCGTCGACTCGTTCTCTAGTCCTCCTAGGTACGTTGTGATGATCACCTCATCTCAGTTCTTTACGCTCATGCTTGCTCCTCCTATCTTGACCGTCTCAACCCCTTTTCCCCTTACTTCCGCCATAGTGCCCGAATTCTAAAGTTGTGGTAGTCCTTCATTTGGTTGCGACGATCGTATCATCCTCGAGCATGGCGTAAAGTTCCCACTGAAGCTTATTTCGTCAATAGTTGTAGGGGATACATCAGCAATTGAAGAGTGGGTGTAGGATGGATAGCTTGCTCTGCCCAGTAGGATAGTGTTAGAGCTTCTGACCTGGCGGAGGATTGGGTTGTTGATGCAATTTTTCGGTCTGGAGTTACCAAGGACTAAACTCAAAGTCCTATGACAATGCTGAAAAAACTTGTTGAGACCAAATGATGTATATATAAGAAAATATGGCCAAGGGGTGAATGTGGTGTATAAAAAACGATTAGAAACAAGAAAGTAAGTGTACTCAAGCGAATAGAAAATGTGCAACATAGTTCAGCCCCTTTCATAAAAGATGCACAGGTCATACAGTAATAAAATTGAACTCTAAAAGTCCGGATATCATACCCGAGTTGAGTTCTAATTGGAATTGATCATAAAACTACAGGGCTCTTCACTATTTAGGCAACCAAATAGGATATGAAATAAAATCAATTTAGTGAAGCCAAAAACTGATTTAAACTAATCTAAAATCTACCGAGCTAAAAAACCTACTTAATTCTAAAAGGTATGAAGAGAGGCAGGGATGGAGATAATTATTACAAAGCAGTTTAGAACGCCCGAAGCATAACACATTTGTAGAGTTGAATGCTGCATTTGTCCAGAGCAATGTGACATAGCTTAGTTTCTCCATACACCATACATTTCACTAATTAGAGATCCATGTTCCTTTCAGAGACATGAGTCTAAGGAGTTACTTGTAAAATCTAACCCTCTTTAAGATTTGATTGTTTTTATTTTCCAATACTTCACAACCATTTCTTAGGACTGAAGAATTCTTGCCCCCGTAGACAAGACTATGCAAGCCTTGTCCAATCTAATTGGTATCTCGTCCTTTAAATCTAATAAAAAATTTCTATCTCTTTGATTAGATCACTTCTAAAATGGGATCAAGATCATTCTATCAATTGGAGATGAGACCTCTACACATTAAACTGATACACCATCTAATTAATCCTTACACCATGAGTAAATTAATGATCTATCAAAGTAATCTTTTAGAGTTTATTAGTTCCATAATATTAGTCTAACATACCCCCAAGTTATTGCTCTTTACTCTCAGAAATCTCCATCTCTGTGTCACTCAAAGAGCCTCCTGGAAATCAGAGCAACATACAGCTCTTTTTTGGGTATAAGCTAATGATTTCAGAGCAGGTTCAATTGCATCAGACGAGTACCGATTATATAAGTCGAGTCTTCAAACCCACAAAATAGCGAGAATTTGCAAATGCGAATGTTCAACAATTAATCCCACCCAAGGGTGTTTAATGTTCCGTTACTGGATTACAATCATCACCCGATCAAACAAGAAGAACTGAAGAAAGAAATCAAGAGACAAGAATTAGAGAAAAAATCAATATTTTTAGTTTCAATCTTTTCAGAAACTTGATAATGAAATCTCAATCTACGTTATACAACTTTTAATCTCTTTAATAGAAATAAAAAATTTGCTCTAAAACTACTCTAGATCTATTAAAAATCCATCTTAACAAAACTAAAAAAAAAATGGGCGTTTAGAAGAGAAACCATGAAGTGTTTCTACTCCCATGCCACCAAAAACCTAAAAAAAAATGAGTATTTATAGTCCTAGGGTGAAATGGGCTTGGCAGCCAAAATATCCATTTTAACCTTTTGGTTTTCTCCCGAAGCGTTTTGTCTCGCGACCTTTGTTTTTTAAGCCATGACACAAATTTTTCTTTCTTGACATAGTTTTTCTAGTTTTTATGTCGCAACAGAAAAAACTATGTCGCGACAGAAAAAACTGTGTCGCAACAAAAACGCTAGAAAAAACCAAAAAATACCGAAAATGGATATTTTTGCTTGTTTTCAAGTCCATTTCACCATATGACTATAAATACTCATTTTTTAGGTTTTTAGAGCAATGAGGAGGTGGGAGAACACCTCTCATGGGGTTTCTCTCTCTAAACTTGTAGCGACCCCCGCGCCCGGCCCAACTTGAATGGCGAGTCCGAACCGAAACCCCGGGGACGCTCGGTTTATTTCTTTTTATTTTCCGTGTTATTAAATTTTCTTTTTCAAAAGTTGTTGTGACCCGAATCCCCGGCCTGACCCGAATGGCGGATACGAACCGGAGCCCGGTTTACTCCGATGTTTTCATTTATCTTATCAAAACATTTTATTAATTTGTTTAGTTGCGGAAGCGGTTTCAGTTTTGGGCAAGCCCATAATCATTTACAAATTCAAAGCAATTCGGTAGGCCCATAAACATTAACAAAATACATTTACAAAGAAGGCATTATATGCCCTTTCGAAATGATATACAAAAATCAAGTTTCAGGGTTTAACCCTTTTGTTTACAAAATACCACTTGTTCAAAAGATGATATGCAAAATTTCGAAGTATACACTTATACACCGTACTCTTTCTATGACTCAGCGTTGCGCGATCTTGGTCTTCTTTTTCTTTGCTTACTCGATACCTGCGCATAGATAAAAACTATACGCTAAGCATTTTCATGCTTAGTGGTTCTATACAATTCTATTTCAATATTCAAATTTAACTTGACATGCATTTAACATCAAACCATGTCTATTATATCCTTTTCTACTCATCTTAATCAATTACGCATACTTCGTTTTTCAAGTCATTTATCATATAACAACATGCATATTCAGGCGCAATAATTCAATTCACAATTCAATTTATGAGATTTGCATATACATAAAAATCCCGTACACTCGTGATGTTGGTTATTTCATCTTGACTATTCAATTCCTGATTTACGCGGATTCCGTTTGATGATCGCCCTTATTATCGACCGGTAATGTTCTTATACATTTAACGAATTCGATCTCCCATCATGGCCGGATGCCGTTTGGTGATTCCGACCGCGTGGTATCACTTATTGGTCTCCCATCATCTGCGGATCTTGGATTTGGTGCACCCAGGCATGTGGTATCAATTAAATGCATATGCCATCATGGCGGATCCGGTTGGTGAATCACGCCCGAGTGGGACGTTTCTTCAACGCATACGCCATCATGGCGGACGGACCGATTGGTGCATCAGCCAAGTGGGACGTTGGATCATTCGGTGCCTTTGTGGCGGATAACGGAATTGGTGCATCCGTCATTTGTTCGTCGATATCATTCAATTCACATTTATGACGGATTCCGTTTGATGAATCCCGTCCTTATCATCATTCACATTTATCCGGTTTTCAATTATCACATTTCATATTCCCATTCATATTATCTTTTCAAAGATATACTCAATCTGTGTACTTATTCCATATACTCCTTCATGCATATTTCTGTTACTTGATCTACCAAAATACTTGAAATAAGGAATGAGTCGAAGAACAAACCAAAGCTGTCGAATCTGGCTTTATACTCTTCAATCTCGGTCCTAGGTTAGGCGTGCATCACTAGGTCCTAGTCGATAACATTCACGCCACTCTTAGTGGATAAACAAATTGTTACAAACAATTTTAGTGAATTCAAATTTATTTTTCTTAGTCTTGAGTTCAGATATAAAGTCTTCAGAAGAGCGAACTAAACTTAGCGATGAGTGCAGTATATTTTCACCTAGCTCTAACATAATTGAACCCCCATTAATCATTTCTTGGGGTCCCTAGACATCGGGTATACGAATACGGGACTTGCTGACGAAAACATGCAAAAATGGGGCTCTTTGGAACCTTTGTCTGCGTGACCCTTGACTGTGGGGTATAGGTTGCTCACTCTTGAGGTGTGTGAAATTACGGGTTGCCTTGTGCCTCTTTTCTACCATGGCATGCAGGTCGGCTTGACTGTAGAATGGGTCTTTCGTTACTACCTTTCGAATGTTCGGGATTTTGCATTTTACATTTTTCATCCTGATCTTCTCGATACATGTCAAAAATCACCATGGAATCACTTCAAAACAATTCCAAGAAATGGTTTGATCAATAAAAAACCCTTTTCTCTCAAGTTAGGGTTTTCCCCCATCGAATCCAAATATGAGGTTAGGGTTTTGATTTTCTTGTGAACCTCTTTAAATCTCCCACTTCCATGTTGCTTTGTCCTTTTAAGAGGAAGAAATGAGAACGGAAGAACCCATTAGCGTGATCTCTTCCAAACCCTAGCTTTTTCTCTTCTTTCTCCTCCTCTTCTCTCACAAAAACGGGATGTGCTCGAAAAATGAGCTCCCAAAGACCTCTTTTGGTCTTTAAGAACCCCACTTAAGTGTAAGGCCATGTTTGGCCTTCCACCCTATTCCAAATTCTCATTTTTCCATTTTTTTGTCTTAATCACTTATTCCTCATAAGGCCTTGTTTGGCCACTGATAAGTCGATTTTCTATTTTGATATTCTAACTCTTTGTTTTACTTTGGCCATTCATTTATCACAATTTCATAAACATCTATTCTTTATACGACCCATAGGTCCCCAATTTTACAATTTTCCACGTTTTCCTTTTTCATAGGTTTATTTCGGGTTCAGCCATTCTCAATTTAGCATATAAAATTCAATCATATGCTCACTCTTTCAATTTATCAATTTATCAAATTACCCGGAAAAACCCAAGTTTGACTCAATTCATACCCATAATATATAATAAAATTATTATAAAAATTCTAGGGTATTTTTGGGGCGTTACAAAACTGCCCATTTTTCTTAGTTTTGTTGCAGATTTTGATTTTAAATAGATCTTAGAGTAGTTTTAGAGCAGATTTTTATTTCTATTGAAGAGATTGTGGTGCTGTATAACAGAGATTCAGATTTCATTACTGTTCAAACAAAGATTGAAACTAAATTCTGGATTTTTCTCACTCCTTGTCTCTTGATTTCTTTCTTCATGTTCTTTCTTTTTGTTTGATTAGTGATGATTGGAATCCAGTAATGGAACATTAAACACCCTCTAGGGGTAGGAATTAATTGTTGAACATTTAGATTTGCAGATTCTCAGTTATTTTGTGGGTTTGAAGACTGAATTTATATAATAGGTACTGTTCATATAATTAGTTGTTCAGAATATTAGTAGTTTATACCCAAAAGAGCTATATCTTTGCTCGATTTTAGGAGGAGCCCTCCCCAAGTGACACAGAGATAGAGATTCTGAGAGTAAACGATAACTTGGGGTATGTTAGACTAATATTATGGAACTAATGGACTCTAAAAGATTACTTTGATAGATCACTAATTTACTCATGGTGTGAGGATTAATTAGATGATGTATTAGTTTAATGTTTAGAGGTCTCACCTAGAATGATCTTGATCCCGTGTTAGCAATGATATAATTAAGGAGATAGCAAATTTTATTAGATTTAAAGGACGAGATACCAATTAGATTGGACAAGGCTTGCATAATCCTGTCTATGGGGGCAAGAATTCTTAAGTCCTAAGAAATGGTTGTGAAGTAATGGAAAAGAAAAACAATCAAATCTTAAAAATTCGAATTTTAAGTAACTAATTAGACTCATGTCTCACGAAAAGGAACATGGATCTCTAATTAGTGAAATGTATGGTGTATGGAGAAATCCATGCTATACTACATTGCTCTTAGATAAATGCAGCATTCAACTCACAAATGTTGTGCTTTCAAGGAAATGCAAACTGTTTTGTAAATAATTATCCCCATCCCTAGTGTCTCTCTTCATACCTCTTAGAATTAAGTAGGTTTTTATTTGGTAGATTTTAGGATTAGTTTTAAATCAGTTTTTATTTGAATTAGTTAGTTTTATTCACATCCCTATTTGGTCGCTAAATAGTGAAGAAGAGCCTTGCAGTGAGTTGATCAAATTCTGTTGAAGAACACCAATTCTCGTGAGTGCGATATCGAGAATTTTAGAGTCCACTTTATTACTTGTATGATCCGTACACTTGTGAAGGGTTGAAAGTGTTGGTAATACTTTTCATTTCGGTTTTGAGTACACTTACTTTGTTTCATCAGTTTTTAGTAGTACCATATTCACTCCATAAACCTTTATTTTGTATATATCATTTGGTCTCAACAAGTTTTGGCGTTGTTGTAGGGACTTTAGTTTAGTCCTGGTAACCAGACCTGCAGAAAATTGGTCAAGCAAGTTTTGGCCAATCCCGACAACGGTTCAAAAACTTGTTGACCAAGTGCCATATAAAAAATTTGTAACCTTTATTACGAGTATTATCAATCCACTAACCAGCGGCGCCAAACTTGTTGACCAATTTTTATATATAAGAATTTATGACACCCACTACTGCAAAAGGACTATTGTCTAATCCCGACATGACTTAAAAACTTGTTGACCAATTTTTAGACACAATTACCAAGGACTAAACTAAAGTCCCATAATAACGCCAAAAAACTTATTGAGACCCGAATGATGTATATATGAAAATATGGCCAAGAGTTAATGTAGTAATATCAAAAACTGATTAGAAACAAAAAAGTAGAGTGTACTCCAAAAACTAAGTGAAAATATTACCAACACTCAGCCTTTAGGGTATGGTCATACAGGCAGCAAGAGTGGACTCGCAGAGTCCGATATGCATTGCCCGTGAAGATGAGAAGGTTACTCTGAGTCAGTTATTCTCTTCACTATTTTTAGGGACAAATAGAACAATGAGACAAAAAACCAATTTAATTGAATAAACTTGTTCAAAAAACATCTAAAATCTACCAAATAAAACACACTTAATTCTAAAAGGTATGAAGAGCTTATGGATGAGGGATGGTGACACAAAAACTGGAACCACTGACACTATGAAAGCTTACAGCATTGTGTGTTGTCTCAGAGCAATGTGGTATAGCATGGATTTCTCCATACCTCCTTTCACATTCACTAATTGAGATCATGTTCTCGGCGATCGAGTCTAATACAGCCCACTTGTAAATACGACCCTCTTTTACTTATTTTCTTTTTCAATATTTCACAACCATTTCTTAGAACTCATTCTTGCCCCATGATATGATTATGCAAGCCTTCTATCTGGTGGTATCTCATCCTTTAAATCTGTAAAACTGCTATCTCATGACAAATCATTGCTAACTGCAGATAAATCATTATCAATTGAGTGAGACCTTTAAGAAGCATTGGCGATACATCATCTGAGTGGTCCTCACACCATGATAAATAGTGATCTATCAAGCTGTCTTTGGGTAATGGATTCCATAATGTTAGTCTAACATACACGAGACCATCTTACTCTCGAGGGAATCTCTATCTCGTGTCACTCGGCTTACTGAAAATCAAAAGCAGATATAGCTCTTTTGAGCATAACTGCAATATTATGAACAACTATTTATGAACAGTACTTAAGTCTTCAAACCCACCAATCTTTGGGGAATCTACAAATACAGTATTCAAGCAGGTCAATCCCCACCCACAGGGTGTTTCTTGTTCCGTACTAGATTCTAATAAATACGATCAAGAAAGCGATGAGAAGATCAGAGACAAGGTGAGAAAATCGATTGCTTCAATCTTTGTGTGCTCAGCGATATTGAAATAATAGTCTACATTGCTAGCTGCAAAATCTCTTCAGTAAGCTGCAAAAAATACGCTCTACCTTCTTGTGGAATCTATTAAAAAATAAAAATGCGCGACAAACAAGAAAAATAATGGATTTAAAGAAACCCCATAAGAGGTGTTATCCCACCTCCCCGTTGCCCTAAAAACCTAAAAAAACGATTATTTATAGTCCTAGGCTAAGATGGGCTTGAAAACAAACCAAAATATCCATTTTCGGCCTTTTGGTTTCCGGCGTTTTTTATTACTGCTACGGTTTTACGTACAGTGGTGCGACACAATTTTTAAATCGCCAACGCAAAAACTAAAAAAACATATCCGCGACATAGTTTTTGTCCTTGTTTATAAAAACTAAAAAAACATGTCGTGACCTGAGTTTTTCGATAAGCGACATAAAAACTAGAAAAACTATGTCGCGACACAGTTTTTTTCTATTGCGACATAGTTTTTCTATCGCGACATAGTTTATCTATTGCGACATAGTTTTCTTTGTCCAACTTGTCGGGGCCATAACTTCTTCGTTTTAACGCGGATTTGGGCGTGTGAGGTGTTATTGGAAAGCTCTTTGAATGTAGAATGTAACCAATAGAGTTGAACCATTTGATGCTCCAAATGATACAGAAAAATTCATCTTCTCAATGATGCATTGTGAGACCTCAGATTAACTCTCTTTTTGGAAACATTTTGTATTTTTCTTACTAAATCACTTGCTTTCCATCAAAAATTCTGCAAAACCAAATTTAGAGAAAATGTTTTGAGATTTACATGAATATGGATATAAAATGCTCAAAATAGCTTGTAAAATGAACTCAAAACATAGATGAGTTTTACACTCATCAAATACCCCCAAACTTAAAGTTTTGCTTGTCCTTAAGCAAAGAAAAGAAAGAAGTTGCTTGTCCTCAAGCAATGGAAGAGAAGAGTTCATTTCACCCTTTTTATTTAACCAAAATTGAGTAATCAAAGCTTAGGGTATGTGATGTGTCTCAGCAGTGCCACTTACAAAGGAATATGGGAATATGATCCAATATAATTTATTCATTTAATAGTGAATTAATCTCATAATAGACAAATTTAGATTATGGTTCTCACTAGTGTGTGTGTGTGTGGTCTTCCCCTATCCAAACAATTGCAAGCTAGATGAGTTTATGAGAATTGAGAAAAGTACGCGGATCTCCTAAGATAATTTATTTTGGTTCCATAGGCTTGTTATTCTTATCACTCTCCACTAGTGTAGGCACACACAACTCTCAAGATCAAGTAGGTCTTTATAAGCTTGTAATGTAAGGCTTGGGTAAGGGGTAGTTGAGTAGTCATTTTAGGCTAAAACTTACCTAAACATACATATTTTTATCGTGACGGCTCCTACTCCATCTGATTCTTACCATGTCTTGCTGTGGCACTCTCAAGCACCCAAAATCTGTTTAGGTGCATATTATACTCCTCATATCACCTTTCTGCAAAAATTCTGCATTCTTTCAGCAAAACACCAAAAAGCCTTTTTTCTTTGAGACAGGATCATGAAGTGGTGCATCAAAACCCCTTAAGCTTTCTACCAACCCTTAGTGAGCTTTAAATGGTAGCTCCCGACCTATTACAGCCTTAGTGTACTAGGTGGGGCACCTCCAAGTTTACTCTGGGAAGGAAGGCTGCGAGGCCCCTAGACTCGCTCCTCTCTTGACTTTTATTGTATTTACTTCTTTTACACTTGACATTTTTCTTTTTTTCTTTTTTTTTCTCCTTCATTTTTACCAACCTCTTTTGATTTTCAACTTAACTCACATTTCAACTTCAATTTGGAGTTATTTTTCTATGAAAAATAACTCCCCAAGCTGACCCTCACCACATTAATCAATTATGTTTCAAATCCTCATGTTATGGGTGAGTTTGGTTCTTTCACGAGAGTGATGTGCAGAAGATTATTGGCTTCAGAAACTTACTTGGTTCTTATAAACAAAATTTTGGCTCTTTAAGGCTCAGCATTCTGGTACTAGAGGAATAATGCATATGCATAGTAATAAGGTTAACTTGAGCCTGATCTTTCGAGATGACGCATATCATTTCCCAAATTGTTGTGTTGCACAAGTTTGTAGCCTCGGCGATAATAGAACAAGTTCTAGAACCTGTAGGTCGAAATTAGATGGATTCTCTTGAAGCCTTCTCTAACCCAAGCTAGAGCTAACAGGGTAGTTAGTGACTGAGTCACATGGATTTTGACAATGACTAAATAACTGTGGGGATAACTCATTAAGCATTAGAGATCCTGTGTCTTTGAATCTTGTCACATCTTAAGGGTTCAATTATGATGTTCTTGACCTCACAACAACTCTAAGGAAAACTCAATTAACTCAATGGCGGATTCACATCGATGGTTGATTAGGAATCAACAAATTTATAACCTAACTCCTCTCTTTGCTGTAGTCTAGCTCTTTAACGACATAATGAATCTGAATTGACAGGGATGGGTTTTCTTCTTGTAGGTGACTTACAGTTGGTTCAAAATAGGTAATTCATTTGGACAGACTTTGTAAACAATGAATTTGATGATTGAAACTGAAAGTAAAGTGAAGTGAAATATAAAAGAGAACTGCAAAACATCGGGATATTAGGTTTGGGATCCAGCGATGCGAGGTTCTGGATGCATTTCCTCGCGTAGGAGAATGACATATAGTCATTTCCCGAGCCGGGATCTTCATTGCTTCTAAAACCTAAACCTAACAATTTCTTTTGAAGTGTTTATTGAGCATTAATGCTCTCGAACGGTAGAAAACCTAACTCCCGGTATCTTACAATGACTAATAAGTGGTAACTAACGAATCTCAGTGCATCTAGCAATAAGCATCCCACCCGAACCTAAAGATTGCCAAGTACTAATCATTCCAAGGTCTTTGTCAAGGGGTTTTGAACCTAGTGTTAACTTGAGGGCATAAATGTCAATAAATGCAGCGTTAAAAACAAGAGAAACCTTAGTTACCTGGTCATGCCAATGGCCACCTTTTCAAGGATAGAGGGGTTTAGCCCATCATCTCACAGGTTTCCATCCCCTCGGAGGTGTTTGAAACCAGAAGTGAGAGAAAATGAGGAGAAACTCGGAGGCGGGAAAGAGTCCATCGAGGAAAAATGTATTGATTCTCCCCTCTCTTTTGGGTTCTGAGTGTAGCGGGCTTATATATACTCTGACTATGAGAAATTACAAAAAATATATCAATATCTACTATTACATTAAGGGTAATTTGGAAAATCACAAAAGTTGGCTCAGCCAAAGAGATCAAGCAAGAGGAGACAAAAGTAGGACAAATTGCTGACATTGCGAAAATTCACAATCTTTCGAGAATTTAGTGACTACAAAACCTTACGCTCTTTATGCTCGCTCTTCTTCTAGCCTTTTAAGCTACTTGGCTACGAATTCAACTTGACTGCCAGTGCTAGAGGCGACTTAATCCCAACTTGAGCACGATGTGCAGTGTGTGGCTAGTTAGAGGTGGAAGAGAAAGGTTGAAAACAATAAGAATTCAGCGATCATCAACTCCTTCAGCATAGAACCGGTCACCAGCGTCGATAGAAATGGACAATGTTTCCAATTTTTCAAGCACACCAATAAACAAAACACAAAAAAAAAAAATGGGTGCGATTTTGGCTTGAAACTATAGGTGTATGGTATATATGATATTAAAAAATATGACCCTTTTTCTATTTTGGCACACAAAAACAACAGCTCCACGAAGATTAACGGCAAGCCAGCATGAACAACACAAAGTGGGCTTGCTCAAAATAGTAGTAAAAACATAAATGTAAAAGCCACTTCCTTTGCTAACTCTCCCCGACCCAAATGTACATTGTCGCCAATGGGGCTTCGGACAGAAAGCTGAAGGAAGTGCTACCTCTCGATGATGTGCGGCGGGTAGGATGTCATCTCATCACAGGCGAGCTAGGGCTTGATGATGAAAGGCTACCCATGAGGGGCGTGTCCTGCTGGCTGTTTGCAGGTCAAGTGGTACATGGGGTCTTTGGATGAGTAGAAGGCGTAGCTCAGGCGGAGAGTGAGATGAAGAGGCCTAGTGAGCGCGATGAAGATCGGAGGAAGGCCAGGTGACTCATCTGCCACGAGGAGTTGCGTTGTTACGTGTTGAGCATAATTGTGGCACGAACAGCGATGGCTCTATACATGTCATCCTCTGTAAGTTGTATGGCAGCGAATCTTTGACGTGACTAAAAAACGGAGGACTGCATCCATAATAATCAGGAAATCTCAAGGGGATATAGAGATATGATGGAGTGGGAGTCTTTGAGGCGTCTTGGAGTCTAAGGCGAGTCTAAGGATCTAGAGGCACTAGAGAGGTGCGAAGGGCGACGAAGGTGGTGGCATCGGCCATTGGGTTGGCGGATGCGGAATGCGGGAGGCTCTCTAGTGTGCACCGCAGGAGGTGGCTGATCCTCCACATGATGGCCATCTGCTGGCTGATCCTCGGCTGGGTCCTGGAGTGAGAGGTGAGGAGCACCAGGCATAGTATGCCATTTCTTGACAGTGGGCCAGGTTTTGAACACAATTCTGCAGCTCTAACGGGGCTCAGCAGGAAAGCGAGGTGCTCCAACACACGAGATAGCGACCTCGGAAATGGGAGGCCATGGACTCAGCTCGGCTAAGGTTCCTGCGGTGGACCTTGTCCTCGAAGTGGAACAAGGAGGTCATAATAAGCTCAGCAAGGCTGAACCAAAAACACTCGTAGATATGATAGAGGGCCCCCAGAATGGCTCCTCTCTTTTGCACTAAATGCTGCAGTGGAAAAAGATTGGACCACGGTACATGGTTAATAAGAAGCATAATCGGAGGAAGTTGCCTCCTGAATAGGATGGATCTATTTTGCCGCATCGGTTTTGGATAATAGTGGCCATCTCAATGTGAGGGATGGGACCCTGGTCTAAGCTACGCCGAGTTGGCGGGGACAGCGGAAGATTTAGGTAGCGGCAATATCAGTGTGAAGTATCCTCTTAGTTATCAATAGAAGTGTATGGCGAAGGTAAGATTGGGATCCTTTGGATGTCATAGTGTGGTAAAACTTGACGATCACACGGGGGTAGAAAAACACAGTGGGTCGTAGGCTCAGGGTGCCGATGCACAAGCGCATAGGTCTCGAGCTCGGGAGGCGGCAAAAAGCAAGGATGTCATAGCTATATCTCGCTCGATGCGGGTCTTAAATTTACTATCCGTGCACAGAATAGGGCCCACGGTATAGAGGCGGGCCTTCGGATAAGAGGCAGGGACGGATCTGGCCCCGCGAGAAATTTGAGCCACGAGGTGTGGTGATGAAGGAGGCTCACGGGGCGAGAGGTGGAAGTTTGCGGGCGTGTCCGAGCCCTCTTTGGAGGTGGGAACCTCCTGGCGGGCCGAGGGTGTGGAGGAGATGGAGTAAGTATCCGCATGTGCCTGCGTGGGGCGGGCGGCCAGCCGAGAAGCTCAGCGAGGCGCAGCATGCCTCTACAGTGTTGGGGCGCGGCGGCGTAGCCGGCGTAGTTAAGTCAGCAACGGAAGGGGGCGTGGCAGCAGCTGGTGGAGAGGATGGCCTCACTCGGAGGGCTTTGTGCGGGAGGCCCATGCTCACCAATGGGGTCTCATCATAGTGGATCGAAGCGAGGAAGAAGAATGGAGAAGAAAGGGGTTTTCTCTAGAGAAGTTCTTCAGGAAATTGGTTTGAAAAGAAATAGAATGGAGGTTAGGGATACTTATAGGGGTTAGTGAAGGTGAAAAGTTTGTAGTAACTTAATTTCCATGAATGGGCACTAAAAACCAAGGTTCAAAAATTAGGGAGACATAAATTGGAGTTGCAGGAATAAAAAAGCCACAGGAAGATGAGCAGAGGGCGGCTGAAGGGACGAGGCTGACAATTCGCACATGCGAAATTTCACAATATTGCGAAATTTGTGGTGATTAGTCTTTCAAAAGTGCTATTTTGGAGCCTATTTATTATAGGTTTTGAATGCTTTTTGTGTATTAATCATTATGTAACAATTTATTTACACATTTAAGGTCCCTATTATCTATTGATCGCATTTTGTGGCAAATTTTGCGAGTTTTTCTGCAGGCATAATCATGCAAAAATTGTTGAGTCGATCAAACACATGAAGAATTCGAGTCAAACTCAACATAAGTAAATCGAGACCCGAGAGGGAAAGAAGAGCCCAAAATTAAAGAAAATGAAGCGGGGAGACGATGGAGCATTGTGACGCAGTGAAGCGGTCTTTGAAAATTTATACGCATTTAGAAATTTCGCTATATATAGCGAAATTTTAAGTATCATAGCAAGTGCAGCTGTCTTCAGCGAAAATTTTGCTTCTAGCAGTGCGCTCCACAGTTTTTTGTGCAAGCGACCTGGTTTTGGTTTTCTCATTTCTACCCTTGTAATAGCTTTTAGTTTCGATTTTTGTAATTTCCTTGCTTTCACGAGCCGTATATAAGCTAGAGTTAAGGTTTGTATAATCAATCATACGCAATAAATTTTTGGGCTCCAACTCTCCGTTTCGACTTCTTCTGCTTCCTTTCTTTCATTTTCTTTTCTATTTTCTAGGAAGCCCGAGCACCCTCAGAGATGACGGCTTCGGAGGATGGTTTAACTAAAACCCTTCCCTCCTTGAAATGGAAGGTTGTTGGTGCGAGGATCTGGAGCTGCGAGGGTCCCACGATTTCTTCACCCAGCGAATATCATACGTCACTTTGTGTCCCTTTCCTAGCGTGGTTTTATCCCGCCGAATCTCCTTGAATAGCTATTATTTGGTAAGCTTTTTAAGTGGATGCTTATTGTTAGATCATGATATTCGTCAGTTACCCTCTATGACCATTGAAAGGGAGTCGAGACTTATTCTTCAACGTCGGTGATGTGATGGCAGTAGATGCCATTTTCAAAAGGATAAATATTTTGGGTTAGGTTTATAGCTAAGCGAAGATCAGGTTCGGGAAATGACTATATCGTCATCCTCGATGTGAGGAAATGAGCAGATGACCCCTCGGTTGCCCTAGAATCCTAAGCTGGTATCCACGATACTTCAAAGGAGACATCTTTTATTATTTTCTTATTTCATGATTTTATTTGTCACTCACCATAAAAAAAAAAAAAGTATATTTTATTTTTATAAAAAAAAAAAAATTAGTCTCTCACACAAAAATATTTAAAAAAATTTTTGTTTTTTTTATTTATTTTATTATTTTTATTATTATTTATTAAAAGTATTTTTATTTTTATTTTTATAAAAAAAATGTTTTTATTTTTATTTTTATTATTTTACTATTATTATTATTATTATTATTATTATTATTATTATTATTATTATTAATTATTTTATTTTATTTTCAAAAAAAAAAAAAAATTTTCGCTATAATTATAGCGAAAATTTCGCAAGAATAGCGAAATTTTTGCTACGTGCAAATTTTAAGCTATGCTGTGAAATTTTCTCTATGTAGCGAAAATTTTCGCTACTCACGATTTGCCTCGATTTTGTTTTGCCTCTGCGTTTTCATCGAACTCCGTTTTAGGCATTTTGAGCACGATTGGAAGCTTAGGAGTGTAGAATCCAAAAATAGCCAGAAAGAATACTTTTGAAATTTTTATAAAGGTGAAATTTTCAAAATGCTCCAACTTGTCACTTTTTTTCCTCTCTTTTCTTCTTATAACTTGTTCATTTGAAGCCCAAATGGAGTGAATAAGGTGTCGATGGAAAGCTTGTGAAGTCTTCTATCCAAAAACGATCACATCTCATCAAGAAGGTAACACTTCCTTCCCTAACTTTCCAATCCGAGCCCCATTGCGGACAATGAGACATTTGGTTGGGGAGAGTTAGTGAAGAAAGTGGCTCTGCTGTGTTTTTGTTACTATTTTGAGCAAGCCCAATTTGTGATGTTCAGTGGCTTGCTGGTTTTCTTTTTTTTTTTGTGAAGTTGTTATACTATACAGCTTATTTTGTTCAAAAACTGCACCCATTTTTTTTTGTGTTTTGCCTAACTTGTGGTTTGAAAAATTGAAACTTTGTTCAATTCTATTGATGTTAGATTGGTTCCATGCCTAGTTGAGTGGATGATCAGTTGAACTCTTGTTGCTTTCGACCTTTTTTCTTCCACCTTTAGCTAACCACACACTGTGCACATCAGGTTTCTTCAATAACCTGAAAAACTGCCTAGCCTCCTAAGCCTTGCAATAACCTACCATAGTTTCGTTGACCACCTTTAATAGGTTAAGGACCTGTAGGAAAGAAGACTAATGCGTCCCAAAGAAATAAAAAGAAAAAGAAAGAGAAAGTAAAAGAAGGAAAAATTGCAACGCTTTGCCTTGAAGCAGAACGTCGAGAGGGGTTTTATGGCAACCTTTAACTGGTGCCTAAGCCAGCGGTTGGGAGCCACCGACGAGTGCTTTCCATTACATGGGTGGATAGGTGGAGTTAGCAAGTTGTAGGTGCGAAGTTTGAAATCATTCGGGTCAGGGGTGAAACTTTGAAGAGTTAGTGGTCGAAAGATCCTCATGACTTGGTGCCCTAAGCACCATTGAAAGTTTGGGGAGTCATCGGTTGATCCCAGTACATGGACTGGTGAGGTCGATTCCTCGGCATTGCACCACCACAACACAAAAGAGTTGTGGAATAAGAGTGGGTCCTGATCTATCTGGGTTGGTTAGCGTGCTAGGTTGTGGCAATAGCCTAGTTGGGGGAAGTCTGGGTTTAAAGTTTATTGTTGAGAAGCGATCAAACAAACACTTGGGTTTTTGGTGGAAGCTTGCGGTTGATTCACGAGAAGTATAGCTCTTTTGATACCGATTTTGTATGGCATTCATTCTCTAAGAATAGTTATTGGACAAGGCTTTGATGATTCTTACTTAGGGTTAGGCATTACTCACATTCAACCTTTTGAAATACCATTTTTGTGAACATTATTTGTTGCATCGTTTTGTATGCTCCCTCTTCTTTCTTTCAATTGCATTGCTAAGGGACTAGCAATGTGTAGGTTAGAGAGGTGTGATTAGTGCTTTCGAGGTAGCTATTTTGAGCACATTTATTATAGGTTTTGATGTTTTTGTGTACTAATAATTGTAATTAACCCAATTTACATTAAGGTCCTATTATCCTGCGATCGCATTTTGTGGCAAATTTTGCGAGTTTTTCTGACTAATCGTACCAAAATTTAGAGTCAGAATCGAAACATGAAGAAATTCGAAGTCAAACTGACATAAATGCGTCGAGACCAAAGAGGAAAGAAAGAGCGAGAAAAATATAAGAAAAAAATGAAGCGAGGGCATGCTTGATAGCCGACATGATGAGCAGTGTCAAAATTTCGCTGTATGTGGTACCTTCTAGCGAAGATGTCACTCCTTGTTTTTGTGTCTGAGCGACTTAGTTTTTGGTTTTCTCATTTCTACCCTTGTAATAACTTTTAGTTTTGCGTTTTTTTTGTATTTCACTTGCTGCGAGCGGTATATAGCTAGAGTCAAGGTTTGTAACAATCAATCAATACTGCAATAAATTTTTGGAGAAGCTTTCAACTCTCCCGTTTCCCGCTTCTTCTCTGCTTCCTTTTCTTTCATTTTCTTTTCTATTTTCTGGGTAGCCAAACACCCTCCGAGGATGACAACTCGGAGGATGGTTGGCTAAAACCTTCCCTGAAGTGGAAGGTTGTTGGGTCGGGAATCCCAGAAACTCTTGGGGGTCCTATTCTTCCGCGGGGTATCCCTTCTTGTCCTTTGTGTCCCCTTTCTAGCGTAGGTTTTTATCCTTCGATTCTCCTTGAATGGTATTATTTGGTAAGCTTTTAGGGTTCGGTGGATGCTTATTGTTAGATCCAACGTATTCATTAGTTACCCTCTATGACCCATTGAAGAGTCGGGAGACTTATTCTTCAACTGTCGGTGACCAACGATGTGATGCGTACCATTTTTCAAAGGATAAATATTTTGGGTTAGGTTTTATAGCTAAATGAAGATCAGGTTCGGAAATGACTATATGTCATCCTCCCGATGCGATGGGCAGATGACCCCTCGGTTGCCTGATCCCTAGCTCGACATCCCGATACTTCAAGGAGACATCTTTTATTATTTTTCTTATTTCACTTCAGTTTTATTTCAATCTGCTCACCATCAAATTCCCCTGTTTTTAGCAAACCTTAAAATCCAAAAATTCAGGTTTAATATCCTTGCCAAATCATTTTGTGAAGAGCCCCATCCACGAGGTTCGACCCTAGAGGCCACTATCTGCGGTAGCACCTTTCTGATGAGTAGGAAGAATACAGGTTATAAATATTGGTGATTTGATACCTCACGTGGCTGAATCAATAGCATGAAAATTTCAGAGTGGGCTGCGTTTGCATTATGAATTTATAGGCCTTCAAGCTGCAAAAATCAACCCCCCATATCAGTAACACTTGCAAAATAGAACACCAAAAATTATGAAAATGAGCATACGACTAGAAAAAGCATGAAAGAACAAATATGAAAATTGAAATAGACTAAACAAAAATCTAAAAATATTTGGAGTGGCTTTTTTAGTCTCCGCAGAGACCAAGCCCGCCTAAGGTGGTTCTTCAGAGTTGTGGAGGATCAAGGAGGGGGAGCTCCTCCTTGTTTGATGTGAAATGTGCTGCAAAAGGCTTGAGCCTCTGGCCATTGACTTTGAATACCTTGCTATCCTTGGAGTTTAACAGGTCTACTGCTCCATTAGGGTAGATTTGGTGGATAATGAATGGGTCGGTCCATCTTGACTTAAGCTTGCCCAAAAAGAGGTGAAGCTTGGAGTCATAAAGCAGCACTTGATCTCCTTGCTTGAAATTTTTGCGGGCTATCAACTGATCATGTCATTTCTTCAATCTGTCTTTTGCAATCTTCGAGTTCAAGTAGGGATCATTTCTCAGCTCTTCTAGCTCATTGATATCAAGTAACCTCTTAAGGTCGGCTCTTCCCAAGTCCAAATTTAGCTTTTTGATTGCCCACCATGCCTTATATTCAATCTCCACTAGCAGGTGATATGCTTTGCCATAGACTAGGCGATAAAAGACATACCCAGGATTGTCTTGAAGGCTATCCTGTATGCCCACAATGAATCTAGAAGTTTGAGAGACCAATCTCTCCTGTTGGAGTTCACCGCTTTCATCAATATAGTCTTGATTTCCCTGTTGGCGAGCTCAACTTGACCACTAGTCTAAGGATGGTAAGGGGTGGCTACTTTGTGTTTTACACCATATTTAGCTAAGAGGTTCTGGTTTATTCTACTGAGTGTGAACCTCCATCACTAATTATGGCCTTGAGCCCCAAATCTTGAAAAGATAAAATTTTCTTCAAGAATTTTCAATACTACCTTGTGGTCTGTGTGCTACGCATGGAGCTGCTTCAACCACTTAGACACATAGTCCCAGCCCCACCCGATATGTATATGTATCGAAGAAGCGAAATGGCCCCATAAAGTCGATGCCCCAGACATCGAATAAATCAACTACCAAAATTGGGTTTAGAGGCATCATGTGACAGTGAGAGATCTTCCATAGTCTTTGGCATTTGTCGCATCCACAGCATACGTTGTGGGCGTCCTTGAAGAGGAAAGGCCAATAAAATCCATATTGGAGCACCTTCATGGCAGTCTTCTAGGAAGCAAAATGACCTCCACATGCATTTTCATGGCAGTGACTGAGTATTCCTTGCTACTCTTCCTCAGGCACACATCTTCTAATTATCTGATCAGCATAATATTTGAACAGGAATGGCTCTTCCCAATAGTAGGAATGAATTTTTGCAAGAAGAACTTCTTGTCTGTGCCTTCCACATAATTGGTATTTCTCTGGTGCCCCGAGAATTGGCAGTAATGATCCTTTCATGGGGCATTTTCCACTAGTAGCAGTGACTCCTCAGGAAACTCATCATTGATTGGAAGGTTGTGGGTGTTGTGTGCTATGGTTAGTCTCGAAAGGTGATTCGCCATAACATTCTCCACTCCCTTTTTATCTTTGATCTGCAGGTTGAATTCTTAGAGCAGGAGGACCCATCTAATGAGTCTAGCCTTGGCTTCTTGCTTGGTAAGGAGGTACTTCAAAGCTTAATGATCTGTGAAAATTATGATGTCTGACCCCACCAAGTATGCATGAAATTTATCGAGGCGCCAGACCCACTTGCCAGCGACTCTTTCTGCATTGGTAGTGTGGTTCCTCGTGCTTCATTTAAGAAGTTTTGCTTGCATAGTAGACCACATAAGGTTTCCTATCTTCTCACGCGAGAAGCGTTCCTATAGCGAATGCTCTCATTCGCACCATAACCTGAGTAAGTGCAGGTTGGGGGCCCTCGCTGTGGTGCAGTGGTTAAGTAGGATTTGAGCTCCTCGAAGATTCTTTGGCAGTCTCCATCCCAGGAAAATTTGGCATCCTTTTTCCGACGCAAGGGTTTAGCAATTTCAAAAGTCTTTAGTCAGCCTCAGATAGAAAGCTTTGCATGTCAATTGTCTCACGGTTTTCACATTTGTGGGGAAAGGAAGTTTGAAATCAACTCAATTTTGCCTTGTCGACCTCAATTCCCTTGTTGGATATGATATGTCCCAACACAATCCCCTGGTTTACCATAAAATGACATTTTTCCCAGTTCAACACCGAAATTTTCTCGATGCACGTGAGGACAAGTTGAGTTTACGAAGCATTCTTCAAAACTACCCCCATATACCGTGATGTCATCCATGTAGACCTCCATAATGCGCTCCACCATGTCACTAAAAATACCAAGCATGCATCTCTGGAATGTGGCAGGGGCATTGCATAGACCGAAGGGAATTCTTTTGTAAGCATAAGTCCCAAATGGACAGGTGAAGGTAGTCTTCTCTTGGTCTTCTGCTGAGATCTCTATCTGGAAGAAGCCTGAATAGCCATCTAGAAAGCAATAGAAGGGATGCCCATAAATTCTCTCAAGGAGCTGATCCATAAATGTTGCTCTTTCTTTCTTTCATTACTAAGGGACTAGTGGGAAGTGATCTTTCCTTGTTACTTCATTCAACCTCCTATAATCAATGCATACCCTCCAACTTGTGGTAAGGCGAGTGGGCACCTCTTCTCCTTTTTCATTGCACACTGTGGTCACCCTAGATTTTTTTGGCACAACCTGAGTTGGACTCACCCAGGTACTATCAGATATGGGGTAAATGATGTCGTCTTATAGTAACTTGAACTACGGACAAACCACTTCTTACGTATGATTCAATCTCACTCTACAGGTTGTCTTCTTGTTTTGGCTTCTCTTCCAGTAGATGTGATGGGTGCAAACCAAGGGGTTGATCACTAAATGGAAGATTTTCCACCCAAATAGCACCTTGTTCTTCACGAGGACTTCAGTGAACTATTTTCTATGAAAGCATTGAGAAGCGGTAGAAGATATTACAACTGGTCATTGGTTGTCCTCTTCTAAATATGCATATTTCAATTCCACAGGTAGAGGTTTGAGGTCCAACTTCTGAGGCTCAATGTTTGTTTCTTCAGTTAGCAGGGGCAAAATTTCTTCTTTTTTCTCCATGGCCCATGTACAGCACAAAGTTCTTGGGTTTTTTGCAGTTCTTCATGGAAATCTGCCAGTTCCTCAATCAGCACATCCTGTAGCACACTTTCTTTGCTCAGCTTGCTCCTCGAATAACGTAATCAAGCATACTTCTTGGACCTTCTTCCTTGCATGCATATGCTTTTTGCCCAGTGGAAAATGTTGAGTTCACGAGAAGTCATATTCAGAATGTAGTTGCATAACTCCATTTAATGGAGTTAATGATACGCGTGGAGGTGTGGGGGTCTTCCAAGAATAATAGGTACATGGTTAGCTCCCACTGCAACTAGTTCTATATCAAGCAAAACAAAATCTACAGGATAGTAGAATTTGTCCACCTGTATCAAAACATCCTCCACAGTGCCTTTGGGGATTTTTATGGATCTGTCTACTAGGGACAATGTGATGGTGGTGGGCTTCAATTCTCCCAAACCCAGCTGCTTGTACACTGAATAAGGCAACAAGTTGACACTAGCCCCTAAGTCCAGTAGTGCCTTCTCGCTGCCGAGTCACGATGTTCAAGAGATGGTTGGACGGCCAGGTCTTTATTGCTTCCGCGGGGTTTTTGCATTGGATAATGGCATTGACTTGTTTTGTCGAAGGCCTTCTTATCAACATTTAACCCTCTTTTCACTATGCACAAGTCCTTTAAGAATTTGGCATATGTAGGAACTTATTTAATCATGTCTAACAAAGGGATGTTGACCTCCCCACTTCACTCCATCTCGTTTGACAGACTTTTCTTTCTTTATCGCTCTATGAAAATGGGTGTTCCTTCTAGTTTGAATCATCCTTTATCCCATCTTTCTGTGTCCCATTTCTTTCTCCTTATTCTCTTGTCTCTCACTGTTTGTGGTCCTACTCAGCCAATCCTCCTACCACTCCCCAGTGAGATAAATCGTTTTCACTTCATCCATCCCTGAGTTTGTTCACTTAAAGAGTTTCAATTGTAGTACCCCTCAATCGTCAGAGTTTGAGGAATTTCCTTTTCTTGCACCTCGTCAAGCATGGACACAGACCCCAGAAATTGAACACAATATCGCCCAGCACATCTGCACCCAGGTCTCCTCAACTCCCTGCTCCGCATGCCTCACCCCATTCCATCCTCCATCCACTGGCATTCCACCCGCTTTTGTCTCAGATAAACTGCCTCACCCACTTCTGCTCTAAATCTATCATAGCCTGCTCAACCTGAGACAGGTATTTTTGCAGATTGGTCATTTTGTGAAACCATTGCTGGCAAACAGAAAATGTGGTACATATGCCTGAGGCCTGGTTTCCCACTTAGAGGTGCAAGATGGCTCTTCCAATCAGATTATATGTCGTTATAGCATCATTGTAATATAGTTATTTTAATAATATTTGGTTTGCTCAACACTATATCCCTTACGATGAACATTATAATGCTTCTCCTGTGCCTCACTTGACTGCAACATACCACTGTTTATAGCAGGTTTCAACATCTGCTTTGCATTCTCATGTTGATTTCTCATCTCTAGCCTCCATCCTTTCTAGCTATGTGATAGCTTGTTTCTTCATTTACATCTTCTCCTGAATGTGAGTACATGCTCTCCCTGAAGTGAGCATGGTTCCTTATTCTTCTCCCATTTCTGATTAGTTCATTCTTAAGCTTTTGACAGCCACATATAGTCAGAGTCCAAGGTTTCTCCTGGATTTTGCTCACTAACATTACCACATGAAGTCTCCAAATGTTTCGTTTCAATAAAGTATTTATTCCATCACAAAATTGTTGATCTATGAACCATGTCAAACCAAGTATGATAATGCCACCATTGCCTCCAAACACCTTCCCAACAATTCCAGAAATTCCTTCATTTCACATCGTAGCAGAATAAAAATCTATTCCTCTCGCACTATTTGCCTCTATGCGGTAGGAGTGGAAGTACCTTCGGGAACCACTCATCTCCGGCCTAATCTGGATTTGTCCTCGACCTCAAAGAGTTGAGCCAATCTTAGCTCATCTCCTGAGTCGTGAGGAAAAATCTCCCAAACATCTGATCTAGATTATAAAGATCCCTCCTCATATGTCGATACTCCCTCAAAGTCCGTGATATGTATACGGCCCTACCTCCATACCATGGTATATCGAGTGCGAGGCGTAACGAGGGCCTAATAACTCAGCTCTCTGGAGACACAATGGATAAGTAAAAATTTCACTTTGGGATGTATGTGATCCTTGATGACCCACATGCATCGATTCCCTTTGCATCCCTATCACATGGGCTGCTCCTGGAGTTCATCTAATCTGAATGCTCAAGCTCACTTCACCATTTGTCACTGAGGGCACCGATTCTTTCTGACCATCACTAGTTCCTATCCCATCAAGACACAAACTCCATATGAACAAAATGTAACACTTAAACAAGAAGCAAAGACAAGGCTACCAAAAAGGTTAACGTTACAAAAATCATTATGATGAAAAGAAATTTAATCAACCCAAGAAGAACGCTAGGGTAAATTTGAAAGAGATGTTCAGATCAATACTTGTGACAGAGGATCATGTAAGTCCAACAACCACACTTCGCATCATACCCATCCTCATCGATCATTTGATTCACTTACAGAGTGGTCCAGAATTCAATGCAAAATTTATAATCTATTTTCCATCACGTAGTCTAGCCTTCTTAAATCAAGAGCTTCAATTCACCCTCTGATCGCCAGCGGAGTCACTTAATCAACTTGAAAGAAAAGCCAGGAAAATCATAAAATTTTCAGCTAAACAGATTTAGCAAGAAGCTACGAGAAATTACAAAAAATATATCAAATTATTTACTTGGTTACACAAGGGTAATTAGAAAACACAAAAAATGTCAACAAAGTCAAACTAGGACAAAGTGTGATAATTTCCAGAGTTATTGGCAAAATTTTATCGGGTTAAAATTTTCTGAAGACATCAAATCCCTGCACATATCGCAACTTCCATTTTATGCTACGCCTCTTCTGTACTTAAACCACCTAATCCACTCCCAATTTGCGCTAGAGTCACGACCTGACCTAGCTAAAAGCCACAGAAACCTGCAATTTTCCACAAAATAAGATTAGCGTAAAGCTAGACCTGAATGTGCCAACTGGTTAATTCAAGGCCATTAGTACACAAAAAGTGTTCAAAACTCTGATCACTAAGGCTCAAAATAAGATGGTTTCAAAATAATCATAAACCAACTAAGAGATGGTTGAGGGCACCTGGTCACAAAGTCATTATCCATGTGCACTTATGCACCCTCATCTTCAAAGGGTCATGTACAAGATGTGGGTGTGACATAATAAACAAATCAAAATAAATTTCTAAATCTTTGAGATGAACATTGTCTAAAACTGTTCAGCAAATGAGAAAACAGCCAACAAAGCAAAAGTGGTAATAGAGACGCTTCAAACTAACCTCTTGGGTCTCACTTTGAATAGGAAACCGAAGACTTCTACACTTGACATTTAGGGTGTCACCCTGAAATAGCCCTTGCCTCAAACTCAGCCTGGCACACAACATGTTGAGCCTAACCTTACTATTCTCAAAACACTAACAAAAGTTAAAACTGAAGTTGAATCTTCATCTGAATGAAAAAAAAACACAATAATTAATTAATAATAATAAAGTAATTAAAATGAGATGTAAAAAGAAAGCAAGAGGTAGCAAGAGTTATTAAACCTTATTTACAACAAGCTGCTCCCAAGAAGTTGTTCGCTTAGAGTCCAACAGACTGGCTTGGAAAGTACTATGTTTGGTTTAATCAATCACAAGATCTGAAACAATATTTTCATAATCCATTCAACTCCTGAATGATTTACTCTTCCCACTTAAAGAGGAGGAGAACCTATAACTTCTGATCAAGTCACGTCACCACACTTCTCTGTACCATCTTCTTTATGTAAATGGATACAAACACATTTATGCTTTCATGAGACTGTTCAATGATGTATTCTTTATTTGGAAGCTGCCTTAATTTTCCGCATATGTCTTTCTGCTCACTAAAGTGTAATGTTGGTAAAGACGAACTTTTGTTTCTCCTCCACCATGCTACAAGAGTCCCTTGTTTGATGTCAATCCTACATTGGTCGATAGAAGGCATGGTCTTTTACTTATTCTCAAATTTTTGTAATTTCTTCAATGCCTCACAAATCCATGGGCAAGCAATATGTCAATCTTCATAAATGCTTTCAACGGCCACACTGACTTTCTTCAAATTCCTAGACTATCCACAATTGGCTCATCCCGGTTGTTTAGGAGTGCCTGTCTCACTCACTATTTTCACCTCTTCCACAACTCATGATAGGAAATTTTTCGCATAATCGTCATGGATATCCATGGTCCATTGGGATTTTAAGTAAGTGTTAATAGGAGAGGTCCTATAGAATTTTCCTTGAATGCTCTAATTTGCTGTCCATTTGGAGTTTTACTTTCAATCCGGTACCATGTTGACTGAAGGCAATTCATCCTGAAACTTGTCTCCATGACTCAATCATTTTCGTCTCCACCAAAGATAAAACTTTACCTCATCAGAGAGACAATCTTCCTCCCCACCAGGCTCGAAACCCCTGATGGGTGCAATTCTCCTGAGTTCCATGAGTGAGCCTAGTCGTGACTGATCTCAACGATGAATATGAAGTCGGGTTATTTATGAGTGTCTATTTTTTCTCTTTTTGAATATTCTCCATGGCACAATAATGTGAAGAGTAAACAAAACAAATAAATTTAAAAATATTAATAAAAATTAATTACAAAAACAATCACAAACTAAAAGATAATAATTAAAAATGAAAATTATTCAAACTATAGTAAATTACTATTCTTCAAATGTTTAACTTCCAATGAGAAGAATGGAACCACACAACCTCATGAATGGCTCAAAATCCTCTAGTTAACAATTTTTATGATACACACTTATAATAATCATCAAAGGAGTGGAAGATCTAATCCACATCGCCAAAACTAAGATCACTTTTCAAACATGCTACTAAGACCAAACTAAACCTTAGCAATAACAATTCGTGGCAAACTGTTTGACAATCAAAGTCGATGTGGCGATGGAAATACACCGCGGGAGTGAATGTGTGGTAAACACTTCAAAACTGATTAGAACAAAAGCAAGTACTCAAAAACTCAAATGTAAAGTATTACTTAATGACTTGAACTATTTCATATGCACTTTATCATATAAGGGACAAAGGACTTGTGTGTCTGGATATCAGGACCACAGGAGCCAGAGGTTCTAATTTAACTTGATCAACCCAATTATGGTATTCTTCATCATTTAGTGACCAAACAGATGTGAATGGGTAATCCACTTAATTTGAAATAAAAACTGATTTAAATGAATCCTAAAATTCAACAATAAAACTGTTTAATTCTAAAAGGTATAAGGAGAAAGCAATTGTGATGGGGACACTTACGTGATAAAATATCAGATTTCCTGGTGCTACAATATCAAGAGTTTAATTACCCATTTTGTCCAAGAGCTAGTGATAGTTTCGGGATTCTTCATGTATCATACATTTTACTAATTAGAGATCCATGTCTTTCTGTGAGACACAGAGTTCCGAATTTGTTACTGTAAAATCCCAACTTCTAAGATTTTGATTGTTTTCTTCCAATATTTCACACAATTTTTAAGACTCAAGCAGAATTATTGTCCCTGAGATGTAATTATGCAAGCTTCCAATCCAATTCTGGTATTCTGTCTTTAGTCTTAATAAAAATTTTTATCTCCTTTTAGATTAGATCATTGTTAATACAATATTCAAGATCATTCTATCATTTGAGGAGACCTAAACATTAAAATAATACATCAATTAATCCTCACCATGAGTAAAATTAGTGATCTTATCAAAGTACCTTTGGGAATGGTTAGTTCTGAGGGTTATTATTTAATATACCTTGTTACCGCTTTCTTAATACTTAGAATTCTCAATCTCGTGGCCACCTATGCCTCCTTAAAATCTAGAAAAGATAACCTATATGGTTACTAATAGACTCTAATCAACTTAATTATATGAACAAAGACTTTGATTATATAAATTGCTGTACCTTCTCAACCCTGATAAAGAACTGAGAACTGCAACTGAATGTTCAATGACTAATCCCCACCCCGAGGGTGCTGTATCACCCATTTACTGGATTCAACTGTCACTAATCACACAAAAGAAAAAACTCAAGAGATGTTGAGTGAGAAAATCCAATTGGGTTTCAACTTTGTCTGACATATGAAACTAATTTCTCATGATACAACACCATCCTTCTGAATAGGAAATAAAAATCTATCATAAAACTATTCTTAAGACTACAAAATAAAATCTAACAAAGAAAACTCATAAAATGGCAATTAGAGAAAGAGGAACCCATGAGAGGTGTCCTCCCACTCTCGCGGTCTAAAAACCTAAAAATGAGTGATATTTGTCCTATATCAATGGAGTTGAAAAACAAGCCAGCGATCCATTTTCGCCCTTTTTGGGTTTTTTCCGTCATTTTTGTCGCAATAACGCTTTTTTTAAGTCACATAGTTTTCTCCTGAGCAATATATTTTTCTTGTTACATATAAAACTATGTCACAAATCACAAAGCTTTTTCATCACTTATGAGGAAACTAGAAACCATGTTATGCACATTACTTTCCGTCGCAACATAGTTTCTTCGTCCAACTGTCGAGCTTCACAATCCTCTTCAAGCACCTCGGTCATGCTGGTGTCGCTGGAAACTTTGAACGCGTAATGCACCATGCAGTAGAGCTGAACCATCGATGCTCCATGATACAAAAACGATCTCCCTAATCGACGCACGGCAGATATCCACACTTTCGGGAAACATTTGCACTTTTTCTTACTTCAAATCACTGTTTTCATCTGTAATCCCAAACTAAATTAGAGGAAATGCATGAGTTTTGGCTAATGTGAATTATGGATATTAAAATTGCTCCAAAATAGTCATTGAAATGAATCAAACATAGACAGTTTAATAATTCAATGAGGTCCCAAAATATTTATAAATCATAGATGAACCCAACGCCCCTATCTTGACATGAAAAGATCTGAACGCTTATTTCACGATCGTTAATGTAATGGAAGCTATGCAATTTTTCTGTGATGGATGACTTAAGAGGTATCATGTTTATTTTATAGTTCATGGAAACAATATATACTTTAGTCATTAGTTGGATGGAACATCTTATATAGAGAAATATTATTTACTCCAACTTTTATATGATCAATGGTATGCATTAGATAGTCATGATCCACATGTCATCAGAGACTGAAATTTCCTAAGATAAAGGCAATAGAGCACTTTCCACGCAAGATGGCAAAGAACAGATAGATCACACATGTCGTGCCTAGTACCAATGGGCATTCAGTTTCTCCATGGGGAGGGAGATCAATCTGATCGGCTATTCGACAAGACGCGGATCCCACAAAAGTAAGAGAAAGTGATTGGTGGATCTGACAAAGCATGGTTACTCAACTGATCACTAAATAGGTGATGGTTTCGCATGGTGATTCTGTGTCTTTACTAGTCGCGTCAAGAAAGCAGATAAACTGGTGCTGAAGTGGATTTTGGCTTAGTCTTTGTAATCTGTCAGCCAAGAATGGGCCTTTGCTACTAGAAAAAGAATCACAAACATCTGCCAGCTAGTTGCTGATCGGAGCTCTCCCACAGACAAAGGCAATGATGTGACTAAAAACCTTCCAAATAATTTATTTGTTCTTCCAATAAGAGTCATCAGTGCTGAATATCTATCCGTTACAGCAAGCCCCACATTATATACCACCAGGAGATATGACACTATAATTTTTCACGCCTCAGTGGGCCAATGAAATATAAGATGAGTCTCGGTGGACTCGCCATTGTCCACGTGTCCCAATTTCGGGCCATGATTCATTCTTCGATGCTACAAAGGTGATCGCATCCAAAGGTCTCATCATGATCGCGTGATCGGGCTTCAAAAGGTCCCCATCATGACGCCTGGATGCTCAATGGGATCTAACAGAGGGTTCCCAATCACCTCCATGGAGTCATAATGCACAACAACACCTTTATACGGCTAATCTGGTTTGCCAGTCCGGTACTGATTCAAGTCCCTGGTTTCATTGTGGTTCTGCAGACAACATGAAGCACGACTGATCTGATCTTTACTACTTAACTTATTCCATCATAATCATAATCACTCAATGTACTACCATCGATTGAAGGCCAGTCACTCACTATATTGTTCTTATCATCTGCATATTTTACCCTTCCTGGAGAATAGATGCCCATTAAGGATATGAAGATACTGTTTCAATTATAAGATATATTCACTATTCAATATTATCGATAATTTTTAACTCCCAACTCTAATTCAATAATTATAGATTGTGTCACTTTAGGTTTTTGTATAAATCACTGGTAGTTTTAAACCATAAAACCATTTAAACCTATACAACATTTTCAATGACAAGATGGACTGATACTTACTTCTTTCCCCTTTAAATATATGTTAGGCTGACTTGCTCAGTGGCTGTGAGGGAGAGGAGAAAGACTTTGCAGACTCAAAACTAGGCAATGTGGTACACCACTTCCACGATTGCTCCTCCACACCATCCATCCCTCCTAACCCATGCTCTAAGTTAAAGCTGAATTACTCTGTGAATGCCACACACCGCTCGCCCTGCTCACGGTCTGACCCCGCAGTCAGACAAACCACGCCCACCCACTCACCAATCCTCTCGCCCTCTAACGCCGGACCCTGACTCTAATACTTCACGTCCAACCATTTCTTCACGCCCTTGATACAAAGTTCCACGTGAACTGCCTTCCATGAGGCTCCTGGCCCACGCCATGATCAGAGGTCAATGGGCTACCTCCTGGCGATCCCTCCATGGCACACGCCAAAGGTTCGGCGGCTCAACTCTGATGGTTTCATATTTTATACCTTATCCCCAAAGCCTGCCTCGATTTCAGCCTGATCAAAATAATAAAACAACTCAATGCCAGGTGATTAAAGCTAGTGGTCTGATAGGTCACTGTCATACTTCACGATAAACACATGCTAAGTCCATAACTGGATCTGGCAGGCAGAGTTCTTTGCAGAACGCCCCAAGAGAATAAATGCACTGGAACTCAACGATTTCGTGTATATGAATCAAGGCCTTGTGAGAAGCCAGATAATGTTTATAGCATGGAGGAGAGATGCCGCAAAATCTGATGGGATGATCACAGGTACACTTGAAGAATCGCATGCACAAGAGGGCAATACTTGCCTCCGTGAAACATGATGTTTTCTGTTCTCAAAGGTTTGGCTTAATGAATTCACGCCAGGAGCTCGTCTTCGTAATGCATCTGAGGGAGTACTGACCAGGAAGGATAGATATAATGAATATATCTGTAGGTCAGCCAACATTATGTCACCAGCAGTTTTGCGGACATATGCTATGCGGGAAGCATTGATTGCAGCCACGGAACTCTTTAGGAAAATGTAGCAAAGAGATGTTGTCGCATAACAGATGCCCGGTTTCGTTGCACGGGTAGTTTGAAAATGTGTTTCCAACTGTTTTGATGAGATGGTCGCCGGTGAACCCAACGAGGCCGTCATTTTGTGTCGTTTATCTGGTTTGGTTCCACGCGGATGGCGCGCCGAATTGTATTACCGTTATTTCAACTAGAATGGAAAACATTTCTCAGATTAGACCATCGTTATACCATGATGCATGGTGGATTCCTCGGCCAGCCAGCCTGTTCTGCAGGTGAGAGCCGGTCGGATCACGCTAGAAGACCCCACGCCCAATATCACAGGCGCTGCTCAGTGCTTCAGTGATTCACACTGAGGAGGAGGTGATACATTCAGGAACTGATGCAGCCAGGAGCCATTCCATGGAGACCAGGTGATAAGCTACAGGCAAACATATTCTCTTAATGTGCAGAGAAAATAAAGAGGCAGATAACATAAACAAGATTCATCATGAAAATGAATCTGACACAACCCATGATCTGTTTCACTGAGCTGATGGTATGGTTCATGAATCACAGCTTGGGAATATTGATCATCGATAGGAAAGTGAGATTTCATGAATGTGAGGGGATCAATTGAATAATGAAATGATGTCCTAATTGAGGCATGCAAGACTAGACATGGTGAGGTGCTGAAGAGCAAAGATTGCTACAAATATATGAATTGAGCATGTTTTTGAAAAGTTTGAAGACAACAAAATTTGAAAAACCAGCAAGTTTATTTCCAAGATAACTCTTCACACTTAAATATATCTCAACAAGGTACTGAACTTGTGGGGTTTATCATAATATTACTCAGTTCTCACTCAGCCAACAGCATAGCTATGCATGCTTAAGGCACTGGATATTTTTTGCATTAAAGGAAATGCTGCAAGATAATTTTATTCAAGGATGCTTACACTAGATTGATCAAGAATAAATAGACAACAAACAAACTATACAACATAAAATTATGTTTTCACCTCCACATGAAAACTTCACTGCACCCATAAATAAAAGATCAAGACTATGATGACTAGTTGAATATGGTCGGTCACCACATAAGGTTGCGTCTCACCTTTGGTCGGAACTGCTTCTTCTTCATGCACCAGTGCCCAGGGAAGGAGCTCGACTAAATGAATGAACAAGTAAATTTATGATCACCCAAGAGACGAAAAATGCATTGAAAAGGAAAAACTAGCATCTATTGTTCATCCAACAGTCTAAGAATAAGAGAAAAAAACAGGTCATGTACTAAAAAATCAATATCAGGTCATCCAAATTTGTTCATCCATCATCAGTAAGGAATGAGTCTGCCAAACTAATATCAGGTCATACTCAAAAATCCTAACTCAGAAGTTTAGCAAAATGTTGAATTCATTCTTTGAAGATTCCCAATATGAATAGTTGGATATACCTCAGGTTCTCTGTTTTTAAAATCAGAAAATAGTAATAACTTTTATATTAGGACAAAGATAATTTTAACAAACTTAAAGCATAAAAGTAATGATTTTAACAAAAATTTTGAATGCCTAAATTTTTAAATCTTTAAAACTAATTTTTAAGATCTAATGCAAGCAATACTTTGTATAAGATGTCCAACTTTAGTATAGAAGTTCCAAATTTTAAAACAAAAAAACAGGGAATGCATCATAATTTGACCCAATTTCAAACTGGGAGAGGCCAATAAGGAGTGTTTCTTGGAACAATATTTTCAAAATTTAATAGAACATGGAATAATGTTGAAACAATTTCATCAATGTGGTTCAGTAAGCTTACATTACTGATAAGTTTAGCCCCAAACCATGCAGATTTTCATCATAAGGAGGGACGTGACTCTGATGCCATTGCTCATGGATGGGGAAAGAAGTCCATGCAATCTCTTTCGAACCTTCTGAAAAACAAAGCATTGCATAATTGTATTCAGGAGCATATATTTAACAGTCAAATACATCATATTTTAGTCTATTAATCTATGGTTCTTGAAAACTAAATCATTATGTTGCTTTTTATATAGCTTATAACACAAAAAAGGGAAATGTTTTTATCTAAAAAATTGACTTCTACCTGCTAGCCCTGGTAAACATGCAGTTCCTCCCAAGAAGACCACAGTCTTGAACTAAGATTCATCTGCTGTTATTGCAGCAGATTGACAATGATCCATGCAAAGTGCTACTGCCCAGAACCATTGTTATGCTGTATCACAGGGAGAACATAATTTCAATCCATCACCTAGGGAACTCGTATATCTATATCCAACAGAATACCAAACTAATAAGACCTGCTCGGTGGACCATAAAGAAAAATGAGCAAGGGAAGCACACACAGCTCATGAAAGAGGTCAGACCATCATCATATGAATCACATGAGCCTACAAAAAGATTAATTGCTTGAAATCACTTAATTCTAAATGTAGTTTACAGTGTATTTTTTTTCCTTCTTTTATTTGTTTTTTTTTTCCTTATTTTTCAAAGATTTACCAGTCCACCTTTGATCTGACCATACTGAAAGAGGTGTTAGTCATCCTCAATATGCTTAAAATATTTAAGAAATTTTGGCACCTTTGACATGCCAATAAGTTGCATCTTAAAATTTAAATCAGCATACACATCCAGAACTTTTTATTAAAGGAAAAACCAACCATATTTTGGCTTTCAGATTCCAATAGCCTTTGCCATTGTAGAATTTTTTCCAGGTATCTAGTTTATAAGACTTGTCTATATTATTATACACTGTTTATTTTCCAACCAATGTTCAGGGAAGCATTGCACAAAGATATATTTATGGTGATCCCCGCCTCCCAGAATTAGGATCGGTGCCACACGCCTTGTCGAGGTCATTCTTGAGCTGAACTCATTTTAGAATACTAGAGACTGCTGCAGCAGCAATTTTCTTATATTTAGACAATATCCAAAACATTATTTTTAAGCCATTATGTACTACATCTTAAATAGAAAAGACTGCAGGGACAAGGACTTACATTCCTGCCATTCTTGGATTGAATAATATCTCTCCTGTTTGAAAGCGCTCTTTCGAAAGAGTAAACCAACCTTCTGATGCAACGTGATATGATCCTTGAGTATCTTTAGATAGCTCAGCTTCATAGTCAGAAGCAACATAACACAGATTCTGTAAATCCATCTTCGTGCAAAGATAACATGTGTAAAAAATATGCCTTTGATGAAAGCGCAGCTTGAAGGCATCAGCCAAAGAAAAAATTTGGAGTCCAAAGAAGGGAAGAAAATAATAATTGACTAGCTTCGATTATACAACTGAGAAGAAGGAAAAATCTCTGCACTCTTCCTCCCCCATAAAAAACACCATCTGATTCAATATCCTTTATGATATTTGATCAACAGTTGTTAGAGTTCCTGTTCTTGTATATAGGTTACATTCATGATTAAAAGGTAGAACTCCAGGTTGGCACCTGATTTTAGGCACTTTATTATATTTAGTAATTTGCCTATCAACAGAAAAAAAAGATAGAACTCCAAAAAGATATTATAAATTGGCATTCGATAAAAAAATCCCAAAATAGCCCTGCAACTTCGGGAGAAGGGGTCCTCACAAAGGGGGTTGCAGTGACATTCAAGACTCTGCAGGATTATACACAAAAGATCCTTCTTTTCTTTTCATTTTTGCCTCTCTTCAGCCTTCAGTCTTGAAGTCACCTTTTTTTCGTGTGTGTGTCCAAGTGACAACTCTTTGGGAATATGTTATGTGGTTGATTACTCAAATTTAAGCTCCTCCTCCCTCCTTGGTCCCTTAAGCAGATAAAAACTCTGAACTTGAACAATCCAATGGTGTGGACTGAACCTTTCTGAAGTTGCCCGTATCCTCCTCTCCTCCACTCCACAGACAAAATAGAACAAGAATTGTTTAAATTGAAAAATTAAACATTTTTGGAAATATTAGATATCAACACATGTAGATCACAAGGGAACCTTATATTCGTAACAGTGTCCTATCATCTAGAAGCATAGGTGTTTTAACTTTTCTATGCCTGCAAATTGTGATAAGCTTACTTTCTCAGAGTTATTTGTTCTTTTCCCCTCTATGCTTTTTATTAAATTTGATATGACTAAAGGTGGAACACAATTTCTTTGTTGCAACGAGAACCCAACTGCATTCTCAGCAAGATTCTTATTCTTCCGAAGATGGTTGTAATGACCCCCAATCGTGATTCACCCCATATATGCAAACCAACAAGCATCTTTATTGTTGGATATTGAGACCTAATAACAAAGCTTGTGGAAATTAGGATCAGACAAAGGTCAGTGAAGGTTCAAAAATTCACATTGAGCTAGATCATAGACTATTATAGGTTGTTCATTAGGGGTCAATTCCAATTCCAACTTAAATCCATTATCATAAAGCACTTCAAGATATAACACTGAAACAAAAAAGAAAAAATGAGACTCTTAAAGGCAAAACATATGTAGCATTCCCAGATAAGCCGAACCTTACACCCACTATATTGAATCTTATGTTTCTTAGGCACTCATAATTTTTCAACTTTGAAGAAACATGCCTATAGTGAAAATAATCTAGAATGACTCCTTATATTTAAGGATGTTATATAATTTATATCTCATGCCACAATCAGAGTTTCCTATCAAAAGAAATAAAAGGAAGAACTATAACATACACAGTAAAAATGAGCAGCAAGAATACCTCCTTTCAGTGAGCGAATAGTGTACAGTGACTTAAAGTTAATATTTCACGCATCAGCTCTCTGAGAAATCCAGTGACTTTCAATGCTCCCAGTCCCACAACTTCCACACCCACTTTGCGCATCACTTTACCATGTAAAACTATAAAACAAAATAGGAAACATATTGAGATGAATTCCCAAGTGACTTTGTATAATTACAAGCATTGGAGGGCACAGAAAGACAAAAGTGTGATGTATTGATAGTGAATAAGTTGAGAATAAATGGCTGAGCAAAAAGTACATGCATAAACACATGGAGAGAAAAAAGAACTCTCAAGTGAATTCATATAAATACAAGAAATGGAAAGCACGGAAAGAAGAAAGGGTGATGTACTGATAGTGAAACAGTTAAGATAATTTGCCAAGCAAATACTACATGCATAGCCCATGCAAACAGGTGGTAAGCGTTAGATAACATCAATGAAACAAATCCGAAGGCCTAAAAAACATCATATAATTGATGACAAGGAGCTATTCAGAGAGGGGAAGAGGAAACCACACTGGACAGGCCCATCAAGCATTAAGCATTGAGAAATTGAAAGACTCGAAACAAATTTCTTGGAGCTCGAGGTCACTGTTCCAGCATGCAGCAACAAGAATTTCCATAACAATTTTACAATTATGACAAGTACAGGACAAAGACTAGAGTATCTTACTTGGAACAACAGATGTGCAGTGGAAACCAACATTAACAACAATTCCTGAAGTTTGCCTTGCTGCATACAAAGCTAAGATCGCCTGCACTTATATTGCAAGGAGAATGCATTGGCCGATTGGCATTGTAACAAAAAAAAAAGAGAAGATTTTTCTGGTCACAATTTGTAGGCTCCACCCCCCTAACTAACCCAATAAAACAACAAAGAAAGAATATAAAACTTAAAAGGGCAAAGAAACAGCATATATGATGAAACCATATCCATGAAAGCACTCCAAATTTTGATATGATCTTCGAATGAACTTATAAACCTCTAGTGTCATATGTACTAATAGAATATGACCAATAATTAGGTTCAACTGTAAAAATCACCTTCATCAGAATCACATCCATGCCCCAAAGTAGCAAATATCATTTTTTTAGGATAAATCGTGCATAAATTTACCAAAGTACCCTCTATCCTGCAAAATGACCATAATATTACATCCAGACTTAACGCATAGATAACCTAAGAAAGCAATTGTACTCTACCATTCATCAGGTTTGATTTCCAGGAAATCCCCAAATGGGAGCTCATGTTGTTACTAGATAGCACAGTTTTGACTCATTGGTCATTGGTGGCTGGTGTTCCAAACAAGCCCGAGCAAACTAGGAAAGTAAAATCCTCCAAGGAATAAACAAGATATTTAGGGTATGTTTGGTGAATGTTTAAAAAAAAGTCTTGAAAATTAATTTTTGAAAATTACTCTATGATGTTTTGTAGAATAAAAGTCAGTTTTAAAATTTAGTTTTAAACATATTCTTAATATGTTTAAATATATTTCAAAAATAATTGTTACCTATAGTATTCATTTTTAACCATTCTCTCTCTCTCTATATATATATATATGAGAACAAGTGAAAACTGCAGAAAATAAGTAAAGGACATTATCTGAAAGCATCATACTTTCTCTTCTTCACAATAGAAAATAAAAAATAGTTAAAATATATTTTCTGATCTTGTAGTTCCAGAAAACAGAAACCGTTTTTGAAAATAATTATCAAACAGACCCTTAGTGTCCTTCTGAATACACTTCTAGGTTTCTACTTTTAAAATAAGAAAATAATAGTAATTTGTATATAAAAAATACAAGAATTCTAGAGACTTCTACATTGAAAAGTACTACTTCAAAATTTGTTTGAAACGATAGAGGTTCTAAATTTTCTACAACATTAAATTTTAAAAATGGCTTTTAAAGACATAAGATAAATATATATTTTTTGGACAAGATATTCTAGTTTTATGTAATAAGTTTTATATTTTGAAAAAAAAAGAGAGAGAAGCATCCAGATGGACAGTTGAATACTGTCGTAGTCACATAGAAAGCTGATGGATGGGAAGAGCCACCAAATACTTGTACTAGTTCTATAACAACCATCCAAAGAAAAAGGTTCAGGACATAAAAGTTATTAACAGAGTAAATGAGCATGTATATTAAATTAAGAGTAGGCATGTTAAGGTTATATTCATGGGCTGATGCCCTTGGGTTTGTTGTGAATATCCTTAGCTTGGGCTAGGTGTAATTTATGATAGGAGGAGGTTTCTTACCTGCCCCTAGCCATCAGCTGAGAATCCTTCTGTTTGGTTAAAGTTATAATCTTCCTAGTCAGGCCACAGCTTTGATTTTGCTTTGGCTAGTTCAATTTAGGTTAGGTTTTCCTTCCTTTCCTTGTCTTTCCAACAAAATGATAACTTCAAATTGTCATACGAGATAATTCTTAATGGATTCATTTTCCGTAGTTCAACAGCTTGGTATGGATGAAGATGATCATTTATGGAGTATGGAACATCAATGCTTATTGTACCAACCATCTCCCAGAAAAGGGGAAAAAAAAAAGAAATGCCAACTTACATGATTATCAAGCAGGCCTATATAGTAGATATTTAAAAGAAATCAATAGTTCACTTTATACACATTTTCTTTCATTTGTATACAAATAATGATAAGAAAATGTAACCCACCAAATTACATACAAGTTATATATGAATGACTAACAAAATTACAATTATTTACTAAGCTTTGATGGGAAAGGGAGCATATTATCACCGGAGAAAAAAAAAACAAGGATCTTCAAAATCATCAAACCATAAAAAAAGCCTCTTCTATTTTCTTTTGCTTTTCATCCTTGAGAAGAGGAATTATTCAAATAATCAAGAAAAAAAATCCACCTGGTTGATGGCGCAAACAGCAGGAACATTCATATCAAACAAGACCGAATAGATAGTTTCCTTTAGCTGCCTTCGAGATGCTTTAGCAGATCTAGTATTCAAAATAGTAAAGAAAGAAAACCACTGGATGAGAACTAAACATGTTGGAAAAACCTGTATGTCAAACCCCATACTTTAATCACCATTTGTGCTAATAGTTAGTCTGATATCACCAAATCTCAAAGCATTACTAGAAGTAAAACAATGTTTTATTTAGGAAGTGAATATCACTGGCTACGTCAGTATTAGATATCACTTGCTATTTTCTCAGCATTAAATGGGCAATTGAATGCACACTTAATTTTAGAGTGTCCAGGGACACTTAAAATTAGAAGTCAAGGAAGTGAATACCAAATAAGCATATCCTTATACTATATATATATATATATATATATATATATATATATATATATATATATATATATATATATATATATCATGATCAGTGTTTGACAGTAGTTGAAAAAAAGAAAGACAAAAACACAAAGAACAAAAATATATGATATTGACTTGGTGTAAATTTCTTAAACAGCAGTTACCATCATAATGGCAGATTGGAAGAGATACGACAATTGGTTGTGCAGATGGCTTCACATGCATTCTGTAAAAAGATATGACCAATATCATGAAAGTGACAAATTTAGAAAACCAAGATCAATATTTGCTAATAGATTGACAGTCATGACAATTGACAAGTTTCACAAGATTACTGCAAGAGGAATGTTTGGTATCCTATAGAAGCAAGTTTCTCATCTACCTGTTAAAATGCCACAGGTGAACGTAAGAGTGTGCATCATATGTAAATATACTGCATAGATTTTTCTTTTTTTGAACAATGAACTAATAATTAAATTGCACAGAACAACAAGTAACAAATCATGGAAGAGAAAATTACAAACAAGAAATGAAAATACTGACCTGCTATAAATAGTTGCAAAGAAATGAGTAAGCCTGGAGAATATTGGCGTTTCTATGTTTCCAAATTCCTGCATGGCAGGCAAAGGCATAATAAGAACACAATTTTTCTAAAATGCAAGTAAATAAAATAAGAAAAACCAACTAAAATTCCAAGGGAGGTCCCAAATTTGAGAAAACTGTTCCTGAGGGCTTCTAAGCTGGAAGGAAACTCACTAGGAATGTTGCCGACTTCCCAGTTATATCACACATTACATTTGCTCCATCCACTTCGTGACAGCTGTGACCCATTCCTTACAAAGTATCAAAACAGTAACGACTATTTCACAAAAATACATTGTAAACCATGGAGCCTAAGAAATTTTGTCAATAGAACTGGAAAGATTAAAAACAACAAAAAATCAGTTATTTTATGTGTTAATACAGTTTCTTAGGATTCAATATTCTCTGCTTCTAATCCAAAACAATAACTGACAAAATCCTACAGAATGGCGAGGTGAGAACTCTTCTTGCAATTGGCATTCACATAAACAAACCCAAGCTATTCCTCTGCCATAATTCTAAAATATGAAATAATAATGCATAAATTCTTAGGCTATGACAAAGTGGGACTACTGAAGATTACAAAAAAATACCATCAATGATAATAGCGCCTGGGACTTTTGCTCGTCGGGCAAAAATTTGCATGAAAGATAACTGGGCCATCATCTGATCATTGAATGATCTGCAATCTAGTTGGTGTTAAGAAATTAAAATATACATAGGAAGCTCACACAACATAATGTACTTCACCAAGAAAAACATTCACAATCAGGAAAAATCAAATTTAAAAAAAAAAAAAAATTTATTAAACCTATTTCATCTTGCTATTCAACGACTTTTGAGCACTTGGGCTACAGAATTCCAGTACAGACACTTTCTTAGAATGTGGAGTCGGTTATTTTTCAGAGTTTAAGTTCAAGAAATTCAAATTCTGTACTGGAGTATAGAAAGAACCAATTGCAAGGTCAATGATCAAATAGGCCACACTGACTCCAGAAACCGAGTATGAAAAACAAAAGATCAAAATACACGTTTCTAGACCCTGCTTTACTGTGCACCACTTTCACGAAATTGAAGTTTCGGGGAATTAAGACTCTCCAGTAATAGAATAATCAAACCAAACATAAGAAAGAAATTCAAATTCAATCATCTCATTCCCTTTCCAAAAATTCCCGAGCCATCAAACAGAAAGCGACAAAAATTGGGGACTCACGCAATCCGCAAGTGGGTCTCGGCAAAAACAAGCGAATCCCAAGACGCACGTTCATGTTCTTCTGGGAGAAGCAAAGCCCATAGAGCCTGACTCATCGGAACGCTGACACCTCACTATGCCCAAAACAATTGTGCCTCGCCACTTCTTGTAAATCTATAAACAACACAGAAGATAATGGTATAGAATGCAGAGTTGAATACTCTTGTCTGGTCACTATCCACCCATTATTTCTGAATCAGATTATCTGAGGTCTGCCCTCCAAATAGAATTCGTTCTGAAACCGACTCCCAAAACTTTCTCACCAGCGTAGCCATGGATAGTCAGTGCCTCCAGATCAGGACCTTCCTTCGTCTTCGCCGACAACAAACATTTTTTTTTTTTTTTTAAATTTAAACTTTTATCTTAATTTTCGAGAAATGATATTTTTTCCGTTTTCGGGAAAGCGATGAATACGATGAATGACGTGGCGTGTTATGGAGTTTACACGTCATGACATCCGAGAGCCAGCGGAAAGCGATTTAATGGCATGCGGGAGTTTTAGACATATTCAAGTCATTTAAAAAGAATTTATTAAAATAAATATGTTCAAACTGGTGCATTCTAGTCACTGCTATATTACACACAAGAATGCCACAATCATCGACTATAACATTACATTCTTTTTGAAAAGACACAATTGACGACTACAATATCAACTTTAAAAATTACAATATCGTTTCAACAGATCACATTAAACTTTAAAATTACAATCATAGCCTCACTAACCACGACATTAAATGCCAAAATCTAGCAGACCTTTTTCTCCCTCCATTCGCTTCTTCTTCCCTTTTCCTCTCGCTCCCTCCTCCTCCTTCGACGAATAAAAGTACAGCCAGCGATTCACATAAGATTTTGAGCTTCTTCCAACTTGCTACTTTATTTTGATCACTACAGTCCTCCTCCATAGTAGGTAACCTACTTCTACTTCGATTTTTAAGGCTTTTTTGGGTTGGTAGAAACTGCATTAAGGTTGAGTTTTTCACAGTCGTGCTGATTAAAAATCCTCCACCATAAGAAATATGTTTTTCACACACATTTTGCTGTTCACTTTATAATGTGTGATTTCTCATTTGATTGCTTTTTGAAAATTGAACATTGCTCCTTTTATCTAAAACTCAAGTATTGGTAAAACCTTAGATTGTTTTTTTTTTTTTTTGCTCTATTATTAGTGTTTTATCTGAAAACTGTTTTAATTGTCTAAATTAACTAATTTCTTTGTTCTTCGTTTGTGATAATACATTTTCAGCTATAACTAAGATGTGTACAGCCAAGTGGCTTAATTGTTCTTATTTGTTAACTATTATTCAAAACTGTTTTTGAATATAGGTGTTATCTGAAAACTGTTTTCATTATTTAAATTAAGTGATTTATGTGTTGAATGTTTTTTATACATATTTTCATTATACCTAGTATAGACACAAGGTCCTATTTGATTAATGGTTTTGGTAACTATTGGCATTCCACTTTGTGTGTTTGTGTTGTAAGGCAACTTTGGTAATGGTATTATCTTATGAATGACATTTTGTGTTGGTGAATAATGTGTGACTCCACTCTTCCCATCATACGTTTTTATAATGGAAAAATCGAAAGGACTGAAACAGATGTGAAATATTTTAGAAACAAAGTTGTTATCGTGCCTTTGGATATACCGATTGATTGCACATATAATCAGTTATTAGCTATGATATACTTAAGGACATGCATTGATGAAGAAATGTTTAAATTAGTCCTCACTAGTAAGTATCCCTTGAAAAGCGAAAATAGGTTCCAACCTTGTTTAATATATGATGACAATAGCGTGCACCGAATGTTGAAATTGGTTAACACAGTTGGAATTGAAGAAATTGAATTGTATCTTTAGCTAGTGCGCATTAAGCCACAAGTGAATCAATCACTGATAGTCGTATCAGACATCGGCTTCATGGAAATATTAATGTTAAGGAATTTGACTAAGGGTGTGGAGTTTGGGTAGTGCCTCCAAAGGAATGGAGATAGGGATAAAGTAAAATGAAGATGATCAATATTGTGAAGATGATCTGGTGAGCGAAGATGGTGACTATGGAAAGTGATGAGATTAAGTTGCGCCTTTACCTTTAAAGACCCTGCTCATTTAAACACATTTCATATACCCATTTATAATATGAATAATTCATACTAATTCATACTAATTTAAAACATAATTATTTATGAGTCTATGATATCATGACCTAAACACATTCTTTGACTTAAAAGAATATATATACATTCTTTAATTCAAATAGGGCTCATAACTGTTATTGAATAACGCATTTATACAAATTGGCATTCCATGCCTTTTTCAAATGACATTTACAAAAATAATACCTTAGAGTTCATCTCCTTTAAAACACATTCCATGAATATCCAAACAAAATGAGTCAAAACTATATTCTTCCTCATAGAAGAATTTTACATCACAAATCTAATACAAAATAGTTATAAAATATCAAGTGAATGGAATGTGATATGCATGGGACGTAGCATTTTACTTAAATTCAAACTTCCTCGTTTGATCGATGACTCCGCGCCGGCGATCTTTGGTCCACTTACTTCTACTTGGTACCGCACGATGACAAAACAACGCTGCAAACATTTTCATGTTTAGGTGGTTCTAAGGCCACTATCTCTTCTTACTTCAATTTAAATCAAATCATGCAAATGCTTATAAAACAATGTTTCAGATATTTTTCAATGACCAATGCAGTACAATATATATATATATACACACACAATTCATTGGTCATTTCAAGTTATGCAATTTCATATGCACTAAATCATTCAAATCACAAATCATGTGCTTTTCAATCTCATTATCATTTTACCCTTATCGAATTTAACCTATCTTTTCGGCATACGTATAACGACCACGGCACGGTCCTTACTGGGTTTGTGAGGGCCTCGTATATAGTATATATATATATATATATATATATATATATATATATATATATATATATATATATATATATATATATAAAATGTACTGGTTGGTGTACACTACTGAAGATCGTCTGGCCAAGTTATGGATCGCGGTATGCCACCATAGTACGCTTTTGTTCAATTCTTGGCTGGTATACCAATATCTTAATCACTCTAACGGTTAACATTCTTTTTATGGGCATTAAATCATTCAATATAATTTACAATAGTATATATATATACATTTGTATGTGCAAATAGAACATTTTCACATTCATGCAATTTTCAAGTGCAAATTTGTTTCACAAGCAATTGTCTCAAATCACTTAAAATAAATCATTTCAAGTAAACACAAATCAATATTCACTTTCTTTTCAATCATTTCCAAAATTCAAATCATTTCCTAATTATTCAAATATTTTAGAAATAGAGAGAGTTTGAGAACAAACCAAAAATCGTCGCTTTAATTCAATCTTTGGAATCTCAACTTTAATGCGGGCTTTTCTCCTTATCAGCCCCTATTCAAATATAATGACAATCACATATTAGTCGGTTATTCTAGGAGTTCTATGTTCAATGAGAATTAGAATCATCTCATTTGGATAACTCAAACTCAAGATACGGCATTTCAATGCCAAACTAGTCGATATGCCCAGCTCATTGGATCACCCACTGTTATTTTCGATTTTCGGGGTCTTAACTCCATAAATTGGTAATGGTTCCTTCACTCATTTAAATCTATTGTTTAAGTGTTTCTTCTCCACTAATCATCCACCCTGGCATCACCCAAACTCAAGTTACTAAGATTTTAAAAGTTTCAAACTAGTCAATATGCCAAGCTCATTGGATCACCCACTGTTATTTTCGATTTCTGGGGTCTTAACTCCATAAATTGATAATGCATTCCTTCACCATTTGAAGTTATGGTTCTAAGGTTTCCAATTGGAATCATCCACCTTGATCACCTAAACTCAAGTTATTGCATTTTATAATATTTTGTATCACTTATTTTGCAAAACAGAATCTGCATATAGCTCCGACTTTTGACAGATTCAGGCACTTTTGGGGTTACAATTGCATACATTTCCTTCAATTAAATTATTCCCCTATAAGTTTATTTTACCTAGAATTTTAAATCACTCAATTTGGATGAGTGAAACTCAACTTATGGCCAAAACACCATAACAACACCCAAAACATAGCATACCCGTGAGCTACCCGAACTCACCTTTAAGCCCATATTCGGGAGCCTTAATGCTACAATTTGCTCCTGGTCCCTTCTATACATTTGTATCCCTATCTCTTATGGTTCTTTACCAATTGGGATCACTTCACTTGAATGATTATAACTTAACCTATAGCCAAACCAAAAACAGAGGTTTTGACAAATTTTTGACAATATTTCCTTTGAAAACCCAACATTTCCCTTTTACAAACATTACACAAAACCAATCCAACCAACAATACTCTTCAAAACTCAACCCAAAACAACCCCAAAAGTGGTTTAGCACCAATACAAACCCCTTTACTTGTTGTGGCTCTTCAAAATCAAAATCACAAAAAAGATGAAGTTAGGAGTTTGATTTTTTACTCAATCTCTTCTTCAAATCTTCTCAGAGGTTGCTTCGATCTCTTAGAAGCAAGAGTGGAAAGATTGCCACCAAAACTTGATCTCTCTTGCCCTAGCTTCTCCCTTTTCTCCCCTCTCTTTCTCCAAAAACCTTTTTGTGTTCTTAATGAGCTTCTTAGACCAAAAATTTGGCCTTTAAATCCCTATTTCCTCAAGGCTCCGTTTGGCCTACCAAAACCTATTTTGGGGTTTAGTTCTCCCAATTTACTATATAGCCCACATTTCATTTTATTTTCACTTCAAATCTCACACCTACACTTAGACATATAACTTAGTCTCAAATGACCCTTAAGTCCTCATTTTCCTCCTTAAACCTTGTTTGGCTTTTCTCATTATTTCATTTCTCATTTTTCTCATTTTAGTATTTAAGTCCATTTTCATTAGACCCTTAGGTCCTTATTTCACATTTTTATCAAATTTATTTGGTTCCTGTAAAATTTCTGGGTTGTATATTTTTCTTTGCTGTGGATTCTAAAAAATTTCATTTACTTTATTTTATATCCTAAACATGTTCCGAAACTCCAGTGGTAATTTTAGGGCGTTACACCTCTCCTCTCCTTCGTAAAATTCTCACCTCGAAATTACCTTCATCAATGGGATACCGTTGTCAAAGATAACTTCGCTTCCCATGGTTTCTGCTCCTGTGGTTTCTCCAACAACACTTTGATTACCGGAATCTCTGTTCCGCAATTCTTTCTGCACCACGAGCCAAAATCTCACCGGCTTTTCCTCATAGGTAAAATCTCCTATTTCACCAATTGCTCTACACTACGTACTCCGGTCCGATCTGCACTTCGTAGTATGGACATGAAGCACATTATGGATCTTTTCCAATGTACCGTGAGGTAATGCCACAGATGCCATCGACCCACTTTTCGATCACTTCATACTGTGCCACAATAAATCTAGTGGCTCAAGTCGCCTTTTTCCTAAATCCCATCACCTTCTTCCAAGGCGATATTCTCAAAACACTTTTTCACCGACCTCATCAAATATTTTTTCTTTCATGTCTAAGATATGATTTCTGGTCTGTCATGGCCAGGCTTAATCTTTTCTAATCTATTTTCACATTTTCTTCGGGCCCCTCAGATCATGTCCGGGCTAATCACTTTCTTTTCGCTTAATTTCATCCTGGGTCATAACGGTGTTCTCAAGCATTTTCCATATAAAGCTCGTGAAGGGGCGCCTATCTGGCGCTCGATTGAAACCGTCGCCGCATACAAATTCAACCCTAGAGGAATGTGTCTATTCCTTAACTACCTCATAGTGTTGGAATCTAGCGATAAGAAAACGCAAATGAAATAAAAATTTAACGCCGAATCCGTGATCAGATCCAAGCGGTTTGATGAAACTAAACAATGAATCAAGGGAAATCCGTATCTTACCTCTTGTAGACTAAATCCTTTTCGATCAGTTGGGCCGATTTGCTTCGATCACACACACGTCGAAACACAAACAAAACTCCTTCCGAAATGATCCAACAACTACGTTGCCGATGCAAGAAAACGCCTCTAAAGGTATCCACACGAATCCGCCAATGGATGGGATGGATGTGCTAGCACCTTATGATAGGTCTATTCTATAAAACCAAAGACACTTTAGCAAGCCCCAAAACTCTAAAAAAGAATTCCTCAAAACACCCACTTCAAAAGAACCACCTACTTAGATGATAAACTCCCCATATTTATATATCAAGCTTCCAAACCCTTTTATTAAAACGAATTTAAAACCAAATCCACAATCGCTCATTAATGGCTGGCCTGGGCTTCAAGCCATTTAATCATGGGCCAAAGAGGAGCCTTCTAACATCCCATTATAGCTCATTCTTATGTGTGACCCTATAGGTTCACTCAATGCTGGCAAATGACCCCAAATCATACTTAAGCCCACAAGTTATAATCGGGTCTCTACATTATAACTACCCAAATCAAGTGAATTCGATGACTCGAAAAAAACCTTACCATAGCATGATATTAGTCCTTGTCACCCGATGTCTCGATCAAGGCCAGCATGGATGAAGTCATTCTATACAACTGACCTCATTTCGATTCTCAAGTAGACCAATAAATAAATGATATTGATAACTCCTATCAATCTCATTCGAGCAAGGCCATGCATTTCTCGCCTCACTTTATCAAGAGGCCAATGACATCTCACTCAATTAAAAGCTGGACAAATTCCTTCACTATCATTCACATTCCGATCATGAGTAAAGGTGTGTGTGTGAAGTGTAAGAATGTGGTGTGTGTGTGGTGTGGTGGTGTGGTGGGTGTGTGGTGTGTAAATACATGGCCAACCATACCTGTAGTACCATCCTCAAGTAAAGACTCGCTATTGCTACTCAAGACAAGTTCCTCATGGTTGGTGTAATCCTTCATGGTGAATTCAGGCTCGAAGGACTCCAATACTGACTACTCGCAATGAGAATTACTAATGACATAAATCCATGTAGTATTTACAATGCAAGTTAACCTAATAACATGAACTTAACATCTATTTATGTTCTAAGTACTATCTTATGTTCATGACCAAGAAAACGTGATTCTTTCTCAAAAACAGCATTAGCCTTACTTCATTATTATTCATAACAATAATGACTTAATTATGGACTATTTAGAATAGTGTTCTTATGCTCAAGGTTTTACTATCAAGTCACATACTCGATGACATAAAGCTGAGCCAACCATTCATGGATTCCTGATTTTATCGGGGTTAAACCATAATTTAAATAACAAGATAAAATGATAAAATGCCTCATGTATATAAACATATAATGATAATGTATATGCCATACTAGGCTAGAGCACATCACTAACAATCTCCCACTTCCCTAAGCCCAATCAAGCATGCTAAATCGAATGCCTAATCGATCTAGTATGGACTATCATGCTTTGATCCATGAACAGGTTTAGTCAAAGGATCACAACATTGAATACCATGAACTCCTGGGCCATTATCTTAGGTCATCTCCTCCCCTCAAGATCCACTGTTTGGTGTCTTTCTTGAGTATGTGTTCGATCGCTCGATGTGATCCGCTCCTACCGAGTAATAGCCCCATTATTGTCATAATAGACGTCCACTGGGTTTGTAATGCTAGGAACAACACCTAGTCTAAAAACAAAATTTATGATCCAAACTCCCTCCTTAGCTACATCTGAGGCAGCTATGTATCGACCACGGTGTCTTGCTTGGAACTTCTCCAGCTCATGTCACCTCCATTCAAACAAAACACAAAACCAGATTACAATCTAAAGTCATCTAAGTCGACCAAAACCAACATCTAGATAACCAATTTATAACTAGCCTCGCCTTCTCGGTCTAATTATTAATATAAATCAAAAAATATCCTTGGTTCTTCTCAGTACTTAAGGATATTCTTTGATCATATCCAAAGGACATTCACTGATCCGATCGGAATCTACTTGTCATAAAGCTTAAGGCATAGGAGACAACAAGCTCTGGGTGCAAAGTGACAGATACATGATAGAACCATAGTTTGGCATAAGGGATTTTATCCATGCGCTCTCTCGTCCTCGTGGTTGGACATCGAGACTTACCGAGCTTAATGCCATGAGACATTCACAAGAAACCTCTTCGGGAATTCGCATGCTAAACTCTTTAGTACTTTGTCTATAAAATTCCACTTTTGACTCAAGTCGAGTAAACTCGCTTTTGAGATCTATCTCTATAAATCTTTATGCCTAGGGATGTAAAGTGCCATTAGTTCTTCATTGAAAAAAATCTCCCAACCAAGACTCTGACACTCGCAAGGTAGGGATGTCATTTCCAATGAGTAAGATGTCGTCCACATACGCTTAATAAGAAGACAATTGCACTCCCACTAACCTTCTATATACACAAGGCTCATCTTCATTTTTCATAAAGCCAAACTTCTTAATACCTCATCAAAACGAAGATTCAAGCGAAGATTCGACTTAAGTGGCTTGCTTTAATCCATAAATGGATCTTTGAAGCTTACACACCCTATTAGGATACTTAGGTGTTGGGTTATGGGCAGAATATCCAATCTAGTTGGAACATAAATGCCAGAAATTTATAGGTACATCCCATAACCCACCCGAAGGATCATGCGTTTCATAGGCAGAAGGAAGAGATTAGCGAAACTTACCTCTTGTAGATCGGTCGTCGAAGCCTTCAAAGTCACGCCTTGGATTTGTGGATCTTCAAAGTCTTGCATTTACGAAAAAGCGACCACACTCTGCAAGTATCATGCGAGCAGTAATGAGCGATGCTCGAGATAGTTCGAGGTTCGTCTTCTCCAACGAAATTAGGGTTTCTCTTGTTTTTGGTTGTTCCTTCTTTTAAAAGGCGACTACTCCCAAAATATATGTCTCACATATATATATCTATATAAGTACGCTAGGGTTTTAAATCAAAAAGCAATTTCCTAATCGAGATGAAACAAATTTATATCATTATATATTTTAAGCGGCTTTTAATATTAACAATTTAAAATTCAAATCCTTATCGAATAAAGAAGCAATTTATTTATATTATATATTTAAAAACCCTTTTAAATAATAACAATTTAAATACGAATTTCCTTATCGAGATAAGAAGCAATTTATATGTTAAACCCTTCTCAGTTATTTCCTTATCGATAAGAAAATATAACAAATTAGTATTTTTATAATTTAAATGCAATTTAAACTTTCTCAAATTAAATTCGAATTTAAATAACAACTAATTATTGTTTGTAATTTTAAATAATCTCATCATTTTAAATTACTAGTGAAAAAAAACCGCCTTTATTAATTCTTAAGTTTTCTGTATGCGACCCTATAGGTTCATTAAACATTGGCAGTAGGCCTAAATCACATTTTGATCCTACAAGTCATAAGTGGCCTCTAGCAAGACATTATGACTACCCAAGTTAAATGAAAAGCTCATGATCCGAGACAACCTTAATATAGCTAATGACATAATCCTTTTGTCTCATGATATCTTGATAGAATATAAGGCATGGACAAAGTCAACCTTATATTGTTCTATCTTTGATTACTCGAAACCCAATTAGACCGACTAAACAAATGACATTGATCTCCATCAATTCATTGACATATCTCTCTTATAATAAGAGGGCAAATTCCATTTTAATCGCTCATATCTCACTACATAATTCTTACTATGTTCAAGTATAACCTTTATAGTCATCCGATTAAAGACAACGTTTGATTATATCAAAACACAATATTCCTTATGTTGAGAACTATAGCAATCTCAGTCAAAAGGATTTAATAACACATGTAAAGATAAATTACGCGACTTTGATCCATGCCATTAATCTGGCAGATTACGTCGTCTTGTTCTCAACAAAATGATATAAATTGATTTGTATCTCATACATATTCATCGAATCTCGTCAACTTTAATACTAATCTTAATTCATTGTTATTCCCTTAACAACGATTAAGGACATTTAGAATAATTAATAATATTATTCAAGGACATTATATATAATAAATATGAAAATCATCATAATAATAAATTCTCATAAATAGTCAAAATACCATGTCCATACAATAGGCCTAGAGCACTATTACTAACATTAGGATCGACAAAACCCTCAGGTTGTGTCATGTACACACACAGAGTAAGTTTCCATTAGAAGCGTTGTTTGTATCCATTTTCCAAATCTCGTAATCATGAGTACGGCGATAGCAAGAAGAATCTAATAGACTTAAGAAAGCATAACAACGGTGAAAAGGTCATCATAGTCAATACCATAGGTTTGTTTTGAAACCTTTTGCAACAAGTCGAACGAGAAGGATCTTCTATATCATGTTTGATCTTATGAACCCATTTACAACCAATGACCTTAGCACCCTCAAGTGGATCAATCAAATTCCAAACCTGGTTATCGTCAAGGATTGAAATTTCCGATATATCGGCCGATATATCGGCGATATATCGGATATCGGCCTTTATCGAAGCGATTTTTGCTATCGAAAATCGTTTAGAGGAAAAATCGGAAAAAATCGGGAAATGTCGGTATCTCGCGAAATATGATCATACGACGAAATCGGTCGACATATCGGAGGGTGGGAGTCCGCAGCCGTGGGGAAAATTTGCTGGATTTTTCTCGTGTATATATCGGCTATATATCGAAAATATCGGAAATATATCGGAAATATCGGTAAAAATATCGAAGATATATCGAGATATATCGGTGATATATCGGGATATATCGGGATATATCGGAAATATATCCAAATGACCAGATTTGAAATTCTAACTTGATCTAACGGTTATGGATTGATCCGAACGGTTTAAAGAAGATCTAACGGTCATATTTGCACCAAAATTAAATCCAACGGCTATAATTAAATTACAAATATTTTTTGACCATCAAGCAGTTATTTTAACCCCAAAAAAATCTATAAATACCTCTAAAATCATTAAAATTTGATCACAAATTCTTTCTACCAATATCCAAATCTTCATTTCACTCTTATTTCTTTGTGATATCTCTTAAATAACTATATATTAGTTTAATTTGATAGTTTATATGATTATTTCATATTTTAAATTAGTTAATTTAGTAATAATATATTAATAAATTAACATTTCATGTTTCGTTAATTTTTTAAAATCAAGTTATATATTAGTTAATATAAATGTATACATATTATAAATTTATAGTATTATATATGAAGTTTTCATATTTTAAATTAGTTTAATTTTAATAATAATATATTAATAAATTCTTTATTCATGTTAGTTGATATTTGAAACGAGCATGCGGATGAACCCCGAATTTCCTATCAATGGAGAAGTTGTAGATACAAGTCAAGACATTTATTCATGACATATTCGATCTTATAATCAATATTATCGGAACACCATGTCTTGGTATGAGTATTGTCTTTACCAAGATTTGATCTATCCATCAAATGTTGCAATTGAGTCACATCAATCTTCTATTTTTGATTTTAAAAACTCATTGCAATGTATATATTTGATTATTAATGTCATTTTACACTTTAGAAAATATTTTTTATGAATTTCAAAGTATTTTTATTAATTTTTCGATATATCGATGAAATATCCACCCGATATATCAAATATATCCATAAAATACAAGTACCGATATATCCATCGAAACCGATATTTTCAACCTTGGTTATCGTCTGCGATTGCATCTCAAACTTCATGGCTTAGCCATTTTCCGAGAATCTGAATCATCATTGCCTCATGATAGGTTATGGGCTCATCTTGATCCACAAGCTCTATGGTTTTGTCGTCGATTCTGAAATCCATATCATGAGCTTCGTGATGAATCCTCTTGAACAACCGTGGGCCTTATCTGAGAGTATGGGCTGACAACTAGTTGTGAGTCTTCTAGAATTTCCATGGAAGGCTCGGTGGCAACTTGTGGTTCTTGAACTTCTTTAGAGATGTCTTGCTCAACGACTCTTTTGGAAGTGAGCCTATCGCTCCAAAAGACTCCATTACGACATGAACACTTTGTTCTCGGATGGGATGTAAAAGTAGTGCCTTTTGTTTCCTTTGGATACCCCCACAAATAAGCACTTATGATTTGGATGCTGGCTTATCGAAGCTAACACTTTACATAAGCTTCACAACCCCAAATCTTGAGAAAAGACAAACTAGGACGCTTTCCTGTCCACAACTCATATGGTGTTTTCTCAACCGCTTTCGATGGAATTCTATTCAATAAGAACGCAGTAGTCTCTAATGCATATCCTCAGAAGGATATAGGAAGATCTGCTCGACTCATCATAGATCGAACCATATCTAATAAAGTTCGATTTCTCCTTAAAGATACACCATTCCATTGTGGTGTTCCAGTTGGAGTGAGTTGTGAGACAATCCCACAATCCTTAAGACGATCATCGAAATTTTGGCTCAAATATTCACCACCTCGTCCGAGATCAGTGTTTGATATTCTTTCAAGGCGATTACGTACTTCATTCTTGAATAATTTGAACTTTTCAAATGATTCAGACTTATGCCTCATTAAGTAGATGTAACCATATCTACTAAAGTCATCGGTAAAAGTAATAAAGTGATGATAACCTTCTCTATGGTGGAGCTTATTGGTCCACAAACATGCGTATGTATAGCGGCCCCCAATAGATGCTATTCCCTCTCAACGTGTCAGTAAAGGAGCCTTGGTCATTTTGCTCGTAAAACAAGATTCACATGTTTTAAATGACTCTAAGTCAAATGAATGTATTAGCCAATCTTGATGGAGCTTCAAGATACGTTCTCATTGACATGGCCCCCAGCGACAATGCCAAAAATGGATTTGATTCAAGTCATTGGACTTGAACCTCCTTAGCTGTCGATGTTATAGATGGGCTTGGTTGTTCAAGTTTAGAACATAGAGACCATTAGATAAATGAGCATTCGTAAAAAATGCGCATTATAGATGGAGAAAATATTATTCTTAATAATAAAGTGAAATCCATCACGTCTAAGCAAAGCGAAATAATGTTTACGCTCACGAAGCATATAATAACAATTCTTAATTGGAAAACAAGTCACTAGGCAAGTCAAATCATAAGCTCCTCGGTATCTGGCCAAACTCTTGCTCATTCCCCGCTCGTAGGTCATAAGCCTTTAGCCAATGATCTCTTGCTTCCGCAGATACTGCATTTACAAATGTGAGATCCATCAGTATCTAATAATACCCATGAAGCGAGTAAACAATTGACTTCTATAACATAAATACACAGTGGTAGCCTCTGGCAATATCTTTTAGATCTTCTAAGTAGAGAAACACAATTCCTCTTCCGATGACCTTATTCATTGCGAAGAAGCAAACTCCACTCTTTGACTTTGGCTTCTTGGCCTTAAGCTTGAGATAATAACTGCCCTGCCACCAACAGCATTGCCTTTTCGCGCTTTGCTTTTCTTTTCCTTGCCCCTTTACGAACATAAGCTATTTGGTTTTATCTTTGAATGTTTTGTACACTAACAAATATTTTAACATTTCTGTAACTGCTTAAAAGATTTCAATGTTGCAACAGCAGTTCAACCGGCCAGATACAAACATAAGAAAGAAAATATGTGTGACATCTTGAAATTGCATGCAACACGAGGAACAGTCTCGATAATTACGCCAAATTAAAACCCAGGGCCTGTCAGATAAGAAAAAATATGTAATGATAAATCATACCTGCCGAAGACTCTCACTAGGAATAAAAATTAGTGTCACTGACAAGGTTGGAAGGAAACCATAAAGATATAACAACAGCAAAGATATTTACATAAGATCAAAAATTTGCGGAGGAAGAAACTTCATATGTGTCACCTATGTTATGACGACGAAGAAGAATATGGAAGTTCTTAGTGACAAAGGATTATATTATGATGAAATTGAAACAGTGAAACGACCAGTTAATGTGCAAACAAAGATTTTTATATCGTGACCTGAAGGCTTTACCATGTGACATAAACTAGACAACTTTAGCAAACTATGTCAAAGACAAATACTATCCGAAGTTATCAAGACTAATTCAGAAGAAATCCTAAAATCATGTACGATGAAAAATTTGGAGGCCACGACAAGAGGCACATGGAACATGAATTAAAACTATATCGATGGAGTTACTCTATGTGTGACAAAGCTACTAATGGGCCAGAGATGCTTTGAGATCCTGTTACCTTAACCTTGAAGTGTAGCCCTCAAACTAGAACCTTTATAAATAGAAACTGTTTAGACATTTATCTGACTATGATAGAACTCTAGGTAGTGAAACTCGTATATTATTTTCTTTTCTTTAAATGGGTTTAGATTAACCATTTCAGTTAGTTCTTTTTAGGATTAATAGGTGATGATCAGTGCCAAGTTTTGACTGAGTTCATTCCTCCTTTTCTCTGCATAGACTGACCCCTCAAATTAACAGATTCTGAGGCCTTGATTCTCTTATGCCCATACCACTTTGGATAATTTGAAGCACTTAAATAATTTCTCTTAATGTTAGGGATTAAAAATAGGGTTCCAATCTGTAGCTCTTTTACCAAGTCTCCACGAGTCTCTGATAGTAAATACGAATGTAAGCCCGTATCATTCCCATGAGAGATTGAGTAGCGAATTACGGTCAACTACCCCCCAGCTACAAAATTTCATACTATTTGGACTCAAAATCATAGTGAATGTTTTATCAAAACGACAAAGTAAAATCTATACTATTGGATATGTTCTATTCTTGAGAACAAAAAGATTCAACGACTAAATAAATTGTATATAAAAGAATGGATTGAATTAGTTCTTGTGAGAAGCGAAAACTATCAATGAGATACAATCGAGCAATTGTTCAACATATTAGTTGCACGATTCTATGTATGGATCTTTATTTTTGTCCAAGATTTCTTAATTATTGATTGGATCCTCTAAAGTTTTCAGGAGTTTAATATCTTGCTTCTCTCGAAGACAAGATCAAACCGATACAGGTATTCCACATTTCTTGCAAGATGCGGGTATTTTTCTTTCTCAATACTTCACCAGACTCCTGTGAGCTAACAGAGCTTTTGTCATCTCAGTGTTTTAGCTAAGTTTCTGCAGTGGTGGCTCGACCTCGGATCCTATGGGTTTTATCCCTTTCCCGCCAGTTAGATCTGGCGCTCCGGGATCGGAGCGTGCACGTAAATTGGGTGAACTCGTTATTGATGTTGTGACCACCTCCAACTTCAATTATGAGCGGTGGAGGGTTTGTCAAATCAGAACTCTTAGGGGCTCAACAGGTTGAGTCAATGGTAGTGAACCTTACTTTGAGAAAGAATGCTCTCGCTCTGAGGATGTCTCTAGTCCTCTTGTGTCACGGAGGCATCACGGATATCGAGGTAGATGCATTCCTCAATTGAACTGAATTTTCCACTATTAGAACTTTATCCCATAAACGACAAATTCATTAAAACTAAAACCAAATTAATTCTCGTGAGGTATGGGAAGACTACTGACTAGTAAATGTAAATCCGGTAGAGTGCGCTCTGATTCTTGTGCGAATCGGGGAAATGGAGTGCCGATCTCGCCACGACCATAGTACATTAAATCCCAAGAAAAAGAATGAAATTCATTTGTCTGAATTCATAATTTCGGTGAGTATCTTGAAGAAAAATAACAGTAACAATCAATACTAAGTCTGCACGAGATTAGTTCAAGCAGAAAATAAAACTAAAAATAAAGTACTCTAAAATATACAATGGTTCTCTTCTTTCCCATTCTTGGGTGTAGAAAGAAAGGAAAACACTACTATTGAAAGCTCTCTATTTATACGTAAAGAATGCGGGCGAAGAATCTTTAAATGCTCTGGGTGAAATCCAAGAAAAGCCGGCCTAAATATCTATGTCACGACCTCAGTTGATGTCGCGGCGTAAAAACACAATAACGATTGCTCATGATGGTTAGGCCTCTTTTATTTGAGATGATTCCTATAGTATTTATGTCGCGACCTCAGTTTGATGTCGTGGAGCTGTCATTCTTCTTTCCCTATTCGCTACAGAAATTTGAGTATATCGGTTTTAGGTTCGACCCTTTCTCTTCCAACTTCTATTTTCCGGTCGCGACATCAAAGCGACTATGTCAGGCATCCTTTTTCTTCACTCGGCTCTTCTTTGGGGTATGACCTAGACGATAAGTCGCGACATCATTTCTGACCCTTGACTTTTTAAAAGGTCACAAGCTCAGTTCCTTGGCAAGTGCTTCTATCGACTCTGGGTTGACTCTTTGACTATGTTTTGATTTTGCTGAACACTCTGTTTAATGTCATGGCACAAGTTGATATCGACTTTGAAATCATAATGTTAAACTAATTTGTAACCTCTTTCTTTGCAAAGACTTCTCTTGTGGCTTCATAGGCGAATCACAGTTTGCGACCTCGGGGTTGATGTCAGCGACATCGTGTCCTCCTCTTGGTTAACCTTTAATGATCTAGACCATAAACCTCTTTGTGCAACCTCTTTTTCAGTCACGACTACTTGTTCACGTTTTAGTTTCTTCTTCAAAGCCAAATTTGTTGAGTGTCGTGACTTGATTGTTGGAAGCGAACTTCATCTCGACTTAAATTCAGTTTGTGACTCAATTCATATTTATATGATTTCTTCTTATTTTTACTAAAAATTTGAGTTTTATCTTTGTATTTTCAATAAATTAAAATTTTAATTAATTCATCTTTTAAACAGATAACATTATTTTTCATATTAAACTCAAGAAAAAATGGATTAAAAATCTAGGTTGGACTCATCAAAATTCACAAAGCAAGAATTTGCTTGTCCCAATGAAAGAAAAAATTGTTTTGTCCTCAAACAAATAAAACAGAAGAGCTGGTTGTTTCTTATTAGTACCATAATGCTCCTCTATATTCCACCTTTTGAATTGGGATAAGAGATGCAACATTATTTTAAATTGGAGTTTTGATGCAAAGAACAAGGCATGACACTCTTATCCACAAAAATTCTTGATAACTAAATCATGTGCAAAGCAGTTTATTTGCAGTCTTGTTACGTATTGTGTGTGCGGGTCATCAATCCTTTTCATCTTCATGTTGAATTTAGTTAATCTTACGGGAGTTTTCTTATTTGTTGTCAAAGTCCATAGGCTTATTTTTCATATTAGATCTCCGTTAATGTAAGTAAATTCAACCTTGAAATCATTAAGTCTTTCGGGCTTGTAGTGTTGGGCTTAGGTAATTGGGTAGATAATGGAAAATTTGGGTTATAAATTACCAGTTTCATCTTTTCTCTACACTTGTTGCCTCCAACTTTCACCTTTTTTCTTCTTTGTTCTTGTTGATTCTCCTCAATCTTAGCCTGATTCATCTTTTTGAATTTTTTTTCATGGAATTTCAATTTCCATATATACTTTATTCAAGCAGATTCCTTTGTTCGTTAACTCCTTTGCTTTTATTTTTCTAAGATTTGGAATAGTGCAATGTTTTGTCTTCTTAGGCTTTCTATTACTCTTAGAGAACTTTGGGCTAGCAACTCCCATATTAGTTGGCATTAGGGTGCTAGGTGTTAAAACACCCCTATGAGCTTAATTGTTCAAGGGAAATAGGCCTCAAGACGAAACTTATTCCTTATTTTACTAACCACGCTTCTTTACTTCTTGACTCCTTCGTTGTCAATTGAAATATTTCCCCCAAACATTTCACTTACTTTATACTAAATTACGGCCCAGGCGGATAATTTGGGCTCTTTCTTTGCAGTTTATTGCAAGGAAAGGGAATTTAAGTTTCATTCACATTTATTGAAGAAATAAGGCTTGTTGGCTCAAATCAAGGAGGCCAGAAAATATAGCCAAGCATATTTTGAGGTAGGTTTAAGACTCAGCAAGGATGGCCTCTATCACTTCTTGTTGGGTGTTTTCACCCTAGGATTTCGCCTCAATCGATAATCAACAAGTTCTAGGACTATGGACTCTAAATCTTGAATCTCGAGAAGATGTTCTAATTCTGTCAAGGTTTCATAAGTTTTGTTGGCCGTGTGTATTATTTCTTCAAGACTTGTATTTATTCTTGTTTACTTACATTATTTTAACCAAGTATTTTGTTCCATCGACAATAACCAATTTTCCAATTTTGCGAAACTAAGCGAATTTAAACAAAAGCAGTAAATACTCTCATAATTTCCGAGTTTAATTATTCATGCCACCCGATTCTTTCCAAATTTACATTTCTTGAGAAAGAAACGAAATTGGCTATTGATTCTAAACATAAAATAAAATGACACAGAAACACAATTCATATATCATGAACAATCAATTTGTAAGTCAACAGAAATTATATTCAAATATCAAAATATTTCGATATTGTACAATTTGCTTTCTTTACAAATAAAACTGTAACTAAATTCGAGAAAAACTCTCTATTTCTTGATCTAAAATCTATATCTTCCCCTTGAAGGTTGCGAGCTCACAGCACAAGAATTTAGTTCACAGAACCTTGAGCTCCTCAAGAGTGATTCGGAGTTAACAGGTCGTTCAACAAATTGGAGCTTCACACAGTTGATGGTTCTAATTAACCACTTCTTCCTATTCCTTCCGTCAACCACTTTCTCTTGATTACACCAAGTTTTATGGAATAAAGAATGGAATTGGTTTGTTTTCCGACTCCATTTATTCCATAAACTCTGTGTTCCCAACCTTGGAGCTCTTCTTTTCTCTTATTCTTCTTTTTCTCCATTCTCTTCGTTTATTTTTCCTTTGTTCTCTCATCCTTTTATAGTGAATTGTGTCTCTTGGGAACTTCAGGCCATTTATTCTTTCTTTAAATTTACGATGAGTGGATTAAATGAGGTTCCTCGAATTTTTGCTCTTCTGATATTTCCAACTGAGATTTTTGGCCTTTGATGGAGAATTTTTGATCGTTTTTCTTGAATTTATTAACTTCCCTCTTATTATCCTCCTCGAAACTGAGCATACTAAACAAATTGGTTCAATCAAGAAATGGATTTCTGTTTCTGCATTAATAACCATTTATTTCAACAAAATTCTGAATGAATGTTGCAAAACTGAAAGGTTTGGGTGAATTGTAGCTTAGTGGACTTTGAATGGGAATAAACGCTGGGTTTAATGTCATGACAATGCCTTGGGAGTCAAGACATTAACTATTGGGCCACTAAATTAATGATTGTCAATGACTTTTATTTTTTTAACTGCTGGACGCCCAAAATTAGAGGTTTTACTCTTCTCAGGCTTTTAGTCACGACTTCGAAATTTCATGTCGTGACCTAAAAAATTAAGGTCCTGACCGGGGAAAATTGTGTTACAACATAAAAATGTTCTTTTCTGCCTTTATTTCGGTTGTGACCTTAATTTCATTATTTTGACTTCTTTTCCACTTTTTATTTTCATCCTGCACTCTTGGTTTCCACCTTGAGTCATCTTTGACCCAACCTGTAACCCTCAATTTCCTGACAATTTCAATTTATTCACTTCATTCAAAACAACTACAACTCAACTCATCTGTATCATGCAAAAATTCAGCAACTTCCATTATATTATGCATCACATTCAACAATTAAGCATCAAAACAAGATAAAAATTCCCCCAAACTTTCAATCATGCTATATCAAAGACAAATTTAAAAATTCAAATCAAGAAGAAGAAAAAGCGCCACTTTTTGGTCTCTTATGCGATTGAAGTTTGATTCTGCAGTCTCTCCTTTTTACTGTCTTCATTGTCTGTAAAATAAAATTCTTTAGCTATTCATTCAATCACTTCATGAATACAATTGAAATAAACCAAAATTTTAAACGAAGCGTAAATGAAACAAAAATTCGCTCTTGGTGTGGATTGCCTTCCATAAAGGCCCATATTTTAGTCTTTAGCTACGACTTTCTCTTTACCATTCATTACTGTTTCTTCAATTTTCCTTCATTCGAGAAATAAGGGTTTTTATCTTCCAATTGCTTTCCCAAGATAATCACTTTAATCTCGACCATTAACTGAACTCCTCATGATTGTTGGTTCTAATTATTGCCCCAAATTGTGTGCTTGATAACACTGCTGGTCTTAATTCAGGACTTCAGCTTCTGGAAGAGTCTTAATCTGGGTTGAATAACAGACTGAATCTCGTAGATTTTCCCTCTCTAAATTAGATTGATATACCATTTTTTTGTTTTGTCGCGCCAGATTACGGCGCATCATGACTTCCATTCTCAACTCTTCCAATTCATTTGTTAGCGGGTAACCTATCTTCTTTAGCAACTTTGAAATAAATTAACTGCGATGGCCCATAGCCTTATTGCTTCGAGGTAGGTGACAAGGTTTCAAAACCAGTCTTGTGTAGGAAGGACATTCGATGGAGTTTAAAAAGCAACCTGCTAATACGCAATTGCATCATCAAGCTTCAAGACCAATCTCTCCTGCACAGAACTAAATTCTTTCAGAATTTTCTTTATTTCTGTTGGAAATTTCAGCTTGCCAATTTGTTGAGATGATAGCCAAGCTCATAATCGTTTGATACCATATCTGCTCTTGGTTATCAACCTTATTTAAAATGGCTTCCTCCATCACTAATTATAGTTCTGGGTGTCCCAAATCTGTTAGGAATATTTCTTTGTAAAAATCCCACAACTGTGTTAGCATCATTCTTTGATTATCTTTGTTTGTTTTACCCATTTGATACATAATCCACATTTGGGAGTATATATTTCCAAATGAAGCGGAAAGGTCCCATAAATCCATTCCCCAATAGCTCATGCACCCACCGGGATACCTTATGGGGCATATCTTCTTACTGATCTTCCATTCTGTTAGTCACCTGACTTTACCATTAGAAACAATCCACTTAATGATGATGAATCTGTTGGAGAATTTTATGGGGCTGTTTATCTCTACAAAGTGTCCTCCATAAGTGATCTTGACATTCTTTAAAATCTTGCTTTGCTCACCTTAGTACACATCTCCTTATAATTAGATCAAACTCCTCTGCACTAAGCAAATAATAGATTCATCCCGGATGTAGTACACATTTGTCAATCATACTTTTCACCTATTGTTGCTGATTCAGTGGCATAATTCCACAAGCTAGAAATTCACAATATCGACATACGGGGTATTGGTCAGGTGGCCAATTTGAAATAACACTCATGGAAGAATTTTATGCTATTTCTCTTTTCCCTTCTAACTGCTTATACGGTGGATTTCTCTACTCTTAGTGATGGCTATCACATTGTCACTACCATCTTCCTTCTTCTAAATCAAATTCGCTCAATAGTACCCACACCTGATCAATCTTGGCTTTGCTTCTTTCTTTGCCATTAGATATTTAATTCGTTGCGTGATGCGTGTGCTGACATGGGACCCAAAATGTATGGCTGAATTTTTCACGTACAAACACTATTGCCCGACATCACCTGGTAGTGAATGTTTCTTGCCTTCATTAAAGGTTTGCTAGCATAGTAAATGGCCTTGAACACTTTTCATCTTTACGTCCCGATACGTCCTTCCCAAAATCTTCGGCATCACATGATTCAAGTCTCTGTTCCAATCTGGTTTTGCCATGATGGGAGCTTCAACTAATGCGGATTTGATTATTGATCTTTAATGGGGATTCATCAAAATAGAACTTAATATACTTTTTCCGACAATCTACATAGTGGTCTAGCAATTTTTGAAATCTCGATAAATCTTCTATGAATCCGACATGTCCTAAACCTGATTCCCTTGGTAGTAGTGGGTGGCATTAGGTTTCTTATAATTGAAACTTTTGCACGGTCTACCTCGAAGCCTGGCTGCGAGAAATCATGTGCCCAGACAATTCCTTACGTAACCATAAAATGGCATTTTTCCCAATTCAGAGCTAGATTCTTGTCTTTGCACCTTTGATGTACTGTCCCCAGGTTATGAAGGCATTGTTCAAAACTGGATCCATACACTATAAAATCATCCATGAAGATCTCCATAACTTCTTCTACTAGATCAGAAAATATAGACATCATGCATCTTTGAGAGGAAATTACAGGGCCATTACCTGAAGCGAATGGCATTCTCTAAGCAAAAGTACCAAATGGGCATGTAAAAAGTGGTTTCTCTTTGATCTTCGGGTGCAATAGCAATTTGGTTATATCGGAGTATCCATCAAGAAAACAAAATTGAGGTGTCGCCAACCTGCTCAGCATCTGATCAATGAAAGGCGGGGGGAAAGATCGCCGGTTGCGGTATTGATTTTCTATAGTCAATACACACCCTCCATCACATCCACAGTTCTTGTAGGAATCGGTTCATTCTTTTCATTTTGATTACGGTGAATCCACCCTTTTTGGGAACCACATACCTTGGGCTTCACCTAAGAACTATCGATATAGCATATATAAAACACGCATTTAACCATTTGAACTTCTTTTAAATGACTTCTTTAAATCAGCAGGTTTAGCCTCCTTTGATGTTCAATAAGTTTTGCATTATCTTTCGACAATATTTTGTGCATACAAATGGAGGGCGTACCCTTGGATCTTCAATTGATAAGCAATTTAGCTGCTTGTATTTTCGGAATTACCCGGCGACTTACGTTTTCGACCGGTCAATCACGGTCGATATGATATGATTTTCTCTTTTACGGTTCTAAACTCATATTTTAAATGGCCCGGGCAATTCTTTCAATGTTAGCCCATACGCACTAGTTTCTGCTCATGAGCTTCTTGTTTACAGGTACGCTTATTTCATCTTATTTGTTTTTATTTGCCCTTTCGAGGCTTGTTTCCTTGTTAAACACATTTTGAAGCGGTACTTCACAATCAAAGCTCTCAAAGATGCGAAAATTCATCTCAATTTCATTGATAGAGTGTTGAATGATACAATCCGAATTCAATTCATCATTGAGAGGTATTGTTTCTTACGACCATACTCTTTTGCTCTGCCTCTACATTAGGATGTTCCAGGACTCTATTAATATTAAAATGCCTTGCTTCATCCCGACTACAAGTGTCGGTTCACCTTTTTGTATGCGTATTCAAGAAGGCGAGCTCCTGGTGCTAGAAGCCGATATGAGGAACTTGGGTATCTTCCTCCATCTACATGATAACAAAATCCACTGGGAAAATGAATTTCCCAACCTTGACAAGTACATCTTCTAGAATGCCCTTTGGTTGTGCCATTAATTCGTATTCATACGTAATGTAATTGTTGTTGAGTAAGTTCCCCAAACTTAGTCTCTGCACACTGCGATAGAGCATCAAATTTATACTCGCGCGAATCACATAAAGCTTTCTTGAATTCATATTTCCCTATGGGCTTGAGGAATGGTGAAGCGCGAGTCTTACATCTTTCTTTGGGAGCTTATGGCGGATAATAGCGCTATGATAGCGATCCAAGTTAACTATACCCTCTCGGCTATCTTTCTTTTCTTTCAAGTATCTCCTTCGAAATTTTGCATAAAGAGGCATTTGGTGATCTTTCGCAAATGGGATATTTATTTCTATTTTCTTGAAAATATCAAATTTAAGCTGTTCTTCTCTTCTTGACTTAAAGTCTACGTGGGAATGGGCCGAAGGTCATATGCTCAGTGCTCTTCCTTCTTTTTCTAGTCATTACTTCCTTTAATTTATTCAATCGGCTATTCTTCTCTTCTTTCTCTTCGGTCTCAGTCTGCTTCCTCCCTTCTTGTCTTTTGTTCTTTGCTCAGTCTTGCCCCCTTACTTTGAATTGCCATGCAGTCTTTTTGGAGTTGTGCAACGTGTCACTAGGGGAATGTTACCCTTGCTCACGATTTGGCATATTGGTGAATACCACACTTGTGTCTCTAAATTTTCGGTGAGGCACTAGCATTCTTTGAACATGTGAATTATCGGACTTGAGAAAGCTTCCGGTCGGATGGTTTTCTATTCATGGAATTGTAATAGCCTCTTGGTATCCCAGTGAGCTGCGACATTTGTTCTTCAAATGGTTGGGTTCTCCTACGATACTAATATTCATTTACGCCTTCACCTCCCTTGATGCTGCATTGGAACCTTGGTGAGCTGCGATATCCTTGTTGAGGATGTTATTACGCCTTGGGCCGTTAGTGCCCCTCCACCATGAGAAATTCTCATGGTTCCTCAGTCTTTGGATCATAGTGTATTAGGCGGGGTTAGGATTGGCTTGAAATGTGCTTCTTTGCTTGTTCACGTACTTAACCTCGGCCTGTAAGTCATTCATGATTGGCACGTCGGCCTTCCCTCATAAGTTCTCTTTCCCACTTTGCTCCTATTTCATGAGCGGTGTGCATCTTCTCTCTTGTTTTCCATCCTATGCATTATGGCATCTAACTTTGCTTCCATAGGCGTCATCTTGCTTTCGACTCCATGACCCTTTTCCTCTGGCTGCTTCCTCTTGAAAACTCGGATGGAGCTTTCATATTGCATTTTGCCCCAAATCTTCTATCGAGATCTCGCCTCTTGGCCTTTTCTTTTGAGATGCTCCATAGCATGGAAGGCATGAATGTGCCTTGGATGTATCATTTAAAACACTTGATACACTATATCGTACGGGTCTTCCGTCTATTCCATGCATCGGGCACCTCTTGACAACCTCTTGAATCTTTCCCCGAGCTACATGGGGCTCTCGTCTTCTCCTTGTTGGATAAATGTTAATCTCACTCTTAGTCTCTCTGAAGTGAGAGATGGGGGAAAGAATCTGCCCAAGTAGGCTTCTACCAACTCCTCCCAAGTATCAACAGAACCATAAGGTAATGATTCATACCATGTGGCTGCTATGTCTCTCAAAGAAAATGGGAAGAGATGCAACTTTATCACCTCTGGTCTCACACCATTCAGCTTCCTTTGTATTCGCCGTTCTAGAAATCTTCCAGGGTGCTCGTTTGGGCCTTCGGTGGGATGACCCGATGGCCCGATGTTCTTTGAACCATTGTAATTAAGTAGCTTTAGTTCAAAATTATTTGCATCCTTGATATAAAACAATAAGTTCAGAATATTCTTTACAATAATAGGCCTCAGAAATCTCCATTGTGTATGGGTAATGGGGGCCTTAAATTTCTTGTCCTCTGTTCCCTACGTTTGGTCATGTCTCTCGTCTGCGCGTGACTGCGTTCTGCGCTATTTTGCCTTTCTTAAGCTCTGAGTTTTTCTCTCCAATTCGATTAATGCTGCTAGAATCGGTCGAATCTTGTTCCTATGCATTAAAGGTTTTCACAATAATCAAAACACATAGGATCAATAGGATTAGTCAAGCAGAGCAATTATGTCGACATGGCTTGTTAAAAATTAGTGGGCGATGTAGCCACTACTTGAAAACTATTTTGTTCTTTTCTTAAAAATGTCGAATTAGTATTTCCTTCTTTTGTCAGGATATTGATCTAATTAATTCTTTCAATCCCTGACAACGGCGCCATAAAAACTTGTTCGCCTTTTTCTACATAGACTAAAACCCCTCAAATTAACACATCTACAAGAGCCTTACAATTCTCTTATACCCATGTCACTTTGGATAATTTGGCTTGCTAAAATAATTTTCTCTTAATGTTCAGGATTAAAAATAAGGGTTGATCCTTGACCGCGCAGTGCATAGGTCATACAAGTAGTAAATCTGAATGTAAGTCCGGTATCATTCCCACGAGAGATTGATATGAATTACGAGTCCAACTACCCGACACTAAAATTTCATACTATTTGGACTCAAAAATCATAGTAGAATGTTTTATCAAAGCGACAAAAAATTAAAATCCTATACTATTGGATATGTTCTAATTAAACGAGAACAAAGTTAATGACTAAATAAATTGTATATAAAAGAATGGATTGAATCGATTTGCGTGACGAAAACTATCGAGATACAATGGAGCAGTCAATTCGACACTATATCAGATTTACTTTGTTCTATGTATGGATCGTTTTTTATCAAGATTTCTTAATTATTGGAATTGGATCTCTCCGTTTTCACTGATTTAATATCCTTGCTTCTCTCGAAGACAAGATCGAACCCGACTACAGTATTCCACATTTTCTTGCAAGATCTGATTATTTTTCTTTCTCAATACTTCACACCGGGTTTCTTTGTTGTGTGAGAACTTTTGCTTCCTCTCGAGATTTTAGCTAAGTTTCTACTACTTAATTGGTGGCTCAACCTCCCGGATCTATGGGTTTATCCTTTCCCTTGATTAGATCTAAGCTAACAGGGATCGGGCCGTGCACAGCCAGATTAAGGTGAACTCTTTGATTATTGATATTGTTAAAATACACCCCTCCAACTTCAATTATGAAGCTGAGATAGGGATTTATCAAAATGAACTCTCAGAGCTCAACAGTTCGTCAATGGTAGTCGAACATACCCAGAAAAGAATGCTCACCGACTCGGAATCTCGGTCTACGTGTCACGCGGAGGGCGTCCACGGATATCGAGGTAAAGATACATTCCCTCGAGATGTATTGGGAACTTATCCATTAAGCGACATCGATTAAGTAAAAGCTAAACCCAAATTAATTCTACGTAAATTGTGCAAGAAGAGCGCAACTAAATGTAAATCAAATCGAATTTGAAATTTGCCTCTAGTGCATGCGAATCAAGAAATGGAGTGCCGAACTACTGCGACCAACATGTTGCAATAAATCACGAAAGAAATGAATTCAATTTGTCACAGATTTCATAAATTTCTAGAGGCGTATGCGAAGAAAAATAACAAAACTAACAATCCAGCTCTACTCGTCTCTGCACAGTTCGCAGATTCAAAACCAGAAAATAAAACTAAAAAAATAAAAATCTACTCTAAAATATACACTGAGTTCCTCTTCTTTTCCCTTTGTTGGGTAGTGAAGAAGGAGAAAACTACTTTACTATTCGAAAGCTCTCTATTTATACTGTAAAAAGAATTTGGGCCGAATCCCCAAAATGCTCCAGGTGGAAATCCAAAGAAAAAGCCCAGCTCACTGTCCTATGTCGCGACCTCAAGTTGATGTCGCGACATAAACTGTGACGCCCCAAAACCCGGGGGTCCGTTGACTACCGTCAACCGCGAATTCTATGCATCTCACTTCAGGCACGTACATGTGTAAAACGGCCCAATAGGACCCGCACATCCAGACAACCCAAACATAAATTTTATACAAAAAGGGAGTTTATTTACAATTGTCTTTGATTACAATTTAGCCAAAATGGGTCTCTACTTAATTTCAAAATACAAGAGAAGGCCGATTGCTATTTTCCAACTCTGGGGTCTGATGCGTCCCATCCCCAAGCGCGTCTTCGGTACCTAAAAAAATAGTCCCATGACGGGGTGAGCAATGCCCAGTAGTGGAATTTCCCTACTTGGGTTACTCCCCACCTAAGTGCAATGCAATGGCACAAAAACATTCAACACATGCTAATATATCACTCATGCATATATTAACAAATTAGTTCCATAAATCATGTTATTCAGTTTATAATAATAACATAAGATTAGCTCTCATGGGCTAAGGCACAATCAGGCGGTTCTTCTTGGAACAGCCCACAATTTCACGATCAACATGTTATTCACCCATGGCAACAACACACATCACACAAATCACACAAGCAATCCGTGGACTGTCCAAACCACACCAAGGATTTATTCACTCGGTCCAAATCTTTTGGAACCGAAGTCACGGCCATCCAGGCCTCAACAAATCCCCCTCCATTACATGACCCTTAAGCAAAAAGTAAAACAAGTAGGAGAAAACCCCTACTTTTTCATAGTTTGTCTAAACTCCCCAAAACCGTACTCCACGTGTAAATTTCTCGCGTGGGGGAGCAACTTGCTCTTGCCTCGTTTAATCCGAACACGGTCCGATCGCTGGAATTTTAGAGAGAAGGTAGAGCTCTCTCTCTAAAATCCTACACTTTCCCTCTCTCTTACGGTTTGCTCTCTTTCCCCCTCTCTCTTCCTCTCCCAATCCATTTGGGAGACTTGGTCAAGAGGACTTGTCCTCTCATGCCAAGTGTCCATTTCTCATTGGACCATGGGATTACCCTATCCACTTATCCATCTAACTTGGATTCCCACTCAATGGCATGATGCCATGTGTCACATGTGAGCCCCACTTGAGCTCAATGTTTGACTCTCCCATAGCTTGACACGTGGCGCCTCTTAGGCCACTCACAATGTGCCAAGTGTCCCGCACTCCTCTACGTGCCCTAAAACGCGAATCGAACTATCTCAGACCATGAAATTCGACGCAGAAGATCGCGAGACGATTCCAACGGTGAAGTCCATTTTGTCATCCGAGATCTAGAAAAATTCCGGATTTTCAACCGAAATTACCATTTTATCCTTCCTTAGAAAACATGGATTTTCCGGGGTCTCACAAACTTGTCTTGATTGCTCATGATCGCACCTCTTTTGCCTTGTTCCCACAAAGATTATGTCGCTGTTCAGCTTTGATGTCGCGACATCATTGTCTTCCTCTATTCTTCCAAATGGCCCTGTATACGCCTATCAATTTTAGGTCACACCACCTTCTTTCTTCCCAACTATTTTCCAGGTCGCGAAGATCACAAACATGTCGCGAGATCCTTTCTTCCGTCACTCTTTCTTTAGGTCGCGACCGAATGAGTGGTCGCGACATCATTTCCCGAATCTTGACTTTTAAAAGGCCCAAGCCCGCTCCTTGGCAAGTACTTCTATCAGACTACAAGTTGCGACTTCTTTTGAAACTATGTTTTAGCTGTTCAACACTCAGTGATGTCACACACCAAGCTGATGTCGCGACATGAAATGGAACCTAGTATTAAAAAACTAGTCGCAACCCTTCTTGCAAAGATTCTCTTGTGGCCTAGGCGAACTCGGGGTTAGTACCTCGCGTTGATGTCGCGACATCATTCTTCTCTTGATTGTTTCCTTTAGTCTCGTTGTCGCAACCTCTGTTTTTCAAGTCATGACTTCACTTGTTCACGTTTCAGTTTCTTCTTCAAAGCCAAATTTGTTGATGTCGTGACTTGGAATTGCTGAAAACTGAACTTCCTATCGTGACTTAAATTCCCAATTGTGACCTCACTCACGTAGGGCCGATTTCTTCTTATTTTCTAAAATTTGAGTTTCTGCTGTATTTTCCTACAAATTGGAATTTTAGTCAATTATCACTTTTCTGCAAACAATTCAACATTATTTTCATATTAAAATCAGAAAAATGGATTAAAAATCTAATGAGTTTTGGACTCATCAGTTCATTGTAAAATTTTTAGTTTTCATTACTATTTGACTTGAATGAATTTAGAAATTTTCTAGAGTTCATTTAATTCAGTTCACTTGCAATTTCAGTGAATTTTCCTGATCAGCTAGTCAAATGTTTAGTTGTAATCCAATTTTGAAAGATCGAAATTTCTCTCGGGATTGAATTAATGTTCATTATTACTGCCGCCTTAAAAAGAATGTCAAAGTTCGAAATCTTGAATTTATTTAATTGGTAATGATATGGAAGTTACTTGTTCAGAATATTAGTAGCGTGTACCCAAAAAAAAAAGACTGTATCTTGCTCTGATTTCCAAGAAGCCCTCTGAGTGACATAGAGACGGAGATTCCTGAGAGTATAGAGTAGTTACTTAGGGGTATGTTAGACTAATATTATGGAACTAATGAACTCTTACAGATTACTTCGATAGATCACTAACTTACTCATGGTGTGAGGATAGTTGGATGATGTATCAATTTAATTGATGAGAAGTTTCTCCTTAATCTAATGGAAGGGTCTTGATCCCGTGTTAGCAAAGATCTAATCAAGGAGATAAAGAATTTTATCATATTCGATGTATGAGTTACCAATTAGATTGGAGGAGGCTTGTAATATCCTGTCTATAGGAGCAAGAATTCTTCAGTCCTAAGATTTGGGTGTGAAGTACTAAAAATGAAAAATACCTAGATTTTAGAAAGAGGTTTCTATTCTATAAGTAACTGATTAGACTCATGTATCCGAAAGGAATATGGACTTAATTATCGAAATGTATGGTTAATAGAGAAATTCAAACTGTTCTATCTTGCATCTTTGACAAGTTCAAATTTCAAACTAATGGCAGAGTTATGTTATAAAAAAAATAATGCAAAAATTGATAATTGTACACTAATCTAATTTCCAGTGTTAACTTACCTAATGAACTTTCCAATCCAATTATTTTAAATTTTTTATACATAGTATGAAACTTTATTTAGTTTTTACTTTTTCGTTAGTTAAAACCAAACCATTTTTAACTTTGGAGTTAAAATAGCAAGGATCTTGAGTAGATGGGGTAATTGATGTTTAGATTTCTCATCAATCCTCGTGGGAACGATAACTGGACTTAAATCCACTTTTATTATCACGACCAGGCACTTACAAAGGATCTAGACCCAAAACACATTTTTCATTGGAAGCCTTCTCATCCAAGGCAAACAACATATTTTATAATTTTGGTCAATAGTAAACAAGTTTTTTGCGCCATTGATACAAGAACTGATTAGTTCTTGGTGGTGGTACCAAAAGTTTGGCACCTACTGACTTCATCATATTTAGTTAATTTGGTCTTCAAATATTAGTCTGTTTTTGGTCTATGTAAAAATCAATCAAACACAAGTACACCCTTTGGAGCAAAGGACACTAAAACCACTCGAAATGAGTTTGAAGTGAATGGTCGAGTATTAAAGCATTATCTTCGAGGGAACATAATGAAGATTAGTCTTCCTAGATTTAGAAGAGATGGAATAATTGTATTGAAAGGAAAAGATTTCAACAAATGTCTACAAATTTCCAAAGCACATAAAACATGAGCAGCTACTTGGGAGGCAACCTAAGCAATTTTTAATTTTCATAGTTAAATTGATTTTGTTAATTTTGTGTGTTTGAAGTTTAGTTTTAATTGTTTGAAATTTTATTGGGTGATTGTTTTGATTTTTCATGACAATAAAGCTGAAAAAAAAAATTTTGGAAGCATGTTGTCTCAAACTCGTTATGCAAAAAGTACTACAAGGGGGAGTCTTTCTTTTTCCCTAACTTGTTCTAAAAGGATAATTCATAGTTGAAGTTTAGGGAAGTGCATTTTTATGGAGCAGAAAATGAATAGTAGTTTTGTTGTGCCCATTCCTTGAATATTTAGATTATCATCATGTTGACTGATACTGAATGAAGAAATGAGATGTACTGTTCATACTTGAATTGAGGTTCTTTGTTGTTAGACATGTCTTCACAAGTATGATGTGAGTGGTTTGAATGCATTGCATACTATTTGTGTGTTAAGTGGTTTAAAATGTTAAAGTCGCAATTTTGAGGAAAATGCACTGTATTGTCGCAACATTATTTTTGCTCTGTCGTGACATTATTTCTCTTTGTCATGACATAGATTGCTCTAGCCTTTTATATGTTGCAAGAAATTATGTCGTGACATAATACTTTATGTCACAACATTATTTTACTTCACCAGGGTATAATTATGTCGCGATATAATACCCTATGTCACGACATAGGTTTAAAAAAACCCTAGGCTATTGTTTTGTCGTGACAATTTAAAAACACAACAAATCATGTGGCCTATAAATAGAGAACCTCGAAATTTGAAAGGCCCACTTCCTCATAAACCATCAAACTAGTCATCTACATTTACCAAATTTGTCTCTCATCTTCACTCGAAAACCCTAAATCCCCAAACCAAATTTCAACCATGTCCAAACCACAAAATCTAATTTGAACTTGAACGAGATCATGGAAGAATACGCTGAGAATAAGGAGGAAGCCAATCTGGAGCTTCGGTCAGAAGATGTTTAGGAAGATAGACCCAAAGCGAGAACAGAGACTGAGCAACCACCTGATGAAGGAAGAAAAGGAAAGAGGAATGCTAAAGAAATAGAGCAAGGGTAAGAAGAGGAAGTGAGTGAGTTCGTTTCAGATAATGCTTTTATCTTATGGGAGAAGAATCTTAAGGAAAAGGATTTCATTGTCGAAAGAGGGTTTAACAAGCTTATCTCACCCTTTGTTAAAGTGATTGAGAAGGAGGTGGCAAGCATTTCTGCAAGCACAAAAGCACCGGTTTGTGGCAATAGTAAATGAATTTTATGCGAATATGGTGGGGGTAAGAGAGAATAATGTTTATGTCAGAGGAGAGTGGATATCTTTTAGTAGAGAGGAAGATAAATGAAACTTTTAATATGAATGAGCAAAAAGATGGGTCCAAGTTCAAGAAATTGTTAAAAGAGCCAAAGTATCATAAAATTGTAGACTTGCTCTACTGCATTTAAAAGGGAAACAGTCAACGAGGAAAACCCCATATGAATCCATTGCCAGAGGCTCATTGAGAGAGGAGGCTAAGGTATGGTTTTACTTTGTCAGTTCAGTACTCTTGCCCTCCAAACATCTCAATACAGTGAGAAAGAATTAGGCAATACTCATGTATGAGCTAAAGGGATACAAAATTAATGTGGGCAAAATAATTGAAAACTCCATTCTGAGTTACTATAGAAGCAAATACAAGGGTCCGATCCCACGCCTAGCAACAATCACTAGACCCTGCATCTTAGGAGGTGTGAAAGGAACTTGGGAAGAAGAAGAAACATGTTCCAAAGCTTCTCCTCTGACATTGACTGGAATAACCAAGGGTCCAAAGAATAAAGGCAAGGAAAAAGAAGTAGAAACTGAAGAAGAGAAGGAGGATAACAGAGGAAATGAGCAAGCACATTTAGAAAGCCCAATTCAAAAGAGACAAGGGGGGCAGAGGAGCTTGAGCCCCATCTAGAATTTATCTCTAGATGTTAGAGAAATTCATCAAGATCCAGCTGAGAGCTCAAGGCAACAGAGCAACAATGTAGAAATAATGGAGATGTTGAAAGTTATGAGGCAAGAGCTGCAAGAAAGGGACAGACAACTCAAAATCCAATTGCAATTGAGATATGAGTACATGGATGCAAAGTTGAAAAGAAGAGATCGAAATTTGGATGATGCACTCAAAGAAAGAGATGAAGAGTGGAGGGTAAGCTAGATAGAAGAGAAATAGAATTAAAAGAACTCAAGGCAAGGGAAAAGCTGAATTTTAGACCTAACCGAAAAGAGACAATGAGCCATCAAGATAATGTAAACAGAGAGAGGGTGTAATGAGAAGAATATGCTGTAAAAGGCATGCCTCGATATTTATATAAGGAATATCAGATGGAAATCAAGCTCCTCATAGAAAAGAGGGATAAAGAGATGGAAGCAACCCTCAACTATAGGGAAAAATTATGGACAAAGAGCTTAGATATGGTTAATAACAATTTGATCAAGATGTACTCTACCTGTGGTGAATTCGAGGTTCAACCCATCATGTAAAACATAATGATCTTATTAAGTAATGGACTCTCCAATGGAGTGGTCTGCGTTCAACAAAGAGGAAGGTGTTGAAGGCTGAATGACCATAAGTCCAAATCCCCAATTCTCTTCATCTTCTGCTGGCTATAGGTTTGAACCAGTAAATATGAACCTTCCCCTTAAGTACAATAGGAAAAAGAAATGACTTGCCTTGTTTTCTTTTGCTTCTTCTATCTTTGTAATTAAATCCCTTGTACATGAAAACATAAATGAAAAAAATCAGTTTCAAAAAAAATAAAAATAAAATATATATATATATATATATATATATATATATATATATATATATATATGTGTGTGTGTAAAAAGTGTGTGTGTGTGTGTGTGTGCGCGTGTGTGTGTGTGTGTGTGTGTGTGTGTGTGTGTGTGTGTGTCCATTTTTCTTGTGTCTATTCCTTTTTTTTTCATTGCTTGATCTTCAATAAATAAATAATGATGACTTTTTAGTTTGTGAAGCTTTGCTGAATAATGGAGAAATCAGTTTTCTTGAATATATTTTCTTATGAAAGCTGTGGATTGTTTGGTGGAATTTGAATGATGAGTGATTTGAGTTGCTTGTGCTATGATAGATTTTTCTGAATTGAATGGCTTGATTAATATAAGCTTTTGAGTTGTGAATTAGCATAGTAACATGTCCAAAAACCAAACAAGAAATTGATAGATGAAACTAGGGTAGCATAAGATGAATTGAAAGAGGAAGTTGTAATGTTATCTATGAATAAGTTGGACTTCAAGACTCAGGAAGATTTAAACAAATGATGGAGCAAATAAGACTTATAATTCTGTTTTTGTAAACAGTTTAGTTCTTGTGAATCCTGAAAAACAATGCACATGGTCAAAAAGTACATCTGAAACAAACTGTGCTAAGATTAGAGACATCTTCTGAGATCCATCATAGTTTAATCTCCCCAAAGTCCTAGAACTTGTTAGATTATTAGTCAAGGCGAAATCCTAGGCAATACCACTAACAAAAAATGATATAGGTCATTCTTGGAATTTTGAACCTTTCAAAGCTTACTCTTGTAATATGCATATGCATATACCTTAGTTCCTTATTTGAGCCAAGAGCCAATTTCATCATCAACCAGCTAATAAAAAGCCTAAATCCTTCCTTAAATCTAATCCTATAGTAAAGAACCCTTTGTTACTCCCGACATGACAAGTGCACAATAGTAAAATAGGATGTCTTGGGAGTATTATTTTGAAATGTAAAGGAGGAATAGAAAAAAGGATGGGAAAGGAAAGCCAATTGAGATGAGGAAAAAGGAAAAATAATGAAGAAAAGAAGCTGTGAAAATACAAAGTATCAAGGTGGAATGAGTTTTGTCTTGTAGCCTTTCTCTCTTGAAAAATTAAGTTCTTTAGGGGTGTTTCAACACCTAGTACCCTAATGCCAACTGGTATGGGAGTTGCTAACCTAAATTTCTCTAAGGGTTATAGAAAGCTTAAAAAGACAAAACATTTCATTGTTCCATAAGCCTTGATATAAAATGAAAAGTAAAAAAGCTTCTAATATGAGGAACTAAATTTATTAAATCAAGGTGGTCAAGAAAACACCACACAATAGAGAGTATGCACGATTCACCAAACTCATGTTCGGGGGTTATTTGAAAGTCAGACACTGCATGAAAAGTAAAGGATGAAGAAAGAAGGCAAATAGGTTGAGTTGTAAGTGAACTGGTAAACTTGAGCCTCACCTGTCCATTTATTCTACCCACTGCCTAAGCCACATTACAAGCCTGGGAAGATCAAACTGATTCAAGGTTGTATTTGCCTACATTAGGAGATTAATATGACAAAGAGGCATATGGGACTTAGAAGAATCAAGGAGAAGTTTATTATTTGAGTAGCGTCTCAGAAGATTAACTAATCTGCCAAGGTGAAAAAGAGAGAAGACCATTGTTCGTGAAGATATAGACTAAACCACTCAAATTAACACTTATACAGGAGCCTTATAATTCTCTTGTATTTATGTCAAAGTTGAAGAGAATTGTTTGAAAATGAATAAAATAGAATTTATGTTCTGAAATTAATAATGGGATTAGTCTATGACACTGCAAGTGCATAGGTCATTCAAGTAGTAAAAATTGGATGTAAGTCCAGATATCATTCTCATAGAGATCGACAAGAATTTGAAGTTCAACTACCCCAACTACTCAAGATCCATACTATTTGAACCTCTATGTAACAGTTTCTCAGCTTAACTAGAAAAATAATTGTTCTAGAGAATACACCTAAAAGTAAAAGAAAGTTGAATTTATGATAATAAAAAATAACAAAACAAAAAAAATATATACTGGACTAAATCAGTTCTCTGTGAGAAATGAACACTATTAAGGAAGTACTGTGAAACAACCAATTTCTGCACCATCATGCATTGTTACTCTGTTTTGTGCTAGATTTGGATTTGTCCAAGATGTCTAACAATGCGATTGGATTTCTCCATAATTCATCGGGATAGAGGTCCCCGCTCTCGAAGACAAGGGTCTAACCAAGCATTTTGTGTTCTCGTATTAATCTTACAAGATCCGGTATTTTTCTTTCTCAATACTTCATACCCATTTCTTGAGACTGCAGATTTCTTGCTTCCTAAGTAAGGGTTGTTGCAAAACTTTTACAACTGGATTGATGACTCATCCTTTCAATCTAGTGGATATTTCCATTCCCTTGATTAGATCTCAGCTAACACAAGTTCAGGAGCTTTCCAACAGATTAAGGTGAAATCTTTGATTATTTAAATTGATAAATATTCCCGTCCAACATCAATTATGAGTGAATTGGGATTCATCTAAGTGAACTCTTAGAGCTCAATAGTTCTTCAATGGTAGTCTAGCATACCCACCAAATGAATGTTCCTAACTCTCAGGAATCTCCATCTCTGTGTCACTCAGAGGGTCTCCTGAAAAATCATAGCAAGATTCATGCATTGGAAGGGTATTCGATACTACTATTGGGAACAGGTCCAATCAATAACACATCAACCAAATAAATTCCAATCCAGGTAATTCTCTCTCTAATTCATGCAAAAAAGACTGTAGCTAATAATAAATCCAATCTAATGAAGCTGTGTTCTAAAAAAATTATTGCATCACAATCTACAATGGAGAATTGATCAAGTCCACCCATTGTAATTGCAATGAACTGAGAAGAAACGAATTCCAGAATTTGTCTAGATTTCATTAAATTCAGGCAGTAATTGTAAAAGAAAATCAGAAATTAAATCAAGCTTCGACACTTCTACGATTACCGGTTCGCATCAAGAAAAGAAAAGAAAAGAAAAGAAAAGAAAATCTATTCTAAAAATATACAGTGAGTTTTCTTCTTCCCCAGTTCTGGGTTCCAAAAAGAAAAGCTGCTTTACTAAAACTATTTATGCCTATTTATAACTTTCAGAAATTGGGCCTGATTCCTAAGCTCCAGGTGGATTTCCCTAAAATAAAAGGCTCCAGCTCTTCCCGCTTAGGTCGCGACCGAGAATCCGTGTCGCGACATGAAACCCCGGTCCGGGGTTTGTCAAGTCCGCCATGACCTCGAAAACTCGGGTCGCAACGCCTCACTTTGTTCTTGCACCGCTGAGCTGCGACTTGATGTTTTATGTTGCGACTTTTTTCGTCCGTTGCATTTGATTAGTGGTCGCTACATAAATTCTTTGTCAAATCTCATGTTAGTCATTAACAAAGTAAGAACTCGTCATAATTCTCCCTTCTTGTTTCAGAACTGGTGTCGCGACCTCAGTTCAATGTCACGACTTGAATCTCTCTGCCTTTACTACATTTCTGCGTCGCAACCTCGATTTGATGTCACGACATCACTTCTTGTCACTTTCATTTCTTAGTCACAGCCTTCTTTCGTCATACATCATTCAAATATTTTGAGCCTTCCGTGTCGCGACTTAAAATTGCTGGTCTGCTTGTTTTCTTGTCGCGACGTGGACATTAGGTCGTGACCAAGTAGTTTCTTTAATCACTGCAATTCCTTTCGTGACCTCAAAAGTATGTCGCGACCATTTTTTTCTTCCCATCCAATCGTAACCTCATTTCTCAGTCTCAACAGTTTTCGTTCAATTTCCTATTTCTAGTCGTGACCTGACTGTTCTTCCCTTTGATGAAATATATGTCGCGACCTCAATTTTATGTCGCCACATCATTTATGTTGTCAACTATGTTGACTATATACCATGTTTTTCACCCTTAATAAATTTTGGTGTCGCAACCTCGCCTATGTCGACTTGGCCGCCTTAAGGTTTCCACTGTGATTCAGATCCGACCGTGCTACGTAGGCTTGAGCTAAAATCAACAAAATTTATATAATAATTCCAGCGACATCGCGTAGTCAAGCTACCGCAAAGATAGTGGTCTAGGGTTTAACACGGGGATGGGCTTTTCATCCTAGAACATCTGCATAAGTGCAAGAAGGTAAGGCTTTCTATTCGACTTTTTGATTTTTTGTTTCAAAAAACAGCAGATGAGTTTAAACTGACACCTGTAAAAACTCAAAATGAAGTGAAAGTTAACTTTGAAGATTTAGGTCACTAACTTGGTAAGTTAGGGCAAACAAGTGTCCTCGGGTTTTATCCTCGCGTTATGACATGCAACCTATAGTCCAAGGCATAACCGGATCTATATTTAACTAGCAAACCTCACCCTAAAATCAACTCCTATTTGAGTCAACACAGGTAACATGCATCTATGGCCTCTCTACAGTTTGAAACCCTAACATTAAACATCATTTCAGTGGCTCGTAAAGACCATCTAAAAAACCACAGTGCATCTAGCAATAAGTATACACTGTATCCTAAAGCATGGAGAGTATTGGCCAAATCAATATTGTCGCTATTCAAATTTCCTAATTTGAGAAGAGGGCTATAATATAGTAATTCAGAGCTTTTAACACAAGAGGACAATATGCATATGCCCCACCACTCAAGCTAGCTTCCTTCCTCTTTCAAAGAAAGGAGGCTTAGTCAAGCATCTCTTGAGTTGTCATCCCTAAGAGGTGTGTTTAGTCAGAAAGTAAGGGAAAGAGTGAGAGAGAAGAGGAAAATAAAACCCTAAATAAACATGACTTTATTTACAAAATGAAATCTCATAAATTCTTCTCTCCCAATCATGTTTCCCTAAAATTCTTGATTACAAAAGGAGAGGGGTTTATATAGGCCACCAATACATGAAAATACCAAAAAACCTACAAATTTGGCTAAGTTAAAGGACAAGAGTAATACACCAAATTTGAGCCTAAGTAGGGCATTAAATACAAAACATGACGAGGCAAGAATTTCGCTTAGGTAGCGAAATCACTGTGCATAGCTTAAAATAGGAAATTTCGGGCTTAAGGCTTGGCAATTCGCTTAGCTAGCGAAATTTCGCTTAGCTTAGCTAATTTTCGTGAGTAGCGAATCATAAATTTCGCTAGGAACAGTTGCCTAGCGAAACCCTCGTGTCTACCGAAAATCCACACCTCACGAACTTATGAATTTTCGCTTAACTCCGCGAATTTTCGCAATCCCAAATAAATTTTCAGGCTTAGCGAAAATTGTCAGGGTTTGGTCGATTTTCACCGTTTGTTCTCCCGCTCTCTACGCATCAATTTTTCTTCACTTTGCCTTCGCTTTTCATTGACTTCGAATGCCGATGGTCGACACTTGAGTTCAAACTTCATGATTCATCATACATCCCGACATTGAACTTAAAGTGCGCAAAACCTGCAAAACAGCCAAAAATACTCTAAATGGCATAAGTGTTACTAAGAAGACTTGAACACTTCAATTGGTATAAATGATATGATTAATGCAAAAAGCACTCAAACTCATCTAATATGGTTCAAAATTGCACTTTTGGGCACTAATCACAATTCCCCAACCGAAACGTTGCTAGTCCCTTAGCAATGCAAAAACAAAAAGGATATGCATGTGGTGATTTTCAAAAAGGGTATGATTCAAAAAGGTATGCGTATAAACATCAGCTTTAAACCGAAAATTGACATCAAAGTTGTAAACTGATATGAAAGAACTAAATCCATACAAGAACAATTCTAGGTCAATATTGGTTCCATGATTCTCAACTTGAATTTCTACCTAAGTCTAATGGTTCTTTATATAACCGTGACACGCCAATAAATTGCAAAATTTGTCCTCCCAACCTAGTTAATCGACATGGCCTTAAGTCATTAACAACCTAGATAAAGATAGTTACGCACTTCTTCTTTATTCAACTACAAATGGTGGGTGCACGCCTAAAAATTCGACACCCAAAGTCCTAATAAATCCACCCGATGACTCAACCACCAAGGCCGAGGGGCATCGTCAAAAGGATCAATGACCATTAACTCCAATGTGCTTCACCCCTGACTAATGACTTTGAAAATCAAGCACCTACAAATCGCTAGGACTCTCACCTATCCACCCATGTAACGAACACTCAACTCCGATGACTCCCAACCAATTAAGGCTTGTGTGGCATCGGCTTCAAAGGCTTTCGCCATACACCCTCGGACTGCTCGGGTTTCAAGGCAAAACTTCACGACTTTATTTTTCTTTTTTCTTCTCTTTTCTTTTTCTTTTTTCTTTTTCTATTTGCTTTTTCTTTTTCTTTTTATTTTTGGAAGACAACATTGGTCTCAAGTATGGGTAACACAAACCTATCTTAGGCTGCCAACATACCTAAGGCCTGCACTATGCAGTTTAAAGGAAGCAAACAAATCTACAAATTCTATTGAAACAACTGTGTGCAAATTCAGAATTAGCTTACGAGAAGTTTTCTGCTGAGCATGCTGAACTCGCAATCGACCAAAAACCGATTCAGCATGGAATTTGCTCTAACATAAAGGTGACAAACAATGATTCAATTTTCCAACACAAGGCAATTCAATTGTCCAATTGTAGCAATTCAATTGTTCAATTGAAAAGAAAAACAAATATACATGGTAAAGGCACAAAACATGGTATGCAAAAATCTGTATATATATATATGCTATACCGAATAGCTTTGATATAGCCAAAGTGGCTAGTACATGGTCAAAGCAACATACAAAAATATCACGCCTACTATGGCTAATACATGAATCCTAATCAAAATTAGTAGGCGCTGATAAAACCGGGTAACTATACAAAATCATAAAGAAACCTAACCACCTGGCACGCTGCAGGGCGGTGGGTCCAAGTCACGCCGCCGCCGCCAGAACATCCAAATAGGCCGCGCCCCGTGGTGGGCCTTTCTCCGATCGTGAACACGAGGAAGGCCCGCGCGCTATGATCTCACAAGCATGTAGTGACACTGGGCCAGCCTCCGATCCCGGGCCGCCTGCGGTAGATGCTAGTGAGCGCATGGCATCCATCACACCGGCTATCTCTCTGTAGTCGGTATGAACGTGCATTCGCGAATGGTGTATCGAATAGATGGGCCTGTGTATCACCGCACCGATGTAGTGTGTCGAGGAGGAGATGCAGGTGGACCGTACCGACTGCACTCGGGCTCAGGCAGTGAGACCATCTCCGTGTGTCCTCGCCGAATCTCGCACTTCCCGTCCCATGGTCAGAAGCGGAAGATACGGGCATAGTCATCAATTACTTCCACCGATGACCAGGGGGCATCGAATCCTCATCTCTATCCTCGGCTCCTCTAGAAATCCCATATGCTCGAGAACCCGGGAGAGTAGTCTCAAGACGTAGTGGAATGCCTCTGCCGTACTGGGTCCTTCCGATGGACCTTCTCCTCGAACTGCAACAGAGAGGCCATCACCAAACCATAGGATGAACCAAAATCCCCCTGAGATCCGGTAAAGAGCCTCCAAGATGGCTCCACTCCTCCGCACATAATGCCGTTGCAGGAATAAGCTCGCATTAAATAGGATGGTCGCATCGCCAAGATCCGAGGCTGGTCGCTCCGTAAAATACCGACCAAAGAAGGTGTCTTCCGGCCGCCGGACCATCTCCCTATGAGGCGGGTGAGCCCACGCTCGGTAACCCTCTGAATTGCGTGGCGGTATGCACAGCCCGCCGCCGTAATATCCGCGCCTCCGAGTACACCGGTGATCATCGATGCCGGAATCAAGCCTGCGACCGGTCAGCCCCCTGTGAGGTCATCGAGCGGTAAACCGCAACACCACTCGTAGTAATGCCGCCGGAGTCAGCGAAAGGCACAGTGAATACTCCCGATCAACCTCATGGACTCCGATATCCGGGATCACTTCTTACGCGGACGCCGTAGTACGACTCCTCGATGGAAATCCGCCTACGATGGAGTCGCACATTCCTAACGGGTTCCCATAAACAATGGGTCACGAATCCTCGAGGCGTGTGACAGCTGTGATGAAGTCGCCTACAAATGATGTGATCAGATTCGCCGCGGCCGGAGGATGATGACTACCGCCCGACATGCGGGCCCGCTTGGAAGGTCAGGAAGCGCCTCCTAATCCTCCGGGCACAGCGACGGGGCCCGAGGTCCCATCCGCGGTTCGATAGCGCCGAATCCCCGAGGCTCCCGTGCACGGCCTCGGACGGCGGATGGTACCTGAAGTTGACCGGAGCCGGGCCGAGCCGGCCTCCATCTCGTGTACCGACCACCTCATGGCCGGCGCGTGGACCCAAATTTCAGTACGGAACTTACACTGGAGACGAAATAAAATGAAAAGGCTCTAACTCATTGAAAATGCAAATTGAGGCTCAGACTCAACCGAGGCTCCTCAAGACGACCGAAAGTCACTCAATCAAGTCGATAAATCGTGGTTCACCGTCGGCGAAACACTAAGAGGTCAGGAAACCCAGGCTCGCGGCGCTACGGGCGCTGAAGCTCGCCGTGGACCGATCGAACTAAGGTATCGCCACCGAATCGCCCGTGAGAGTGCAAGAATGGTTCGGGCAAAGAATTTACCGATGACCGAAAGTGCGTGGCTCTATGGTCCTAACCGAGATGACAAGCGCAAGTGACTGTGGCAAGGATGCGCAGGCGTAGGTCGCGGCCATGAAGACTCAACTGCAGTGTGTCGCAACCCATGGCAATGACGGCGTGACGGGTCGAGCTCAGTGAACGACGGGCAAAGAATGAGACAATGCATGGGGCAAGAAAAGCCGGGAGATGCAGGTCACTAGATGAGGAGAATGTGAAGGGCACTGACAAACCCCTCCAGGTTTAAATAGGCTTGTTTGTGGCAGCCGAAAAGTCTCCCTGCCAATTCCCGCTATTTTTAGCGAATTTGGCCCAAACCTAGTACACCACCTGCAATTCAAAAAATTTTTAGATTAAATATTGATATTTTAAGAAACATTATAAGTAAAATTATTATATAAACTATAATTAAAATTTAATATACAATACTATAATATACAAACTAAATTATCAGAAAGTGAAAACTGCTAAGTTAAAATTTTCTAAAAATAATCGAATTAACTAAATTAACTAAATTAAGACAGAAGTAAAATTGTGGAACCTGCAATTAGGTTTCAAACACCGGAACTACCAATCCCAAAATTACCAAGGGGGTCAAGGAGAATGATCTCCCAACCCATGCAAGAGTCTTCGGGTTGACTCCATGGTGTCGGGGTGCCCAAACGCTGATCCGCTTCCTCCGACGGGGGCTTCCGAATCGAAAGCAATCGCTTGTAGCTGGTGTCAGGGCAGCATCAAACTTTCTTCATCTTCGACCGATCTCTCCCTCAGAATTCCTCGGACATTTTGCTTTCCTATTAATCACTCAATTGAAACAACTTCATTAGTTCTTTGATTTTCATTTTCAGCAACTCATGTTTGTCAGTTCAAATGAAAGATGTTTAACTCCAAAGTCATGTTACTAAAGGTTGCATGACTCCATTCCGGCAATTGATGATCGTGATCGGGTCGTGGGCCGTAATGTCTTCAAGATGATTGGTACATGATTGGGTTCACTTGCACTAGTTCTGAGCTGGTACTCACAAAATCTTACCGGATAGTAGAATTTGTCTATCTTCACTAAGACATCCTCAACTATCCCCCTTAGGGATTTTCACCGATCTATCACAACGAGAGTGTGATGTTGGTAGGCCGTTCACCTAGACCTAATCGCTTGTATACCGAATACGCCTATGAGGTTCACACTGCTCCTAAATCAAGCAATGATTTCTTCTATGCAATTCCCACCAATATTGACTGAAATTGTGGGAGATCCCCGATCCTTGTATTTGACAAAGGTATTTGCTTTGATTACGGCAATCGACTGTCTAGTGAGAAATGCCTTCTTCTCAATGCCTAATCCCTTCTTAATTGTGCAAAGATCTTTCAAAAAATTTGCATAAGCAGGGACTTGTTTGATTATGTCCAATAGAGGTATGTTAACCTTCACTTCTGCCTTAAGACCCTAAAAATGCTCATGGCTTTAGGATGTCTCTTTCTTTTCTCACTCTCTAAGTGTCATGGGAAATGGAGGTGGTATGCGGTATTTCATTGAACTCTCCTTTAGGAGAATATGCTCAGATTGCAATTCTTCTCCTTGATTTTGATTCCTTCAACAGCTTTGCAGCGGCTTGATCAACCTCTTTTCCACTCCTCAGGGTAATTATTGCCTTAACTTCATCCATTCCCGAATTGTCGGACGACCCCACCTCATGAATTCCCTTGGGATTTGGAAGTGTTTGGGATGGAAACCTCCCTTTCTCTTGTAAATTTGAAGCAACTTGTTGATCTTGGTGATCAACATCGTAGGTTGTCAATTTTCGTCGAGATTGCTCAAGCCCATCTATTCTCTTATTGTATTTTCTACAGTATCAATCCTTTGTGCCAGTTGCACATTGATTCCTTTTTGTTCCTCAACAAAGTTGCCTACCACCTTACTCAAATTCAATATGGCTTGTTCCACTGGAGAAGAGGATGGTGGTTGTTGTGATTGTGAGGGGGTACCAAACTGAGGTTTGGCCCCTGGGGGTACATAAGCAGGGGGGTTGGGTCTCCATGCAAGGTTAGGGTGGGTGGACTCCTCCAATCGGAATTATAGACATTACCATATGGAGCATTGGGTTGTGGTGGCTTATATTGTCCTATGCATTGCAATGATTTCGACATCAAATCCTTCAATCGAGGGGCCATAGGACACCGTTTCTACCGATGTACAAAGGGATTGAAAATTAGTGCAAGGATCGTGTGCGCAGGGATTTTCGGTCACCGCATACTTGGCGGAGCCTTTTCCTTCAAGCTCTCCACCTTCCTAGCCAAGGTTGAAATCCTAGCTTTCATTTCTATATCCTCCGGGCTGTATAAATCCTCCCTTCTAGGTTGGCTGAAGGTCTATTGTTTCATTTCCTCAGTGGTTTGGCTCATCCCAACCCTTGTAGTTTCAAATTATCGCACTTAAAATCCATGGCTTCTCACGTGATGCTTACCTGTAAAGTCTCCTCCACACATGGTTTCCAAAAAGCTGCCTCATGGCAGAGACATACCACCATAGAAATGGTTTATCAAAGATCCATGTATCGAACTCCATGATGTGGGCATGCACCGATGGTCTCCATAAATCTCTCCCAACACCGATAAAAACCCTCTCACCATCCCGAATGCAAAGGTGTAAATTTGTCTCTTCAATTATTAGTCTTATGAGCACCGAAGAACTTCTTCAGAATTCCCGCCCGCAAATTGTACCCCACTTCTAATGGTGGTTCTAGGCCTCAATGAGTTTAGCCAAATCTTGGCCTTGTCCTTTAGGGTCAGTGGAAATGCTTTTAGCTTCAGCAAATCCATGTCCATCATACCTTCCTTAAAGGTAGTGCAAACCTCCTCAAAATCCCAATATGAGTGTATGGATTTTCGCTTCCATAACATGATATGTGGGGAGTAGGGGTACTAAATAGGCTCATCAAGTACATCTTCACCAGGAGGAATGATACAGACGGGGCAATTAACTCTGTGAGGGTGGATGTGATCCCCACGGTTCCCATAGTCGCTTGGATTCATTGGGGTTCCAGCTGACTGTGTTCTTCGTAGTGGATCCATGGTATCGTTGTGTACATCGACTTCATCGACTGGTCACAAAATCGATTCTATGTAGTCTTCCTGAAGTTCCTCTGTCCCAAGATCGTGATAATAATCGTTATACAACCGAGACACAACAAAGAGTGACAAACCAACTTGCAAAAAGGTTAGGGTTAGATAAAAATAAAAACTGATCGTATAAATAAAAACAAAAATGCTGAAGTTACCGTAAAGGCTTCAAAACTTGCGCCATCGCTTAAATGGGTTTCAAAAAGAGCAAAAAGATTACCTTCACTTGTGATGTTGATCAGCGCGCCACTTCAACTTATCGATTCTAGCTCGCACCATCCTGCAAGAACGGCCTTAGTTTTGATTCGTAAAGCCACAAAGAGGTCACAAATCAACAAAATTTATATACACCTAGCCTCTCACACGCCAGAAATGTTTTTTTTACCGCAAAGATAGTGGCTCCGAACAACACGGGATGGCTTTCATCCTAGGAATGATTTGCATAAGTGTAAGAATGTAAGGCTTCTATTTGGACTTTTTGATTTTTGTTTCCAAAAAACAAAGCAGTGATGAGTTTAAAAACTGATTAACTCCGTAAAAAACTGAAAATGAAGTGTGAAAAGTTAACTTTGAAGATTTAGGGTCAGACCAACTTGCAAGTTGTGGCAAACAAGGTCCTCTGTTTTATCCTCGTTATGACATGCAACCTATAGTCCAAGGCATAACCTATTTCCATATTTAACCATTACAAACTCACCCTAAAATCAACTCCTATTTGAGTCAACACAGTAATGATGCATCTATGGCCTCTACAGCTTGAAACCCTAACATTAAAATACTATTTCAAAGGGGCTCAGAAATATTCATCTAAACCACAGCGGTACTAGCAACAAGTACATAATCGTATCCTAAAGCATGGAGAGCATTGGCCAAATCAAGAATATTATCATCTTAAATTTGAGGCTGAGGCTGCGTAAGACAGTAGATTGTGAAGGCAGATACACTATTAGACATGCCCCACCACCAAGCCTTCCTTCCTCTTCAAAGAAAGGAGTACATTTTCACATCTCTTGAGTTGTCATCCTCAAGAGGGGTGTTTGGAAGCCTAGAAAGCAAGGAAAGAGAGAGAGAAGAGAAGAAATAAACCCTAAATAAAATACGAGACTTGACAGATAAAACAGAAAACCATAAATTCTCTCTCCCCAAATCAATGCTTCCCAAAATTCTCTTCTTGATTACAAAAGGAGAGGGTTTATATAGGTCGCACTTAACATGAAAATAAAACCTACAAATTTGGCTAAGTTAAAGGAATAAGAGAGTAATACACCAAATTTGGGAGTCAAGAACATTAAATACAAAAACATGACGAGGCGTGCTGAATTTCGCTAGAGCTTAAGAATTTCGGCTAGGTAGCTTAAATCACCAAGCATAGCGAAAATAGGAAATTCGTCAAGGCTTGGCACCTCATTAGCTAGAAATTTCATACTAGCGAAATTTTCGTGAGTAGCGAACTGATGAAATTTCTGGCTAGGAACAAGTAGTTTCAACGAAACCCCTGTCTAGCTAAATCCACAATTTCGCCGACCTATAATTTTCATAAACCCTGCGAATTTTTCGCAACCCACAACAAATTTTCGCAGTTTAGCTTAAAATTGCCGGGTTCACTGATTTTCACCGCTTGCCTCCCCGCCTTCTATCGCATCAATTTTTCTTCACTGGGCCTTCGCTTTTCATTGATTCGCCGGGTCGATGGTCGACAATTTGAGTTCAAACTCATGATTCATCATACATCCCGATATTGAACTTCTAAAGTGCGCAAAACCTCGCAAAATGTACCTAAAAATATTTCTAAATGGCATAGTGCTACTAAGAAGACTTGAACACTTCACTGGTATAAATGACATGATTAATGCGCAGCACCCAAACCTATCTAATATGTGGTTCAAAATTGCACTTTTTGGGCACTATCGCACGCGAATTTAAAGCAATGTCGCTACACCATTTCTTTGTTTGATCATGATTCTTGGTCACAACTCCCCTTTTCATGTTGCGACTTAAAATTGTTTATCTATTCATTGGTCTTCATTGCTAATGTGACTTTATCGAGACTCAATCGTTTCATCTTGCCGAAATTTACGTCAGCGACCTTTAAAAAGCACACGTTACCGCATCATTTCTCCACATCCCTGTCACAACCTCACTTCTAACTTCAACGCTTCCATCAATTTGATTCATTTTTCTCGTCGCAGATCAGAAAATGTGTCGCGACCGACAAGGGTCCTTCTTACTTTGTTTTCGTCAGCAAATGCTTAAACTTGCCCAACATGTTTTAACTCGTTAGCTCATTTTATGTCGCGACATGAATCTAGTCGGTTCTGATTGGTGTCCTCAACTCACATTTTTATTGCAACATCAATTTTTTGTTGCTACTAACAATGTCTTCTTTCTTTGTCTCGACCTCGAAGAGGTGTCGCGACATTAATGCTGGCTTTTCTTATCTATGCTCTTGTCCTAGTTGTTTGAACATGTGTCATGAATTCTTGTCGCGACCTCAATCGAGTCTCCAACTTATATTTTTGTTGCAACCTTAAATTGCCCGTGATAGACCTTGTGTTTAGTCATCACCTTCATACGCGACCTTAATTTTCATGCAACTGTAGTTGTCTCCTTCTCTGTCGCGACCTCAATGGTGTCGTGACATGAAATCCTTCCTCGCCCTTTTTTCTGCCTCAAGAATTCCTCTCGTCAAGTTTTCATTCAAGATAGCATGATTCATTTATCGCTCTCGATTCTCTCATCAGAACCTCACTCGCTTAATAATTTCTGCTTTCTACTTCTAATCCTTTAGCCGAATTTTCATTTTTGCTATAAATTTCAGAAATATAATGGTAAATAGTACATATTTCTAAGTATAAAAATAAGAAATTACATTGTAATAAAATCATAAAGATGGACTAAAAATTCAATGAGTTTTCCATCTCATCAAATTCCCTAAACTTAAAATTTTACTTTGTCCCTAAGTATAAAAGAAAGATTTGTTTGTCTCTCAAACAATGAACTTTATTTTGAAGGACATTTTTCTCACTCTACAAGACAACCCTTTTTTTTTTTTATTCCACCCTTTACTTTGAACAAGAAGATTGCCAGATTATTTTCAAACCCTAGTTTTCAATCGAGAAAGGAATCGTCAACCTCTATTACAAATAAACTCGGTTTAATACATGAAACAGCCTACCAATAGACTTACTCAGGAGTGTGTGTAGGTCTTCTTTCCTTTTCATCTTCTTGTTGAATTAGTTCATCTTCTGGGGATCTCCTTAGAAAACTAGTCAAAAGTCTCATCGGGTTGTTTTTCATATTGATCTCCACTAATGTAGGTAAATTCAACCTTCAAGATCAAAGAGGTCTTTTAGGCTTACAATGTTAGGCTTAGGTAATTTGGTGGACAATTGGAAATTTTAGGCTTCAAATTACCCATATTCCACTTCTCCTTTCTGTATAATGGCCTTCATCTTTCACCCTTTTCCTTCCTTGTAATGTAAATTCCCCCAAACTTGGCTTTGTACATCATTCTTGAATATTGTGGCTCCTTTGGTTGCCACTTTCAACTTATCAGCTCAGTTCCTTTTTACTAGAACTCTTTTCGCTTCTCTCTATTGTCAAAGAATCATTATGCAAATGTTTTGTCTTCTTAGGCTTATCACTTTTAGAGAACTTTCTGGGCTAGCAACTCTCTTATACCAATATATTAAGGTACTAGGTGTTGAAACATCCTAATGAGCTTAATTGTTCAAGAGAGATAGGCCACAAGACAAAACTTATTTCTTTTTCAACTTCTTCTTTTATCTCTAGTCTTTCAATTTATTTTTCCTCATCCATCCTTTGTAATGTAAACTCCTAAAACTTGAGTTCCTTGCACAAGAAACATTCTATTATGAAAAACCGAGTAATTTGGGGTTCTTATTGCAAGATTATTGTAAATGAGGATTTTAGGTTTCCTAATTGTTGCTATTTGAAGAAATTAGGCATTTTAGCTCAGCATGGAACTAGGAGTGTATGCCTTCGCATATAATGAGGGTAGGTTTGAAAAGGTTCAAACTTCCAAAGATGGCCTCTATCACTTCTTATTAGTTGTTTTTACCTAGGATTTTGCCTTAATCAATAATCTAACAAGTTCTAGGACCTTGTACCCTTGATTGTAAATCATCCCAGAAGATGTTCCTAATCCCTCTAAAAGTTTTAAGAATTTTCTTGACCATGTGTATTGTTTTTCCAAAATTTGTACTGACTTATTGTTTATACACACAAATTTTCAAATCATCTTATTTGTTCTTTCAATTGTATACTCTTTTTCCAAATTCTACTTAAACCTGATTCAAACTAAAATCAGAATTTTTATTTCATTTCACTAGAGCCACTTATTTCTCTTATAAAGTGTTGTTCTAGATTTAAACAAGGGTCATTGTGTCAATAGACAAATAAGGCTTGGAATACACAGGTCATTTCTGTAGTAAACAATGAATGACACAAACAACACAATTCACTTAATCAGATCCATGCATCCAAAACAAATCACTTATTCAGCAATCAAATTCTAATCAAGCATTTCAACAATGTATAAGTTCTGGTTGCAACATTATTAAAAGCAACAAACCAAATCATCCAATTAATAGAACAATTCACAAGACACTTTTCAATGAACTTTTCTGAACTATATTAATGATGTTGAAGAAATACAATGGAAAAAAGAAAAGTATAACTGTGCTATCTCACTCCTCCCTTCTATAAGATTTTGGTGTGATGCCTGGAGGATCTAAATCAAAGTCATAAACATGGGGAAAATTTGGAGAAGGTTATGTCTGGTCTTTTCTTTTCTGAGGGTGTGGGTTCTACCTTGTCAGTGGAGATTAAATCATTTGTTAAATTCACAAGACTGATCAAGGTGTCTTGCTTCAAGCCCATCTGATTCACTGTTCTTTCCAACTCAGAGATACAACCCAACATGTTCTGATAAATTTTTGTTGATCAAATCCAAACCATTTCCACAGCGCATTTTTTCTTCTATAAGCATCATTATCTTCCAGCTCTTTATCTCTATCCTTCATCAACTTCCCAAACTCCTTGAATTGCTCCTTATATAGGTATTTGAAGGCTTGAATCTTCTTCAGCATGTTACCCTCCATCTCATTTTCTTTCCTGAATGGTAAGCTTATTCATCTTCTTCTAAACCTAAGTATTGTAGAAGGCTTCCAAACTGGCCTTTACCTTTTCTCCTTGTTCTTCCTCTCTCCTTTTCATCTTTTCTCTCCATTCTTCCTCTCTCTGTCTTAGAGTCTGCTCCAATAATTGTTCTTTCCTCCGAATCTCACTCTCTCAAGAACTCTCTCTCGAATTACAATTAGTTTTTTCCCATTTCTGCTCCTCTTCCATATATCTTCTTCATTATCCTCACATTTCCATTATTTCTGTTCCCTTCTCCTCTTCTGGAGCTTTCTACTTGCTCAGGGAAATTCTCTATCATATCAGGGTAGGAATGGCTTAGTGGGCTCATTCTGAAATGCATCTCTTCCTCTTCTGCTAGAGGAATTTTCTCTGGAATGGTTTCATTTCCCTATTGCCATTCTCCTTAGCAAGCCCCTTTGTCACCCTAGTAAGGGTTAGAGGAGATACCTTGAGGCATGTTTCTTCTTCATCCCATGATCCTCTCACCCCAACGAAGATGCATAGTATGCTGATTGTTGTCAGCGAGGGATTAGTCCCTTTGTTTCGCTAAGTGGTATCCTCTGATCGACCCCTCAATTAAACCTCCAACATTCATTTTATAGGCCTTTAAAAGGGCATATAGAATGATTGCCTCTTGTTCTCTCACTGCACAACGATGTTTAGTTGGAAGTACTGAAGATAGGAAGTAGAACCAAACTCAGTTTCTCTAAATAGGATCCTCCGTTGATAACAAGAGCGGTGGTTCTTCCGTGGGCTTCCTACTTCCCCCGCCCAAAGAGTCGAGGTATAATCTTCTCATGATCCGGGGTTTTCTACCGCTTAAACTGAACTGCTCTTGAGTTCCTTTAGTTTGAACATCTCATTGATTCGTTTATGCCCAAAGGGTACCTAGACCTCGCACAAAAATCGGTGGTCTTCTCCTCATCCCCACCATGCTCAAGGCAGAATTCCTCGGCCGTAGCAAAGAATCTAGGTGTCGTGTGTGCACAGAAGCTCTCCCAACCTCTCTTTTCTATTATCTCAGAAAAATGGGAAATTAGCTTCCCAAAACCTCTTTCACTGAAGAAGCCCTTGTTAGCCAACACCTTAGTCCATATATCCTTAGCTTCTACAGAGACAAAGTCTTTGGCTTCTTTCTGATTCTCATTCTTCAGTTTGTTCTGCTACCCTCTATCTTTTTGTGGTTTCTTCCTCAATTGGTTCCTCCATTTCCTACCGGGGTTTTCCTGTTCGCATTCGCTATAGTCTTAGACTGAGGTTCCGTATGAACCTCCTCCACCTCAAGCAATGTTCACTCGAGCTCATCTATTATTCTCATAAGATCCGCAACAGGATTGGTTATCCGCCATGGGTGAATTCTGAATCGCACTGGTTTTAGGGTTTTGGTAGTCGAAGAGAGAAGGAGAATGGAAAGTTGGGTGAAGATGTAACTGGATTAGAGTTCTGGACGAAATTGGCTATTCAGTTTTAGTCTTTATGATGGATGGGCTCAATGTCATCATTGTCTTATGGAATGTCGTGACATTAATGCCTACGTTACAACACTAAATGTCTCATTTAAAGTTGTGACGCCCAAATTAGAAGGTTTAAAACCTCAATTTATTGCATTTTAGACAATTCTGGTCACGACCTACTTAGGTTTGTTATGACTCAAGTGATCATGACCAATAACCAAAGTTGGGCGAATTTATTTCTTTCTTTAGTTTTTTCGTCGCGACCTTAAATCTCAATGTCGCGACATCAGGCCTTATCTCGTTTCTTTAAACTCACACATTTTGTCGCGACCCGAGATTAATGTTGTGACCTTCTTCTAGTCTTGTTGCAACCTTAAAGCTTGAGTCACAACACTAATTTCTAACAATAATTGTCGCGACCCCGAAATTGGTCATGACCAATAAATTGATGTTGCGACCTGAAATTTCTTATTCTCTTGTTTTCAATTCAAACCAGGGTCGTGACCTCAAAAGCATGTCGTGACCTGGAAAATTTTCTAGTCTTCAGGAACAGTTCAAATTCAGAAGAGACTGAATCAATAAACCCAATTCAAACAAACAAAAACAATCAACCTTCAGCATTCAAATATGCAACAAATCAACTCATGAAGCACTAGATTCAACAGTGAATTTGGAATTCCAATTCCCTCAAACTTCATTCATGCATTCTTATTAAAGACAAGTTTAGGGAATTAGAATTACTCCCCTTGTATCTTGTGCATATTAAAGCCTATAACACAGATCGACCTGTTTCACAGTTCTTATCGAATCTATAAGCACAAAGCAATAGAAAAAATAAATAATATTTAACAATAAACAAAAGCTTAGCTAGAAAACTTAAAATATATAAATTGACTAATAAAACTTAGAAAGAAATTGTGATTGAATTGCCTCCCACAAAGCTGCTCAATTTTGAGTCCTCGGTTGGACTTGCTGCTATGAAGTTCTTGTTTCAAAGAATTTTCTTCATCAAAACCAGGAATCAATCATATTTCTTCCAAGATACTACTTTTAATCACCGACCATTCACTTTAAACTCTTCTCCATTACTCGGTTTTCAATGTCACCGCCCAAATGTCAGACTTCCCACTACTATATGGGCCACTCATTTTGCTTTCGCCTCCTAGAAAAAGCTTTAACCCGAGTTAAATAACGACCCGATCTCCGCTCTTAAATTCCTCCTCAAAATTCTCTCTCGATCTTGCCATTTCTTTGTCTTATCCTTATACCTGCATTATCATGCTTCATTTCGCCTTCCAATTCATCTCACTAAAGTAGTCTTTTCTTCCTTAGCAGTTTTGAATTCAAAATTCAACTTCTTGATGGCCCACATAGCTTTGTATTCCAATTCAAGAGGTAGGTGACAAGGTTTACCAAAGACAATTCTGTATGGGGACATTCCAATGGGAGTTTTATATGCAGTCCTGTAGGCCTACAATGCATCATCAAGCTTTAAAGACTAATCTTTTCTGCTAGAACTCACAGTCTTTTCAAGAATTTTCTTTATCTCCCTGTTGGAAATTTCACCGTCTATTTGCTCGATGGGCGATAAGCCAAACTCATTATGTGTTTTATTCCATACCTGTTCATGAATTTCTCAAACACATTGTTTGCAAAATGGCTCCCTCCATCACTAATAATAGTTTTGGGTGTCCCAAATCTACTCAAGATATTTCTTTGTAAGAATCCCACAACTGTATTAGCATCATTCTTGGGATAAGTTGTTGCTTCCACCCATTTGGATACATAATCCACAGTTAGGAGTATGTATATATTTCCAAAAGAATATGGAAAAGGCCCCATGAAGTCTATTCCCCATACATCAAATAATTGCACCACCAGGATACCATGCAGGGGCATTTCATGCCTTTTACTGATATTTCCATTCTTTGGCACTGATCACAAAGTTTCACCCATTCAAAAAAATCCTTGAAAATAGTAGGCCAATAAAAACCTGATTGGAGAATTTTGTGGGCTATTTTGTCTCCTACAAAGTGTCCTCCATAAGATGATGCATGACATTCTTGTAAAAAATTTCCCTGTTCACTTTCTCTCGTACACACCTTCCCGATGATCATAACAAATTCCTCTGAATAATAAAGGTCATCCCGCATGTAAAACCCGGCTGCTACCCTCGTTTCTTCTTCATTGCATCACTCTCGTGGCATCACTCCACAAGCTAGAAAGTTCACAATATCAGCATTCCAAGGTAATTGGAAGGACAACTGAAATAACTGCTCATCTAGAAAATTTTTGGCTACTTCCATTTCTTCTTCTTTCAAAGTAGTCTTTTCAACTCTTAACAAGTGATCAGCCATCACATTGTCACAATCTTTCTTATCCTTGATCTCCATCAAATCTCGAGTAACAACACCCATCTTATCAGTCTTAGCTTAGCTTCTTTCTTGGCCATCAAATATTTGATTGCAGCCTGATCAGTATGGATGATGACATGGGACCCAAATATAAATGGCCTTAACTTTTCACATGCAAATACCATAGCCAGCATCTCCTTCTCAATAGTTGAGTAATTCTCTTAGGCTTATCAAGGTTTTGGCTGAATAGTATATGGCCCTAAACATTTTTTCAGTCATTCCAATACGCCTCCCATTGCATAGCGTCACTAACATCGCATTACAATCTCAAATTTTGTTCCACTGCTTGGCCATGATAGGAGCTTCAACTAATTCCGATTTGATCTTTAAATGAATATTGCGTGACTCCATCAAAATTAAATCCTGCATCCTTCTCCAGTAATCTACATAATGGTCTTGCTATTTTTGAGAAGTCTCTAATAAATCTTCTATAAAAATCAGCATGTCCCAAGAAACTTCTTATTCCCTTGACTATTGTTGGTGGCAAAAAAGTCTTTATAATGGAAACCTTTGCTTAGTCCACTTCCAGCCCCGCTACAGAAATTCTATGCCCAAGTACAATGCCTTCTGTCACCATGAAATGACATTTTTCCCAATTTAAAGCTAGGTTCTTGTCCTCGCAATCTGCGGAAGTACTCCATTCCCAAATTTTGCAAAGTAACAACCAAAACTGATCCATAAACTGTGAAGTCATCCATGAATATCTCCATAACCTCCTCTGCTAAATCTTAGAACATAGACATCACACATCTTTGGAAAGTAGCAGGAGCATTGCATAACCCAAATGGCATTCTTCTAAAAGCAAAAGTACCATAAGGGCATCTTAAAGTAGTTTTCTCCTGGTCCTCAAGTGCAATAGCAATTTGGTTATATCTAGAATACCCATCAAGAAAACAAAAGTGAGGATGTCCTGCTAACCTGTCCAACATCTGATCAATGAAAGGCAAGGGAAAATGATCTTTCTTGGTTACAGTATTCAATTTTCTGTAATCTATACACACCCTCCATCCTGTCATAATTCTTATAGGAATCAGTTCATTCCTTTCATTTCTTATCACAGTGAATCCACCCTTCTTAGGAACCACATGAACTGGGCTCACCCAATGGTTGTCCGAGTGAGTTATAACAAACTCAGATTAGCCATTTCGCATTTCCTTTCTTACAACATCTTCATCATAGATTCAAATTCTTCGTGTTCACTGTAACTTGCATCATCATTTAACAATATCTTATGCATGCAAATAGAAGGACTGATACCCATTAGATCTTCAATTGACCAGGCAATAGCTTCCTAGTTCTTTAGAATCTAGAATGCACTTAAATCGCTATTTTCTGCTATTCAAATAATATGATTACTGGTTTCCCCTTTTCTGATTCTAAGAAATCATATTTCAAATGACTAGGCAATTCTTTCAAAATTAACCCTTCTACACTAGTCTCTTGTTTAGTAACTTTCTCTTCATGGCTACTTGAATTTTCTTGACTGTTTTCATTCAAAATCAAGACTGTTTCTATGTTTTGCAAACTGGATTGCAGTAGTTCATAATCAACACTCTCAAGATACTGGAAATTCATCTCATTCTCATTTATAGAATGCTGAAGATTATAATCAGAGATCAAGTCAAAATCGAGTAGGACTCGCTGCTTTCTACACCCATACAAATTTATCAACATCGTTGTGTCAAGCTCTTGTTGAACTGAAGTGCACCGCCCATTTCCCACCCTCGTGGTCGCCACCTTTGCACATCAATCATACTCTAGTTGCTAAGAAGGGTCTTCCTAACAGTCATACAGGACCTGATTGTCTTCTTCCATTTTCATAACTAAAGTCCACAGTGGAAGATAAATTTCTACTCGACCAAAGACATCTTCAAGAACACCTTCAAGTCAGCCATGATCTATCACCATCTCAGAATGTAATTGTTGTTGGGGTAAGTTCCCCCAAACTCAATCTCTGTACCACTGATAAGGGCATCAAGTTGATGCTGGCTCCTGAGTCACATAAGGCCTTCTTGAACTAATATTTCCTTATTGAGCAGGGAATGGTGAAGCTACCTGGGTCCTTCATTTTTGCTAGTAGACTTCTCTGAATAACTGCACTATAAGTGGCAGTTAATTTCACTATTCCTTCCTCAGCAATCTTATTCTTCTTGTTCAGTATATCTTTAAGAAATTTTGCATAATTGAGCATTTGAGTCAATGCCTTTGCAAAGGGAATATTGATTTCTATCTTCTTAAAAATTTCCAAGAATTTAGAAAATTGTTCTTCCTTCTTTTCCTTCTAAATCCTCTGTGGAAATGGGACTGCAAGGGTGTAAGCTTTAACCTTCTCCTTCTATTTCGCCACGCTTTCTCAGTCGTCGCTTTTGCACTCGTCTATTTTTGTAGTCCTCTCTGTCATGTTCTTTCCATTATCTCCTCCATTTGCCTCTTCTTTTTATCGCCTCTCTTCTTCGCTCCATTGTTATTCATTTCGCCACTCCTCGCCTGGACTGCCATACAAATTTTGATTTTTCTCGAGTGTCAATAGGGAATGCATTCTTGTTCCGGTTCGCGCTGTCAGATGCTTAATTATTCAACTCCGTGTTTCCAAGTTCTTCAGGGAAGCATTGGTGTTTGATTGAAATATTTGTGAGTTGGATTTAAGAGCTTCCAACTCAGAAAATTTCTATTCATGGGTGTGAAGCAGCTTTTTGTTATCCCCCATGAACTGCATCATCTGCTCCTCAAATGACTGGATCCTCTTCTGATTTTGATATTCATTTCTTTGCTCTCGCTTCCTATCACGGGCTGAACCTTGTCAGGATTTACTCCTAAACCCGGTCCGACCCGATTGGCGGATCCAAACTGAAGCTCGGGGACACCCGGATGAAGCCATTAATCAAATCCATTTAACAAATACATTTCATTTCTATAAGTGTTTTTGTTTTCAACCCTCTTGAGCGATGTTCATTTAGGGCAAGCCCATGCTTGATTACAAATTCAATGCAATTTCTTTACAAAGTATGCATTTAACCAAAGATGGCATTTTATGCCGTTTACAACAAAATATCCAAAATTGTGTTCAACTATAGGTACAAAAAAAATTTCGAAGTTAAACTCCTTTTGTTTACAAAACACTATCATGCAAAAATATAGTGAGGATGCATGTGACGAAGCATACTCCGTGAACTCTTTGAATGACTCTGAGCTCCTCGACCTTGGGTCCGCTTCACTGTCTATCACTCGGTACCTGCGCATTGATAAAAACAATACGCTAAGCATTTTCATGCTTATTAGTTTTTATCTGATTCTCTAATCCATTTCGGTTCAATCACGAATCATCGTTATTGAAAATAATGCCTTTATATAATGTACGTATGTGTAAAAGATACTTGTACAAATACACTTTTCAATATCATTTAAGCTTTTTCGGTTGAGTTCCTTATGGCTATAGAGTCAACATTCACAGCAATTCGGTTAGTGAATCCTATCCACATTTGTCATTCGGTAGCAATGTGATCTCACATTCAATATTGCAATCTCACATATGACTATAGAAGTCGACATTCACGACAGATTCAGTTGGTGAATCCTGTCATGTTTATCATTCAGTAGCCATGTGATTTCACATTTAACAATTATGGTTACCTTCATGACGAATTCAGTTGATGAATCCCGTCATGTTAGTCGTTCAATAATACTTTTCAACTCAATTTACTTTTATGCAATAAATTCACTTATGGTTCAAATACACGCGCACACATGCAGATATTTGACAAACATTTCGAATACTAATAATTCAAATCAATATATATATATATATTTCACAAATAGAACTTGAAATGGAAATTGAGTCACAAAGGAACAAACAAAGAATAAAGAACGAATAAAGAACAAAAAAAAACAAACATTTCAAATCTTGAAATGAGAACAAGAAAAGGTAGAACAAACCAATTATCGATTCCTTTTCTCTTTCGATACCAGTCCTAGGTCAAGTTGTTGTCTTCACCCGCACCTAGTCAAATACAAATTCTTCACTCTTAGTGGTTAAACAAATAATCATATGAATATCACCAGTGACGAAGCTTAATGAAATGGCTAAATACGAGTACATTTTCATAGTCTCATTCCTATTTGAACCCCCATTAATCGTTTCTTAGGGTCCTTAAACAATCGGTGTATGAATACGGGACTTAACAGTGCAAAAATATGTCAAATTAAGGTTGTTGGAAGCAATGAATGCTTTGGTACCACTTTGACTGAATGCAGGAACCGGTCCTCAGCGTACGAGTGGAGTGCGGAGTACCACTTTGAGTGGTACCGGTACCACTTGCCTACTGCATCATGGGTATCGGTACCACTTTTTGGTACCTGTACCAATCATGATTTGACAATGTTGGATTTGTCATTTCACCCACATTTTTCTTCAATAAACCTCCTCCAATTCATCCCATATCAAAAATCCACCATGGAATCCACCTAAAACAACTCCAAAGGTGGTTTAGAATCAATGAAAACCCTTTTCTCTTAAGTTAGGGCTTTTCCCCAAAGGGGTTTGATTTTTCTTACCTTATCTCTTCAAATCTCCTCTTGTAGGTTGCTTGATCCCTTAGGAGGAAGAAATGGGAAGCAAACCCAACCAAAACCACTCCTTCTTGCAAACCCTAGCCTTTCTCCCCCTTTTCTCCTCTCAAAAACTGGTTTGCTCATAAAATGAGCTCCTAAAGACCACTTTTGGTCATTTAAAATCCCACTTAAGTGTAAGGCCATGTTTGGCTTTTCACCCTATTCTCATTTCTTATTTTCTCCTTTTTTGGTCTTCAATTCTTTATTCCATAAGGCCTTGTTTGGCCTTTAACCCATTAAATCCCATTTTCCATTTTTGGCATTCTAACTCTTTATTTCACTTTCCTTATCATTTATCATTTATTTCACAGTAGCATTTAAGCTATCATTTTGACCATAGGTACTCATTTTACAATTTTCCACATTTGCCCTTTTTCACTTGGGTTTATTTCTGGGTTAAATCCCTTTCTCAATTTAGCATATAATATTCAATCATATGCTCACACTTTCAATTTACATTTTACAATTTATCAATTTATCAAATTTCGAAAAACCAAGGATTTATTTCGGTCATACCGAAATATATAATAAAATTATTATAAAATTCTAGGAGTATTTTAGGCGTTACATTGGTGGATGATGATGCCCTTCTTTGGAAATTACGCCCTGTCTTTGGCCTTGTGGCTCCTCCGCCCATGAGGATTCTCATGGTTCCTCGATCTTGGATTGTAATGTATGGGCAAGTTGGGATTCAGCTTGAAATGATAGCTTCTCTGTTCATTAAGATAATTGGCCTCCTCAACTGCATAAGGATCTTCATCAGCTGATCCCTCAACACCTCTCCTAATTCCACCTCTCTCTCTTTGCTCGATCTCATGGGCAAAATGGTTTTTATCACAATTTTATCCATCATATGCATAATAGCATCTAACTTTGCTTCCATGGCAATCATCTTGTTAAGCTCAATGACTCCACTCCCTCTTGCTTTGTTGTAGCTCCTTGTAAATTCAGATGGAGCTTTCATGTTGCATTTCGCTAGGTATGCTATCAAATCCCTTACCTCCTCTGCACTTTTCCTCTTGAATGCCCCATAGCAAGAAGCATTTATGATACCCTTAGAAGTATCATTCAGAGAGTGATAGACAATATCTATTTGTGTCTTCAGATCTATGCCATATATAGGACATCTCTTCAGCAGCCTTTTATACCTTTCCCATGCAGTATACAAGCTTTCATCCTCTCCTTGTTAGAACACTATGATTTCCCTTCTTCTTTCAGTTGTGAGGGATGGGGGAAAAATATGCCTAGGAATGCTTCCACCAACTCTTCCCATGTATCAACTGAGCCATATGGTAATGATTCATGATTCGTGCCACAATAGGCTGAGCTAAAATCAACAAAATTTATATACACCTAAGTTCCTGTCTGTCGTAGTCAAACTCACTGCCGAGTACATAGTGGTCTAGGGTCGAACACGGGGATGGGTTTTCATCCTAAGAATGATATGCATGAGTGTACAAAGGTAAGGCTTTCTATTTGGACTTTTTGGATTTGCTTCAAAAGCAGTGGGAAGTAGTTTGAAAGGGTGAGGTGTAAAACTGAAAGTAAAGTGTGAAAAAGTTAACTTTGAAGATTTTAGGTCACTAGCGGTAAGTTAGACGGAAACAAAGTGTCTCGAGGTTTTATCCTCGCGTTATGACAAGCAACCCTATAGTCGAGGCATAACGAGGATCTATATTTCTTGTAAACCTCCACCTAAAATCAGCTCCTATTTGAGTCCACTTCCAAGGTAACATTGCATCTATGGCCCTTTTCAGTTTGAAACCCTAACATTAAATATCATCTCGAGAATTTCGTAAGACCATCTAATGAACCACGGTGCATCCCCTTGTAAGTATACCTTTGTATCATGGAAATTATTATTGCGTCGACAACATTGATATTATTCAACCTAATTTGAGAAGATGAGGGCCATAAATACAGTACACATGACTTTGTTAAGAGGACAACATGCATATGCCCTTCTTCCTTCCTCTTCAAAAGAGGAAACAGCGAAGCATCTCTTAAGGTTGTCATCCTCAGAGTGTTTGGCAGCAGAAAATAAGGGAAGAGGAGAGAGAGAAAAGCAAAACCCTAAATAAAATCTGAGACTTTATTTACAAAAATGAAAACTTACAAAATTTCTTCTCTCCCAAATTATTGCTTCCCAAAAAAAATTCTCTATTGATTACAAAAGGGGGTTTATATAGGCCGCCCTCAATACATGAAAATACAAAAAAAACCTAGCAATTTGGCTAAGTTAAAGGACAAGAGGAAGTAATACAAATTTGATCGGTTGGCATTAATTACAAAAAACATGACGAAACTGATGAATTTCGCTAGAATGAAGAATTTAAGCTGAGTAGCGAAATCACCAGGCATAGCGAAAATAGAAAATTTCGCTAAGGCTTGGCAATTTTGCTAGCTAGCGAAATTTCGCTAGCTTAGCGAAATTTTCGTGAGTTGCGAAATCATGAAACTAAGTTAGAACTGATTGCCTATGAAAACCACGGTGTCTAGCGAAAATCCACAATTTATTTGAACTTAGAAATTTTCGCTAAACTGCTTGAAATTTTAAGCGATCCAATGAAAATTTTCGCAGGCTTAACGAAAATTATTTGGTTTCTTCGATTTTCCCTTTGCTTTACCTCACTTTGTCTTCTGCATGATTTTTCTTCACTTTGCCTTCGAGTTTTCATTGATTCTTGGGTGGTTGATGGCGACACTTGAGTTCAAACTTCATACGTTCATCACTACATCCCGATATTGAACCTAAAGTGCTCAAACACACCAAAACAACCAAAAATACTCTCTAAATGGCATAAATTACTCTTTTAAGAAGACTTGAACACTTCAATTGGTATAAATGACACAGTTAATGCAAAAACAAAACCTATATGTAGGGTTCAAAGTGCCTTTTTGGGCATTAATCCCTACCTAACCCGAAGCGTTGCTAGTCATAGCAGTACAAAACTAAAGGAGATGCATGTGGTGATTTTCAAAGGTTATGATTAGTATATGTACATATAAACATTGCGCTTTTAGCGAAAATTGACATGAGAAGTTGTAAGCGATATGAAAGAACTAAATCCATGCAAAGAACAATTCTAGGTCAATCTTGGATCCACGATTCTCAACTTGAATTTCCACTAAGTCTAATGGTGCTTTATATAACTTGATTAAGCCAATAAATTGCAAAATTTGGCCCCTCCCTGACCTAGCCTTGTCATGGCCTTAAGGCTGTTGAACAACCTAGATAAGGATGATTCATACTTCTTTCTTTATTCAACTACAATGTAGGGTGCAATGCAAAATCCGATTTCACCAAAGTCCGTGCGGTCCACCGATGACTCCCAACCTCAAGGTTGGGCATCAGTCAAAGGATCAATGACCACTAACTCCGCGAGGCTTCACCGGACTCGAATGACTTGAAAATCAAGCACCCGACAATTCGTTAAACTCTACCTATCCACCCATGTAACTAAATCGATGACTCCCAGCCAATTAGGCTTAGGGCATCGGGCTTGAGGCTTCGCCCTTACACCCACGGGCCCAGGTGCTGGGTTTAAAGAGCGAGGCTTCACGACTTTATTTTCTTTTTCTCTTCTTTTTCTTTTTCTTTTTTGCTTTTTCTTTTCTTTTCCTTTTGGAAGACAACATTGGTCTTCAAGTATAGGTAACACAAACCTATCTAGGTTTTGCCAAAATACTCTGGCCGACTGCAGCGAAAGGAAGTAAACAAATTCCTGACTGATAAACAATACGGAGTACGTGTGTGAATTTAGCTTAAGGGAGAAATTTCGAGTTAGCATCTCTTGGAGCGTAATTGACCAAAATTAATTCAAGCATGGAATTTATCTAACATAAAAAGGTGACAAACAGTAATTCAATTTTCCAACAAAAGCAATTCAATTGTCCGATTGTAGCAATTTAATTGTTTAATTGAAAAGAAAAAACAAATATACATAGTAAAGCCTGAAAACATGATATGTCTGGCGTATATATAAATGGGCTAACATTATAGCCAAAATGGCTAATACATGAATATAAGCTAAACACAAAAATATCACGCCCTCTTATCATTTAATACATAATCCTAAACAAAAATCGGTAGAGCGATTGATGAGTGGCAACTATCTGAAAATCATAAAAGAGACTAACAACTCGGCTCTACATGTTGGTGGTGGTGGAATCTGATGCTTCTTCTTGCGGAACATCAAATATCTTTGCGTGCTGTGGTGGGCTCCTCTCTCTGGATCGGGAGCAGAGAAGGCCCGAGTCGTCATGATGCCAATACGAGCATGGGGTGACCTTGGGCGACCTCGTCTCTGCGGGGTACTGTGTGTCTTGGGCGGATGGCATCCGTCACCTGACTATCTCGGTGGCATGGCGTACTCCGTGGCGAATGGTGTCTTTTGAATGGATAGTGCAGGAGTATCTACTCTTAGTACTAATGTAATCTGTGGAGGAGGGATGAAGGTGATATATCTTGCTTGGAGCGGGACTCTGCTTTGTGTCTGAGACTCGAGGGCGGGTATATCATGCGTATGGTGGTCCTCGATCTCGACCGTGCCTCCTCCCCAGTCCTGTGGTCGTAAGTGGAAGATACGGGCATAGTCATCACCAGCATCATACGACATGACCGGGGCATCGAGACCCTCATCTCGATCCACAGGCTCCTATCACAGGAATCAATGTTTCGAGAACGGCATAGGAGTCTCGACGCCAGTAGTGGAATGCTCTGCTCGTGGGTCCTTAGGTGGACCTTCTCCTCGAATGTATGAGGAGGTCATCACACCCATTTCGAGGAATTTGAACGATATCACCCCTCGAGGTCCGTGAAACCTCGATATGGCTCCCTCATTTGCTGCAGTAATCTTCTGGCGGGAATAAGCTCGTCTGAACAAATGGTCGATCAGTGGCATACGAATGGAGGCGCCTCCTGTAACATCTTTGGTCGACGGTGGTGTCTACGGCCCGGTCTTTCGAACCATCTGCGATGGGGCGGGTGGGCGTCTGTAACCCTCTGCATTGGCGGGGCGGGTATCGCGGGCCAGAAACTCGCTTAAATATCGGTCTTTCACGAGTACTCTGCGACCCGATCATCATCTGAAGCTTGAAGCTGCGCGGTTGGTGATCTCTAAATCATCAGGTAGGTAGGTATGATACCACTGCGTGGGGTAGTAATGCACCTCGGGGCGATGAAAGCGATAGCGAATAATCTCGATCAATCGGCGGACTCGTTATCTAGGATCGGCCCCTCAGTAGCGGGAGCGTCGTAAGTGCGAGCTCACACGGTCAGAGCGATGATGGTCGCACATTCCCCGGAATGGGGTTCCCTACGAGCGATGACCGTCTAGTCTCGGCGGGGCAGTGGTGATGAAGTCGCCTCGGCGGATGTATTTAGTGGGCTGCGGCCAGGAGGATGATGACTGCTGGGCCGTGTGCGGGCCGCTTGAACTGTTCTCGAGACTCTCCTCGAGGTGGTGATGGGGCACGGGGTCCGGTCAGGTGTCGATGGCGTCGAGGAATCCCCCAGGGCTCCTCGGGTCGAGCCTCGGGGACCGGTGGATGAGTGCTGGAGTGGAATGAAGTGGGACCTCCCTCTCGGGTGTCTTGAATCTCACCGTATTGGACTCTGGGACCAGTACTCAGTCTGAACCATGCGAGATCGAAATAAAATCTTGGAAGAGGGCTCGACTCACTTGAAAATCTGGTGAGGCTACGTATCTACGGCCCAGGGCTCCTGAAGGCAGTGAGTCACTCTGAATCAAAGGCGATGGTGGGCTCCTTGAATTGCGACTCAGAAATTTGTGAAACCCGAGGCTAGTCTTGTATGGCCGGTGAAGCTCAGGTGAGGCGGCTGCTTTGGCGATGAGGCGGCGAGTCAGAGCGCGGCCGTAGTGCTAGCGGCGATGTAGCGTGACTAGGAAGTGTAGTGGCTACTCTGTCACGGCTCAATGAGAGGCCCAGGAGGGAGCTCTACCGGCGGTAGTGGCTGAGGTCACGTGCCGCGGCCGGTGGCGGTCGCGGTGTACAGGCGCGGTAGGTTGGAATCTCGGGAGAGCATTTGGGAGGAGAATGTGAAGTGGAAATTTGGACAAACCTCCTCCAGGTTTAAATGAAACTGTTTGTAACCTTAGAAAGTCTCCACACGATTCCGTATTTTTAGCGAATTTAGCTAAAGCCTAGTACACCTTTTATAGATTAAAAAAAATTTAGATTAAATATTGATATTTTAAGAGGAAACATTATAAATGAAATTATTATATAAACTATAATTAAAATTTAATATACAATACTATAATATCTGAACTAAATTATCGAAAGTGGCTTGCTAAGTTAAGTACCAAAATACTTGAGAAATTAACTAGAATTAAGGCAGAAAGTAAAAATTATTAGGCTATGGTCGGTTTACAGCTTGAACGATTGATGCAAGAATTACTCGAGAGTCGGGGAGATGATCTCCTCAACCCTTGGGTAGCACAGGCTGATTCCATTGTAATTGGGTGCCCAATTGTTGATCTGCTCCTTGCTGATGGCTTTTGAATTAAGCAATTGGCTTGCTGTGAGTGGTGATGGCAAGACGAACTCTTCATCTTCTTGATCGTTCCTACCCAGTTCACGGACATTTTGCTTTCACGCCTGCGACGGTGGAAACAACTTCATTAGTTCTTTGATTTTCATTTTCTAGCAACTCATGTTTGTTGTTCAAATGAAAGATGTTCAACTCCAAGGTCATGTTACCCAAGGTAAGTTGCATGACTCCATTCCGGCAATTGATGATTACCTGCATTGGTATTTGTGGCAAAAATGGTCTTCCTAAGATAGTTGGTACATATTGGTTCATTGCAATTGGCTTGAGTGTCGACACCACCAAAATCACTGGTAGTAGAATTTTGTCTATCTTCACTAAGACATCCTCAACTATCCTTAAGGTTTTCGCGATCTATCGGCCAATGAGGAGTGTGATGTTGGTAGGTTTTTAAGTTCACTGAGACCTAGCGCGTATACGAATCTGACATGAGTTCTGTTGGCTCTAAGTGTCGAAGCAATGATTTCTCTATGCAATTCCACCACAATATTGACTGAAATTGGGAATCACGAATCCTTGTTGAATTATTTGCTTTGGATTATGGCAAGCTTGTTGGTGAGAAATGCCTCTTCTCGATACCTAATCCTTCTTGATTCAATCTGAATCTTTGAAAATTTTATAAGCGGCACTTGTTTAATTATGTCAATAAAGGTATGTTAACCTTCACTTACCTTAAGACCTCTAAGATGCACCTTGTTGTGAGATGCCTTCTTCTTACCTCTAAGTGCAGGAAATGGAGGTGGTGTCATTTCATTGAATCCTCCTTTGGGAGGGCCTCGACTATGATTCTTCTCCCTGCCTAGGTTCTTCAACAGGTTTTGGCATGGGTTGATCAACCTCTTTTCCACTCCTCAGGGTAATTATAGCCTTAACTTCATCCATTCCTGAATTGTTGGATGATCCTACCTCATGAATTCCCTTAGGATTTGGAAGTGTTTGTGAAGGGAACCTCCCTCTTTCTTGTACCTCTAGCAACTTGTTGATCTTGGTGATTTGAATCTTGTGGGTTGTCGATTTTAAGTTGAGATTGCTCTCAAGCCCATCTATTCTTTTGTTTATTGTATTCTCTACAGTATCAATTCTTTATTGCGTGATTGCATTGATTCCTTTTGTTCTTTCGACAAAGTTGCCTACCACCTTACTCAAATTGATATGGCTTGTTCAGGAGAAGAGGATGGTGGTTGTTGTGACAATGAGGTACCAAAGCGAGTTTGGCCTGAGAGTACATAAGCGAGAGGTTGGGTCTCCATGCAAGGTTAGGGTGATTCCTCAGTGGAATTTTAGGTCTTACCATATGGTGATTGGATTGTTGTAGCTTCTATTGTCCTGCAGTGTTTGCACATTCTGACATCAAATCAGCCGTGGAAGGGCTGTGGACAACATTCTCTTGGATGTAGAAGGATTGAAAATTAGTGCAGAATTGGTGTGTGCGGGATTTTGATCCTTGCGCTACCTCTTGGAGCTGTTTGCCAGCTCCTCACTTTCTTTACTGGGGTTGAAATCCACAGCTCTCATCTCTATTTCTTTTGGTGATACATACGTCCAGCACTTAGGTTAAATGGTCTCATCGCTCAATTCTCTGGGGTTAGGCTCATCCCTGACCCTTAGAAGTCTAATACGTGTGTTTAAAAAAATCCATGGCTTCATCAAGGGATGTTTGCTTAGAAAGTCTTCTCACACATAATGATTCAAGGCGTGCCTCATAGCGGGGAGACATACCACCGTAAAAGTGGTTCACCTAACATCCAGTGTCAACCCGTGATGTGGCGCAGCGATGGTTTCCATAAATCTTAACCTCTTGGTAATATCTCTCACCATCATGAAGTGCAAGGAACTTAAATTTGTGTTTCAAATTATTAGTCTTATGAGCGAAGAACTTCTTGAGGAATTCTACATAACATTTCGGCCCGATTTCTAATGGTTCCTGAGCCTCGGTGGGTTTAGCGAAATCTTGGCCTTGTCCGCTAGGGTCAATGGAAATGCTTTGACTTTAGCAAATCCGTATCCATCGCCTTCCTTAAAGGTAGTGCAAACCTCCTCAAAATCCCTAATATGAGTGCTGTGGTTCGTTTTCCATACCATGATATGTGGGGAGTAGGGTGCAATGTAGCCTCGTGCTATCTTGAGCGGGAGGAGATGATACGGGATGGGGCAGCTCTAGGAGGTGGATGTGATCCCTCATGGTTACATAGAACATTGGATTCATTGGGGTTCAGTGACTCTGTTGTTCCTCGAGTATGGGATCCATGGTATCAGTAATATTCTGCCCGGCTTCACTAAGCTAGGTCGAGTTATTGTACTTATCTTATCTGTCCCTACTGATGTGTCTATCCCAACGACATAAACTGTTTACAAAATTTAGAGACAACAAGAAACCTTCTGAGCTTGCAAAAAGATTAAGTTAAATAACAAAATTAAAACTAACTATGAAACGTTCACGATCCTTTGCCAAAGTAATGGCGCAGTTCTGGCAGTGACAAAGAGTAAAGAGTTACACCTTCACTTGTGATGTTGATAACAAGTACGCCGACTTACCATTACTAGTTTCGCACCATCCGTGGCGCCGACTGATTCGTGCCACAGTGGGCTGAGCTAAAATCGTAAATTTGCCATACACACAGATTCCTCACTACTTGGTAAATTGACTACGCGATATAGTGAGTCTAGGGTCGAACACGAGGATGGGTTTTCATCCCAGAGACTGATCTGCATGGGTGTAAAAAGTGAGCTTTCTATTTGGACTTTTTGGATTTGCTTCAAAAATAGTGGGAGTAGTTTGAAAATTGAGGAATTGTAAGCGAAGTAAGTGTAAAAGTTAACTGAAGTTGGGTCATAACTTGGTAAGTTAGGGTAAGCAAAGTGTCCTCGGGTTTATCCTCGCGTTATGACAAGCGACCTATAGTCAAGGCATACTTGGGATCAATGTTAACTAGCAAACCTCACACAAAATCCAGCTCCTATTTGAGGTCAACACGGGTAACATGCATCTATGGCCGCACCGGTTTGAAACCCTAACATTAAATATCATCTCGGGAGGCTCGTAAAGACCATCTAATGAACCAGTGCATCTAGCAATAAGTATACCTTTGTATCCTAAACATAAAAGTATTGGCCAAATCAACAACATTCAATGCTATTCAACCCCTAATTTGAAGATGGGGCCATAAATACGGTACCTGTGACTTTGATCTGAGAGGACAACATGCACTGTCCCCACCGCCGGCTAGCTTCCCTTCTCTTGAAGAAGGAGCTTGCCCGAGCATCTCTTGAGTTGTCATCCTCAAGAGGGTGTTTGGCGACGAGAAAATAAGGGAAGAGGAGAGAAAAGAAAGCAAAACCCTAAATCAAATGAGACTTTATTTACAAAATGAAAACTTACAAAATTTCTTCTCTCCCCCAATTGTTGCTTGCCGAAATTCTCTATTGATTACAAAAGAGAGGGGTTTATATAGGCCTCGATGTAAATACCAAAAAACCTAACAATTTGGCTAAGTTAAGAGACGAGAGTAATACACCAAATTTGAAGTCGGTTGGCATTAATTACAAAAACATGGCGAGGCGGTGAATTTCACAGGACGGAAGAATTTCGCTAGGTAATGAAATCACGAACATAAGCGAAAATAGGAAATTTCGCTAAGGCTTGGCAATTTGCTAACTAAGCGAGGAATTTAGCTAACCGTGAAATTTTCATTAATGCGAAATCATGAAATTTGGCTGAGACGATCTTCTTGAAAACCACGGTGTCTAAGCGAAAATCCTGATTTATTTGAACTTCTGAAATACCCAAGCTAAACTGCTGAAATTTTCCGCAATCGGCAAATTTTCGCGACTTTAGCGAAAATTGGCAGTTTCTTTGATTTTCACTGCTTTGCCTCCTGTCTTCTCTTTGCATCAATTTTTCTTCGCACACCTTCGAGTTTTCATTGATTCTTGGGCTGGTTGATGGCTGTACTTGAGTTCAAACTTCATGATTCATCATACATCCGATATTGAACCTAAAGTGCCGAACACTGAAACAACCAAAAATACTCTCTAAATAGCACAAGTGCTACTAAGAAGACTTGAACACTTCAATTAGGTATAAAATGACATGATTAATGCAGCACTCAAAACCTATCTAACAGGGTTGAGTGCACTTTTTGAGCGTGTCAATTCTAATATTGGCTACAATATCTCTTAGAGGAAAAGGGGAAGAGGTGTAGCTTTATCACCTGCGGTCTCCTATAGTCGACTTAACTATGTTTGCCATCCCAGAGAATGCAAAGAGTGTTCATTAGGATAACTGGTAGGATAGCCGGTAAAAGAAGCGTCTCTTGAACCATGGTGATCAAAGCTAGTTTTTGCTCAAAGTTGTTGGCTTCTACAGCAAGTTGTCTGACTGCCGAGTATTCTGCTTAGATGACAGGCCTCCAAAAATCCTCCATTGTATCTTGAATTGGAGGCCTTTCTACGTTCTTATTCATTGTCTAATCAATTTTCATCTTCCATGGACCTTGCTTTTCTTCTCACGCCTGCTTTCCTTCGCTTCTTAGTGTTCCTTCCAATTCAAAATCTCTGGCTTGAATGCGATTCCTAGCTTCATGTGCATTAATTAACCTCCTGAAATGGAGACATGTTGAGATAAATTGGAAACAGTGGTATCACAAATCATATATCCTTTAAGCTCTCTATAAGATCAGTAGCTTATGCAGCCACTGCTATAAAAACTGTTTTTGTGCATTTCTTTTATAAAATAAAGAAAAATGTCCAAATTAGCACTTCTCTCTTTTGTCAGAATATTGATTTATTCAAATCCTTTCAATCCCCGGCAACGGCGCCATAAAACTTGTTCGTCTGTGAAGATATAGACTAAACCACTCAAATTAACACTTATACAGGAGCCTTACAATTCTCCTATATTCTGCCAAAAGTTGAAGAATTGTTTAAAATGAATAAAATTAGTTATGTTGGAATTAATAATAGGATTAATCTATGACTTTTCACAGTGCACGAGGTCATTCAAGTTGCAAATTGGATGTAAGTCGGATATCATTCCCAAAATATGTAAAATTTGAAGTTCTGACTACCCGACTACTCCCGAGATCCATACTATTTGTACCTCTATGCGATTTCTCAACTTAACTAGAAAAATAGTGATCTAGAGAATACACCTAAAAGTAAAGAAAATTGAATTTATGATAATAAAACAAATAACAAATAAAAAAATATATCATAATTTGAATCGAGTTCTGTGAGAAATGAGCTATCAGAAATCTTGTGAAACAACTTGATTCTGCACCATCATGCATTATTTGCTCTGTTGTCTTTAGTTTGGATTTGTTGAGATACTAACAATGCGGGTTGATTTCTCCATAATATTCATTGACTAGGGTCCTGTTTCTCTCGACAGTGCAACAGGTTACTTGTGTTACTTATGCAATCTTCTGAAGATCTGGGTATTTTTAACAAGTAAAAGTTCATACCCATTTCTTGAGGCTATGATTCTTACTTCCCAAGTAAGGGTTGTTGCAAAACTTCTACAACTTGATTGATGACTCACCCTTTCAATCTAGTGGATATTTCCATTCCCTTGATTAGATCTCGCTAACACGAGGTTCCAGGCTTTCCAACTGATTAAAGGTGAAATCTCGGTGCCCAAATTGATAAATATTCCCTCGATATCAATTATGAGTGGTGGGAATTTATCTAAGTGAATCTTAGAGCTGAATGGTTCTTCAATGGTAGTCTAACATACCCACCAAATGAATGTTCCCGAACTCTCGGGAATCTCCATCTGCATTGTCTCGAAGAATTCTCGAAAATCGGAGCAGGATACATGCATTGGAAGGTATTCGATATTACTATTGAGGCAGTCCAGTCTTCTCTGACCAAATAAAAACAAAATCTAGGTAATTCTCTCTCTAATTCATGCAAAAAAGACTGTAGCTAACAATAAATCCAATCTAGTGAAGTTGTGTTCTAAAAAAATTACTGCATCACAATCTACAATGGAGAATTGATCGAGTCCACCCATTATGTAATCTGATAGGCGAGAAAAGCAATTTAGGGTATGCAGATTTCATTAAATTCGATGATAATTGTAAGAAAATCGAAATTAAATCAAGCTTCAACACTTCTACGAAATTCACGGTTAGGATCGAAAAGAAAAACATATTCGAAAAACCTCTGATGAGTTTTCTTCTTCCCAGTTCACAGGTTAAAAGAAAAAGCGCTTTACTAAAGTATTTGCGCTATTTATAACCATAAATTAGGCACGATTCCCAGAGAAGCTCCTAGAACAGATTTCCCTAAAATAAAAGGCCTAGCCCTCTATTTAGGTCGCGACCTAAAACGTGTGTGACATGAAACCACACAGTCTAGTTTGGCAAATACGTAGTGAACTTCGGGAAGCTGGTCACAACGTTCCTTCGCTGTTCTTGCAATTGTTGAAGCTGCGGCAAATGTTTTACATTGCGACTTGTTTCTTGATTGCATTTAAATAGTGGTCCACGACATAAATTCTTTGTGTGATATGACGTTTATCGATTAGAAAGAACTGCAGTTTGCGTACTCCTTTTCTTGTTCGGGGAATTGGTGTCGCGACCTCAATTCGATGTCACGACCTGGCTCTCTCTGCCTTTACTACATTTCTATGTCGCGACCTCGATTCGATGTCGCGACATCATTTCTGTTGTCAGCCTCTTTACTTCTTAGTCGCAACTTCTCTGAGGTTGAGCGTTCCAATTGTCTTGAGCCTTCAAGCAAGTCCGCATTAAAAATTGCTAGTCACCTTGTTTTCTTATGTGGCGGTGGACATTGGGTCGCGACCAAGTGTTTCTTTAATCCTTCGCGATTTAAATTGCGACCTGAAGTCACGTCGTGGCATTTTTCTTCCACGTCAAGTCACCGATCTCATTTCTCGGTCTCAACGGTTTTTTTCCATTCAATTTCTGACTACGTGGTGACTTGGTATTTCTTCCTTTGATGAAATATATGCCGCGACCTGATTTTATATCAGCGGCATCATTTACTGTTGCCATCTATGTTGATCTTTATTTGCGACCATGTTTTTACGCTAATAAATTTTACGTATACATAACCTCCCGGTTCATCGCGACTGGCTGTTTCATTTATCTTGCATTACGTGTCGCGACCTCGAAAGCATATCGCGACACCATTTCTTTTTATGCGATACATTGAATCTGGTACAACTCCCTTTTCGTATTGTGACTTAAATTATTCATCTGTTCATTGTCTTGTCGCGACATGGGATTTCGGTTGCGACCTAATCGTTTCTTTACCTTGCTGAAATTTATGTTGCGACATCATTTCTCCACATCCTATCACAACCTCACTTCAAACTTACAACAATTTCCCATCGATTCATCTTCTTTTTCTTTATCGCGACTTAGAAAATGTCCGCAGATAGTTGCTAACACCAAATATACTACCGGTTTTCGGACTTGTTGAGGGTATATTATATAGCTAATAGGAATTTTAAAATATAAACGAGAGACGAAATGAATAACAGAACAAGTAAATTAGTCATTTACCACTTGAGGACATAAAGGCATAAATCCAAAGAAGTTTATATGCCATTTATTGTGCCATTACCTGAGTTTCAAGAGAAAAGTTGGAATAAAAATAAGAGAAATGGGGACCAAATGCAATTAGAGAAACTTAAAAGCAAAAATGGGTTTGACTTGGCGAACATGGCCTTAACTTAAAAAATGGGATTTAGACCAATTTGGTCTCATTTGGAGAACGAAATGTGAATGAAGAGAGGAGAAGGGAGAAGAAGAAAGAAGGAAAGAGGGAAGAGAAGAAGAAAGAAGAGGAGGAGTTCGAAAGATTCAAGGTATGGAACTTTGGATTTTTGTATGGACCTGAATTCTTGTATGAATTTCATACAATTTACCGCATGTGTGGCATATAGGATAGTAAGCTTGCCCCTGACCTATAGGTTTGATAAAAGTTCACATCCCAACATGCGGGTTTATTGTTTGGTATTTGATTTCTTTCTAGGGTTTGTGGATTTCTGTCTTGAAGATTATTGAGGTAAAGATTACAGGTAAAACCCCAAATGGCCTGAAAAAACATGGAATCCTCCCTTTGAGGTTGGATTCATGGTTTAATTGCAAAGTAAAGAGTTTGGGTTGAACAAACCCTAGCAAATTCTTAATATTTGGTATGTATGAGTTATGATATATTAGTGTTTGAGAAGAAAATCTGAAAGATTTGATGAAGATATGTATTGAATGATAATTGAGTAGAAAATAGATTATAGAATGAATTTGGAGTGGTCTTGGCGTGTTTATGGAGTATTGGGTTGATTTGGGTATCAACATATTGAAAAATGGGAGAAAAACACACGTGCAGGCATTTTTCGGTGACATGTGCGGTACACCTTGAATACAGCCCGGTACGGGTCTAAATGTTTATCTCCGTCTGGTCGACTATGTACCGGTACATCCTGCTCTATTTTGACCAATTTTTGTATTTTAGCCATAACTTTCTCATTTCTTATCCGATTTGAGTGATTCAAGTGGATAATTAAACTAGACTTCAAGGATAACCAAACATTAAGAAATAGGTACCTTCAAATTCTGATTCTATGAAAAAAGAAAGCGCTGAAAATTCCTCAAAAGTGGGACCATATTTCAGCCAAATTTCTGATTACGTTTTTTGAACATAGAAGTATCCAAGGTTGTTTAGGACATAACTCGAGTTTGATTAACCGATTTGGGTGATTCAATTGGAAGAACCCTTAGAACCTTTATGCAAGGAATTACAAGAAAAAGTGTGTCAAATATAGAGTCAAGACAACTGGAAAATAGGTATTACAAATTGTCTCGAAGTGTAATATCGGTAGGGTGACTAGTTGGCATGAAAATGCCACTTAACTTTAATTTGGATGATCGATTGGAATGATTCAATTTCTAAGTAGATTCATAGAGAAATAAGAATACGCCAGATGAGGTGTGATTCCATAGACATCATACTTCTACAAGTATGAAGTGCCATGTGTAATAGGCATGAAACAAAGGAAAATATAGAAAATGCAGCATGTATAAATGTGTTCATGAAACATGAATGTGATAAGGAAGTAACGAACTGAAACATGAATCACGAATAATGAAGGGTAATATGTCATGAACACATAATATGGTTAAGTTATATATGATTATTATCATATATAACTAGAAAAAGGTAATAAATGATATGAAGACAAAATGTGATTATGATCATTTATGAATGCTATTTGTGAGATATATATAAGTATATATATATATATATTGATTTTAATTATTTTTATTCGAAATGTTTCTCAAATAAATGCATGTGTGCGTGTATTTGAGCTATAAGAATACTGCATAAAAGTAAAAGCCCGATTTGAAATGTATCTGTTGAATAATGAACATAATGAAGTTCTGGCCCCGAGTCGTCATGAAGGTAAGCATGTAATCTTGAATGTGAAATCACATTTTTGTTGAATGACCAACATGGCCAGGATTCACCAAGCTGAATTCGTCATGAAGGTAGCAATAATTTCGAATGTGAGATCACATTGCTCTGCGAATGAAAGCAGACGGGATTGACAGTGAGATACATTAAAGTGAATGTCTATAATTAGAAAGTGAATCGTCTTTGGTAAATGCGAAATCCACATTGCTCACTTTGAATGACAAACGGGACAGGATTCAACAAGCTGAATACGCCGTGAATGTCAGATTTCTATAACTTCATATGTGAGATGGTGATATTAGATAGCCAGAGATCGTACTCTTTTTGAATAATAACCAGGCGAGTTGTGGCCCGAATGCATGCGTGAATGTAATTCTATAGTCAAAGTGAACTCCATCACATTAAATGCGAAATCACATTTGCTCTTGAATGACAAATAGACGAGGATTGACAAGCGAATGCATGCATTGATATCAATTCTATAGTCAAGTGAATACGTAATGTTAAATCTGGAAATCACATTGCTTTCTTGAATGACAAACGGGGCGGATTGACTCTTGAATCGTCATGATATCATTCTATAGCCATATGTGAGATGATGAATGTGAGATCTGTTGCTCTTGAATGACAAACGACAGATTCTAACAGGCCCGAATGCATGGTAAGATAATAATTCAATCCGTGAATCATCTTTGTTAAATGCGAAATCACATTGCTCTTGAATGACAAGCAGACGGGATTCAACAAGCGAATCATCATGAATGTCAGTCATAGTCAAGTGAATAAATGCACATTAAAATCTTGAGAAATCACATTGCTCTTGAATGACAAGCAGGAAAGGATTCAACAAGCGAATGCATCGTGAATGTCGATTTACATGGCCATATGTGAGATGGTGATATTGAATGTGAGATCACATTACTCTTGAATGACAAGCAGGCGGGGTTGGCAAATTTGAATCTGTGGTGAATGTTCTATAGTCAAAGTGAATCATCTTTATTAAATGCGAAATCACATTGCTCTTGGATGATGACAAGCAGGCGAGTTAAATCTCTTGAGTACATCATGAATGTAATTATAGTCAAAGTGAATCATCGCATTAAATGCGAAGATCCACATTGCCTGCGAATGACAAACGGGGCCAGGGATTCTGCGAATGTTCGTGAATGTAGATTTCTAGCCATATGTGAGATGGTGATATTAAATGTGAAACCACATTGCCTCTTGAATGACGAAACAGAGCGAGATTACGGCCGAATGCGTCTGAATGTCGACTTCTATGAAATTATATGTGAAATCCTGAAACCAAAAGTGAAAAATGACATTAAAAATTGTATTTGTTTAAGTATCTTTTACATTACATAGACATAGTAAAAAGGCATTATTTTGTAAATGTGAATGTTATGGGTCTTTTGAATTTGTAAGTGTTTATGGGATTGCCCGAAATGAAGTGCTTTGTAATTAAAAGTCCCAAATGGAGATAACACCAAATGAAAATGTTTTGGGAAGATAATTGAAAATGTCGGAGTAAATAGGGCTCGACTTGGATCATGGCCCAGGGTCAAGTCGAGGATTAGGGTCGCGACACTTTTAGTAAAAATTTAATAAAACCCAGACAAAATGTTTTGATTGAAAATGTCGGAATTAAGCAGGACTCTAGGCTTGATCCATGCGTCGGGTCGAGTCGAGTTAGTCGTGACACTTTTGAAAATGAAAATTTAATAAGCGATAACTAAATGATTCGCGGGCATCCGGATCATGAAATCTGTCAGTGATGAGTTGATTAATGGCCGGTAGTGATAATGATATGAGTCTAATATGCATCGGTATCGATCGTCCCAGTTGACCCCATTATGTATGGAATATGACTTTGATATGTTGTCCAGGTTGCATTAATATGTATAAGTTTGTTTTTGTAGATATAGTCATTGTCGTACCATGTAGAAGATGCATGAGTTACAACTGTAAGACATGACATACGAGGAAATGTGTGACAGATAATGATATGGAATCTGAAAGGATAAAATCTACATGTATAATATGATCGAGAGTTAGAAGTCACATAAGAATAGGCTTAGTTATATGCATAAGGAAAAGTAAATGTAAGATTGGCGATTATTGTTGTATTGGTCATTGCATGCATATGTTCCCCCTTGGCGGCAAAGCTTGTGCGGGTGTTAATCAGCTCTGTCACGAGGAGATCTGAAGGGACCAGGGGACATTCCTACACATTGATGCGGGCCATCTCGAGAGATAGGTGCTCACCGACCACTTGTTCCTTGATCAGTGTTTGTATTAGATATGTACATGTATAAGTATTTGTGTAAATAAATGGGACTTAGTATATGTGTATAGATTTTGATGGACATCACTCTGATGGTAGTTCTTTTGTGTATGTATACCCACAGGTATAAGTTCAGCTCTGAAAAAAAAAAAAACAGGTAAAGTGTCCCAGTATATGGTTTCGCACCCCGAAACCGGTTCGAGATTCATAATCGGGTCGGGCCAGGGGGAATCGGGCGTGGCAGTAGTGGTCTTCTTACTTTGTTTTGTCGCGATGCTTTCGAACTTAGTCGCAACATGTTTTAAGCTGTCAGCTCATTTTTATGCGACATGATTCTTGGTCGCGACCTCGATTAATGTCCTGTGACTCACATTTATTTGCAACATCAATTTTACATTGCTGCAACAATGTCTTCTTTTTATGTCGCGACCTCGGAAGTTATCGACGACATTGAGTAAACTTTTTCTTATCAATGCTCTTATCCTAGTTTAGCTGATGTAATAATACCGCGACATGAATTCTGGTTCCGACCTCGATTGAGTCTCAACTTATATTTTTCGCAACTTAAATTGCTGTTATATAAATTGTAAGCAGTCATCAACCCTTCATAGTCGCGACCTCAATTCTCTGTTGCAAACAGAGTTGTCTTCCTTTGGTGTCACGACCTCAGAATGGTGTCGCGACATGAAATCCTTCCTTGAAGCCATTTTTCTATCTCAGCAACTTCTCTTTTGTCACAATAGCTTTTCATTCAGTATAGTATGACTTTTGGTTGCGACCTCGATTCTCTGTCGCGACCTCACCTTGGCGTTAGGCTGCTTTCGCCGATCCTTCTTTAGATTTTCATTTTATACAAAAATATAAATTTAGTAAATAATACATGTACATGCATAAAAACAAGCAATTACATGTGTCTCAATCATAAGATGGACTAAAAATTCAATGAGTTTTTACTCATCAACCATCACACACTCCTGAAATCGGGTTGAATAATTGAGCCCCATTTTACAACATGGAATTATTTTCTGTTGGTGAACTTACTTGAAAATCTTCTTTGTTCAAGATTGGAAACTTTTTCAAAAATAATTTTACAACAAACCAATTTTTGAGCTAAAATGTGGATACAAGGGAAAAGATGTCTAGCACAAAACAAAAAAATGTCCTTAAAAATAACAGATGAATTGTTTGAGGATAAACAAAATTTTCTATTCTTTTCTTGGGGGCAAGCAAAACTTTAAGTTTGTGGGAATTTGATGAGTCCTAAACTCATCTATTTTTAGTCCATTTCTCTTACATTTTTTCATAAGTTTATGATTCATTTTAATGCAGAATTATGGAATAATCACCAACTTTGTGTTTTGCAGGTTTTGAATATAAAAAAAGCAAATCAAATCAGCAAGAAAAAAAGTAGCTAAGGGAGAAATGTAGCGTAAAATCTCGAGTATCACGAAAGAAGCTCAAGGCAACTGACGGTGTTTAACAAGCAATGATATGTTGCAACAAAGACAAAGCTGAACTCAAGTTGGAAGTTTAAATATTTTCGCGACATTTCAAAACTTTGTGGTGACATAAAATGAGAAGGATTGACTAAGAAATGTTGCGACATAATAAAAATGAGAAGACAAAACTATGTAGCGACAATGGATTTTTATGTCGCGACATTGCCTGAGAAGTTCCTAAAGAAGTGCCAGAATTATCTTGTGACAAGAATGTAGCAACATTCTTTTGCTCTGTCGCAACAAAGATCAAAGAAAATGGCAGTAAAGCTACATCGAGACATTGAGCCTATGTGTGACCATAAAAAGTGAAAGAGGATGAAAGAATGTTGACATGACAAAACTACCTTCACAACGAGAAAATGGCAGATTGAAGAGACAAGTCGGGTTAAGTTAGTCACGACAAGGTGTTAAACCAAAAAATCGAATTTTTACGCGGAAAAAAAAAGGCAAAGCAGTAAATTTCGAATGAAATGCAATTCGAAAACACGGAAATTTTCTAGATCTCGGATGACAAAAATGAACTCACTGTTGGATTCGTCTTGCGAAATCTAGTCACCCAAACGAATTTCGTCGAATTCCGAGAAAGTCATATTTTCACGTTTTTTGGAGTTATGGGTGTCGAGTGACTCCTAAGGACGAAATTGTTTACAAAAATCTCTAAATTCGAGAAATGACTTGTGTTAAGTTCATGGGATATAATTTGAACTTGAACTGAGACAGAATAAATGACTTCTGGCTAGAACGACTGAGGTGGGCCACATGGGTTTGTCAACTTAAACTAAGTTGGGACCATGAGAATTGGGGCAAAGGCCCATTTTCTGTATGCTGGTTCACGTGAGTGAGAAAGGAGAGAAAGGAGACGAAGCTTCGAGAACTACAGGGTTGGGTGGTCGATTTTCGTAGGGCCAGTGCAAAGTTCTTCTCTGCAGACGAGAGGAGTGCAGCGTGGTACTTGAAATAGGGTTCGTAGAAGATCGAGGGAGATTTGAAAATCAAAATTGTGGTTTGGGGCTTCCTGCGGTATCAGCACCTGAAAGTGTCAAAGTTCTTCACCTTGGGTTATTTTCATCTTTGGGTCGGGAAAAGAGGGTTTTTCTGTTTAAACGCCTATTGTGGCTTGCATTTTAAGTTTTAGATGATGTTTCTTCACCTGAGACCTCGGTCCGCCTGGCGAAGTAATCTTCACACGAAAGATGGTTACACCTTGATTACGTTTAGGCAGTAGGTGTTCGAATCATGAAATTATATCTAGGATTCCTACTGCGATGTAGCAAAGCTACTGCGGTATAATTAGCTCTAGGGTCAGAAACACGGGGGATGGGTTTTCTTCGCGAGAGAAGAGTTACAGTGCATTGAAAATGGTGTTTTCTCGTTGGATTTTCAGGGTTTTATTAATGTTGGCGAATGGTTTGAAGGGTGAAATAACTGAGTAAAAGTTAAGAGACTTCCTTAGTCTCGGGCCCCTTTGGAGCTTAGGGTTCTAGGTTAACCAGGCATGTCCTCGAGGTCTTTTCCTCGCGTTAGAGCACTGACATATAGTCATTTCCCGAATGGATCTTCATTTAAGCTTTGAAACCTAAACCTAAAAGTTTTTTCCTCTTGAAAATATGGCATTTGATTGAGCATAAATGTCACCTTGGTGAAAACATATCTCAAAAACCTACTACAGTAACTAATAGGAGACAACTAAGCGGGCATCGGTGGATCTAGTGATAAGTATCCTTTGGAACCCAAAAGCTTGCCAAATACACGTTAGGAGAGCATACAGAGATTTTGCCTAAGGTGAGAGCGAGAGCCTGAGCCACCCTTCTATTCGCATGAAAAGCGCAAAAACATGAAGCTTGCCTCAAAACCAACTTGAGTGGCCTTCCCCTTCAAGGATGGGGGTTTGGTCGAGCATCCTTGATTTGTCATCATGGGTGTTTGGCTACCAAGAAAATGCAAGAAAATAAAAGAGAAAGGGAGAAAATCCTGAAAACCCGATAGCGGGACGGAGGAAGCCGTACTGACTGATTGATTAGTGGTGAAAATTGATTGATTACAAACAAGGTGAACATATAGGTGCTCAGTATGAGGAAATTACAAAAGTGTGCTAAGGAGCCAAAATTACATGGGGCAAACTTGTATAAAACCCTGAGTGGAGTGGCAGTGTGAGCACGAGATGACGAGTGTTGCAAAATTTGTGACTTCTACTTGAGAAATTTGCGAGTTCTGTTACCGCAACCCTACAAAATTTCAACGATCTCTTGCTTCTCCCAGTGTGCAGGTCTGGGTTTCCTCTGTTCGATCATGAATCTTGGTCGGCTCGGATTTATAGGTGTTTTGAATCGAGATTAAAGATAAGGAGGTAGTTGTCTGCAAAACTTCTGACAATATAGCTACAAAATGTGATGATATGACAGGGACCTCGATGCATCAATTAGGTTATTTAGGATTGATTAGTACACAAAAAAGTGCCCCACAAAACTGCAATAAACAAGGCTCAAAATAACCTTATTTGAGTGCTATCCTCCCCCGGCAGAGCATTGCTGATCATAGCATTATTGATAAAAAAGAAGGAAAATCATCTGAGGCTACATGTATCACAAAGGTTAATCTTTCAAAAGGGTGTGTGTATATAAGTGAGATACCTTTAGAATGAAAATTGGGACTACGTACAAAAACAGTGGGGAGAATAAGTGCCATACGGGAGATGATTTAAAGCGTCTTCATTCGAAATCAGCTTTGAACTTCCACCAAAATCTAAGTGTTTAGGTGATTAGTTTTTACCAACAAGCTCCTAAGCTACTATCCCCTTAACCAAGCTACTACCAATGCGCCAGGTTCTGACAACTAAATAGATTTGGATTCCACTCTTATTTATACTTATTGTATGTATTGTAGGGTGCAATGTTGGCTTCGACTTCACTTAGAATCCATGTAGCGGGGAATCCCACCGATGACTCCCGGTAACTAAGGTTTAGGGCATCAAGTCAAAAGGATCTTTCAACCACAAACTCTACAAGTTTCACCCCGAACTTCGAATGATTTAGAGAATCCAACACCTACAACACGCTAACTCCACTCATCCACCTATGTAGCGAGCACTAAGTCGGTGGCTCCCAACCAGTTGGTTTAGGGCACCAGGCTTTAAAGGCTTTCGTCATAGACCCCTCGGACCGTGCTCGGGTTTCAAGGCAAAGCGCCACGGCTTTTCTATTCTCTTTTCTTTTTCTTTTTCTTTGTCTTTTCTTTTTCATTTGGAAGACAAATTGGCCTACTTTCTTGGGGAATTCTAACCTATTATGGGTCTTCAACGAAACTAAGGTTGGTTTTGCAAAGTAAGGGGGGATGCAACTTCTCAGCCTATGGATGAAAACTGATGTGCACTGTGTGTGTGGCTAGATAATGGTGGAAGACATTAGTTGATTACCAGGGTCTTCAACTAACCAACAACTCAAACATGCATGGGACTAGTCTAGCATTAATGGTAGCAAACAGTGCTTCATCTTTTCATTTTCCAGGAAAGGTAGAACCACAAAGATATAGGGGCAAAATGAGATGCAAAAGTGTAGAAAAATAGAGTTGTATCATATATATCAAGGTGTATTTACAAAATTTTCAACTTTTGCAAAAAGAAGTAAACAGCAAGCCTCTAATCATACAAAAATAGGCTTTGATGATCATGTGGTACAAGCAAAACTAAAGTCAAAAGTATGAAATTCACTCCTAACACTAACTCCCCCTCCCCCAACCAAGTGTGACATCATCTACAATGGGGTGTAGGTCGGAAAGTTAGCGGAGGAAGTGGTACCTCCTTAGTCGGTGGCTGATGAAGAATCATCCTCAGCACGGACGGCGAGGAGTGCTCTTGGTGGGGTGGATGATGTTCTTTGTTGCCAATATAAAGATTAAAGCAGGCGCGATCACCAAAAGATCAAAAAGCAAAATTTAAATTTAACTAAAAACAAAGGCTTCAAGCTTTCCCATTGTATTACTGGCTGGTAACCACGGTTACTGCGAGAAGCCACTTCAATGTGTGGCGGAGTTTCATGGGGGTCAGGGAGGAGAATTTCACTCCACGTGCGCGGTGTGTTGCGCGACATAGGGGCTTCACTTTTTGCCCATTGACTTTGAACACTTTGTTATCATTTGGGTTGGCTTGGGTCCAACGAGCCATTAAGGGGTGTTCTTGATGAATGATGAATGAAGTCCGATCCGTCTTGATTTGAGCTTGCCGAAAAGGTGGAGTTTGGAGTCGTAGAGTAGGACTTGGTCCCCCTGACTAAAGTTCTTCCGGGTTATAAGCTGATCATGCCACTTCTTGCTTATCCTTACCGCCAATTTTCGAATTATTAGGTGTCATTCACTTAGCTCTTCTAACTCATTGATATCAAAGAGAGTCTTTTAAGGAAGCCGACTCTTCCCGTGTTTAGATTCAATTTCTTTGTGCCCGCACGCCTTATATTCAATTTCCACATGCAGGTGGCATGCCTTGCCATAAACTAAGCGGATAAGGACATTACGAGGATGGTCTTGTAGTGTTCTATATGCCCACAAAGGAGTCGAAGCTTGAGAGACGATCCTTCTGTTTGAATTCACCACTTTCATCGATATAGTCTTGATTTCCACGGTAGGTAGTTACGCGGCCAGCAGTGAGGATGGTAAGGGGTGGCCACCTTTATTGTTTGACACACCATACTTGGATAGGAGATTCTCAGAGGGTTTTACGAAATACGAACCTCAAATCACTTACGATTATGGCTTTTGGGAGGACTTGAATCGCGGAGAAAATGTTCTCCCTTTAGGAATTGATACCGGTTGTGTGCAATGCTCTGCGAGCTTCTTTGCTTAGACCCACTTCGACATAGTCAACTCCGAATGTATATATCAAAGGAAGTAGGAAATGGTCCCCATGAGTCGTGCCCCCAGTGTCAGTCTTCGACAAACGGGAGCCAGGGTTCGGTGGCATGTATGATGACAATGAGATATTTTCCCGACACTGGCATTTGTCGCATTGTTTGCACATGGTATAGGCATCATACTAAAGGCAGCGGCCAGTAGAAACCTACTACGGCACCTTCATTCTTTGTTTTACGGGAAAGCAGAAATGACCTGCATGCATTGTCATGGCGGTGGTGGTATCCTAGTTATACTCCGGCGCCACACTTTCTGATTATTTGATCAGCACAATATTTGAACAAATAGGGTTCTTCCCAATAGTAGGAGTGGACTTTCGCATGGAAAAACTTCTTGTCCTGTGCTTTCCATTATGATGGAAACTCCCCTGTTACCAAAAAGTTGGCAATGTGGGCAAGCCCAGAGAACGCGTCCCACGAGTGGTAGAGACTACTCGGGAATTCATCATAAATTGGAGGGTTATGGGTGTTATGTGCTATGGTTAGTCTGGAAAGGTGGTCAGCAACAACATTTTCCACACCCTTCTTATCCGTACAAGCCGGGTCTGCAGTAGAGGACCCATCGATAAGCCCTAACTTGCGGCATTTTGCTTAGTGAGCAGATATTTCAAAGCGAAATGATTTGTGAAGATAATTATTTCTTCCCGTATCAAATATGCACGAAACTTGTCCAGGGCATAGACTACTGCCAACAATTCTTTCTCGATGGTAGTGTAATTCCTCTGAGCTTCATTCAATGTTTCTTCAGCATGAAAACCACATACGGTTTCCTTACGCTCTTTGTCAGGAAGCGCTCCAACGGTCACTTTGCATCGCACATAACCTCGAGCAGCGCGCCGGTCGGGGGGGCCTCACCGCTGGTGCGTGGTTAATAAGCTTTGAGCTCCAAACCACTGACAACGAGTCTGCGTCCACTCGAGCTTATCTTTTTCTAGAAGCTTATAAAGTGGTTTGGCAATTTTTGAGAAGTCCTGTATGAACCTCCTGTAGAAGCCTGCATGCCCCAAAAATTGCCTTACAGTCTTGACATTTGTGGGTGAGGGCAGTTTGGAAATCAAATCAATTTTTACTTTATCAACTTCAATTCCTTTCTCTGAAATGATATGCCTGATACAATGCCACTGGTGACCGTAAAAATGGCATTTCTCCCAATTCAGCACTAGGTTTTTCTCTATGCACCTATACAGAATAGTTTCCAGGTTGATTAGGCACTCCTCAAAACTCCCTCCATAGACTGTAATATTGTCCATGTAAACCTCCATTATGCGCTCTACCAAATCGCTAAAAATGCTAAGCATACATCGCTAAAATGTGGCAGGGGCATTACAAGGCGGGCATCCTCACGACATGCATAAACGTGCCAAATGGGCATGTGAGGTTGTCTTTCTGGTCCTCACGACATCTCAATTTGGAAATATCACGAATAGCCACCCTGGGAAACAATAAAGTAGCCGAGAAATCCTCTCAACGGTTGATCCGTAGTGGAAGGAAATGATCTTTCGTGTTCTTTCATTTAATAACCGATATCGATGCATACCCTCCGTCTGTGGTAAGGCGGTGGGTATCTCCTCTCCCTTTTCATTGATACCGTGGTTACCCACATTTCTTAGGCCTTACACGAATTTGGACTCACCGGGTCTTGTGCGATATGGTGTTATATGATCTTGCGACTTGCATGGCTTTTAAAGACTACGCTTTCCCAACCACTTCTTGCATAGGTGGTTCGACCTTCTTTATTGAAGTTTGCCTCACTGACTTTGTCTCCTCCTCTAAGTAGATGTGGTGGGTGCATATTGCTAGGCTAATGCCCTTCAAATCGGTAATTTTCCACCCGAGGGCTTGCTTGTTCTGTTTGAGGACTTGCAGCAGGCTACCCTCCTGTGCAATGCTGAGCAAGGTTGAAATGACCATTGGACATTGCTCATGGTCTTCCAAATAAGCATACTTCAGCTCCACAGGCAGAGGCTTGAGCTCTATTTTCTAGGGCTCACTGATTTCCTCTCCGATCATCAACGGCAAAATTTCATGTCTTCTTCTCCAAAGTCCCTTCACGGATTTCATGTCAACTTCTATTTGCTCTTATGAGGCTTCCGGTCGACTCTTCATTTAGTATATCGGCATACCTGGCGTCCGGCTTGTTCCTCTTAGGTGGAAGATGTTGAGTGCGGTCGCGTGTTCAAAGGTGAGTTGCATGACACCATTTCTTAATTGATAATTGCATTAGGGGTGGCGAAAACGGTCTCCCAGATGATAGGTACATAATTGACACGCTGGCTGGCGGTATTGTGTCGAGGCACAACCGAGTCCGCGAATAGTAAAGACTTTCCACTTGTATCGGGACATCTTCCGCGTCGCCGGTATTTTGATTGACCTATCGGCAAGGGCAGTGTGATGGTGGGCTTTAGCTCCCCGAAGCAGCTGCTTGTACATCGAATAGGGAGGAGATTCACACTTGCTCACAGATCCCGGCCCGGTGCTTTCTCCACCCAGCAGTGCCTCTATATTAGCGAGATGGTCGGATGACCGGATCTTTATATTTCACTGGAGTATTGCATTGGATAATGGCACTGACTTGTTCAGTCAGGAAAGCTTTCTTGTCGACATTTAACCCTCTTTTTACTATGTACAAGTCCTTTAAAAATTTTGCATAGGTAGGGACTTGCTTGATCATGTCAAGTAGAGGAATGTTGACCTTTACTTGCCTCAACACTTCTAAAATTTCAGCCTGATTAATAGCCTTCTTTTTAGTTTTTAATGCATAAGGGAAAGGTGGTGATGGCTTATTTTTCTCAACGATGCAGCAGTCACTACCTCCTGCAGTTCGATCCTCCATAACTACACTTACGGGTTTATTGCCTTGGGTGATGGCTTTGTAAGCTCTTTGCCAACTCCTACCGGTGTGGTGCGCCGATATCATTGATTTGGGATTCGGCTCCCGCGGAGGAGCTCACTCTGTAATCCACGGGGTTTGGTTTGTCTGAGAGGGATCGGCTAGTCGACTGGGCGAAGTATTGCGGGTCATCAATTTTTGTTGAGAGTGCCTTCCAGCTTTTCGATTTTTTGTGTGGTTTGAGCATTCACTGTCTTCTATCCTTCCACGAAGTGACCCACTACCTTGCTCAAATTTACAATGGCTTCCTCTACGAGGGAGACGAGGTGGGGGTTGTTCTTACTTCATATGAACACGTGGGGTATAAATTGGGGTTTTGGCTTCCGTGATAAATTAGGATGGTTCCTCCAATTTGGATTGTATGTGTTCCCATATGGAGCATTTATTGGGTGCCTACTTTGATCCACTATGTTTGCCTGCTCCTGCATTAAATCCCTTACTGAGGGAGCAATTGATCAGTGATCTCCTTGGTGACAAGTGGATGGGCAATTAAAGCAGGATTGGAGAGGTACAAGCATTTCCTCATGCTAATTTCGCATTTCTAGCTCTTCCCGATCTTACGGTCAAGAAGATAACTTGGCTTTTCATTTCCCGTCCTCGGCGATTGAATAAATGCCACTCCCTTGGGTTCACTAGTGGCTATGTCTGTCAGGCTACGGGTTTGGTTCGTCCCGAGCTTTGAGGTCTCGGCAACATAGTTGAGAAATCCATGGCTTCATGCGGATTTTCTTTGAGGAAGTCCCCCTCCACACATGGTTTCTAAGGTTGTTTCATGGAGGACATTCCATCATAAAAACAAATTTGACCCGACATCCACGTATCGAAGCACGTGGTGTGGGCATGCATTGATGGTTTCAAGAATTGCTTTCAGCAACGACCAAAATCTCTCCTTATCATGGTGCAAAGGTATAAATTTTCCTCTTCAAATTGTTGGTCTTATGGGAACTGAAGAATTTCTTCAAAAATTCCGCCTCCGGCTCTGCCCGAGTTCTGATGGTCCTTGGCCTTAGTGAATTAAGCCAAATTTTGGCTTTTGTCTTTGAGGTCAAGGGAAGGCTTTCGACTTTAACGAAGTCCATATCAAATGCTCCCTCTTTGAAAGTTGTGCAAAACTTTCACCAAAATCCGGGATGTGTGTGTATGGATTTTCGTTTTCGATACCGTGAAAAGTTGGGAGGCAGGGCATTTTGAGTAAGGTCTCACTGCCACATCCTCTGTAGGGGGTATTATGCAGGAGGGTGCACTCACCCGTGGTGGGTGTATGTGATCCCTCATTGACCTGTAGGCATTGGGCTCCCTATGAACCCCCTGTTGGCTCTGCTGCTATTCAGGTGGGGTCTCCATCTGATTGGTGTACAAACTGATTTCACACCCTTGAATTTCAAATTAGACACTTAGCACTTTCCAATATACTGCGGTGTTTACGTCCCTTTACATAGATTTGCTATGAACATAAAACAGCGAAAACCAACGAACAAGACTACCAAAAAGGTTGATATTAGCTAAAATCAAAACAAGGTGTAACAATCTGCACAGTGAAATTTACAAACTCCTACTTGGTGAAATTTTCAAAGCTTCCACGATGAGCGCAAGTGAGGAAAATGGTAAAAATAAAGAAATGAAAATTTCACCTGACACTTGTGATATGAATCACAAAGTTCGCGGCTTCTCTTTCTCAGCGGGGCACCATCCCTGGCAACGGCGCCATTTGATTCGTTTAGGCCAAGTAGGTGTTCGGAATCAACAAAATTTATATCCCAAGTTCACACTGCGACGGTAGCAAAGCTCTTTGCGGTATAGTGGCTCCTAGGGTCGAACACGGGGATGGGTTTCTTGGGCCAGAGAAGAGTTACGGTGCATTGGAAATGGTGTTTTCTCGTTTAGTTTTTTAGGGTTTGTGAGAAAAAATAGTGTGTGTGAATGGGTTGAAAGCGAGAAATAGCCGAAGTAAAAAGTTAAGAGAATTCCTTGAAGTCTTGGGCCACTGGGCTTAGGGTTCTAGGTTAACCGACATGTCCTCGAGTCTTTTTCCTCGCGTTGGGGAGCATGACATATAGTCATTTCTCGAATCGGATCTTCATTTAACACAAAACTAAACCCTAAGTTTTCCTCTTGAAATATGGCATTTGATTGAGCATAAATGTCCCAACTTGATAACATATCTCAAAAACCTACCCTACAGTAACTAATAGGAGACAACTAAGCCGGGCATCGGTGGATCTGGTGATAAGTATCCGCACTTACTAAACCCAGCTTGCCAAATACACGTTAGGGAGAGCATGCCTAAGAGATTTTTAACCTAAGGTGAGAAGCAGGAGCACAAATACCCTTAAATGCATACATGAAAAGCATGAAAACATGCAGCTTGCCTCAAAACCAACACCCAGTGGCCTTCCCCTTCAAGGATGAGGGGGTTTTAGTCGGCATCCTTGTTTAATCATCGAGGGGTGTTTGGCTACCAAGAAAAAATACAGAGAAAAATAAGAGAAAGGGGAGAGAAAATCCACAAAACCGATGCTTGAGTTCTGGGAGGAAGCTTCGTGCGGCGGGTTGATTGATGGAGTGAAAGTTGATTTGATTCTGAGCAAGGCGGAAGCGCCAAGCAGTTGCTTTGGTATAAAGGGAAATTACAAAAGTGTGCTAAGAACGAAATTACATGAGGGGGCAAACTTTGTATAAAACCACAAGGCGAGATTAGCCGGTCAAGGCACAAGGTGGCCGGTGTTGCGAAATTTCACGACTGCGAGGAATTTGCGGGTTGCGGAATTTTCGCGACCTACTTGAAAATTTCCACTGATCTCTTCTTCTCTTTAGTATTTTTGGTCCTGGTTTCCTCTGGTTCGATCATGAATCTTCGAATTCGGCTCGGGTTCATCGTGTTTGAATCAGATTGAAGATAATGAGGTAGTTGTCCTGCAAAACTACAACAATATAGCTACAAAATGTGATCAGTAGCCAAGCCAGGGACCTCAATGCATCAATTAGGTTATTTAAGTTGATTAGTACACAAAAAGTGCCTAAAACCTGCAATAAACAAGGCTCAAAATAGCACTATTTGGGTACTAATCACACCTAGGCATAGGGAAGGTCCACCTAGGTGTAGGGGTATGCTTAGGCGTGGGCATGCTCACCTAGGCGAACCCGAGGACAACGAAGGAGGACTTTTGGGTCCGCTTAGGTGAGGTGTTGCTCGCCTAGGCGAACCACTCCGCCTAGGAAGAGGTGGGCTACGCCTAAGCGTTCCTATGACTGCTTGAGGCCTGTGTTTGTGGCCTATTTTGGGTCAGTTTCGTGGCCCGGTTTGTGACTATTTATGGCTTACTTCGGGAGCCATTGTGTGACTTGTTTGAGTGTGTCAATGCTTGACTAAGAGTGACATGTTTGGATGTCAATGTGTGTGCTCTAACTTGTTGACATGTGATGAATTGTTGTGTGCAATGGCCATTACATGGCTTGCTTGTGCGTGTGTCATTGCTTGATCATAGAATGACATATTGAATGTGAATGTTGATATATGCTTGCATGATATTGACATGATGAATGATGTGTCATTATATGCATATAGATATAATTGTCCATGATGCATTGGTGATATGCATGAGTAGAATTGTCCACGTATCATTCATTGCACATGTGACATGATATAAAATGCAATGGCATCTTGCATTGCATATGCAAGAGGACATCGCATTAAATGGGTGTGAGTGCATGGTTGGTACAATCGACATTGTGTTTGGTGTTTGATTAGGTGGGCTTGGTAAATAGGACAACGTCCAATAGAGTCGCACAGTTGAATAAAATGGTAAAGAAAATATGTTCCAGGTATTAGCAAGAAGGGATAGATCCTCCCTCGGGTGAAAAGCCAGCCACTTATGGTCAAACATAGTCCCCAACGGTGAAAGGCCGTAAAAATGTCTAGGTTTGTGGAGCTCACGGTGCGACACCAAAAATATGCTACCCACATAAAGGCTCATGGATTTTGAAAATAAAATGATCATTGTGATGTATCATCCAAAAAGCTTTTGGTTTATACACAAATGAAATTTGTTTTAAAAATGATAATTAAATGTCTTCTAGAATGACAGTTTATCACACATAGGCTTAGGCGTTGTGTGAGGGAGTCGGTGAGGACTCGGGTGCATGGTACATGGTGAGTCGCATCTCATTTCATGGTATGGCATGTAGGATTCCATATAAAATTGGCATGTTCTCGTTGGAATGTGATTGTAAAGGTTCAATGAACATTGCATTTGAACTTAGGTGGGGAGTAGCCCTTGTAGGAGGCATTCCTTATTGGGTGTGGCTCACCCTTTATGAAACAACTTTCCCTTACAAGTGCGAGGTCGGCAGGACGGGCCGGCACTCGAGAACCGGCGTGAGTGTGAAGAAGGCCAGACATGTGGCCTCGATGAGATATCTTTGTAAAAATGCCCCAGGACAAACTAGTCCTAACATAATTTTAGTATAAAATAATTGCCAATTAGAATTTAACCCAGACTACTAACTATAGTTAGGTATGTAATTATGATAAGAGGGTCGTGATCGGACTCTTAAGGACTGTATTTTGGTGCATTGTCCTCATATTTTCAATTTAAATATGAATGAATGGGTCTCGGTTAAGGGACATATCGTGGTGGTGCCAAGTAACTCGGTGTCGAGTAGTGAATGCCAGGTCTGGTACAGACTTAGGCGCCTGGCCTAAGGTAGAAATTCCGCGGGATGTTGACAGGTTCGTCCAGCCCGGGACTAAAGTGAGATCATAAGGTTTTGATGTTACGACAAACTTTTCGAGAGAATGACAAGTTGAGCATGATGTCCGCAACATTTTCTAATCTATGTCGTGACATAAGTTTAAGGAGTAGCATTGCAAGGCAAAAGCTATGTAAAACATTGCGAGGAAGTTTTATATCGCGACAATCACAACATAATGTTGAGATGGAACTACGTTGCAACATAGAAGTTATTACTATGAAAGGTTGAGAAGGCTACAAGAAGAATGTCATGACATGTTTATTGTCGGTGACCGTGGAAAGAAGCGACGAGGGGAAAAACACATTGCGTGACCAAAGTTTTTATGTCTGACCTTACCTTCAGAAATATAAGCTGCCACAAAGCATGAAAGAAATGTCCGTGACAAGGCGCTTATGTCGCAACAATTACAAGATGAATTCAGCTGAGCTCTGTCGCGATATTTTCAAAGTATGTTGCAACATAATTCAAGAAAAAAGCACAGAACATTATCCCAACATGACAATGCGAGCCACAACAAAGCTGGAGGAAAAATATAACTAGAATGTCGAGACATAATTTTTCTATGTCATGACAAAGTTGTCAATTGGGCCAGTTTTGGACATCCATAACTTCAGCCTCAAATTTCGGCCCATCATTTGAAAACCTATATTATTTTCAACTATGCACAACTTCCGCTAAGCTTGGAACATCTGGGTAGTTGGAGTCTCCTTTGTATATTATTTTTATTTTTCTTTTTATTTATTTTTCTTTTATTTCTTTTTGTTGATTTAGTTTCAACTTAACATTGTAGTCAGTTTTTCTTGGATTTGAGTAGTGATCTAGGCTGAAGTTTCGAGCTGGGTTCATTGTAAAATTTTAGTTTTCATTACTGTGTGATTTCAATGGAATTTAGAAATTTTTAAAGAGTTCATTTATTTTTATTTTTACGCAATTTCGGTGGAGTCAGGTTAATCAACGTTATTTGTAATCCAGTTTTGAAATACTAAGCTCCCTCTAGGAATGGACTGGTGTTAGTTATTATTTCTACGCAACTTAAAAGAATGTCATAGTTATAAATCTTGAATTTATTTAATTGATATTGTTCTTAAAACTAACTGTTCTTAATATTAGTATCTTATACCCAGAAAAGAGTTGTATCTTGCTCTGATTTCCAGGAGGCCATTTGAGGTGACACGAGGGGATGAAAAATTGCCCGAGTATGGAGGCGATTGCTGGGACATGTTAGACTAATATTATGGAACTAATGAACTACGAAAAATTGCCTACTTATAGATCACTATTTACTCGGGTGTGAGGATTAGTTGGATGATGTATCGAGTTTGATTGATTATAGGTTCTCCTTTGTCGATGGAATTGATCTTGATCAGGTGTTAGCATAGATCTAATCAAGAGGAGATAGAGAGTTTGATCAGATTAGAAGGACCAGGTACCAGTGAGTGGAGAAGGCTTGTTATGTCCCGTCTATGGGGGCAAGAAATCTTCAGTCCTAGGAATAAGGTGTGAAATGCTGGAAGGAAAGCTCACGATTCTCGAAAGAGGATTACAAGTGATTGAACCCGTAATGCGGAAGGAATGTGGTTCTCCCCAGTGAGTGAAATGTATAATAGTGTATGGAGGAATCCAAACTATACTACCTTGCATGCTGACAAAAGTTCGATTTCAAACTAATGGCTAAACTATGTTAGAAAATGATGCAAAAATTGATAATTATACATTGATTTATTTCGGTGTTAACTTTTATGATAACTCTCTCCAATCGATTCTTTTTTTTCTTTTCTTTTTTTATAGTTATAGAATTTTAATTTGTCATTCTTTCTTTAGTTTAAAAAAATCAATTTTTTACTTTTGAGTTCAAATAGTAAGGATTTTAAGTAGTTGGGGTAAATGATCTTTAGATTTCTCAACAGTCCTTGCGGGAATGATACTTGGACTTATTTTTAATCCACTTTATTTACTTGCATGTTTTTGTGCTTGCAGAAAAATTTTGTTTAAATAAAACTTAGCTTTATATAGAAGATTTGCTGCATTAAAGGCAGTGATAACATTTTGGTTTATATGAAAATGACATATAATGTCAGAGGTTTTGGCGTGATTGTTGGAGATTCTCTTTCTGACACTGAACGATATGAAAATAAATATTGGTTGCTCTGTGTCCTAAATCACATCATTCCCCACCACACTTAACCAACATTTTTCAAAATCCACGATTTTTCCTTCCCCTCCTTTGGTTTTCATCCATGTAAAAGTGAAGAGTCCAAAACCCAAAAACAAACAAGAACCAAAAATGTGTAGTGGTGGAAACATAAAAGTGGAAAAACCTCATTTGAGCATAAAGATCGATGCTTGGCATTGTGGGGGAGAAACCAAAACTCTGAGAATAAGAAGAGAAATCTTCCTCCTTAGGACTTTGCTATCAACTTTTTTTTTACTATCAAAACCCACTTTTTGAAGCTTCATCCTATGTGATAAGCTTATGTGGAGAAACTACACTATACTTGAGATTATTTTTAAAACCACCCTATTTAAAGAATTTTTTATTACTTTTTGGAAATGTCACATTTCCTTGTAACCTAATAGATAAGTACATTATATAGTTATGCTCAAACACCTACAGTTATAAAAACGAGTACATGACATATTACTCAATAATTAAAATAAGTATAAAGTCCATATTTTTAGCTTTTGATATAGTTTCAATGTTTTTAAAAATTGGATTGAGGTGATTCTGATAAAAAAGGGATTATCAATTCACGGTCCATTTATTAGTCGATTGGTCTAACAAGTGACATCATAAAAAGATAATTTATTTATTACTAAAATTAAAAAAATTAATTGTAAAAAATGGTAAATTTTGTATAAAAGCTTTGACAATATCTCCTCTGTTTGTTAAATTTTTTTATAAAGTTTTTTACCTCTAAAAATCATTAGACATCATATTTCTAATACAATATAAAATTATTGAGACCGATCGGGGTCTTTTTCTATTTTTTTTACTGCTTGTATGAGAAGTTTGTCACGATAAATGCATTCGTGACGCCTTTCTGTCGTGCACACCGGCCACGTTGCGGCCTTGGCGCGCGATGACTGTCATAATAGAGTGCCTCTATCATGCACACGTCCAGCCTTGTTGCGACACAACGCCATGCCCCACTGCTACGACATAGAACACTATGTCATAACATGGAAGACCTCATGTCCTAGAACACTCTGTCATGACGTAAGATATACTTTGTCACGACACAATTTCAAGCAACTCTGTCGCGACATCATATTTTCTGTCGTGACATGAAAACTCTTGGCCTTAAAAAAAACTCTATCGTGACATAAAAATACCCTATCGCGACATATGAGCCCTCGGTCTTGATAATTCTCTATCATGAAAAGGAAAGTTATGTCACGACCTAGAAATCCGCCTGCCAAGACCAAACCCATTGCAACAAGAAAGTCACAGCGCTTGACCTCTTGTCGTGACCGTTATAGTCGTGACAAGGAAACCTCTGTCGCAACAAAAGAAGGCCCTGTCGTGACACCACTCCACAAAACTACATTTGCTGACATAAAAATCTGCAAGGCAAACTTGTTTGCAACCACGAAGGTTGCAACATGCGACTCTTTGTCGGTGACAGGTCTCGATTCGCGATAAAGAGGAAAACATACGTCGCGACATTTTCGTGATAGAGAAGCCTTAACTTTACTATCGCGACATGGAAGACTATGTCGCGACCTAGCCGGCTTACATGAAGCCTGAAAACCACAATAATCGCGAGGAATAGGGAACCCCTGTCGCAATAAGAACCCGAACACAACTATGTCGTGACCCGGGGAAACCCATTTGCAACCTAAAACACCTTGAGCATACGGTACCCTTTCGGCATTTCTACGCCTCGACTCTTTTCTCGAAACCTGATAAATTCAACACCATAGCCTCTACATAAATTAAGGCAATATAAAACCTGGGAAAAACTTGCCAAACTATGTTGAACGAGTTTTATTACAACTATTTTCTCTTACGTAATACGGCGGATAAGCGTCAGGAATTACACCAAAAAACATAAGAGAGCCATAATCCGACCTTCTTCACTGCTAAGGTCTCAGATTAGTTCAATCTCCTGGTATACCTCCAGTACCTTAAATATTTTCCCACGACGGGGTGAGCAATGCCTAATAGAGGAATTCCCCTACAAGGGCTACTCCCCACCTAAGTGCACATGCGATGCCATGATTCAACATTCACAACACATTAAGCAATAACATATACATTTCTACATGAATGTTCACGTAATAAATGCCTACGAGCCCACTTTACTAACTCCACACATGCATATGCCATGTATGAAAACCTTCATTTCAAAACAAAAGATTTTTGTTTTATAATTCAACTCATTGGACAAACTCTGATAAACTGCTTTATTCAAAAGCCATGTGTCTTTTGTGGGTAACGAACTTTCCGAGGTCTCACCGCAGGCATCGTGCACCTTCCGAAACTTTCGCGAGCTTTCACCGTTGGATACATATGTCTAACCAAGGATGCAGGCTTTTCACTGAGGGGATGTCTATCCCTTCTTGTTACTACCCGACACATAACTTAAACCGTGCGACTCTAGGATGTTGTCCCTTTAACAAAGCCCACCATTGAACACCAAACACAGTGTTAATTCATGCCATGCACTCACACTCGTTTCATGCGATGTCCCTATGCATATACAATGTATAAATGCCACTGCATGTCGTTTCATGTTACATGCATAATAAGAGCTACATGCAACATTTACAATTCATGGATAATTATATCTACTACATATAATTCCCATCCATCGTATTACCCATGTTAATACATCAAGCAAACATACATCAACATAATTTTCACACCACATATATGTGTCATTCGGTCGACAACAACACAAAGGATCTTCATTTTGGGCGGAAAAGCAACACATACCGGTTGGCATGTCGGTCCATGCCTAGCAATGACACGCCCTGAAAATCATCACACTTTCAATCTCGGGTGACGCTCCAGCAAAACATAACATGTACGAGCTGCCCGAGTTCTAGAAAGCGAAAATGACCCGAGAGGCGGCTCGTAAATCATCGGCAGTTTGATCCTGGTGATTCTTGAACCAGCCCCACTGTTAGGGCTACACCTCATGTCCATTGAATGGCCCTTAGACAAATAATAACCAGCATATGAGAGAACCCCTACCTCTTGGAGCGCAGACTAGCTCACTTCCTGACCCTTCTAGTGTCTTGTTGCTTGAATCTTGGAACCCGAGTAGAAAATTTGTCACTTTCCTCCCTTTTTCCTTTCTTTTTCCTTCTTTACTTTCTCTTTCTTTCTATCGCACTCTCTTCCTTCTCTCATTCTCCCCCATGAACTCATTTTGGTCTAGGTGTAAAACACCTTTCTCAATCACTTTGACACATGGAAATCACCATGCCATATGTTCCTCATGCCACCTTTCCCCCCACTTAGTTCATGCATGATAAGGGTATGACACTTAGTTTTTCATGTGCCAAGTGTCCGCGTTTCGTTGCCACATAGAAAGTGTGCATTGTTGCCCGCGTGTCTCCATGTCATTCGTTCATTTTGCCTCGAGATGCATTGAAATTCCGACGGCATACGAGAATTTGACTACGCAGCTGATTTCACGAGGGCTTGAACTCAGCGGTGTGGTCCGTGATGTGTCGTCATCGGAGATACAGAAGTTCTGGGCTTACGACGTACTATAACGGTAATCTATGGTTTCACTTTTCGAGTTCTCACATTGGCACCACACCCAAAAAGAATTTTTGTCACGGAAATTCACACACACATGAGCTTACATCCACATGCATATACCTTGATCATTTAACATTCAATGACTAGACCACATATCTTCGTCCTCAAATAGGAAGGGATATCTAGTACGCATCGTGTCCTCGCATTCCCATGTTGCCTCCTCCACTCCTCGGTGTTACCACAACATCTTCACTAGCCTCACAGTCTTACGTCGTAAAACCTAATCTCGGCTATCTAAAATACGCACAGGTCCCTCCTCAAAGGTCCCATCTACATCAACAACAAGCTCGCCCCAATCCACTACGTGAGTCGGATCTGAAGTGTATTTTCAGAGCATGGAGATAAGGAATACTTCGTGGACACCCGATAAACTCGGCGATAATGCCAACACGTCTGCCTTGTGCCCGCATACGAGTACCTCGAAGGGCCCAATGTATTTCAACGATAACTTCCCTCACTTGCCAAACCTGACCACTCCTCTCTTAGGCATCACCTTCAAAAAGACGTGATCACCTTCCTCGAGCTCAGGGTCGGAAATTAGATGCGATAGACATGTCGCTCTTACGCCGGCTACGGCGGGTGAGAAGACACCTTCGGTATCAAAATCTACCTATAAAGGTGTCTCTAATCAAAATCCCCTAAACCGGTGTGGTGGGTCTTTCTCCACCTCGTCGACAAATATGGGAAGACATGGCCTCTCATATAATGCCTCATAGAGTGTCATCTGTTCAACTAAGGGTAAATTCTTTTCCCAACTACCCTTAAAATCCAGGACACATGCTCAGTAGTATGTCCTCTAAAACCTGTATGGTCCTCTCCGACTAACCATCGTACGTGGATGAAGCACGGTGTGCTCATGGATTAGCGTGTCCCCGTGGCGCTTTGAAACTCACTTCTAAAAAGTGTGTCTTAAATTTGGAATCCACTATCCCGTCGTATGGACAACGTACTCGCGTAATCTAACAATCTCATTATGTATAACCTGCAAAAATTCCTCCGGTGTGAAGGAGATCATCCGCCTTTGCTAGAAAATGCGTCGACTTAATGGTAGGTCCACTATCACCACAGCATCATGCCCTCGCCATTTGATTCGATTGCCGAGCAGTGACTAAAATCAACAAAATTTATATACACCTAAGTTCCTACTACTGCCGTAGTCAAGCTACTGCAGTATAGTGGTCTAGGGTCGAACACGGGGATGGGTTTTCATCCTAAAAATGGTTTGCATCAGTGCATGAAGGTAAGGCTTTTTATTTGGACTCTTTGGATTTGTGTGTTTCAAAACGATTAGGAATGAGTTGGCGGCGTAGCGAAATTAAGGTGAAAAGTTAACTTTGAAGATTTAGGTCACTAGCAGCAGAGATTAGGGCAAAACAAGTGATCTCGGGTTTTATCTCGCGTTACGAGCATGCAACCTATAGTCCATGGCATAACGGATCTATATTTAACTTAGCAAACCTCACCCGTGAAACATCTCCTATTTGATCGATACGAGGTAGCATGCGGAGTTATGGCCCTTTTTGGTTGAAACCTAACATTAAATTATGTTTAGGAGCTCGTAGAACCATCTAAGAACAACGATTGCATCTCTCACCCCGAAACCTTTGCATCCTAAAGCATGGAAGTATTGGCCAAAATAATAACCGAGTAAAATGTTATTTAACCACAATTTGAGAAGAACCACGGCGTAAATATTATCTCGAGAGGCTCGTAAAGACCATCTAAGAACAACCGGTGCATCTCTCACCCGAGAGCGCATCCTAAAGCATGGAGGTATTGGCGAATCAATAACACATCCCATGTTATGCAATATGTTTTGAGAATAAGGGCCGTAAATACACTACCGAGTAGCTTTTTAGTACAAGGACGACATGCATATGCCACCACCAAGCTAGCTTCCTTCCTCTTCAAAGAAAGAGCAGCCAAGAAAACGCATCTCTTGAGTTGTCATCCTCAAGAGGGTGTTTGGCAGCAGAAAGGAAGAGAGAAAGAAAGAGAAAGAGAGAGAAAGAAATAAAAACTAAAATAAGACTTTATTTACAAAAATAAAAACTTAAAAAAATCCTTCTCCCGCAGTTATTGCTTCAATTGTTCTCGAATCGTTCTCTTTTTCTTACAAGAGGGGTTTATATAGGCCACCTCTCAAGGTATGAAAATACCAAAAAACCTATGAAATTAGCTAAGTTATTGGACAATTAAGTAATACACCAAGTTTGGAGCGGTTCATTAGTACAAAGCATGTGAGGCATCGATTTTATTGGGGTGAGGGAATTTCGCTAACCTAGCGAAATGCATTTGAAAATGGGCTTCGCTAAGGCCGGATAATTTCGGCTGGCCCCGGCGAAATTTCGCTAAGCTAGCGAAAATGTTGTGATGCGAAATGAGTTTACTTCAAAAATGGTTGCTTCACTTGGCCCGAGGTGGTCTGCGGTGGTGTTTTTCGTGGGTTAGCGGCTTCGCTAAGGTTGCGGTACCCCCGCAATCCTAGCGAGGGTACCGCAAGCTTGGCGGAATTCTGCATCGTTGATCCTTCAACGCTTTCATCACGCCTTGTTGCATCGAATTTTCTTCACTTTGCCTTTGTTTTCTTGTTAATTCTTGGGCTGGTTGATGGCTGAGACTTGAATTCCAACTTCATGATTCATCATTTGACTCGAGATTGAACTCCAAAAGTGCGCAAAAGCCTGCAAAACAGCCAAAAATACTCTCTAAATGGCATAAGTGTTACTAAGAAGACTAGAACACTTCAATTGGTATAAATGACATGATTAATGCGCAAAAGCACTCGAAACCTATCTAATATAGGGTTGAAATTGCCTTTTGGGCCTTAATCACACCCCTGACAAAACGTTGCTAGTCCCTTAGCAATGCAAAATAAAGAAAGATGCATGTGGTGATTTTGAGAAAAGATTATGATTCAAAGGTTGATGTACTTATACCTGATACTTTAAAGCGAACAATTGATATCAAATTTGAAAGCGATGTAGAAAGAACCAAATCCATGAGAACAATTCTATGTCAATGTTGGTTCCATGATTCTCGACTTGGATTTCCACCTAAGTCTAGTGGTCTTTTGGAATCCAGCTAAGCTAATAAAAGCGCAAAAATTTGTTCCCAACCTAACAGCGACATGGCCTTAAGTTGTTGAACAACCTAGATAAGGGCTAGTTACACTTTCTTTCTTTTTCAATTATAATGTAGGATCGCGATGCTTGGGTCGAGTTCACCAAAGTCCGTTAGAGGGGGTCCACCGATGACTCCCAACCACTCAAGGTTTTAGGGCATCCAAGCCAAATGGATCAATGACCACTAACTCTATGGGCTTTACCGGTTCGAATGACTTCGAAAATCAAGCACTACAATCGCTAAACTCTACATCCACCCATGTAACTTGAGACACAAAATGATGACTCCCGACCAATTAGGCTTGGGGCATGTCGGGTTTCAAACTTTCGCCATACACCCCTCGGACACCGTTGCTTTCGGGTTTCAAAGCAAATTTCACGACTTTATTTTCTTTTTCTTTTTTTTTTTTTTTTTTTTTTCTTTTCCTTTTGGGAAGACAACATTGGTCTTGAATGTGGGTAACCGAAGCTATCTGGGTAGCTTGACATACTGGGCCGACTTTGCAAGCGAAGGAGGTATGCAAATTCACAGCCTATCGAAGTAATCTGGAGTGCAGTGTGTGAATTAGCATAAAGGGGAAATTTCCCGAGTTGAGCATCTTCAGGCGTGACGAAATTTAATTGACATGGAATTTGTTCTAGCATAGAAATTGAAAACATGATGATTCAATTATCGGTTCAGTAGCAATTCAATTGTCCAATTTGAGAAGATTCAATTGTCAATTGAAAGAAAAAACATTTACACCCTATGAAGGCACAAAACATGATATACAAAAGTCTATGTATATAAAAGCGAATAACTTTTGATATAGCGAAATAGCTGAATACGTGCATGCAGCTAAACAAAAATATCCTTTACTATGGCTAAAACATAAATCTAAACAAAATTAGTAAGGCGGAGTTGATAAAGCTGGTAAATATACAAAAAATGTAAAAAGAAACCTAACCACCTCACTGGTGTGGTGGTGGTGGGTCTGCTAGCTGGCTGGCAGTGAGAACTTTTTTTTTTTTTTTTATCCAATGAAGGCTGCATCGGTGGTGGGCTCACTCCGACCGGGGAACATGAAGACACAGATGGGTCATAATCGGTCGGCATAGAATGGCTGCTTGGGCCAACCTACGATCTGGGCGGCGTGTATTTGCACAGAGTGGCCAGATGGCATCCATCACACCAGCTATCTCTCTCGAGCTAGCTTGGATGTACTCCGGTGAATGATGTGCTGAAAGGAAGGCAGGAAGTATGCAGCTACATTTGGCGATGTAGTATGTGGAGAGATGGAGGTGAAACGATCGTGTAAGTCCTACGTACCTCGGCTCCCGGGCCGGGTATATCATCTACGTGGCGGTCCTTAGCCTCCTGACCCGGTACCTCCTCCTGGTCCTGTGGTCGTATATGGAGATGCGGCCGGGCATAGTCATAACCGGTCTCACGACGCTACGTGGGCATCTAGCTCATCTCTAGCTGGGCTCCTGCGGGAATCCCATCTGCTCGAGAACATGAGAGGTCTCGGCATCGGTAGGGGGATGCTCTGCGCTGGGTGCCGGGTCCTTCCGATGGACCTTCTCCCTAAAGCAGGGAGGCCATCGCCGGCTCGGAGGGGGGCTGGGCAAAATCTCCAGAGATCGGTGGGCGCCTCGGGATGAGCTCCCCTCCTGCATAATCTTTGCGAGAGGGAACAAGCTGGTACGTAGAAGATGGTCGATGAGCAGCATCTGAGGCGGGAGCCGCCTCCCATGTAAATCTTTGGACCAGGCGTAGCATCTCGGCCGGTGCTGGGCCTCTACGATGCGGTTGGGTGGGCCCCGGCTCACATAACCCTCCCGAGTTGCGCGGCGGTATGCGCAATCCCAATGCTGCTGATATATCGGCTGAAGTGCGGTACACCCGGGGCGGGTCATCTGAACTGAATCTCCTGAGTGGACCGATGCGTGCTCCCGGATGTCATGGAGTGGTGAAGCTGCGGTGCCACTCTCGGGTAGTCGCTGCCAGCGGGTGTGTGGGAGTAAGAGTGGTACTCTGATCAATCTCTCATGATCCGTTATGCGGGGTCCGGCCCCTCAATGCGGGACGTCATGGGGCTGACTCCTGATGAAACTCTGGCGATTGAGTCGTATATTCCACGGAATGGGGTGCCCTACGACGGTGGCCTCCGAATCACCGATGCGTGACAGGCGAGGGTGATGGTCGCACTCCGCGGTACGGAGTAGCGGGAGGGAGGCCGAGAAGATGATGACTTCGCTGAGGCCCGATGTGCGGGCCCGGCGGAGGTCGGGCCCTCCTAAGCCTCCTCCGTGTGTACGGCGATGGGGCCGGGGGTCCCATCGGCCGATCGTGCGGAATCCACGAGGCTCCCTCGGAGGAATCTTTGCCTACGGGGCCGGGTGATGGTACGGGGCTGGGGCGGGGAGCTGGGGCTTCTCTCCGGGCGTGCTAAAATCTCACCGAGGCCGAAAGGCAGGACCCACCCGATACGAACCATATCTAATATGCTCCGAAATAAGAAATACCTGAAAAGGGCTCGACTCACTGAAAATATAACTGCTGCACTATATATCGGGCGAAGATGCATGAAGGCTGCGAAGTACTACGAGTAATCAAACCGACCGAATTTTACTGCGATATGAATTTTGAAGCGGTAGCGATGAAGCAGAAAATACCAAGTCTTCGGGGCGGGGCGGCCCGGGCTGAACCGGGCGCGGCGTCTGCTGTGTGGCTGCGAAGCTCACGAAGGCGCTCGGTCGAGTGCAACGTGTCATTGACCCGGTAGCGGTACTAGAAGCTTCGGTCGAGGTTTCGGTGAGGGCGGGTGCAGGGGCTCTGGGCAGAAATGCGCAGGGCAGGGGCTGGCGGCTCAGTCTTGCCGAACCCTGGCAATAGCAGTGGATGGGAAGGAAGGCGGGAAGCTCGGGAAGCGAGGGGGCGGCGGTGAAGGCACTACAGTGGCGGTTGGGGGGGAGAAGAATGAAGAGTGGCTTTGGACACCCCGGCCCGGGTTTATAAGCATCCGCAGCTGACCGAAGGGTCTTTCCCGCCAAATATTCGCTACTCCTAGCGAATTTGGCTCGATTGGCCTTCCTGTATTCCAAAAAAAATTTTAATTTATTAGTTAATATTTAATATAAAAATTATTATTATAAAATTTAATATATGTACTATAATTAAAATTCAAAGCACAACACTATGCTATACTAATTAAATTACTAAAAAATAAAAATATGCTAAGTTAAAATTTTTTGTAAAACAACTTAAACTAACAAAATTAACTAAATTAAGAGAAATTAAATTGTGAGGCACAATTCGGTTTTTGAAAACACCGAACCGAGTTGAGAGTTAAAAATTACTCAAGGGGGTCAAGGAGGGAGCGTCTCCTCAACCCATGCCGAGTGGCTTTGGAGCGCTCCATGATGTTGGGTGGCCAAATGTTGAGCGTTCCTCGGGGATGGATGTGGGATGGCTTCGGTGAACTGCGGTTGGTGTTGTTGGCAAGACCCGATTCTTCTTTATCTCCCAGGGCGATCACTCCTTGCATTGCCCAGGCACTGTGTACACACTGTGATGTAGTGGCTCAACCCCTCATCGGTTATATGATTTTCAATTTCTAACAAATTTGGATTGTTGTTCAAATGGAAGATGTTCAACTCAGTCATATTTTAAAGGTAAGCTGCATGAAGCTCCATTAGGCAATTGTGTGCATTGGATGTGGCCGAGAAATGGTCTTCCTAAGATAATTGGTACATGATTAGGTTCAGCAAGAGAGGAATTGGCTCGGTGTCAAGCTTTTCCTAAAAATCTCTTAAGATTGGTAGGAATTGTCTATTTTCCACAAAGGACATCCTCAGCCTTATCCCCTTTGGGATCTTCAACGATCTATCGACCAATGATAGTGTGATGTTGGTAGTTCAAGTTCACCTAAACCCTAGCGCATATGCGGAGTCATATGGCATTAGGTTCTGCGGCTCCCTAAATCAGCAATGACTTCTCTATGCAATTCCCACCAATATTGGCGAGGTATTGGGAATCCGGGATCTTTTGTATTTAGCAGGAATATTTGCTTTGGATCATGGCAACGATATGTTCGGTGAGAAATGCTTTCTTCTCAATGCTATCCTTCTTGATTGTGCAAAGATAACAAAAATTTGCATAAGCCGGCACTTGTTTAATTATGTCCAATAAAGGTATGCCGGCCTTCACTTGCCTTAAGACCCCTCTAAATACGCTTGTTGAGTTGCCTTTTCTTTATCTAATGCTTGTGGAAAGGAGGTGGTATGCGACCTCTCATTGAATCCTCTTCTAGGAGAATATGCTCGAGGGCTGAATTCTTTCTCCACCTTTGGTTTCTTCAACAGGCTTTGGCATAGGTTGATCAACCTCTTTTCCACTTCTCGGGGTTATTATGGCCTTAACTTTCATCCATTCCCGGTGTTGGATGATCTACCTCATGAATTCCACTTAGGATTTGGAAGTGTTAGAGTGATGGAAACCTCTCTCTCTCTTGTACCTCTAGCATTCTGTGAATCTTGGTGGTTGAATACTGTGGGTTGTCAAATTTTCTGGTGAGATTGCTCTCAAGCCCATCTATTCTTTTGTTCATTGTATTCTACGGTATCAATTCTTTGTGCAGTTGCATTAATTCCTTTTGTTCTTCAACAAAATTGCCACCACCTTACTCGAATTCAATATGGCTTGTTCATTGGAGAAGAGGATGGTGGTTGTTGTGTTACAATGAGAGACAAGGCGGGGTTTGGCCACAGGGAGGTCGTAAGTTGGGGGTTGGGTTTTACGAAACAGGTTAGAATTGATTATCCAGTGGAATTGTAAGTATTGCCATATGGAGCATTAGTTGTTGTGTGCAGATTGTCCTACAGTGTTTGCACATTACGACATCAATCCTTCCTTCACGGGAGCCATAGGACAACTGATTACGTTGGGTGTACGATTGGAAATTGGTGCAAAAGTTGGGCATGCGAGTTTTCGATCCTTGCTGCCTCTTAGGCTGTTGCCTTGGCTCCTCTACCTTCCTAGCTAGAGGTTGAAATCCACAGCTCTCATTTCTATTTCTTAGAGGCGGTGCCCATCCCACCTTTGGTTATTTGGTGGTCTCATCACATCGATTATACGGGTTAAGCTCGTCGACCCTTAGAAGTTTCAGCCACGTAATTTAAAAATCCATGGCTTCAATGGGGATGTTTACTTAGAAAGTCTCCCCACATGGTTTCCAGAGGCATCATGGCGGAGACATACCACCATAGAAGTGGTTAACCAGCATCCAGTGTCGAGCCAGCTGATGTGGGCATGCCCAGCGATGGTTTCCATAAATCTTTCCCAACAACTGGTAAAATCTCTCTCACCATCATGAAATTTCAAAAAGTATGATTTGTCTTTTCAAATTATTGGTCTTGTGTGAGCGAAGAACTTTTCAAGAATTCAGCTCAACATTTCGGTATTTAATTTCTAATGGTTCTAGGCCTCGATGGGTTGAGCCATATCTTGGCCTTGTCCTTGGGGTGATAAATGCCTTTAGCTTCAGCAAATCCATGTCCATCATACCTTCCCTTAAAGGTAGTGCAAACCTCCTCAAAATCCCTAAGATGTGTATGGATTTTTCATTTTCCATATGGTATGCTGGGAATGGGTACCCAAATATTCAAGCTCTTCTTCATGTCGACGGGAGGAATGATACGGGATGGAAACGTTTAACTCTAGGAGGTGGATGTGATCCCTCATGGTTCTATAGGCATTTGGATTCATGAGGTTCTTGTTGACTCAATTGGTCCTCGGTATGGGATCCATGGTATCAGTTTGTACACTGACTTCACTAGCTAGGTCAAGTTGTGTACTTATCGCTTTGCAATCTACGATGTGTCTACATCCTTTGTTGCATGGTTGTTACACAAATTATAGAGACAACAGGCAACAACAAAGCTTACGAGGATTAAATTAATAACAACAATAAAAAAGTGATGAATGGCTTGGCGAAAGCGGTGCGATTCTTGCTATTACTAAAAGCTGACGGTTCACGGTGAGTTGCGAAAATTAAAGGATTACGCCCGCTTGTGATATGGATGCAAGCGCTCTTGACTTTCCACCGTTTATGGTTGGCACCATCCCGACAGCGGCGCATTTTGATTAGATGCCGCGATGGGCTGAGCTAAAATCAACAAAATTTATATACACCTAAGTTCCTACTACTGCCGTGGTCGAGCTCTTTGCGGTATGGTGATCCCCAGGATCAAACACGGGATGGGTTTTCATCCCAAAATGGTTTGCATCGGTCATGAAGGTAAGGCTTTCTATTTGGACTCTTTGGAATTGTGTTTCAAAAAACGATTGGGAATGAAGTTGAAAGGCGGCTATGGCCCAGGAATTAAAGGTGAAAAGTTAACTTTGAAGATTTAGGTCACCTAGCGGCAGAAGTTAGGGCAAACAAAGTGTCCTCTGGTTTTATCCTCGCGTTATGACATGCAACCTATAGTCCATGGCATAACCGGATCTATATTTAACTAGCAAACCTCACCATGAAACATCTCTATTTGAGTCAATACGGGTAGCATGCGATTATGGCCCCTTTTTAGTTTAAAACCCCAACATTAAATTATCATTTGAGCTCGTAAAGACCATCCCAAAAAACAGCAGTCATCTCGCGAAACCTTTGCATCCTAAAGCATGGAGAGTATTGGCCAAAATATGCCGGTAAATGTTATTTAACCTAATTTGAAGAACCTAACATGTAAATAATATTATCTCGAGCTCGAAAAAGACCAAGAACAGTGCATTTCTCACCCCGAGCCTTTGCATCCTAAAGCATGGAAGTATTGGCCAGATCAATAACATCCCATGTTGTACAACTATGTTTTTGAGAATAAGGGCCATAAATACACTACCCGTGGCTTTTAGTACAAAAGGACAGCATGCATATGCCCGCCCTGACTAGCTTCCTTCCTCTTCCAAAAGAAAGGAGGCTTAGCGAAACATCTCTTGAGTTGTCATCCTCGAAGGGTGTTTAGCGTAGAAAGGAAGAGAAGAGAGAGAAAGAGAGAAAAGAAATAAGCAAACCTAAAATAAAAGACTTTATTTACAAAAATAAAAACTTTACAAAAATCCTTCTCCTGATTATTGCTCCAATTGTTCTCGGATCGTTTCTCTTTTTCTTCTGAAACAAGAGGGGTTTATATGGAAGGCCACCTCAGGTATGAAAATACCAAAAACCTATAGAAATTGGCTAAGTTATTGGACAATTAAGTAATACACACCAAGTTTGGAGGCGGTTTGCATTAATTACAAAGCATGCGAGGCATCGATTTAGGTAGAGGTGAGGAATTTGTCAACTAGCGAAATCACAGAACTAGCGAAAATGGAAAAATTTTGCTAGGCTGGATGTTTACGCTAGCTAGCGGGAATTCCCAAGCTAAGCTAGCGAAAATGTTGTGAGTAAGCGAATCGGGTTTTTCCGTAAAAATGGTGCCCGTGGCGAGGTAATTAAAGCGAAATTTGGTGTTTTTATTGGGTTACTTGAAAATTTTAAGCTAAGGTTGCGAGTACCCCATGTCTGTAATTTTAACAACTTAATGAATTCTGCATCGTTGATCCTTATTTTGCTTTTCATCACGCCTTCAAGCGCATGAATTTTCTTCACTTTGCCTTTGTTTTCTTGTAATTCTTGGGGTGGTTGATGGTGAGACTTGAATTCCAACTTCATGATTCATCATTTGACTGAAGATTGAACTCCAAAAGTGCGCAATAGCTTGCAAAACAGCCAAAAATACTCTCTAAATGGCATAAGTGTTACTAAGAAGACTAGAACACTTCAATTGGTATAAATGACATGATTAATGCGCAAAAAGCACTCAAAACCTATCTAATATAGGGTTCAAAATTGCACTTTTTGGGCACTAATCAGATGTCCATGCCAAGTGGGTCACAAAGTCCATCGTGATATGCTCCCACTTCCACTCGGCTACCTCCAATGGCTGGAGTAGCCCGGTTGGCCTCTGATGCTCAGCCTTTACTTGTTGACACGTGAGGCATCATCAAACAAAGTCCCCATGTGCCTCTTCATCCCATTCTAGTAAAACTGGTGATGAAGATCTCGGTACATCTTTGTGCCACTCGAATGTACTGCAAAACGAGAGCAATGAAACTCTCTTGATGATCTCCTCTCTCAAGTCTACTAATTGAGGAACCACAACCCGTCCTTTGTACCAAAGACTGTCATCCGCATGAATGGCCACTATCTCTGTATCCTACCCTTGGGACTCAATCACTCTGCTCAATAGGGAAGGCATAGCCACTAAACTCCCCATAACACTCTAAGCATGATCGATGTACTATAACCTAAACTATCCCACAATCTTGAGCGTCTACCACTCCCGAGAAGCTACACTGGCAGTACTCCCCATGACTTCCAACTGAGTGCATTAGCCACCACAATTGCCTTACTAGGATGGTAATGCCAAGTGAAGACATAATCCTCCATATACTCCATCCATCTGCGTTGCCTCATGTTGAGGTCCCGCTGTGTGAAAATATACTTCAGACTCTTGTGGTCTAAAAACACTTCAAATTGCTCACCATATAGATAGTGGCGCCAAATCTTTAAGGCAAAGACAATGGCCACCAACTCCATGTCATGTGTAGGGTAATTCTGCTCATGATTCTTTAGTTGTCTAGAACCATAAGCCACAACCCTCCCGGACTACATCAAGATACATCCTAGCATGTCCTTAGAGCATCTGATACCTTTGTGTACTTGTCCCCATTTGGGACTATCAAAATAAGAGTGATAAGCCTCCTTTTTCAATTCTATGTGCCCTCTCACACAAATCATTCCCTCAGACAACCTCCTTAGGAATTAAACCTTGTCATAGGTGCTGCGGCGAGGAAAAATCCTCGATGAACCTCACCTTAGTGCCACCCTTGATCCCAGCTTGTGTATCACCGAAGATTAACTTTGGCCTCTCCCAACTCATAACAGCCTCAACCTTCTCAAGGTCTCCTAACACACTTGAAGCTGACACGATGTGTCCCAAGAATTTCACCTCAGTAAGCAAAAATTCACATTTTTTGAATTTAGCATACAACTGATGGTCTCTTAAAACCACCATAACGACCCTCAAATGATCCTCATGCTCCTCCTCAGACTTAGAGTAGATCAAAATGTAGTCAATGAAGACTACAACAAACTGATCGAAATAGGGTTGGAATACCTTATGCATGAGATCCATGAATGCTGTTGACACATTCGTTAATCCGAAAGGCATCACTGTGAACTCAAAATGCCCATACCGAGTCCTAAACAATGTCTTAGGGATATCAGCCTCCCTAACTCTCAACTGATGGTACCTAGTGCAAAGATTTATCTTAGAGTACACCCGCGCCCCTCTCAACTAATCAAACAAATCATCAATCCTCGGTAAAGGATACCGATTCTTGATTGTAACCCCTGTTCAATTTATGAAAGTCAATGCACAGTCGAAGGGTCTTGTCCTTTTTCTTTGCAAACAGAATCAGAGAGCCCCATGGTGAAGTGCTCGGTCCAATGAAACCCTTATCCAACAATTCCTGTATCTAAACCTTGAGTTCCTGCAACTCAATTGGCGCCATCCTATGCGGAGTTATAGAGATGGGCGATGTACCAGGGTGTAACTCAATGACAAAGTCTACATCCCTCTACGAAGGTAATCCTGGTAGCTTGTCCGGAAAAACATCCTCAAACTCACAAACCACCCGAGGTAGGCTCAAACCCTGTCCTACCTCATCCTCCAAGGTAAGGCTTTCCAGCCAACCCATCAACTGTCCGTGCCACTGTTTGCCTCTTTCTATATAGACTAAAAACCCCTCAAATGTGCATAGTTATAAAAGCCTTACACTTCTCTTGCACCCATGTCACTTTGGATGAATTTGCTTAATTAAATAATTCGATCTTGATGTCAGGATTTTAAAAATTGGGTTTAGTCTATGACACTTCAAGTGCACAGGTCATACAAGTAGTAAAATCTAAATGTAAGTCCAGGTATCATTCCCACAGAGATTGACATGAATTAGAGATCAAATTACCCCATTCTTAAGTTTTATGCTATTTGGACTAAAAGAATTTGATAATGAATTATATTTACTAGATAATAAATCCTAGACTATTAACTAAAACCAGAAATTGACATAATATGAAATAAACTACAAAATTTAAGAACTAAATACTGGATCTAATATGTTCCTTGTTAGAAACGAAAACTATCAGTGAAATATAATGAAACAGTCAATTCCTGCATGAAAATACATTGCTCTATTGAATTGATGGATCTGATTTGTCAAGATTGCCTACAAATGTTGCGATTTAGTTTCTACATTCATTAGTTAGAAACTCTTGCTTTACTCTCGAAGTCAAGTTCTACCCGATTACTTGTATTTCTGCTTTTCTTTTGAATGCGGGTATTTTCTTTCTCAATACTACTTTTCCAATTCTTGATGACTACGGATCCTTTTGCCTTCCTTTTAGGGTTTTAGCAAAGTTCTATAACTTAGTGGTGGCTCATCCTTCAGATCTATCGGTTTATCCTTTCCCTTGATTAGATATAAGCTAACAAGGGGTTGGGAACTTCCCTTTAGATTAAGGCGAACTCTCTGATTATTTATATTTGTTAAATACTCCTCCTTCAATTATGGCGAATGGGGGATTTATCAAAATTAACTTTCGAGCTCGATGGTTCAAATCAATAGTAGTCTAGCATACCTAGAAAAGAATGCTCTCAGCTCTCAAGAATCTCCGTCTCTATGTCACTCGGAAGGCGTCATGGAAATCGAGGCGAGATACGCTCCTGAAAATGGTATTGGTACTACCATTGGGAACTTATCAATTTAAAATCAACACCAAACAAGTAAATCACTACCCATATAACGTTCTCCGGATTTTTGCAAAAATACGTGGCTAACCTGTTCAAAATCAGCGGAAGCTGCGTTTCCAATTGCTACTTGATCTGCGATTAAAGAAATGGAGCACCAATCGCGCGCAACCGCTTTATAATCGCAATGGCGAGAAAAAATGAACTCTAGAATTTGTCTAGATTTCATTAATTTCGGCGACAATTTTAAGAAAGGAATAACATAAATAAAACCCGGCTCTAATCGTTTACGCACGAGTTAGCAGTAGATCAGGAAAATAAATAAAAATAAAAAATAAAGAAAATAAAAGAAAATTCTACTCTAAACTATACCTTTAGGTTCCCTCTCCGTTCCCACTACGGGTAGAAGGCGGAAACTTCTTTACTATTCTATACTTTGTCTATTTATACGCATCGAAAAGAAATTGGGTCGAATCCCCAGCTCGGTGGAATTCTTAGCGAAGAAAGCCCAGTTTACTGTCCTATGTCGCGACCTCGGGTTGATGTCGCGACATGGATTTCCCTTGATTACTCTTGTTCAGTCGCGACCTTGTTGCTTCTATTGCGACCAGATTCCCTTGATTGCTCTTGGATTAATGGTCACGACATCGTTTATGGTCGCGGCCTTGTTGCTTTCGGTGTTCCTCGAGAGTTGATGTCGCGACCACGGTTTCCGCGTCGACATCGTTGTGCTCTTCTTACGGCTTTGAGTCCGACCTCGGTTGAATCGGGACTTCTCTTCCTTGTTGTCGCGCACGTCACAACCTCGAAGTTTGGGTTGCGACCACATTTCTATTTGTAGGCGAGCTTAGGTTGTGACTTTCTGGTCGTGATCTTGTGGTGGTCTTACGCAGCCCGGGTTTAGAATTTAAGTATCGACCTCAAGGTGATGTCGCGACCTCTTTTGATGTCCATTTCTCATCCTCTGGTCGCAACTTCAATTCTTTTTCGCAACCAATTTTCTCCTTCCAACCTCTATTCCAGGTCACGACCTCATGCTAATGTTTGGTTAATAAATGGTCGTAACTTCAGTTTCTTTACAAGGACTTCGTCTAGCTTCGTTTCAAGTTGCGACCTCCTTTGTGTTCTTATTGACTTATCCTTGTTGCGACACCAGAGTGGTGTCGCGACCAAAGATTCTACCTTGATTATTCCTTTAGTCTCACCCCACACTTCCTTTGTTGCAACCTCTTTCACTTGTTGCCTTGGTCATTACGTGCAATCTCAACTTCAAGTCACGACTTAGCTTGCTAGGTCACGCTATTTCTTCTAATGATCTTGGTGATGCTTCGTGACTTGGAATTGGTGAACAAATAAGCTTCACATCACGACTCAATTTGTAGTTCGCGACTTCATTTACGCTTGTAAACTATCTTTTCACGATTTTTTAGCGGGATTTTAGCCACAGTATTTTTTACGCAAAATTAAATTTGAGTAAAATATCCACATTTCTGCATATGATTCAACATTTATCTTGTAATATGCTCAGAAAAATGGATTAAAAATCAAATGAGTTTTTAGACTCATCAGCCACCTAGATTCGTACACGGCTTAGGGTAAAGCATCATGCTTTTCCCCCTGAAAAGTAACACAACTTGTAACATCCCGAAATGTACCCTAGTAGTTTTTGGACTTGTTTAGGGTATATTATAAGCTAAATGGAAATTTTCAAAAATAAAATAGGGAGCAAGAAATAGATATTACGAGACAAGGAGTAAAGTAGTCGTTTACCACTTGAGGACATAAATTGCATAAATCGATAAGTTGATATGCAATTATGAAATGAAAAAAGGGATGCCAAAGTTTAATATATATATATATATATATATATATATATATATATATATATATATATATATATATATATTAGATTGAGAATAATAAAAGAGAAGGGGCTAAATAGCAAAAATGAAATAAGCCAAAAATGGGTTTACGATTCTGGAAGCCGAACATGACTTAAGCCAAAAATGCGGATAAGAGCAAAATTAGTCTCATTTTGAGAGGCCAAACCGTAGAGATAGAAGGAAGGAAAGAGAGAGAAGAAGAGGAAAGAGGAAGAAAAGAAGAAGAGAGAAGAAGAAGGAGATCAAAGGTATGAAACTAATCTTAGTATGGAATTGTATGGATCTATGGAATTTTAAGGCTTTGTATGGTTAGCTTGTCTCAAATCTAGGGGTTTTTGATAAATTGCATCTAACCTTAGATTTCTTGAGTGGGTTGGTAAAACCCACAAGGAACAAGATGAGTATGGAATCCCCCTTTGAGGTTGGATTCATGGTTACATGACAAGTAATTGAGTTAGGGTTTAGAATAAACCTAACAAGTGTAGGTTTGATTTGTGTATGGAGTTGAGACCCATATTAGAGTTGTTTTAGGAGAAATTCATGGAAGATTTTGAGGAAAGATATATGGCAGAAAGATGATTTGAGTCAGTAAAGATTTCAAGATGAAATGGAATGGTGGCGATGTGTTTATGGAGTATTGGAGTTGATTTGGATATCAACACATGGAAAAATGGGAAAATACATTAAGGCAATTTTAGGTGACATGTACCGGTACACCACTGAACTTTGTACGGTCACGGTTGGAGTCCCCAGTCATTTTGTGACATGTCTGTCTGAGGTCGGACATCTGGGTACACCATCTGTCCTGACCGGTGTTCCTATTTTAGCCATAACTTGCTCATTCTTATTCGATTTGGGTCAATTTCAAGTGGCTGATTAAACTAGACTTCAAGGAAAACCAATTTCAGAAATAGACATCGTCAAATTCTGACTCTAAGTGGTCTAAAAATTCATAAAGTAGAAATTTATAATCGACCAAGTGCCTTCGAGTTTGATCATAGAGTAGTCGGGTTGTTTTGAATATTAACTTGAGTTTACGATTGCTCCGATTTGGGTGATTCTAGTTGGAAATGAACCCTTATCACCTTAGCTTCTAATGAATACAAAGAACCGGGGTCAGGTATGAAGTTAAGCCTCTGGAAAAAATAAATTCGGGTATTCCTAGTGTAATCGAGATGTAGAGGTAGTTTGGCATAAAATGCCATAACTTTAGTTCGGATGATCCAATTGGAATAATTCCAATTTCTAAGTAAAATAAATTTATAGAGGGACAAGAATACTTGAATGATGTGTGGATAGGCATCATACCGTACAAGTATCTGAAATGCCATATGGAATAGGCATGAAACCTGAATATGATAGAGCACGAGAAAGCGAGAAGTGAAACATGAACATGAACATGAAAAGCCATATGTCATGAACACGGAGATGTGATAGATAGGTTATCAATTACAAAAAGATATATGATAGTATGACTACTACGGACGAAGAATGAATGAGTGGGCGTCACGATTGAACCGCCGGTACTCACGGTAGTCGCTTGGCACTCCTGTCACGATTAATTACTTGGTTCTCGATTAGTACTTGATTACTCTTGGTAATTAACCCCGGCACTCTGTCTTTGATGTGCCGGTACTCGATTAGTACTTTGGTACTCTGTTAGTGCCAGCGCTCATCTGGTAGTACCCGGTACTCTCTGGTAGTGTTACGGCACTCCTGTCACGATTAGTGTTCACGGCACTCCTGTTCGATGCCAGTACTCTGCTTTGTCTCGGCGCCCGATCGCATATAGTATCTTGGATACTTATTGTGTTCGCGTCTACTCATTTCCTTATGATTGAATGCGGTAGTGAAACGATGATTATATGATAAGATTGAATAAAGAATACAAGTAAAGATCTGAATGTACCTCTGTATAATGAATTTGTTACCTTAGTACCTGAGGCACTCTGTATCTTAATAAGATTACGTAGTACCACGATTTTCGTATCGATAAAATAAGTATAGAGTTACGCATTAACAAGTATAAGTTGATAGTACCTACGGTACTTAGTATAATGAATCTCATGACACCTACAGTACTTAAAGTATCCCGGTAAAATGAGTACAAGTTCTGTAAGTACTCTGCAGACACTCATGTAGAGCAAAATAAGTATAAGTCAAGTAATACAAATTATAAGTCAATGGTACCTATGGGTACCTCAGGTATAAGGAATGCAGCCGCAGTACCTGCGGGTACTTTTGTACAGAGAATAAGCTCAGCGTGAAGATCCGTAATACTCATTATGAATCCGAAATACAGAATAAGATGCGAAGTACAAGAATAATAACAAAGTAACACAAGTATAAGATCACATGATACCAATATAAGATCGTAAGACAAGGATAGCCTTGTTGAAACACAGTCTGAGAATCTGAAGCATCTCTGTATAACTATAATTTATGTAGTACCTACGGGTATACGTATCTAATTAATTTTGTGGTACCTATGGGTATTTCACGTATCTATTAAAATTTTAAGCGGTACCTATGGGTATACATTATCGATTAATCTCTGTAAGTACCTACGGGACATCAAGGTATAGCTCTGGGATGGATAAACTCGGTGGTACCTCTGAACACTCCAGTAATAATTATAAGATAAGTTTATTCTCCAGCACAAGTATCGTCTCTTGGGACATTTGAACTAGTGATACTTACGGGTATACGCTATAAGAATAAGTTCCACTTAATACCGATGTGTGTTAAAGTAATATCTCTGTAGTTCCTACGGGTACCTCCAAACAAGTGTAATTTCCGTAGTATAAGTATAAATCCTATGATATAAGTATAAGTTTGTAGAACCTAAGGGTACCTCGATATAAGAATAAGCTCTGTAACTCCTACGGGAGTCCTGAATGAACATAAGTACGTATAAGTATAAGTTACGCATAGAATAGCTTTTTGTAACTCCTCTGAGTCTGCATGAACCTAAAAATGCATTATAAGTATAAGTTACGCATAGAATAAGCTCATTGAGTCTGAATGAACATAAGTGCATTATAAGTATAAAGTTACGGATAAAAGAGAAAAAAAGCTACATAACACCTAAAGTCTAGAATGAACATAAGTCTGTTATAAGTATAAGTTACGCATAGAATAAGCTCTGTAACTCCCTACGGAAGTCCGAATAAGCATAAGCACATTATAAGTATAAATTGCTATATAAGTCATGAATATGAATCATGAAATTTACGATATACATTCTTTATTATACATGACTATGGTGTGTATGCTGCATGTGTATCGATATAAGTTATAGATATGTTTCCAGCTCAAGGCGTATTAAGCTTATGCGGGTTTTAATCCGTGTAGATTACGGAAGCGTCACGAAAACATCCGCGTACAGTGGGCGGCTACACTGGCCGAGGGTTCATCCGCGGTATGTTCCGTTAACTGCGATTTGTAAATGTAAAAATATAGTTTTTGTATAAGTGAATGGGACTCAGTATAGGTATATAGATTTTGATGGACACCACTCCGGTGGTAGTTCTTTGATATGTATATGATATTTGGATTTTGTTATAAGATGTGGGCCATACCCACAGGTACAAGTTCGGCTTTTAAAAAAAAAGTCCTAGTATATGGTCACCTTTTAGACTGGTTCGGATCCATGCTCAGGTGGATAAGAGCAGGAGTGTGATACAACTCTGCTCCAGCGTGTATAGGCATTAATCCTCCTACAATCCTGATCGATGGCGACGATGTCGCATTAACTTCAATCCATGCCAAGAATGACATCAAAGTCTGATATGTCCATCACGAAAGTCCGTCATAGGCATAATCCTAATATCTCTAACTCAATCCGGCATATATGATCAATCCTACTTTAACCTAAGAGGAGAACTCCGTATAGCGGCTTTCACTTAAGAATTCAACCTTTAAGCACAAAACATTCACATAAGATGCGGCAATAAATAAATGAGAGGCAACATAATCAAACAATACTCTTGTCCATAGGCACGAGAGTAAAAACATACCCTGTATAATCAACTAACCTGCGATATAGATGCAACGGTGTAACAACATGGACATACTTACTGGATCTGAGTCCCGGAGCACCGTGAGGCCCTACCTCAGCCTGGGACCCATACTCTGGCCTCTACGGCACTTTTGTGACATAGTGAGTGCCTATGTCGTACTTTGAGATTGATACCAGTACCTCTAGCCCATGTTGGGGTAGGAGGAACAAGCTATGTCTAGGTGTGTCTCACTGACGATTGGGATTGTGGTGTCTTATAACTCTAGGACCTCTGCCTCTGTGGGCAATCCCGTCTCATGTGCCTAAGCTGATGGCATTAGTTGTCCTAAGCAGGAAGGACTCCTAGGCTCCCAGGCGGGAAAGACTCCCAAGCGGGAAGGACTCCTAGGCGAGAAAGACTCCCTAGGCGGGAAGGACTCTGGCGGGGAGGATCCTGCTCCCCCAATTAGGATTTGTGGCTATGTATAGGAGTTTTAATCAATCAGGACTCCTAGTTCGGGAAGGATTGTGTTGCCTTGCGGAATGAAGACTAGAGTTAGAGTAGGACTCTTAGTCATATTTGTACTAGGATTTCCCTTGAGCATCCTATATAAAGGGCCTGCGTGCCCACTTAGTTAATTAATACATTGTGAGTTGGATCCACATAGAGCATAGAGCATCTCGAGATGTGGGAGCCTTTGCAAGAGAGTCTTGTATTTTAGTAGCTAATAAAATACGAGTTGGGGAGAGTGCCCCGTACACCTTGTGTTCGAGAGAATTGTGAAGCATTAAGAAGGCTGGCTATGAGTTCTAAAGCGCCGCTGCAGGCGAAAATGAGGCGTGTGACTTGTCACAAGCCTAAAACCTAAATCTAACCTTAGCACCTTATTAGCCAGAAATCCTCATGGAATAGAATGTACTGCTTCTTCCCAGAACTAGAAAGGTTGGCCCTCCTTCCTCTTATCCTGCTTTTCTTATGTGGATGCTCTGTGCATCATCTATCTCTCTCTATATAACTATAGCCGTCCTAACCATAAAGTCCATGTCTTGCAAGAGGAATCCCACAATCTTGCCCCGGATGGACAGCTTCAGACCATCCTCAAACTTTCTCACCTTAGACATGTTTGTGGCCACATAATCATCCTCAAAACGTGCTAATTCGGTGAACTTAGCTACATGTCGAAACGCGATCATACTTCCTTGTTTCCAGCTCTAGGAACTCCCAGAGGCTTTTGCATGACTGGCGAGATCTCGGGGAAAAACTACTCATGAACAGCTCTTAGAGACTCTCTCCCATGTCATCTCGGATCCTTGAGACTTTAATCGATCCCACCATGCACAGGTTACCCTCTAACCAAGATATTACCCTGGCAGTCCTCGTGGCGTGGGGTAATCTCCATAGCCTTCAAAGCCTTTTCAACTTGCTTCGAAACCAGTAATTGACTGCAAATGGATCCCTCCACAGTGAATGTCGAGAAGGATGATGTGCCATAAACCTTTGGAGGTTACTGGGTCCTCGCCTTACGACTACACTTGTACCAGTGAGCGTAAGCGCAGCACCGCAGCCTCTACAAAGGCCTGTGATGCGGTGTTTGGTGCGCTGTTACCTCCATGGCACCCTGTGTCCCCTTATCGACTTACCCGTCTGCATGTGTCAAATAGCAAATTGAGATTTCTTTTTCCTTATTCAATTAATGATACATATGCCACCAATATATCCACGATCCCCGAACTAACATGTTCATTTATTTATCAAACCCATAAGTTTATTTTTGACCACTGGTGTTCAACGTTTCCTATATCTGTTACCCAGTATATTTACACGTTATACAACACAATATCATGCGTATAGCACATAATAATTCATCAATGATATGATCTAAACATGCCATCAGTCTGGTGATACGTATACTAATATGCGATGCTAAGCTATCACATTAGTATCCGGCGGCGAGCTCTAGGTATTTATAAAGCTATGCTTTCGATACCGTCTTGTGATCTTGACTCAGGGGTCTTTTTTTTTTTTTTAACTCACGCGTGAGTGCAGCCATAGCGAGCACCTGCGTGGCTGGTGCCTATGCAATCTGACGGCGTAGTGACGTCAGTGAGAGCACCTCTATCGTGCACTCGTCCAGCCTTATTGCGACGCAGCACCGTGCCCTACTGCCGGGACATAGAACACCGTGTCACAACATGGAAGAGCTCATGTCCTGGAACCCTCTGTCGCGACGTAAGATATACTCTATCGCTACACAATTTTAGGAAACTGTGTAAACATGCAGTAGCTTTTCTGGCATTTCCTGCGCCTCCTACTCTTTTCCCAAACATAATAAATTTAACGCCGTAGCCTCTGCATAAATTAAGGCAATATAAAACCTAGGAAAAACTTGCCAAACTATGTTGAACTAGTTTCATTACAACTCTTTTCTCTTATATCTGAGCTGGATGTATCAGGAATTCTACAAATATAAAGAGAGCCATAATCGGCCTTCTTTACAGCTACAAGTCTCGAATGAGTTCCATCTCTGGTATACCTCGATTACAGCCAAATATTTTCCCAGCCGAGGTGAGCAATTCTGGCAGAGGAATTAACCTGCAGAAAATTTACTCCGCTAAGTGCACATCTTGATACCATGATTCAACATTCCATGGCTTACATTGGCTTGATAACATATACATTTCTACATGAATGTTCCGCATGTCATGCCAATATCCAGAGCCCTCATGACTCCTCACTTTGCCATAGCCATGTATGAAACCTTCATTTCAAAACAAAAGATTTTTGTTTTATAATTCAACTCATTGAGATAGTAACCGATCTTGCTTTATTCAAAGTCCATGTGTGTCTTTTTGTGGAAGTAACGAACTTTAAGGGAGTCTCACCGCGAGGCGTCATACCTTAGACACTTTCGCAGGCTTTCACCGATGGATACATATGTCTAACCAAGGATGCAGGCTTTTCACCTGAGGGGGTGTCTATCCCTTCTTGTTACTACTCGACACATAATTTAAACATGCAACTCTAGGACGTTGTCCTTTGATGGAGCCCACCATTGAACACCAAACACAGTGTTAATTCATGCCATATACTCACACCCATTTCACGTTATGTCCCCATGCATATGCAATGCATAAATTCCATTGCATGTCGTTTCATGTTACGTATAATTTACTTACGTATTTACAATTCATGGATAATTATATCACGCATAATTCACATATATCATTATATCCTTAATTAATGCACATCAAAGAAAACATACATCAACATAATTTTCACACCACTTGCATGCCATTCAGTTAAGCAATGACACCTGGCCCCGGATCTTCATGTTCGGACCAGGGAAATGACACATATAACTTCGGCGTATTAGTCTGCTTTTGGCAATGACACGCCCGCAAATCATCACCTCAAATTCCATATTTTCCAAACAAACCTGACACATTCCCGAGCTACTTGAGTTTAAGCCCGAAATGATAAGGCCCATGTAAGACGAGAAAATTCAAATTTACGGAATAAGAGAGCTTGTCTTGATTTTGATTACAAAATCAATTTCGGTTAAAAATCCAAGTAATTATTAATTCTCTAGATCTCGGATGACGAAACGGATTGTACCATTGGAATCGTCTCGTGAAATCTAGTTAGCACGTAAAATTTCGTAATTTTCCGAGACAATCGGAGTTGACACGTTTTTCGAGGCATCTCGTTTCGAGTGCCGTAAAACGAATTTCGATGCGACGAAAGTCACATATAACAAGAAATGTCGTGTCTGTAAAGTGGTGTGAGTAGAGAAATGATGAAAATGAATGTAGAGATAATCTTAGGAATATCAATTACAGTAAAAGAAGGCGTAATGGTCATTATAGGATTTGATTTTAAATCGCACAAGGACGAAATAATGAATAGTTAACTATACCCTCATTAAGTCAAAGAAAAAACGTGAGAGGCATTTTAGATCTAGTAGCTTGTTTTCTTTGAGAGAACCATTTTAGAGAGAAACTTCTCTGAAATCTGAATCGACCGTCGGCGGTGCCGGGCGAGAAGGAACGTTACGCGGAGGCCGAGCTGCGTGGACTCCGGGATTGTGAGTTTTTGACAAACTCCAAGAGGTAGGATTTTCTCCCTACTTGGAGTTTACTCCCCATTTTAAATGTTTACTAATGTTTTGGTTGAATGAGGTCGTGAGTAGTTTGATCGTCCCAAAAACTTGGAATTTGAATTGATAAAATTTTTGAAAGACAAATGGAGCAGCCCGTGACTGCTCCACGGCTGTTTGGGTTAATTTGGGTGTGCCTTCATGTGTTAATCATGTATTGGTTTGGAAAAGTAGGGAATGGCGGGTGTGATGCCAGTTCACAAAGTGAGCCAGGTGAACTGTTGAGTGTTGGAGCAGTAAATGCTAGGGTTTTCTTGTTCCTAGGAATAGTCAAACCTTAATGTATTTTTCTATTGAAAATATGTGTTTGGTTAAATGGTGAATCGAATTGCTTATGTTTGAACATTAGCCCAAGTGAGCTAATTTTGATGTTTGAAATGATAATTACATAACATGTTTGTGATTTAATTTTTATGTGAATATATTCGTGTTTATATATTTGCATGTGATTAGACTGTATTGGAATTGGCACACATGCATTCCATATGCACTGGAACATCATAGGACTATAGGAGTTAGTGCATGAGATGAGTCTAGAAAATGGTTGGGTAGTCTAAAATGTGAATTATCGGAGGGTAGTCCTGGAAACTAAAAATATCAATCGTCGGGCCCATTGATTGATATTCATGGAGGATAGTCCACAAACAATTAATATATCAATCGTCGGAGTAGCCCCGATTGATATATATACCACGTGAGGAAGAGGTTGTCTACTAATAAAACAATGGTCTCATACAAGGCTTAGGCGGAGTGTGAGATGGTCGGTGGGACTTCGGGATCACGAGTTGGTCATGTAGACATTCAAGTAGGGATCATGCATTTGCTTGAATGTGTGTTTACTTTAGACATTGCACTTAGGTGGTGAGTAGCCCACTTAGGCGATTCTCCCTGCCCGAGCTTTAAGCTCCCCCGTCGTGGGACCCTTTTACAGGTACGAGGGGAGCGTGCGAGGAAGCCGGTTTTGTCCCTTAAGGTTAATGATAGAAAGCGGGTTGGCTTTGATGTGTACATGTATTATAACTTTTTAAGTTTAATGTATGTGTGTATAAAGTAAAAACATATTAACTCTTTGTAACTGTGGGTATGTAGTTGGATTCATAGTTGGTATGTATAGTGAGTATTGTTTATGGGCCCCGGTGGGTGGTATTACTCATATTTGGATTGTGGATATATATTGCATATATTGGATTGTTTGGGACAGGATATGCAGGTTTTGTAATTAGGTAGAGCTCCCCGTACAAATGAGACTCTGCCCGAATTTCTGAAGTGGCGTCGGGTAGCTTGGGCATCACTTGTGTCCGTGAGGTTAATGAGGTGAGTCAACGGACCCCAGTTTTAGGGCGTCTTTGGGGCCAGCCCGTCGTCATTGATAGTTTGATCCACATTTGTTCTTGAACCAACCCCAGCGTGGGCTACACCTCATAGCCATTGAATGGCCCTTAGACAGAATAACCAAAGTATGAAGAACCCCTACCTCTTGGGCGCGGACTAGCTCGCCACGACCCGTCGAGCATCTTGTTGCTCGAATCACGGAGACGGTGAAGTACGGATCTCCTTTCCTTCCCTTTCACTTCCTTTTCTTTCTCTTCTTTCTATCTTTTCTCTTCCCCTTCTCTCGATACAGCCAGCGACCCCCAAGCCCGACCCGACCGTGGGGTAGTCGAACGAAGCCCGGGGGCCTTGGTTTAATTCTTTCATTTTACATTTTATTAAGTTTTATTTCAAAGTGTCCGCGACCGAATCCACCGGCCCGACCGAATGGCGGATCGAGGCGAGCCGGTTTACTCAAACGTTTTTATTTATCTTATTAAAGCGTTTAATTAATTTGTTTAGTTGTGGAAGCGGTTTCTGATTTAGGCAAGCCCACAATCATTTACAAATTTCAAGCAATTCGGTAGGCCCTTAAACATTTACAAAATACATTTACAAAGAAGGCATTCATGCCTTTTCAAAATGATATTCAAAATCAAGGTTCGGGGTTTAACCCTTTTGTTTAAAAAAAATAAATACAGTGTTCACAAGAGATATTATGCAAATAGTGAGTATACATATCGCCGTACTCTCTCTATGACTCTGCCATGACCTGATCTTGTCTCCTTCTGTCTACTCGAAACATGCTCTAGATAAAACTATACGCTAAGCATTTTCATGCTTAGTGGTTCTATCTGATTCTATTCAATATTCAATGTAACTTCGGCATAAAATTTAACATTAAACCATACCTATTAATTCAACAAATCCTCATTTTCTTTATTTTTCACATGCTTTCAATTTCTAAATAATTTGCAATCATCGGCACAATTTCAATGCATGACTCATTTCTGATTTAATTTATATGAGATTTAAGCATATACATAAAAATCTCGCACACTCCTCAATGTTGGTTATTTCACTTGACTATTCAATTCACACGCCGGCGGATTCAGTTTGATGAATCCCTGCTTATTATTATTCGACAGTAATGGCTTTACATTTAACAATTCGGTCTCCACGTCATGGCGGATGCCGTTTGGTGCACCGAGCATGTGGTATCACTTAAATGCCATATGCCATCATGGCGGATGCGGGTTGGTGCATCGCCAAGTAGGACATTTCTTCAATGCCATCTCTGCCATCGCGGATGCCGATTGAGTACGCTCCGCCAAGTGGGACATTGGACAATTTGGGGTGCCGCCATTGGCGGATGCGGAATTGGTGCATCCGTCGAGCGGTTCATTCAGGCTCTCCGATGCAATTCAAGATGTCAAGAATTGTCGATTCATTTACATTCGATTTATAATCACATTCATTCGGTTTCCAAATATCACCAGTTCAATTCCATATTCACTTTATTCGTTCAAGGATATACTCAATCTATGTAATCATTTCATATACACATTCACATACTCATTTCATATACTCATTCATGCACTCATTTCATATGCTTGGTAAACTACCCAAAATACTTGACATTAGAATAGAGTCAGAGAACAAACATGCAAAAACTTGAATCAAGAATAGGATTCAGTAGAACAAACATTTCAAATTTTGAAACGAGGAATATGAGTAAGTAGAACAAACCCAAAAATCTTTGCACTTTTATTCCAATCCTTGGAATCTCAATCTCAGTTTAGAGCACCATCATAAGTAGTCACTATTCCAAAACAGTAAAACGATATTATTCATGTGTCTTTATTAGTTTTGGTTAGGATTGATTTCTTGGAGGTAATTATGAGTTCAAATTTAAACAAGCTATATATAGATGGATTCTTGACTCAATGGGCTTTCATGAGGTGCAAGAACACTTTCGAATCGGAGTTCGGACGTAGGAGTTAGGACCTTAGAAGTTGGAGGTCATACGTTAAATCCTGATGGGCTGACCTGAACTGGACGAGCTCGTCCTATCACCTCGCTCAAACATCTTCTATACTCATAGAATATTAATGTATTCTTGACTCAATGGGCTTTCCATAGAGTCAAGAACACCCAAATCGGAGTTCAAGCGAAGGAGATATGACCTTCAGTTGGAGGTCATGCGTAGTCAACTTTGACGGTGACACAGGCGACAGGCTTCTGAAGTCTTTGAGCTCGATCAAACATAGTCTGACATCTAACATCCTCCTTAGGCATATGAATGTATTCTTGACTCCATGGGCTTTCATAGGTCCAATAACACCCAAATCGGAGTTCAAGCAGAAGGAGATATGACCTTGAGTTGGAGGTCATGCGTAGTCAACTTTTGGCCAGTGGCACAATGACGAGTTTGCCAAGTGACAGGCTCAGTCAAACACCTTGGTCTGACATATAACATCCTCCTTGAGCGCCTGAATGTATTCTGACGCAGGCTTTCCATAGGTCAAGAACACCCAAATCAGTTCAAAGCGAAGGAGATATGACCTTCCAGTTGGAGGTCATCGTAGTCAACGAGCTGACCCGAATTGGCGACCAATGTTTGGCGATCAGCATTTGATGACCCTTTGTTGGGCGACAGCTGTTGGCGACCAGCGTTTTAGCGGCCATTTGGCGACCGCTGGCTGGACAACCTTTGTTTGGCGACCTCTGTTTAGCGACCATTGTTTTGGCGATCAACATTTGCGACCCTTTGTTGGGCGACCTTTGTTTGGCGACACTCTGTTTGTGACCTCGGTTTTGGCGACCACTCACCTATTTATTTATTTAATTAAAGACCGCAACTTGGTCTACAAAGTTCGAATTAAGAAATTCAAAAGCCTAACATCAAGTTCATTGATGTGGCTACAATTTCACAGAAGAACTTACTGCAAAATTCTCTTTATTTCTTACCCAAAAACCCGTTCTAAGGTACGGCTAGTTGACCAGAACTGGACAACTGACCCGACCAGATTTAGTTGGGCTGACCTCGGTAAAAGGACTATAACTTAGTCTACAGAGGTCCAAATCTAGAAATTCAAAAACCTAACATCAAGTTAATTGATGTGGCTACAATTTACTAGAAGGACGCACTACAAAATTCCCTTCACTTAATACCCCAAAAATCAGCTCTAAGGTTCGGCTAGCTGCGCACTACCACAATGTGGCAGCTTCCCATGGTTTAAAATGCAACCAAACATTCCCCTAAGGCCAGATAACTACCCAACAATCCTTAGGGTAGAAGAAGACCAAGTAGGAGAAGACCTACCTCATGGAGTTTGTCGAAAGTCCCCGGTTCCGGTCTCTACTTGTAGCTCTTGTCACTAGAAAAGACTTCTTCTGCTTGTGGGAATATGGTCACGATCGTCGGAAAATAGAGAGAAGGTGGAGCCTCTCTCTAACTCTCACTTTCTTTCTTTTTGCCTTCTTTTTTGGATCGCTTAATCATTATTTTAAAAAAGGAGGAAGCTTCCTCCCTCACTCACATACATGTCTCTTCCATAATTTTTTCTTTCTTATTTTATTATAATATCTTTCTTTATTGTGAGTCCTCACTTTCATTTTTATTCTCTATACAATTTATCAAAAATCCTACTTTGGCATATGAACTTATTAAATTATGACCCTTGGGTCCCCCAGTTTACAATTTCCATATTTTCTCTTTTTAATGGGTTTATCTCAGAAAGTTTAATAATCATTTAATCAATATTCATCTAAAACTCCAAAATATAAAAAATATATCTTACCAAGTTGGCCCAATTATAGGAATATATAATAATTTTTATTATAAAAATTCTAGGGTATTTTGAGGCGTTACAACTCTTCCAGCAATAAAATTTAGTCCTCGAAATTGTAGTCAAGCAGTTGCGAATGCGTTGCATATCGTTTCCTTCCCTTTCCCAGTGGCTAGCCGGTCTTGTGGTCTCTCTGGGTACTAGCGAATTTTCTTGTTTACGTAATTCTTTCGCCAGCGAGGCAAAATCTCTCGGGCTCTTCTTAAGTATCGGTACTTATGATTTCTATCTATCGGTGGTCACTTTCAATCTTTATCTAATCATTTTCACTTTCTCTTGAGTCTCTTGTACCGTCGGGCCCTCACTTTCTTCACTTAATTTAGGTCAACCTGATGGTGTTCATTTTCTCCCATATAAAAGCCTCGTAGGCGCCATTCAGTCTTGATTGAAGCGTTGGTATAAACAATTTCAACTAAAGCAATGTGTTGATCCCGACTACCCTCAGGTCGATCCTTTGACTCGCCCAACATATCTTCCAGTCACGGATCACTCTCTCGGTTGTCCATCCGTTTGTGGGTGGGCAATGTCTTGAAATTCAGTCGTGCTTGAGGCCTCTTCTCGATTTCCCCCAATCTCGAGAAGTAAACCTCGGATCGATTGAAATAATGGATATAGGAATCCCCATGTAACGAACTATTTCCTTGATATCTGACTCGCTATTGTCAAGTGAATAGTCCGTTCTCCTTTGGTAGGAAGTGAGCTGACTTGGTCGTCGATTACACTCACAGAGCTGTTGAGTCATCTTGTCTCCCGTCAATGGTAGCTTGACCACAAAATCCGTGGTGATTCGGTCCCATTTCCACTCGGTATTCTAATAGGCTGCAATAATCCGAAGGAACTTGATGCTACGCGCTACTCTTTATTACCAAACACTTGGATTACATATTCGACACATCTCTTTCATCTGGACCACGAATGACATTTTTAAATCTCGATACATCTTTGTGCTACCGGGATGGATAGCAAAAGATCCACTATGTGCCTCTTCCAGTATGGATTTCCTCAAATCATTACAATCGGGTACACATACCCGATCCTTATAATACAAAACTCCATTTTCGTTCACTATGAACTCAGTTTCTTTACCATTTCCAATCTGATTTATCGTGGCAGCAATTTTCTCATCTTTCTTTTGTGCCTTTAGCACTCGATTCAACAAACTCGGTCTTGCTATCAGCTCTGCCACTACAGTACCATCGTCATATAATGACAAATGGGCATTCAACGCTCGAAGCGTTCGTATTGACTTTCTACTCAAAGCGTCGGCCACTACATTAGCCTTTCCCGGGTGATAATCAATCACCACGAGTCATAATCTTTGTAGTTCCATCCATCTCAGTTGTCTCGAGTTAAGCTCTGTTGTGAGAGCCAAAAACTTAAGACTCTTATGATGTAGATGAAACACTTCTCTCCACACAAATAATGTCTCCAAATTTTCAGACGCAAAATACAATGGCTAATTCAAATCATGCGTGGGGTAGTTCCTTTCATCACGGCTTGGCTGTCTTGAAGCACCCAATTTCTGACTACCTCCTGATACAGGACACATCAAGTCCATTTAGCGGCGCGTATCCTTAAAAATCACACATATTCTCTACAGCCATTACGGTTGGTAGAACGAGCCTCGGTTAAGAATGCTTTCAACTTATCAAAACTTCTTTGACACTTTTCACTCCATTCCCTTACTTTACATTTTGCAGGCGTCGTCGTAGTGCGGTCAGCTTATATAGATCTTACGCAGTATCCTGCTAGTCTAGGAGCCTCGCATACATAACATTTCTGGTGGCTTCCATTCAACAACCACTTCTATTTTCTTTGGATCTACCAGTTCCTTCTTCCGATACTATGTGCCCGAAGGACACTTCATTTCCAAAACTCACCAACTTTGCTCAGTTTGCATGCTTCACTCTTTTCTCAAAGTCTCTAACGCTCTCTAAGGTGGTGTCGCGAAGCTTTCCTGATCCTTTTGAATACACGAGATATATGAACACTACGACGAATTCAGTCCACATCTGGTCGGAAAACCACGATTCATTAGAGTCCATGAAAGCGGATTGGAGCATTTGTCAATCAAAGCGGCATTACAAAGAACTCATAATATCCCATACTCGCGTCTAAATAGCCGTCTTATGCACATCGGCATCTTTAATTCTCAACTTATGGTACCCAGATCGCAAGTCAATCTTTGAAAAGATACTTGCACCTTTTAATTGGTCAAACAAATCATCAATTTTGAGTAACGGATACTTATTCTTTACCGTTAACTTGTTCAATTGTCTGTAATCAATACATAGCCGAAGTGTACCATCTTTCTTTTTAACAAAAAGCACGGGAGCTCCCCATGGTGATACACTCGGTCTAATAAACCCTTTTTCTAGTAATTCTTGCAATTGCAATTTCAATTCCTTTAGCTCTAGTGGAGCCATTCTGTACGGTGTAATGGATGCCGGTGTGGCACCTGGTACAACGTCAATAGCAAACTCGATCTCCCTATGTGGGGGCAATCTGTGCTCTTGGAAACACATCCAGGAAAGTGGCTAGCAGGTAAGGGATATCGGGATACACTAGACCTTGCCTTTATAGTATCAATCACATAAGCGAAGTAGGCTTCACCTCCTTTCCGCACCATTGTTTTGCGGTGGTAGGATATTACATTAGATAGGTAATTTGACCTCACCGATGAAAGTTACTTCATCTTCATTGTTCGGTGTCCTCGAATCACTCTTTCATTCTGATCCAACTTCTCGCTTCCGGTGTTGGGACAACCAATCCATCCCGATATCATCAAACTCCGGGGATAACTTCGATCAAATCTCGAAAATTCATAATCGTATTTTGATGGAACCCGATCTCTATATACTCTTGTTCACAATAACACTATGGCCAGCGGGTTCGTCACCAAGATTGTCATCTTTCGGTTTCACTCTCGGCAATTTACCTAAGTTGGGTATGTCGATTACATATGTATGAATGAGTCGATCCACGGATCTATCAATGCATGCATAATAGTATCAAAGATGGTAAAATTACCGACTATCATCCCCGGAGCGTCGGTATCTTCCCACTTTGCTTTCATTGCATATGCTCTAGTAGACACGACCATCTTGCCTACCCAAAGTTTGTGTCCCTTGTCTCGGAACACTCGGTGATGCAACACTTTTGTTGCCTTTTTGTACCACTAAGTTGTACCCCCAGTCTGGGGTGCTGTAAATGAACGAGCTTTAGAACAATCTCTTGCTCCATGCTCTTTGAATCGACAAATCAAACAAGCACCTGTAAGTCTCCAACATTCTCCTTTATGATTTTCCCCTGATAGGAGCAATGGGAGCAATCATCCTCTAGAAGGACCTCTGGTGTACTTCATAGCGGTGTTAGTAGAGTAGTATGCCCTCTAGGTAACTTTGAGCTATGGTGAATGGAACCACAATGGTCCCACAATTTCTTCCTTTGTTGTTGTTTTGCGACCAGGAGTGACTTGGATTTTCTTTCCACATCTTTTATCCTTTCTCTTTTTCCTCTTTCTTTACTCTTTCCATTCAATGCACATGTCACAATTTTGGAGGAATCCTCTTGGCAAAATCTTTGTGACATGGGCTCGAATATGGTCATTAAAATGATCTTAATTCTCGGCACTTGCCTCTTCCTCGCTCCCAAGTACCTCGGGAGCATACTTGCCAGTAGTATGAATTCTCTTTAATATTCGGTCACACTCATTTGTCTTTGCTTCAGATTATGAAACTCCCGTCTCATGTTGTTTAGATAAATGCGACCCATATAGTGCTTCTTGAACTCATCCAAGAAGAACTCCCATGTAACTCTTCGGTAGTGCCCGGTCTGGTCACGAAGCCGCTGCCCGATAAGCCTCGTCTGTAGTAATGAGGTTGCACATTCCAACTTCTCTTCAGTTGTGCAATGCATTTGTACAAGCATTCGCTCGGTCCTCTCGAGCCAATTCTCTGCCATTGAAGGCTCATCTTCTTTCTTTCCAGAAGATCTCTCCGGTCTGTACCTTGTCATTCTCTCAATGGTGATCATTGCCAGTATTTAATTTGGTTGCGACTCTTTGCAAAAGTGACTAAGCGTTGGAGGATACCATAGTACCTCCTACCACTTGTTCGGTTCAAACACATTGGTGGGGCATGAGATGCTTGTCACCTACCGCACTCGCGGAGGACTATCGAGCGATTTCCTGGTCACCTTCGACCCTTTGGGTACTGAACTATCCATGTTTACCTATTAAGGCAGGCAAGATCAGCGTGAGTCATATCATCCTTTAAATGCAAATGCGATGTATGTCGAAATACCATTTTCAAATCCTTTTTAAAATCGTTTGAGGCGCTTTTTCCTGCCTAAACCTAGGCTTTCTGGTATGCTAAAGTGTGAGCCCCCGAAGCAGGCGACGTGGTGGTCCGGCAAAGCGGGGGCCTTGGTTAATTCTTTCATTTTACATTTTATTAAGTTTTATTTTTCAAAAGTGTCACGACCGAATCACGGCGAGCCGAATGGGCGGATCCGGGACCCGGTTTTACTCAAACGTTTTTATTTATACTTATTAAAACGTTTAATTAATTTGTTTGAACAGATTCTTGAGCGGTTTCGATTTTAGGCAAGCCCGATCATTTACAAATTTCAAGCAATTCGGTAGGCATAAAGCATTTACAAATACATTTACAAAGAGAGCATTCATGCCTTTTCAAAATGATATTCAAAATCAAGGTTCGAGGTTTAACCCTTTTGTTTTAAAAAAAAATAAATACCAATTGTTCTGAGATGATATCTGAATGACGGAGTATATACTTATATGCCGTGCTCTCTCTATGACTCTGCGTACGATCTTGTCTCCCTTCTGTCTACCAGCTTGCTCATAGATGAACTATACGCTAAGCATTTTCATGCTTAGTGGTTCTACTCTGATTCTATTCCAATATTCAATGTAGCTTCGGCATGATTTAACATTCAACCATACTGTCATTCAAACAAATCCTACGTCTTTATTTATTTTCACATGCTTTCAATTTCTAAATAATTTACCAAATCACATCATGCAATTTCAATGCAATTCATTTCACAATTTAATTTATGAGATTTAAGCATATACGTAAAAAAAATGTTTACACCACTCTCGATGTTGGTTATTTCCTTGACTATTCAATTCACACCGGCCAGTTCCGTTTGATAAGAATCCCACCCTTATTATTATTGGTAATGTGCTTACACATTTAACGGTGGTCTCCATCGCGGATGCCGTTTGGTGCACCGACGCGCATTATCATAAATGCCATATGCCATCATGGCGGATGCCGATTGGTGCATCGCCAAGTGGGACATTTCTTCAATGCATACGCCATCGCCCAGCGGACGTCGCGGGTCGTTCCATCGTGGAACATTGAACCGTTTGAAGTGCCTTCGTGTGGTCTTCGATTGGTGCATCCGTCGAGCGGTTCGTCGGTATATCGATGCAATTCAAGATGTCAGAATTGTCCGATTCATTTACATTCGATTTATCAATCACATTCATTCGGTTTTCAAATATCACGAGTTCAATTCCATATTCACTTTCGTATTCGTTTCAAGGATATACTCAATCTATGTAATCATTTTCATATACACATTCACCTCATTTCATATACTCATTCATCTTTCATTTCATATGTAGTAAACTACCCAAAATACTTGACATTAGACTAAGTCGGAGGAAACCGAACATGCAAAAAACTTGAATCAAGAATAGGATTCGATAGAACAAACATTCAAATTTTTGAAAACGAGGGTATGAGTAAAATAGAACAAACCCAAAAAAATCTTTGCACTTTATTCCAATCGCGGAATCTCAATCTCGATTTGGCTTTTCCTCCTCGTCGGTCCCTATTCCAAACAAATTTAAGAACAATATTATTCATATTATGCCGTAGTTTTAGTTAGGATTGATTTTTTGGAGGTAATTATGAGTTCCAATTTAAACAAGCTATATATAGATGGATTCTTGACTCAATGGGCTTTCCATAGAGTTCAAGAACACTCGAATCGGAGTTTGGACGTAGGAGTTAGGACCTTCCGAAGTTGGAGGTCATACACAGTCAAATCCTGGCCCGACAGGCAGACCTGAACTGGACAAGCTCGTCTATTACCTCAGTCAAACATCTTCTCCTCAGGAATATTAATGTATTCTTGACTCAATGGGCTTTCCATAGAGTCAGAGCACCCAAATCGAGTTCCAAGCAGAGGAGATATGACCTTCGAGTTTGAGGTCATGCGTAGTCAACTTTATCGGTGACTGGTGACGAATTTGCACTAGTGACGAGCTCAGTCAAACACCTCGATCCTGACATCTAACATCCTCCTCAGGCATATGAATGTATTCTTGGCTCATGGAAGCCATAGGTCAATAACGCCAAATCAGATTCAAGCGAAGGAGATATGACCTTCGGTTGGAGGTCAAGTAGTCAACTTTGACAGGCTAGCCAGGCTGACCGAGCTGCACTGGTAGCAGGCTCATTAAAAACACCTTGGTCTGACATCTAACATCCTCCTCGGCATGTGAATGTATTCTTGGCTGTGGGCTTTCGCAGAGTCAGAACGCAAATGTCGGAGTTCAAGCGAAGGAGATATGACGCCGAAGTTGGAGGTCATGCGTGATCAACACGACGAGCTGGCCCGAATTGGCGACCCTTTGTTTGGCGATCAGCGTTGGCGATATCTTTGTTGGGCGACCTTTGTTTTGGCGACCCTTTGTTTAGCGACGCCTTTGTTTGGCTGACCCTTTGTTGGGCGAGCAACATTTGGCGACCACGTTTAGCGACCTTTGTTGGCGATCAGCTGTTTGGCGACCCTTTGTTGGGCGACAACTGTTTGGCGACCTACGTTTATGGCGACCTCGGTTGTGACCCGGTCAGCCCATTTGGCCCATTCAGAGTAAAAGATCATAACTTGGTCTACAGAGTTTGAATTAGAAATTCAAAAGCCTAACATCAAAATTAATTGATGTGGCTACAATTTCCTGTGAGAAGGACTTCTTGCTAAATTCTCTTTGGCCTGTACAAACCGTTCTAAAATGCAATTAGTTGACTGGCCCGGACATGGCCCGACGGATTTAGTTGGTGGCCTCGGTAAAGGACTATAACTTAGTCTGAGAGGTCCAAATGAGAAATTCAAAAACCTAAAATCAAGTTGGTGATGGCGCTGCAATTTACTAGAAGGGCCTTTTAAAATTCCACTTCATAATACCCCAAAAATCATGGCTCAGGTTCGGCTAATTTGCGCGCTACAATGTGGCGACTTCATAATTTAAATGCAGCAAACATTCCCCTAAGACCGAGATAACTACCCAACAATCCTTAGGGTAGAAGACCAAGTAGGAAGACCTACCTCATGGGGTTTGTCGAAAGTCCCGGTTCGGTCTCTACTTGCTCTGTCAGCAAGAGGAGCTTCTCTTCTGCTTAGCCCAGGAGACACATGGTGATCGTCGGAAAAATATAGAGAGAAGAGTGGGCTGCTCTCTCTCTAACTCCCTTTCTTTCTTTTCCCTTTTTTTGGATCACTCTTAGCCATTATTTTAAAAGAGGAAGCTTCCTCCCTCTTTCCTACATGCCACATGTCTCTTTCATAATTTTTTTCTTCCTTATTTTTATTGCATATCTTTCTTTTATTACCCTTGAGTCCTCACTTTCATTTTATTCTCTATTCAATTTATCAAAAATCCTACTTTGGCATATGAACTTATTAAGTACTTGACCCTTAGGTCCCCATTTTACAATTTCTATATTTCTCTTTCACTTGGGTTTATCTCGGATTCGATAATCATTTAATCAATATTCATCTAAAACTCCAAAATATAAAAAATATAATAACACCCAAGTTGGCCCAATTATACCCGGAATATATAATAATTTTTATTATAAAAACTTTAGGGTATTTTTGGGGCATTACACATTCTCCCCCAATAACTCATTTTGATCTAGGT